>JAGPOW010003364.1:37993496-38016667 GCA_030014935.1 Caiman crocodilus | reverse complement strand
CCGGAGGTGGTTCAAGCACCTACATTGAACACCTTCAAGAGCAAACTGGATGCTTATCTTGCTGGGATCCTATGACCCCAGCTGACTTCCTGCCCTTTGTGCAGGGGGCTGGACTCGATGATCTTCCCTGGACCTTTCCCTTGCAGCCCTAATGTCTATGAAATCTATGAAATCTATGACTCCGAGATCCCTTTCTGTCTCTGTGCTTTCAAGATGGGAACTCCCCAGCCTGTATGTATGCTATGGATTCCTTCTCCCAAGGTTCAGCACCCTGCATTTGTCTACGTTGAAACCCATCCTATTCTCATCTGCCCACTTTTGTAGTCTGTCTAAATCTAATTGCAGCCTCTCTCTTCCTTCAAGTGTGTCCACCTCACCCCACATCTTAGTGTCATCAGCAAACTTGGACAGCGTGCTTTCCACCCCCTCGTCCAAGTCACTGATGAAGATATTAAATAGTGCGGGCCTGAGGACCGAGCCCTAGGGTACCCCACTGCTCACATCTTGCCAGGTTGAGTACAATCCATTCACCACTACTCTCTGTGTGCGCCCCGTCAGCCAATTTTTTTACGAGACAGTGTCAAAGGCCTTCTTAAAGTCTAGAAAGACTACGTCCACAGCAACACCATCATCCAAGGATTTAGTTACTTGGTCATAAAAGGCAATCAGGTTGGTCAGATAGGACCTGCCTTTGGTGACCCTATGCTGGTTGCCCCTGAGCCCCTAAGCATGATCTCCTCTGCAGGCCCCCCACAGATATGCTCCTTGATGATCTTCTCCAAGAGCTTTCCGAGCACTGAAGTGAAGGCTTACAGGCCTATACACAGTTATAGGCTATACAGTTATAGGCTTACAGGCCTATAATTACTTGGGTCCTCCTTCCTCCCCTTCTTAAAAATAGGGACCACTTTAGCCAGTTTCCAATCCCTTGGCACCTGGCCAGATGACCACGAATGCTCATACAGCTGGGCCAAAGGTTTTGCGAACAGAGGCAAAGAAACTGTTAAAAATATCAGCTTTCTTGTCTGGCATGGCCACCAGATTACCGTTTGTGTCTTGCAGGGGCCCTACATTGCCTGGTGCCATCTTCTTGCTCCCGATGTACTTGAAAAAGGACTTTTTGTTGTCCTTAATCCTGGACTCTAGCCTGAGTTCCATCCCTGCCTTGGCCTTCCTAATAGCCCTCACTATGCATTTTCCCTGTACCTCCAAAATAGCATTTTAAGCAAGTCCCATGCTGTTTGCATTTTCTTCACCTCCTTAGGGGCCCTTTTTAACTTCTCTTTCACTATCTTCCCCATTTTGTGTAGTCTTTCTTTTTAAAGTTAAAGGCTACTGTGATAGATTTTTTTTGGTGTCCCCTCCTACATGGTTGTCAAACCCAATTGCATTGTGGTCATCAGCTGCTTCAGAGTAACTGTCTGTCTGTGTGCATCTCCCTGCGACAAGTGAAAGCTAACCCAGGGAAACTTAACTTCATTTCATCCACCTAGGCAGGTAACCCCTGGTCATCTTTGGTTTAGCGTAGGGCAGGACCAAGCAACTAGTTACCACACATGAGCAAGCCTGTAGTATGTCTGCACTCCCATCAATTCACTGCAATTTGACTGTTTGTCCACATGGATGGATGGGTGGATGGATGGATGAGTGCATGTGGAAAGCATTATTGCTTTGCTTTCCTACCCTTATATTCTCTCTCTCTCATTCTCCATTTTTAATTACTTTATTCTCAATTTTCTCTCCCTTGATCTTTCCTCTCCTCTTTCCTGATGTGTCCCTAATGAAGCACTCTTCATTTTCCTTCCTTCACCATAGGTTTGTATTTCCCTTTCTCCTCTCAGTGCTCTCCCTGCTCCCCCCACAACCCCCACCTTTGCCTGAGCCTCATCTGCCTCCCATCTCCCACTCTCCGTTCTTTATGCATGAGCTGATTTCAGCTATTCCTTAGCATGGAATAAACGATCCACTCTGTTGTCCTCCAACAAATAAGCTGACAGGGTAATGAATGGCTTTGGATGGTAATTAGCGATGGAGTTGCTAATAATGAAATTCATTTACATTTTAAGCACTGCAGAGGGAGAGCAAATAAGCAAGAGAGAGAGGGAAAGCAGGACCCTGTCATTAATACCCCCTCTCCTCCCCCCCCCCCCATCCTTTGCCTTGCAGGGAGCTCCCTACCAATCAGTTTTAGTGATGCGTAAACTGTTTAACATGATTGCACCTCATCTTCCCCATTTAGGAGGCTGTAATAAGCAGAGTTTGTTAAGCAGCAATTAGACGGTAAATGCTGCCTTGGATTCAAATACCCAATCAGTACAGTCCTGTAGAGAAGGGAGCCATAGAAACACGCCAAGATTCCAGGATGAGCCCGACCTCTAAAGAGGAGACCTCTACTGCCGAGTTTTGCTGTAGACCATCAAGGCCTTTAATTAGAGGCTGCACTCAGTGTTGTGTCAGGCAGTCTTTGAGATAAAGAGTCAGAAGGGGACAAATCTGGAGCAAACACTACTCCTCTTGATTCCCTGGGTATGCAAGTATCCCTTGAGATGTGATCCATATTGGTGGGACTGGGACATATAGTCTGCTCCTGAGGGGGCTTGTTTCTGCCACTATCCAGAGCTCCAGATGCAGCATGGTTGCTGTGCTCTTCTTCGAGAGATGTGGAGAATGCACTCCTCTGTGTTCAGCCAGTTTCATTGACTGATCCAGAAAGCTTTGGACAAGGATGCAACCCTTCTTCCAGGCATCGCAAATTGTCATTGTTCCCAGGCCACATGGTAGGATGTAACCTGGCTCCCATAGAAATAGGTGGGACCAGATGCTCAGCTGGTGAAAACTGGTGTTTGCTCTGTTGCCTTCAGTGGATCTATTGTCATCAACACCAGTTGGAGATCTGTCTGACAGCACCAAAGAGCTGTCAGGAAATCTCTGAAACATGCTGTCTGCCCCCACTCTTTGTACCAGTTAGGACACAGCTCAGTTCTCCAGACTCTTGAACAACACAAAACGTTGCGCTGAAGCAATGTGCATTTCAGGAGCTGTTTAATGCCTTAGCAAGATTTTTCATTTTCTGTGCCTGCCATAAAGTTTATGTGTTAAGTTAATGAGAGCTGCCTCTGCTTTCCCAGTCCTTTATTCTGCGTTGATACACTCCATGAATGGTTGCCAAATTCTTTCACATTTATTTTCCTAGTCTTTTAGCCTGAAGATGAATCTTTTAAAGGAAGCAATTTCTGTGAGAGGCTTAATCCATCGCTGCCTGACTGAGAAAGATACAGAGCCCCTTTGCCTTATTCCACCAACATTCATCAGATATAAGGGGCAAAAACAACATTGTTTTTCATAGTATGAATAAGGAATTCAGGTTGAAGATAAGTAGAAATCTATGTAGGTTTGCTACAGTGCAGCACTGGGCTGGTACTCAGGAGATGTGGGTTCAATTCCTGCCCTGATCACAGGCTCTCAGCATGTTTGTGGGCAAAGTATTTGATGTCTCTGTACTAGCCCAGTTAAGCTCTACAGCAGGAGTAGGATGTAGATGCATACTTGCTTGCAGGATGAGAAACAGCTCTGCAGGCAGGAGAAGACAAGGAATGTTATTGTGACATGCAAAGCTTTGCAGATCCACCAGCCATCTTATCAGGCAGATCTCAAAGCCATTGATATAGGTAGACTAGATTCATAACCTCCATTTCCCAGATGAAGAATAAGAGGGACAGAGAGCAGGTTACTGGCAAAGCAGAGGGTAGAATCCAGGCCTCCTGATGCCCAAGCCAGTTCCCTATCCACTAGGCCAGAGTTAGGGGGCAATGATATATATTAGCCTTATACCCTTCCAGAGTGCTACTCCAACCCCCTTCTTCTGCCCCATCTGCAGCTCTGCTTTCCTGCCCTATCTGCCACTGTGCTGCTTGTCATTTCCCTGATCTGCTGCATGCCACACAGAACCTGCCTATGCCACTTGTGGTACATGTGTCACAGGTTGGCCACCCCTGCCCTAGATCATGCTGTCAGGACATTCCCCATGTCCCCATGTCCAGGAACAGCAGCTACAAAGCAATCCTGTCCCACCACACAGCACTGGGAAGGATTGTTCCTTCTTCTTGTGTGGAGAGATCTCAGTTCTCACATGCAAGTTCCAGATTTTGGTTTTAATATTTTCATGGATCAATGGTAGAACCGCAGGAAGGTTGTCCAAAGGGCACTATTACATCCAGGTTTCCCACAGATATCTAGTAAATATGGGTTGGTTCTTACTGTAGATTGCAGCTACCTGAAAATTAATGGCTGGGCTCTGTCCAAACTCCTCCTGATGTGACACCAGATAGAATTTTTTAGCTCAGCACAGACTGAAACGAATCCATGGGCCTCAAGCAGTTGAGCATACTCAATGGCAATCCATACCTGGGCATCTTTTCATCTCACAACTCTTTCCTAAGAGCCTGGGTGTTCAGCTCTGTGCTCCCGGAGAGAGGACTTCCAGGAGAGAGGATTGAGAACTTGCTAAGTCTGTGCTGTGGGGCAAGGAAAGGGGTTAAATGGGAAGTGAACCTGGGGACTGGAGCCTTTCTTGGCACAGCACAAGGAACATCAGTGCAAGTGTCAGCTAAGACCTGGAGGACTAAGAAGGGGCTCCAATGTGGGGTTAGTCCCCATTACTCATGCAGGGCTGGCAGCTCCTTCTGAGTCTGATGTGCAAGCCAACTAATTGCTATCAAGATCCTTGTAATACTTGTAGAGCCCTTCATAGGTGTGTTCCCACAAGTGTGTATGTGCAGCTTGGGGTGCCTCAAAGCTGTCTGAAGTGCTGCAAACTGCAGGTGGTGCACATGCACTCACGTGCCATGCGTGCTAATTCACAGCACAGTGTTTTTCTTTAACACGGGAGATCCCAGTGTAAAAAAAACCCTGCCACCAAAAAAAGCAGTGTGGTGCATTTGGCAACAATGTGTGCCACCAGAAACTGGAGCCTGGCCAACCAGAGCCACACTTTGGCTGCTGGCTAAGCTCTTAGCAGCCAGCTCAGTGCCACTGCTGTCCTGAGAGGCCACAAGGATCCCAAGTGAGGCTGCCAGGGCCAGCACAGGGTAGCATTAGGGTAATGCTTAGGGTAATGCTTAGCTAGCATTAGGGTAACTTCAGCCAGCTCAATGGAGATAAAATGAGCAATCTATACTTCTCCAGCATCCCAGGTTGCCCTGCTCCCAGGTCCTGCCACAAGCAGGGACAATGCCCCTGTTCACCAGCCCTCTAGTGGCTGTGCAGGCAAGAAAGAGTGTTAATCCTTAATGTGTAACTGCTCATAGCACATGTAACATCACTTACCATTCCACAGATGTAGTATGGTCTAAGTGTACCATGTAACTTCACCATAAGTGTTTGCAGTAGTTGCCAGACTAGTTAAGGATAACAGTTCAAATATTGTCCTTTACAGTTAGATCGGTGGTGAAGGTATCTCTCCATTGAGACTTTGCCCAAAGCCCTGAAGAGCTAATGCTAGCTGGGGTAAGCTGCAGGGGAATCTATGCTTCATCACTCGATGGCTGTAACCCAGGCATTGGGCTAGGTTTCCTAACACTTGGAGCTGCTTGTGACTTTCAATAGGAAATGGGCCAGTACACACACACACACACACACACACGTGCGCGTGCGCATGCACACATGCACGTGTCAGGCAACCTCCTTTGTTGGGGCTTTATTTAATCATGGCAGGGTATTGATCCTGACCTTGACTTGGAGCACTGAGATAGCTGGTCCTGGGCTGGATCTGGCTGGCTAACTATCCAACAGCACAGCCAGATTAATTACTCACCTCACTGGGTGGCCAGGGCCCTCTGTTCTGCTCATACAGGGAGAAAATTGTGATTTATTGGAGACCTCAGTTACACCTCGTTTCTTGCCTGGCTTTGACAAGAACTTGGTCCTTCACTGCATTGGGCCCATCCTCTGCATGCAGGAGTGAATGATGCATCATACTGAAGCATTCAGATAGTTGAAGAAAGCAGCAGACCCCTATATGTAATTATCATATGATGCCACATTACCCCTTGACTCATCCCTTGCACCAACCTGCCAGGACCCTTCTCAGAGATGTAGAGAAGCATTTAATTGGATTTTAAAAAGCATTACAATATTTCAGGCACCTGAACCCCATTTATTTGAATGGTTATTAAGCCTACTAGATGCCTATTAACAATTTTGGGTGCCAAAATCCCTATGTGAAACTGGCCCTTGGTTCAAGGCTTTTATATTGAGATGGGAAGGAGGTTTTGATCTCAGCTTGAATGTTTTGTGAGAACAAAATCTTCATTGTTTGATGATGTCCATGTTATATTTTATAAGCCATGAAGAGCAACCTTGCACTTTTAGTCCAAATGATTTTTACTGTCAATGAAAGGAAACAACAGGAGAAGAGAGAACAAACATAAAGTCTCTGTGTCTTGCTGCATGTCACACTGCGGCCACAGAAACATGACATGGGAGCTGGATCACAGCAGCTCCTTCAGGGAGACTGCTCTTCACTTAACAACAGAGTTCCCTCCAAGAAGCGCTCAAAGAAATTTTCTGAGACAGGTGACTCATCTTCCTATCCAGGCAGAGCAGAAGCAGCCCTCTGGCCCTGCCAGTGCACCTGAGTTAGAGTTGGCAAGAGTAGACCTTTGTGGTAAATAGTCTGTAATGTAGACAAGGCTTCTAAGGAGAGGACATGGAGTGTGCACTGCGCAGTTGGGAGGGAGGAACCCTAGGAGCAGTTGGCCCTGGCCTAGCTGGAGTTATCTGGTCTAGTCACCACTGCATCTTCCAGAGGAGATTCTGGGGAGAAGACTTTCCCTTGAAATGATTCCCTAGATAGGCCCAGCAGCTATGAAGTCTTTAGAGCTGTTTCCCTCCCAGCCTCCTAGCCTCCCTCCCTCTCCAGCAGTCTTTCTCTCCTAAACAATCATCTATCTTTGTCTCCGGATGATTATAGATGAGGCGATAATTCACACTGAGCACTCAGGGAGGGTTAATTCATTAAGGGGGGAGATTTACTGCCCTGCACCAGAAAGAAAGAGAAACAAGGGAAAGGCTCTGATGGAGTGACAGAGAAAAGGAGGAACGTGAAAGAGGAAAGATAAATGGGCAGAAAATGAGTGAAAAGATGAATGCCCTGCATCCTCAGCTTGCATTTCACATTGAACTTACTCCATCCCCTGTTCACAATGATCCAGGCTGGGACTGACAGCCCACACGGGAGCATGGGGAGAGATTGAAAGAGGAGAAAAAATTATATAGGAAAGAAGTAAAGAGGAGGGTAAAAGAAGAAAATGGAGGGAAAGTTAAAAGGGAGACAAAGGAGAAGGGGGTAGCTTGAAGGAAGAGGTAAAGGACAAGGGAAGGGCAAAGCAGCAAGGGGAAGTCTGTAGCCCAGCCTATCAGTCATATGGGTGCCAGTAGCTGCAGCCAGTGCTGGCAGGGTGCCTTGTGTCACCACCAATTGGATATTGATCCTCGTCTGCCTGGTGAAGCCACCGTTCTTCCTTCTTTATGACACTTATTGAGTTCCTTTACTCCGTCTTTTATGCAGCAGAGTGAGAACGCTCACCAGGCATCCAGCCCTGTGGCCTTAATTGCTAGTTGATGAGAAAGCCACAATGACTGAATCATCACTGTCAGAGGCAGTGCCTGCCCATCTCCTTGTGTTCCTCTACTCCTGGGATCACCCATACTACCTAGCTGATGGACTGGGATTGAGACCCAGTACCACCCTGTGCAGGGATGAGGCACCCCTCACCTAGAGTAAGGAGGGGATTCAGGCATCACCCTGTCCCAGCAGAGCATGGGTAACCTGACCAGAAGGCTCCCCTGCCCCTCAGGAGCCCTTATCCAGTCACACATGGGTTCATTCCTCTCCTCTGGTACACTTCAGCTATCACATGGAAGCACTGTCTTCCCCTAGAGGGATAAGGACATGAGAGCAAGAAAGGTTTTTCCTCTGATCTAATGCTAGACTCTACATCATTACCATTAGCCTCTCTCCTTCCCCCACCCCCCTGAATGGGAGAAGATTTCAATTTCCTTGTTCATTTCTCTTCTCTTCACATTGCCTCGGTGTTTCTGAATGTCTAGGTTGCCACTAATGGGGTGAATGAGGCTTACGGTGGGGCCAGTCCCTCCCCTTCCAGTCCTGCTGCTGAAGAGGGGGCCTGGGAACCAAAGAGGCCTTAAATGTGCTTGAGACTAACCTGAGATTTGAAGGCTGAGGCTCACAGGAGACTCCCCACTAGGATTCTCCTGCCCTCTAGTGGGAGTAGTGGTAGCAGTGGGCCTGTCTCCAGTCCTATAGGCCAAAGGACTCTCTTCTTTCCCCTTAGGAGTGGTAGTAGAAGGCCACCTCAGCTGCATTAACGGCCACAGCAGAGGATGCCTCTTTCTCTCTCTGGGAAGGCAGGATGGCAGCAGGGGCACTCTGGCACTGTGTCGCGCTGCTGGGGTCCCTCTGCCTGGGGCTGGGCTGGGCTGCTGCCTTCTTTTCTTCTTGCCATACTTAGTCTGCTTGCCAGGGAGGAGTTCTCAGGGGCCCCAGAGCACCGGGTCTTGGCAAAGCTGAAGTGAGGCAATCTGGAGCTCTCAGCACATAGAAACATGTGGCTCCTCTCCAGCCACTCTGCCCTCACTGATGCCCCACCCCTCACCCCTCACTGTGTCTGGTGATGAAGGAGGAATTGCTTTTCCCAGACCCAGCGGGCTTTGAAGTGTGTGGGATCTAGGAGCTGGGTCTGCTCAACAACAGGCCCAACGCTTCCATCCAGAGGGGGTCCCGGGGTCCCCTGCACAAGGAGTCTCCCTAGTGTCTCAGGAGAACAGGGGATCTACGAGTCTGCATACACTATATACCACCATCCTATATACTGGTTTTGTACTGGTATAAATGATCCTAGGCTCTGGAGCAGGCAGACAACCATCTATCTTAAGGTAAGTGGTAACAGAAGTTGATGCTCTTACAGTTCCTGACCACTAGGTGGCGGGGGAACACGATTTGCCTTATAGCAAGCAGCTACCCCAGGATTGCTCTGGACCCACACTGTAACTTACCTCAGTGTGGTTTTAACTCTGATGTTTCCGCCAGGGTAGTTCTACAAGGGCTTCAAGTCAGGCATTCCAGTGTAGGGCTGAAAGCTGTGTGTCCGCTCCTTCCTGACACCCATATACATGGGCTGATTGCACCCATGCAAATGGGCCATGTGTCCAAGCCCTGAAGGACACTACAATGAATACAACAATAAATCAGCCTGCACACATGAGCTTAATGAAGGGCCCTGCTCTGTCTGCAGGGAGCTTGGTCCCCTGGTGGGGATGCTCAGTGTCAGAGCTAACCCAGCCAGTCATGGAAAGGCAGGAGCAAGCAGCTGCCGGTACTTTGCTGACATTTGCATTTAGCAGTTAATGTCCTTGAGCTGGAGAAATCACCCAGGAGAAGGGGCCAGTTTCTCTTTAAGGGGGCAGGACTCTGGAAGCATCATGAAGAAAGAGTAGCTTTCCTTCTCCTCCACTCCAGCCCCCCTTCCACTCTCCCCCCCCAGCTTCTCTTGGACTAGGGAAAAGTCAGACTCTCCTATCAGCCAGGGAAGTAGGGCTGGGGGGATGAAGCAGAGAGCTCTGTGCTGGGATGGGAAGCTGAGCAGGGGCGTGGGGTGAGGGAGGAGGAAAGCGGGGGAGGAGGAGAAGAGGGAGGATCTACTAATTACACAAAACAGCTCTGGGGGCTGCTGAAGTCCAGAATGAAGCACAGAGCAGTAGAAAGGAGTGCTGCAGTGGGAGCAGAGAAGCCCAGGCATTGCTAAGTGCAGACACTGTGAGGGATTCCCACTCGGGGAGGATTCTGCAGCTCTCTCTCTTCTGGGGACTGACTGTCCAGCACAGCCACCACAGGGGACTGGTCAGGCTTCGCCCAAAGTCCTTCTTCACCTGCCCAGCGAGAGGGGTGAGTAGCCAGCCGGCAGAAGTGGGATAATGGGGGAGCAGGACTAAACTTGCCCATCTGCTTGCTGACCCACAGCTGAGGGAGTCTGGTACTTCCCTGGGAGCCTTTGCAATGGACATTGGGGTTTAGGTTCCTGACCTTGCTCATTTTCTCCCTGGGGAAGGATGGCTGCTGAAGGGGCAGAATCCAAGCCCATGCCTCCTGTCACCCAGTCCAGGATGGAGAACTTCAGAAAGGTGAAGACATCAGAGGAAGACAGCCCGCTGCCCTTTACTGGCCTGGCCCCTGATGTGGTGGAAATGAAGGTGAAGGAGGGCAGCAAGATCCGAAACTTGATGGGGTTTGCCATGTCCAGGATGGAGCTGAAGGGCACTCGGCAGATTGTCTTCAGTGGCTGTGGCCGGGCGGTCACCAAGACCATTACTTGTGTAGAGATCATGAAGAGAAAGCTGGGGGGTCTCCACCAGGTCACCAAGGTCCGCTACAAGACCCTGGTGGAAGTCTGGGAAAACAAGGACCCTCTGCCTAATGGCCAAGTGGAGACCTTGACTGTCCATAAGAATGTGCCCTCCATCTGCATCCTGCTCTCCAAGGACCCCCTGGATCCCAGTGAAATGGGCTACCAACCCCCAGAGCCCAGGGAAGAGCTTAGGCCAGAAGAGGAGGAGATAGAGTATGAGATATCCACTTCCTCCCCAAAGGGCATGAAGAGACCTTTGACATCTCCACAGGAGGAACTGAATAACAAGAAGTTGCAGGTACAGGTACCAGAGAGTCAAAAGGGCTCAGGGATGATGAACTACATGCTGGACTATCCTCACTGACTGTCCCACCTCCCACTCTGAGAAATAACCTAAGCCATACATAGTTTCTATAGAAATGAAATTCTATATTGAAGACACTCTAGATTTTTAGATGCTTTGTAATCAATAAAGGGACAATGAAGTCAGCAACTAGCTTGGTCATGAGTCCTGGTGGTCTTGGCTGTCCCCATGCTTACCTTCTTCCATAGACATGGGTAATCTTTCCCCCTTTCCTTCCCACACACACTCCTCTGCCTCTGGTAGTAGCAGGAGGAGGGCGAGCCATTTCCAAGCTGCAGGGAGTGTGGTGTGGACAGAGATACCCCTTCAATGGAGAGGCAGCAAGGTACAGGGGACAGCTCCTGGGCATATGGTTGCGGTGGTTTGGTGGTCATAATGGGGTGGGTACAACACCTTACACTGAGCCTCAGGTACCAGGTAAAGACTGAGTATCCTGCTCCAAGGAAAGTGCAAACTTAAAAGGAAAAAGGAGTATGATGGGGTATGCTCAAGGGTGGTGGGGAAAGTATAGGGGTGGCGTGTGTGATTACTGATTGGAAAAGGTTAAACCTGCCAGCCACTGGTTAAAGCCCAAGTGGCAGATTAACAGATGTGGAAATGGGGCAAGAGTCCCATGTGGGAAGCTGGAGTGAGTATGTGTGTGTATGTGTGTTCACGCGCGCGCGTGTGTGTGCACGCACGTGCCCATCTGTCCTTCTATCCTTCTATCCCTTCATGCATCCACCTCCTCCACTTTCTGCTCTCTCTCAGAGAAATGGAAATTAAATATGAGGTAAATGAGCATCTAATATTCTTTAGGACACGGAGATGTGATTTGATTGGGGTGGGAGTGTTTTGAGGGGGTTTATTGTTCTAGCTGACTCTGCTCATTACACTGTCAATAGTCCTCCACTATCACATCTGCTCCTTTGAAGTGGCTCCTGGTGCATCCAAATAGGAACAGGAAAATTCGCAATCCCTTAACTTTTTTCTTGCCTCAGGCAGCACCTGTGCCTTTGTGCTTACAGGACTGCCATGAGGAATTAAAACTCTTCTCTATCCTCTTTCTCTGTCTCCCACCCACCCACGACCTCCTTGCTGCTAACTACTGCCCTTTCTGAAAAGAATGAAGTTTCCGCAGCCTTCCAAAAGTCCCACTCTGTGGTGATGCCTTCTGCATATATGCAAATAGTGATTCTCTCCTCCCCTGATGCTAGTGCAGAGGTAGTATTTCTGATACATGGTTTATAGATCCAAACTCACTTTTTTGTTCTATTACTGGATTTATACCTCTGTTGGGAACAAGGCCAGGAGGAAGAAGGGGCAGTGGAATCATTTGTATTGAGGACTGTCCAGCTGATATAGATATGGTGACATCTTCTTTAGCTACAGGTTGGGTCTCTATCTGTACAGAGAAACCTCAAGCCAAGGGAGCTCATACACATCAGTTGATTGAAGATATGTGTCTGTCAGAGCCACTGTCCCTACCTCTGGCACCAAAAGAACAATCAGGGAAGGAAATCAGTTTGACTGACTTATTTCTAACCACAAATGGAATTAATTGGTTTGATCTCAGGTTAATTGGTGTCAGAGACTGTAGCCTACATATACAGGTTGTCTTGATGGTAGGCCAGAAAGGCTTTGAGATGGCAGGGATGTGACCCAGAGACCAATATCTTACTCAAAGTAAGAGGAAGTCCCATTTTCATGGCCTTTGGGTCTGTATGTAGAGTTTGTAATGTAGGATCCAGTCCACTCTGAGCCTGCATGGTAAGACTCAGCTGAGGGCACTGAGAACCTTACAGGTTTGGTCCCTAACATCAGGAAATGTGGTCAATCCCTGTGAGGGTGGAATTCATTGTTAAAGTGGTGTAGGACACTCTTCAATGAGCAGGTAAAGAGACTGAGTGATTTCCAGGATGGGAAAGGGTAAGGAATAGTATGAGGAAACCCAAGAGGGAGGATTGCTTCTGACCTGGGTTTGATTGTTTTTCTGAGCCCGATTTGGGGAGCTAAAAGTGAGAGAGCAGCCTGCTACAGGAAGAACAAAGATGTTTCTTTAATTTTCTGGTGGACATAGGGTATAAAAAGTCTGCTAATCACAACTCCTCCACACTTTGTGGCTAGAAGTCATCAGCTCCACATTGAGATGTCTGTGACATCAGGAAAGATGGTTTGCTTGAAGCTTGTTGGAGTAACACCTTCATTATCAGAGTTGCTTCAATTACACACAGAGAGGAGCTGTCAGCTTTATTAATGGCAGGCTCAGCAACTCATGGCTCGGCAATTCATTTTGAATAAAACACACAAACAAGCAGATGGGTTGTTTTCTCCCTCTGCCATTTATTGAGTACCAGGCTCTTCACTTTTCATAAGCCATGAGCCACAGGGCAATAACGCAGCTAAAAATGCTGTGTTTTTTCTCTCTCTGGTGTGTACTTTGCAGTAATTGTTTTATTTCATAATCTGATTTGATGCTACCTTGGACTCTGCTCTTAAATAGCTAAGAAAGAGCTGTCCCCATCACACTGTCTTTTTGGAAATCTCATAGGCAAGGCACTCTATAAGGTCTGAATGCTAGCCATATGTTTATGTTGTGAAGGTCCTTCACTGATTTGATTCCCTGTTTGTTGATCAATGAGGACAGGCAGATAGCTAAGTATTAGAGAGCAGCCTAGGAGATGTGAAAGTCCATGATTCAAAGTTTACTGCTGATCCAGGTCAGGAAATGTTAAGGTTGCACAAAACAGATCTTGTTTGAACCCAGTAGCATAGTCTAGTGGCTAGACTTGGGCTCTGCTCCCATCTTGGCAATTGACCCGCTGGGTACCCATGGGCTAATCACTTTGCCACACTGTGTCTCCATTTCCTTTCCTGACCATCATCTATCTGTTTAGGTTGTAAGACAGTGGTCTCCAACCTTTTTAAGTAGGAGATCACCATTGGCATTTAAAGGCAACCCAGGATTTACCATGTGCTGCCACCACTGCCCGTCCCCCACCCCCCTCCACCCAGCAGGTAAGTCTGCAGGGAGGGAAAGGGGAGGGTAGATCAAGGCAGAGGGAGAAAAAATGATTTGGAGGCACACCTCCCCAGCAGGTAAGTCCCACCTGGCCAGAGCCCCACTCAACTTACCCCTGCTCCTGCCTCTGCAGCACTGTCCCTCACCACGAGGGCCTCAGTCTAGCCCCCAACCCTTCCCGCCCCCACTAATTGTCCTAACTGTCACTGTCACTAACTGTCCTGCTGGGCTGGGGCACACGCATGCATGCTCTCCCCTACCCCGGGGGTCTTCAAGAGGAGGTTAGATAAGCATCTGGCTGGGGTCATCTGAACCCAGCACTCCTTCTTGCCTATGCAGGGGGTTGGATTCGATGATCTGTTGAGGTCCCTTCCAACCCTAACATCTATGAATCTATGAATCTATGAAATTGGCTGGGTCATAATACATTGGTTAATTGGTGTTAAGGACACATGGATTATATACTTTTTCAGTAGAACTATGTCTGATTTACACCAACAGGAGAGAGGAACTGAGCCCACTGTATTCTCATCAGGTTCTTGGGCCAAATTCTTTGGAGAAAACTCAGCAGAGGGCACTGGAGTATGAGCCTCAAGGCTTGTCCAGTTACACCTGGGGGAATTTTGTCCCTTGTCTTTTTCAGACTGATGACACTGGAGCACATGGTGCTCTCACATGTACTTTACAGCCCGGTTATTTTATTAGTGTCAGTGGAATCAGTACTGATTTACACCATTGTAAATGAGAGCAGAATTTAGCCCTTTTTCATAAATATACATGATCCCCTGCCACTATAAGGAAGGGAACTGGGGGAAAGTGATCTTTTAGCTTGGGAAACTGAGGAGAGCCCTTTGGCTCTGTATTAGGTAGGTGAGAGAAATGGGTTAGATATGATCCCTCCATGCTATCTCTGTAGCAGTCATCGCTAAGGCATCTAAGCACATTAGAGACTTAGCAAGTCAGTCAAGTGATCCAGTCCTCTCCCTTTCACGCTAGCAAAGGAAATAAACGCGGGGATGCTGTCTTTACAAGAAAGGTAAAAAAAAAAATGTGCTCGTCTTCCTCCCCTCTCTATTTAGAAATACATGTATGATCTTCCCTGGAAGTTTCTGTGAAAAATGAAAAACTAGTAATAGAGATGGGGGGAAATTATTTAGAGAGTTTTTGTTTTGGTTTAACTATCTGATTATAATGCCTAATGTACATTTTGGAGAAAAAGTGTTTTTGTTACAGTGTCCACACTCATCAGTTGCAGCAGCATTTCTCAATCTGTGGGTCACAAAAATATTTCAAGGGGTCTCAGGCTGCAGCAGGGCAGAGGGGCAATGGGAAAGTACCTGTCCCTTCTAGTGGGGGAAGGGGACAGGGAAGAGCTGAGTGGCTGGGCTGATGGCACTGGGCCAGTGCCCATATTCACATGGGCAGGGTGGCCAGGAGATGCTGCTCAGGGGTCAGGAGGGGTCATGCCCAGGCTGCCTGGTGCAGTGCAGCAGCCCCAGCCCAGGGTAGAGGGGTGCTACAGGCTTCTCTGCCTCCTCCCTCCAGCCTGTGCTGGGGTTAGATTTGTTGCACAGGGAAATGTCACCTCTCTGTGTATGTGTATTTTTATGGTTATTCTTCCAGAATTCTGGGCTCTGCTGGTCACCTGGGAAGGCCAGGAAGAAATTTTTCCCACTTTAATGCATGATTTGTTTGTGGAGTTTTTTCTCCCCTTCCTCTGAAGCACTAGTAATTGACTATGGGTAGCATGAGAGATGGGCCAGACTGTGCTGTGCTCCTAAAGTACAGTACTAAGAAACCTTACAGGAGCTTGACTGGTGGGTCTTACTCATTCACTTCAGGGTCAAATCATTTGCCATTTGGCATAAACAACTGGTGCCTCCCGAGATTAGGGAGGCACCAGTTGTAAGCGGCAGCGGTGGTGACGAGCGGGGACTGCCCGCAGATACTGGTGGCAGCATCAGCGGTTGTGGGGGAGAGGTGGTGAGCAGTGAGCGTGGACTGCCCATAGACACCAGCGGCAGTGTCAGTAGCGAGGAGGAGGCAGTTGATGAGTGGCGACTGCCCACAGAAGCCAGCAGTGGCTTCAGTGGCAGCCAGTCCCCAGGGGGGCCGGGCATGTGCCCCCCTGTGCCCTTCCTATGCGTCGCCTATGCCATTTGGTGTCAGGAAGCAATTTCCATCCCAAGTCAGACTGAAGGGGATTTGCTTTCCTCTCAATGGCCATGGCTCACATCCTTTTACTGTCTGAGTACATTTTATGAGTTTGATCAGGCATTAGTGATGCTCCTCCTCCTTTGCTTTTCCTCTGTGACCACTGTGGGTTCTTCTTTATCAAGGCTTTGTGACTATGGTGTGTGGGAAGTGCAAATGTGTGACAGTGAGGATCTGAAGGAATGGGAGACAGTAAGTGAGAGACAGATGGGGGGAAGCCTTTCCACTAATGATCACCTGTGAACACAGGGGACTGGGCTCCCAGTCCTGTGTTTCAGTGATAGAGCTTATGCTTATCTAGTAAAGGCTTCTAGTGTAGATGTGGCTGTGGTTAGCAGTGTGTTTGGTGTGGGTCTGTGTGTGCACTGCATGGTGGGTTATTGCATCTGCTTTCCCTACTACATATACCCTCTGAATGTGTTGGGAATCCCAGGCACAGAGAGTGTGTACTTTCTCAGACTGTTTGTTCTGTTGAGTGTAGCACACCCCTTGGCTATGAGGTACCCAAAAAAAGAACATCAGGGTTTCCAAGAGGTAGTTGGTCTCTGTTCTAATGGAACACAGGTCCTCTTAGCAAAATATGTGGCCAGGGTTGCATTAAGTACCCTGCCCCAGACAGAATATCCTCTGCAGGTTCTTTGTATTTGCCTGGGGCAGCTGTAAGCTCCTTTGCCCTTCCATGCATGTGAACTCATTTAATACTGCTGCTAATAGGAGTGTATAGCTCCTTGGGGGACAGTAAGTATTTACGCATGGGCTGATGCCAAATTGAAAACAACCCATTCTGTTTATGTGCATGTTGATGATCTGCTGTGATTGATGCTTAGGGCCCCATTGTGTTAAACATTGGATAAGCACATAGGAAGAAGCAGGCTCTGCCCCATGGAGCTCACAGTCTAGTGGCACCTGCTGCTAGCAAGTATAGGAGCCCTGGGATCTAAACTCTGAATGGCTCTGGGGTCCTGCTCTTAGTGCTGCATGCTTCCAAGTTACTGACTGCATAAACCATGCACTGTGTGTGTTTCTAGCCAGAATCACTGGGAATGCCTTCTTGGAGATAACAGCATAGCTATGGCAGGGCTGTGGTGGGAAGGCAGAACACATTGCTAGCCCTCTATTGCTGGGATTTGATTTCTAGAGGTGGAGGATCAGCAATGAAAGTGCCTATTGACTTCCATTGAACTGATGCATACTAAACATTTAAATAATTCAGGCACACACTGCTGCTTAGCAGTGACTCTATCACCTTTCTCCACCCTTAGGACTGTCCCTAGTTCTCCCTGCCATAGTTGAGCACTTTGGTCCTCACTCTCAGTCCCTTGTACTGCCTGAGCAAATGCCCATAAATAATACCTGCTGCCTCACACATGCACTTCCCTGCCTAGTACAAGAGGGATCTCTGACTTGAGGGGGTTGCAATGAATTTTCCAGGAGCCAAGAAAGAGGCTGCTTTTACTGCATTTGAATAAATATTGCCTCTTCCTCATATGAACCATCTGCCTGGCCCTGCTGAAATCTCTCAGCTGGATGATAGGATGCAGCTCTCCCTTCCCTGGCTTCATACATCCCACCCCCCACCCCCACCCCCCCACACACACACACTTTTATGGGCTTGGTGTTGCGTACTTTATCTTCCAAACCTTCCCCTTTTGGAGAGGGGGCACCTGATTTCTTACCATTCCTGTGTTTCCTCTGGGTTCTGCATGTGGATTGCTTTCATTTGGTGTATCCATGGTACATGTTGGCTTAACACACAGAGATGCCATTTAAAAGTGTTACACTGGATCTGTTACTGGCAAGCAGCCAAAACATAAGGTACTTCTAAGTGAACACATGGCCCCCTCTGCTCTTCTACCTGACAGTCTTCTCTGCCAGGTAGTAATGAATGTGCATAATCCCTGACAGTTTGCTGGTTGCCTCCAGAAGCATACCTTGTGAGCTCATACCTGCTCAGGTGAATGATTTATTTTTGGGCTTTCAGGGCCAAATCCTCAGCTGGCACAAATACTCAGCTGCAGTGGCACTCCACTGCAAATTGGTAGAGCTCTGCGGAAGTCAATGGAGCTATGCTCATCAACATCAGCAGAGAACTTGGCTGCTAGATTAGCACAAAGGAAATGTCACCTCAGCCAGCTTCTAAGCAAGGCAAGATGGTCTTGAGGTTAAGGTACTGGCCTTAAGACACCTGGGTTCAATTCCTGGCTCAGCAACAAATTTCCTGGGTGTGACCTTAGATGTGTCACTTAATCTGTTTGTGCCTCGGAGAGATAAGGATCCTATAACATGGGTCACTGGCTGACTCCACAGATGATAAAGCCACAGCTGTTACAGGTTAGTTTGTGATTCAAGAGCAATGGAAACTCTCTTTTTATCTGTTCACCATCTGAACACAGGACCCAGTTACACAGATTCAGACTTGAATCAGAAAATTAGGGTTGGAAGGGACCATAGGAGGTTATCTAGTCCAACCCCTTGCTCAAAGCAGACTTGACCAATAAGCAGCACATGGGTAATTATTCTGTATAACAAATGTGAAACTGAGGCCAAAGTAATACCAAGGTATTAAATTACTTGCTCATGGGTACATATTAGAGTCACTGGCAGAGGTAAGTGTAGAATTCAAACCTTCCTTATTCCAAGGTTTGTACCCAGCTCACTAGGCCATGCTGTCTCTTTGGAGGGAAATACTGCATTGTTCCTAAGCCCAAGAAGCTCATGGCTAGTGTCAGAACAATTACTTGTCATGATTAAAAGCTGCTCACATTCATGAAGAAAAGAAGGTAGTATCAGATTCAAACCTCCACTGTGAGCTGCCAAGAGCACAGATGGAACCTAACTCTGTGGGCACCAGAGCAGAAAGGCTCTGATAGAGCAGTGTCAGGCTGGTGCCACGGTGTAATAGGACATGAGCCTTTACCCATCATCAAGGTCACAGACGTGGACCATGCATGAATAGAATAGGACATGATTTACTGTGGGCCAAGAAAGGGTCCCAGAGCAGGAATCGGGGGGAAGATACAGAGATGAGTCAACATTCTGTGCCAGCCATGGGCTACTCATGCAGCCAGATCAGGTAGATAGAGCAGTGACCCAACCTTTCTAACAGCTTCCCTATACCTCATGCTCACATGGTAAGGAAGACTGGGGCTTAGGGCCACTTTCTAGCAGTAAAATGCTAACGTCAGGGTAAGAAAGAAATAAGAAGGCTGACAAACAAGGTTCTTTGGGTAAATCTGATCTCTTTTATTAGACCAACTCAAATAGTTGGAAAAAAGGTTGGGGCACTTTTCACACCTGAGCGTTCCAGGGAAAGCAGAATTCTTATGGAACAAGAGAACTGGGGAAAAATATGAACTCATTATCTTTAAATGAGCTGGCAGCGGTAAAGCCCCCCCCAGGCATGTGTGATCCTTGGCAAATTCTTCTTCTGAGTTAAAAAAAGCAATCTTTCCAGTGCCAGCCTGCTTCAGCCCCCTCCTGCTTGCTCACTGGATGAAATTGCACTTCCAGCAGCTTTTCCTTTACATTCCACTTCAAATCATCCCCTCCAGGCAGGCAGAGCAGTGGCAGGAGGCACATTAGCTGTCAGGAGTATGCAGGGGGAGGAAGGGGAAACAAAGCAAATGCCTGGGCATCTTCCTGTCTGGTGAGGCTGAAGAGGATCTGTGGTTGGATGGCTACACACCCAAATATTCAGATGCTCATCCCAAGCCTTTCAGAACTGATCAGCTCCAGGAAGCTCATGAGGATAGGCTTTCTCATGTGCCTTACATCCTACCAGATATTAGAGGCTGGGGTGAAAACCTCCCAGTGAAGGAGCAGCTCAGGCCCTCAGAACAGGGCATGGTTCTGAGACTCTTGTCTGAGTAGATGCAAGTGAAGAACTGCTAGGGAGTGTGTAGCTCTGGAAGGCAGTGTGGAAAACTAGCTTCTAAGACTCATTAGGTGGCACCCAATAGGTACACTTATCTACAGATAATTCCTTCTACTCCCCTCCCATGCCCCGGTGATGTATAAGCCCCTTCTATAGAGGTGTGTTTCTTATTGCAGCTTCTTAATCGTTTCTTGTAACCCCTTTGTTGTCTTTTCTTTCTAGGACCTTGCTCAGTGCCAATGGAAGCCTACAGAAAAATTCTCGTTTAATAATAATAATAATAAATATTCACTGCTAACAGCCCTTTGTTAGAGGGGCTTCATAAATAATATTATTGCCATTGGGTCAAATTTTCAAACGCACCTCAGGACCTTAAGTCCCATTGGCAATGGGAGATGTTCAGGCTTCTAGGTCACGTAGGTACTTTTAAAAATTGTATCTATTATTCTGAAAAAAAAAGAAAAAAAATCTAGCTGCTAAAAAAATGTGCTGGTAAAGAGGAACTATGCAGAATCATGACTTCCTTATGATACCTACTTCTGTTTTTTTTCTAGTTATGTACAAAGTACCCAGCCAGCATTCTTTGTGCTTCAGGAATGGGTATGAAACATTACTCTACATCTAGAAAAAATCCCCAGTGTGATTAATGATGGCATAATAAACTGCTTCTTAAAGACAACAGTATGATCCTATCTAACTGGTCAGTCAAAACACTACAAGGATGATGGCAAATGACATTTTTCTACCTGGCCATCTGCATATCTTCTAAACAGTCAAGGTTGCTATGTATATGCAAGGTCATCCATGGTCATGTGGGGGGCAGATGATTCATAGGGTGCATACACAAGATCATTAATGTGCTTGTTCTAATGTGCATTAAATGTAGTATCCCCAATGTGAGAAACTAAATAAATCTGGATTAGGCTGTCCTAATGCACAGTAGTGAAAGTGCATGCTTTTTTTAGTGACGCTCAATGTGCAATAGCCTATTTTATTGTGAATTAGCATATTTGCATGGTTTTTTAATCCAATGCTTTAATGCACAGTAAAATAGGCTACTGTGAATTCAAGCACGTGTGTAGACACATCCTTAAAGAGTAAAAACAGCTCCAGCTCTTGTAGTCATCAGTCTATATACTTTCTTGACTTAAAGTACCAGGGACACAAATCTCTTCTTTAACTGACCACAAGGGGGACAGTTAGCAGAGAGAAAATGTTCACATTTACAGCACGGGGTGGTGAACTATGATTCTTGTTGGCACATCTTGAAACTGATCAAATAACCGACATCTGCTGAAACCAGGGGGACAGGAACAGAGCAGTCTCTCCAGGGAAATGAGGAAGTGTCTCTAATGATTATGACACTCATGAGGATAGGGCCTAACTATCACTGAAATCACCAACGAATCTCCATTGATCTCAGTGCAAACAGCATGGAGCCTCATATCTCAAAGGAAAAGGGGTAACTCAGAAGCAGCAGAATGATGCAGAGTTCTTCAAGTGGCTTAGTTACAAAATAAGATTAAAGGAGCTGGGATAAGTTATAGAGGGGATACAGAAAGGAGAGTTCTAGCTGTCCAGTAAAAGGATGTGGTTTGTGGTGTTAGGTGTGCTTTCCCAAGGTTGCAGAGCAGAAAGGAAAATGTTTAGTATTTCCCATGTTTCTGGGCTCTGCTAGTTGCCACAGGAGCCAGGAAGGAATTCCCTGCCTCCGCCCCCCCCTTCCTGTTGCTACAGGTGATAGGGTTGCTTCAGGTTTTTTTCACTTCACGCAAAAGCTTTAGGTGTTGGCTGACCCCAAAACTGGTTATTTTGACTGGGGTGTGCCAATGGTCCTGCTGGGACTAAAACTTAAAGGTTACTAGCTAAAGGATCTTGCTCTTTGGTTTAGCGTCAGACTGGTTGCCACATTTGGAATAAGGCAGGACTTTTACCCCATGGTCAGCTTTGTATGGACTGTGGAGGTTTTTGTCTTCCTCTGTAGAGGGGGGGCATGGCCTTCTTCCTTGGTTCTCTTGAGCCCTTTTTAGCAACCTTTGCAGCAACAGAACATTGACCAATGTTGTCCCCTGCCTTACCTGTAGCTGGTTAGGATGTTGTGTAGTTGTGTGACAGAGTTGATTGTGTAGTTTAAGTAATAGGTTTCTAAGCGCCGGTTTGGGTAGGGGTGGTCCTGGCAGAGGGCTGGACTAGATGACCTCTGGGTGTCCCTTCCAGCCCTACTTTTCAATGACTGCATGATTCTAAGAGCTTCACAGTAGTTGGTTCTTGTCTTTAGTCTGTGTCTTTCAGTTGAGTCTTTCTTATGAAGACCCACAGTGTCTGTTCTCGTCTCTCTGAGAAAGCTTTGTTACTAATATTCCCAATGCTGTCACATAGAGAAAATCCTTTAAAGGAGGAATGAATGGGTGAATCCATGCAAATGTTTGAGTAATCATAGTTTTCTGTCTGTGGTTAATTCAATGATGGTGAAAGATGTCAGATCAGCAACCCTAGAGACTGGGGTGCTCTGTTCAGCCTTCTAGCAAGTACAGCATGGACCCTCAGCCTTGAGCACTTCCTCCATCTTTCCTCACCAAGGTGTTTCCACTCTATCAGGGAAGAGAAGTTAGCTCAGTATCCATAGCTTATTCCTTGGAGAGACTGTCACCAAGGAGGGCCAAGCAATGTTGTTCATAGCGGTGATAGATAAATGTTTACGGGGGACAAACTCCTGCTAGAAGCTGAACTGAGATCAGCAAATTTACACAGAACAGGCACCAGTTGGAAGCAACATTTGGTTATTCCCAATACAGCCTGATTTTGAGCCAGCAGGTCCATAACCTCTGATAAAATACCAGACAAACATGCTTCATGGTTCCTTAACTTATGGAGCATCCCAAAGGGCAAAACACGCTGATACAGGTGTATCTGAGGTGAGACACTGCACCTGTTCAGCAGCACACACGCCCCCTGCATAGTTGCAGCTGCATGACACAATGCTTTAGGACAGGAAGGGAAAGATACTGAAACTGCTTTCAAAGCAGGAGCCATAACAGGCCCTCTGATCCAGAAGTCACTGCCATGTTATCATGTATGAGGGCTTGATTCTCTTACAGGTACCTCTAGGTACCTGTAGGGCATACTATTACCTTAGAATCTCTTGAACTTTGCAGTAATCATCACACACATCACATCTACAGCAGATCAGGGGATTCATAGTATCATAGTATCATAGTGCCTAGGGTCAGAAGGGGCCTAGAGCAGGCCATCTAGTCTGACCCCCTGCCAATGGCAGGAACGAGTGCCAGGGTC
>JAGPOW010003364.1:37966580-37993396 GCA_030014935.1 Caiman crocodilus | reverse complement strand
CCATTTTGGTTTAGAGCATCTTTCTTACCCAGAGCCCCTTGGGGTTTGGTTTGGCGTGCCATGCCGAGGCCCAGATTTAGGCCCCTGCTTCAGTTGGAACACTTGTCTGAGGAAGGGGAACTTGGTGGGTCCAAAACGGGGTTTTTTTGTTCTTTTTGAATTTGAGCAGCCAAGACTGTTGAGGTTCAAGCACGAAGAAGCTAGCAACCCTAAAGGCTTTTGTTGCATCTCTAGGGCTGTTCATGATGCTGGCAGGCAGAAGGAGGATGTTTGCGGCTGCCTATGGCCTCTTATTGCAGGGCACAGAGCCGTCAGTCACAGATTTAAATTTTTTAAGTGTTGGCTGGAGGTGAGCAAGCTGAAACTCTACAGGCACTCAGCCAGAAGCAACTTATTGGTTGGTTGCTGCTGTTTCATCTTGGATGCTCCACAGTGCACAGTGAACAAGAGTTGATATGGGGACAGGCTGAGCAGCAAATGCTCCATGCAGCTAATAATGGAGAGAAGAAGTAGCTGGAGAGAGAGAGAGAGAGAGAGAGTCAGGCAACAGTGAGGGATTTAGCTGACATCATGGCTCACTATAATCTAACTTATTCTTTCTTAACCCTCCAGGTGTTAACAAACCTCTCTACTTGTTAATAGTCTTGAGGTTCCACCGATCAAGATAGACCTTCTTCTGCAATTCTGCTATCCATTAGCTGTTCTTGGTAATATAGCTCTTATTTCACAGTCCTGCAGATGGTTTTAACTCATTCCAATCAAGTTATATTTGTTTTTGCATCAATCTTAAACTAAAAAATACCAACCTAGGTCCTTGGTGTATTAGCAATGCTTCTAGTTTCTTTTTCACATGGAGAAAAATGTTTCTTGTGTTATGTGATGATGCACCTCACCATGTGCACCCTTCTTTTCAAAATCATAGATCCGCCCATGCCCCAGGGTATTAACTATGGCAAAGATCAAGCCTGGAATCTGTATCTAGACATGCAAGCTGAGGCAGCCCTTGTTAAATGAGCTGGTGTGGTGGGCTAAGGCTGCAGCAAGGTCATGAGCCTCTCTCTCTGTGCCTTGGTCACCTCTAGGAAGGGAGAGACAGCCATGCTCAGTGAGTTACACATGGTCTATTTTCTAGCTCTGCTACAATCCAGTGCAAATACTTGCTGGGTGTTTATGAGAATGAGTGTCATGACAGACTCTTCCTCACCACCCAAGACTTGCAGATCCCTTTCCCTATTCAACATTCTGCGTTCACCAAGTCCCTGGGCAGCCTCAGCTAAATACTGCCTTCCCTTATGGCCAAATCACCTGATGGCAGTGAAACAACCCCAGCTGTTAAACCTGTAGAACCCTATTCACATCAGTAGAACTCTCTTCACATCAGTGCAGGTCCATCACAGCAGCCTGGGGGCAAGGTGGCGGGTATCAGGCTGTAGGCAAAGGCAAATATCCAGCAGCCACATGTGTCTGGAAGTTCACAGTCCACTTTCCATAAGGCCCAGGCGGAAAAGTGCTCCTCATGGGCAGATCCAGGCCAAGTGTAGTGGTGCAGTCACACCTTGTTTGGCTGTGCTGCATGTGAGCTCTTGGTGTGGGGTCTGGCCATCCCAGTTTTTACACAGCTTCAGAGCTCAGGGGGTGACTGCTGCCATTGCTACTTGTGCCTTTCCTTTCCCCTGCTACTGCACTCAGTGGGAAAGCGGAGGCAGAGGAAAGGCAAACAGCAGCAGCTCTTGATATAGCAAGACCCCACCTCAATCAACCAGTGAGCTCAGAGCTCATTTCTCACACAAAACTCCATCAGGAGCCCACACTGACCAGGTTGTAAGCTCAGAGCTTGCTGCATATATGCAACACTGCCAGTTGCAGGGGGAGGGCACCCCTCTTGCCCCATTCCTGGATCCACTACTGCCAGCTCACAAGCCCAGCCCCACAGGTCCTCATAATAATAATGGCAGCAACAATCATCATCATGATCACCGTCATCACGTGGTGGAGCAAAACATTGCCTTTGGCCAAAAAAGCTTTCTTGTGGCTTTGGATATTTATAAACCCGTGATCGTTTCCTTTAACACAATGAAAGGGCATTACAATTCCATGCAAATAATACGGTGCTTTAAACCCCTCCCTCCCACAAAATGAAACAATTCAATTGAGGGGAGGGGGGCTGGAGAAGTAGCATTAGCATTTTTTTCTTATTTCCTTTTTCTTAAGCTTTCTTCCTGCAATGTACAACTCAGCAAAATCCACACCAATTTGGGATCACTGAATCTGCACTTTTCCATCAGAAAAAGGTTTCACACAAAAACAAAGTTGCTTGGTTTTAGCCATGGACTTACTCATGGCTAGACCATTCAGCAGCTTAGCCCTCTGATGTCAGAGGAGCCAAGAATGATGTCATGGACTTAAGGTTCAATGCCTTTGGCACAGATACTGTATGTATGGACATCAAACTGCACAATAGGCCCTGATCCTTCATGAAGGATTTCCAGGTCCCACGCACTGGACGTATGGATCTTGCTAAAGCAGTTAGTTCTTTCCCTTCTCATGCTCTGAGAACAAGGACTGACCTGACTTTAATTTCTTGTGCTAAGCCTCCAGTTGGGCACCATCAAGAGGAAGAGATGGGCTATAGACTAGGTTGCACAGTTGCTGTTGCCCTAACAAAGTGTTATAGGGCAACCAAGAATCAAGAGCCGTATGAAAAGGAGAAAGACAATTTCCATAGGAAGAGAGATGATTGCTGGTGGCAGACAGCTTGGGCTGCAGAGAAAGCCCTTGCCCACCAATGATGTGCATGGAGGGATCCATTCAAAAGGAGACCAAGCCCAAGTGTTAGGTGAGAGCAGACAGAGTCCTTTACAAGTCAGGGAATCAGAGGCCAAGATACAGGATATTCATTTGGGGAAGGAACATGGGCCTCCATCCCAACTTTTCCAGACAACAGGGAGAAGGAGTTGGCAGCTGCTGCATCGATTTATATTTGGCCCTGAATCTGTGACTTATTATCTCCCTGCTGAAACGCCTTCCTATTACCTGTGCTAAATGAAATGCTTAACAAGGATGAAGACAAATGTAAAAATAATTGGAGATGCACATGGAGCAGGAGCAAAAGAAATGAAGGGGTAAAAGGAAAGGGGAAAAAAAAGATGGTCTTATTTTTATCCACAGGGTGAAGACACCAGTGAATATTTGGCATTTTAAACATTGAAAGCTACAGAGCTCTCATGGCTTTGACTGCAAATGACTTTAATCTTTATAAGCCCCACAAGTAAGCTGCTTACGTGCCAGCGGGCTGTCAGAACAAGGGGGAAATTTGTTTGGAGGGGGGGAGGGAAGATGCAAAGGGTTTGGGGGTAACATGATAAGAAATTGGGTGCCCATTGGTGAATTGGACCACTCATCCCAAGCCCCTATAGGTTGAGCAAGATGAGGCTCAAGAGGGCATGTTGTCAGTTGTGATCCCCGCAGCTCCTTAGCAGGTTTCTTTACAGGCTTTCTTAGAAAAAGGATTGAAACGGGTGATGAGGTTTCAGGCAGTTCTGGGAGAAGATCAATGCATTGCATGCCTAGGGGAGTGGGTATAGTGGCAAGGCCACTCTTTGGAGCCACAGATGGTGCACACCTCTGGGGTAGCATCCAGCCTGTTTTTCCCTGGGGTCCTGGTGTCTCACAGCATGCCCACATGTGACAAAAGCTAGGGCTGGGAAAGCTGAGGGGGGAGAGGTTAGAAATGCAACAGCAGCAGCCTGGACACTGAAGAGCCACATGCCTTGCAAGGAGGGTTCACAGGAGGCTGTGGGCAGAAGAGGCAGCTGTTTCCTGCCCCAACAGTGCTTGATTTGCCCTGGCATCTGGCCGCCTCATATCTCCCTGTCAGGGAATGACTCATCCTGCCGCCCCCTGATCTATATGAAAGACCTGACAGTGCCACTCTCCATCTCGCTGCACTTACTGCCTCATACACCTAGGGTGCCAGCTGCTGCCTTTTCTTGTCAGAGATAGCAGAGACTTGAGTGAGTGAGCACATTCACCTGTGCCACTAGAAGCGTTCCTATCCAGTGTCTGGTCAGATAGAAACACAAGCCCCAGGTATAATTCCTGCATGGACAGAGATACTAGCGCCTACAATCACCCCCTCACTCTGCACCGGGCTGGCAATGCTTTCATCAACACCTCCTAATGATCCTTGCTGAGACTGTGCTGAACATAGCCATTCAGCCACTGTCAAGCCCTGGGGATTGGGACCTGTCAGCATGGCTATGGTCCTTCACCAACTAAACCCCTTTGACCAGCAAGAGGAGCAGACACAAGCTCTACACAGCATTACCCATTTCTGACCTGTGGTGAAAGGAACCAGATGCATCAGGATGGGAGTCCTGGCTACCTCAGCTACACCCTGCCACCACCATGAAGGCTGCATCCAGAAGATCCATAGCAGAAGGTAAAAGGACATATACAGCCAGTGCACAATGAAAAGTCAATGCCTATCCACAGCCCAGGCCAGCTTGGTGGGGAAAGGGGTGGAACAAGGAAGGGCTGTGATTCAAGAGGCAAGCAATGGAAGATCAAGGCATGTGTAGTAGCCATGCCTGTGAAGTCACTCTGTTGCATCCATGTGGGTTAGGACATTACCCAATCTGTCTCTCCCTCTGAAGCTGCCCTGTGCAGAGACCTACTAGGTGGTGGCATTTACTCCTCCAAGCAGCTACCAGCAGGATGGAAGGAAATGCATTCAAGGAGAACCCAAAACGACCTAGACCCTCTCGAAGGCACTCTGCGCTCGCATGGCTGAGCCCTGCCCTGATCTCTCTCCCCCATAACATTCCAGCAGCTGATCTCCGATCTGAATCACCAGCAAAGCAGGAAGCATCAAAAAGAAGAGCTTTAGGCCACAGGATATTTGCTTAACGCTGAATAATTCTCCTTGGCAGAACAGGACTATTTTAAACCTGCTGAGCTCTGTGCGAGACACAGGCTCTGAGTACCCTGCTTCCCCCTGAGCTCCTGCCCGAAAGGAGACAAACAGCCCTGCTAAAGCCTCCATGGCAGCCGTTCTGCACTAAGAACTCTCCTCAGAGATAAAGCAAAGACTGTTTAGTGCACAGGAGCCTGTGTGGGTGGATTATGTCTGGTCTCATCTGGCTGGATCCCACCGGGCCCCCTCCCCTCCAATGTTGGCGATGAGAGCTCAGCTTGGCTTCTGCAGGATTCACAGCTCTCAGACATTCCCTTCAGGGTCTATATTTTTACCCTGAAGGAGACCAGAAGCTCAAGCATGCTTGAGTCCCTGAAAACAGGGAGTTAGATTCATAGATGTTAGGGTCAGAAGGGACCTTAATAAATCATCGGGTCTGACCCCCTGCATAGGCAGGAAAGAGTGTTGGGTCTAGATGACCCCAGCTAGATGCATATCCAACCTCCTCTTGAAGACCCCCAGGGTAGGGGAGAGCACCACCTCCTCACTCTGCTTTCTGCTAGCTTGTGGCCATTATTTCTTGTAACCACCGGCCGTGCCTTGGTGAGTAATACCTCACCAATTCCCTTCTGTGCCCCCCCGTGATGAACTTATAGGCAGGCACAAGGTCGCCTCTCAACCTTCTCTTGCAGAGGCTGAAGAGGTCCAGGTGCTCTAGTCTCTCCTCATAGGGCTTGGCCTGAAAGCCCTTAACCATACGAGTGGCCCTTCTCTGGACCCTCTCCCTGTTATCCACATCCATCTTGAAGTGCAGCGCCCAAAATTGCACGCAGCATTCCAACTGCGGTCTGACCAGCACCTGATAGAGGGGGAGTATCACCTCGTTAGATCTATTTGTCATGCATCTGCTGATGCATGATAAACTGCCACTGGCTTTTCTGATGGCTTCGTCACACTACCGGCTCATGTTCATGTTGGAGTGCGCTAGGACTCCAAGATCCCCTTCTGCTTCCATGCCACCCAGCAGGCCATTTCCTAGGCAGTAGGTGTGCTGGACATTTTTCCTCCCTAGATGCAGCACTTTGCATTTCTCTTTGTCGAATTGTATTCTGTTGTTTTCCTCCCATATGTTCAACCTGTCCAGGTCTGTCTGTAGTTGTTCCCTGCCCTCCACTGTGTCCACTTCTCCCCACAGTTTTGTGTCATCCACAAACTTGGACAGACTACACTTCACTCCCTCATCCAAGTCACTGATGAAGACATTAAAGAGTATCAGTCTAAAGACCGAGCCCTGCGGGACCCCACTGCCCACACCCTTCCAGGTCAATACCAACCCATCCACTATGACTCTCTGGGTACAACCCTCCAGCCAATTCATCACCCACCTCATCCAAATCACAGCCTCTTAACTTGTTCACCAGTATGGGGTGGGATATCGTAACAAAGACCTTCCTGAAGTCTAAGTAAACGAGGTCAACCCCTACTTCTGTGTCCAGGTGTTTTGTACCCTGGGCAAAAAAAGAGACTAGATTAGCCAGGCACGATCTGCCTGCTATGAACCCGTGCTGGTTTCTCCTCAGCATAATTTTTCCTGCCGGGCTCTCACAAATGTGAGCCTTGATAATTTTTTCAAAGACTTTGCCAAGGATGGAGTTGAGACTGACTGGCCTATAGTTGCCTGGGTCCTCCTTCCTCCCCTTCTTGAAAATGGGGACCACATTGGCCTTTTTCCAGTTCTCCGGGACCTGGCCCGTGCACCACGAGTGTTCAAATATCCCCACCAGTGGCTGCGCAACAACGTCAGCCAGTGCTTTCAGTATCCTCGGATGGAGCTCATCTGGGCCTGCCGACTTAAACACATCCAGTTCCTCCAAGTGCCTCTGCACCATGTCAGGGTCTACGCTTGGTAGTCTGGCGCCCTGCTGCTGCCTCTCTACAATCTCAGATCATGGTCTGATGGTTCGGTAATGCTATTGACGTCACTGGATTTGCCCCAATATGCTCCTCACTTGTCTTAGCTTCTGTCTAGGGCTGCTGCCTCCTGGGAAACCAAAGGCCAAGCCATAATACCGTGTACTTGGAAGAGCCATGGTGGGGAGAGGGGATGATGTGATCTGATTGTCCCTAACAAGAAACACATAGAATCTGTGATACCAACCTAAACCTAGGCAGGATCCCAATGAAGCAGAGGTAGCACATGGAGAGGTTCAGTCCAGGAGCCTCCATTCAGCAGTGTGGCATCCCCTGCAAAATGAAACCTCCTTTGGAACAGCAGCAAAGATGGGGCAGAACATGCAAAAGAGAGAGCAAGAGATCAATCTCTCAGCCAAGCAGCTCTGAATGCTCTATGGAAAGATCTCTGCTCCACGGTCCATGCTCCCCTAAAGCAGACGCAATGGTCTTACAGTAGCTCTGGTCCCACAGATGCCCTCTCCTCACTCCCCACTGGGTCCATATCTTCAGGAGCAATTCACTGAGATTGGTACTAGCCTGTAGGCTCCACAGGCAGTTAGATCAATTGCCTGGTTAACCCCTATAGAATAATAGCATATGCTCAATATGCTCCTTTACCCACCAAACTGCCAGAAGTAAATAGGAAGAAATAAAGGATGGGAGATGCTTGTCTCCTGATGGCAGAGATTTGACCCCATTTCAACCGTCTCAACAAGGAATTTCATTCCCATGTATGCTAAGATTTCTCCACCCTTTTGGTTCTTGGAGGAATGTGATGCTTCTTGATGCTAATAAGTCATGAGGTATAACTGAAAAGGGCCGTAAGTGTGGTAACTATTTCCAGCCAGATTCTTCTGTGAGGCATAGTATTGTCCTACCTGTGTGCTTTACACAAATGAGTGAATTTATCTTCATATGCCCTGGAAGGTAGAGAAGAATTATTGATTGTTTCACAGAAGAGTAACTGAGACATGTAAGTCACTTGCCCAAGATTACATAGCAAGACGAGGGCAGTGGCCACAATCATCAAGGATACACTTATTTGCCCTTTGTACTTCTCTATCTTTTCAAGTTTCGTGTCGTCTCCTGTCCCCTCCACTTTTCTGTTACCATTTATCTCGTCTGTCCATCTACTTGCCAGCTTCTCATGCCATCACTTCCACAGAGCATGTGACCACAAAAGTCCTGCCCTGTCTACAATGAAGTCCACCCCAAAGATCTCCTTCAAGCCATTATCCTTACAGCAAATTGAGATGACTTGTATAAAGCTGAACAGAGGCAGGTCCTTCCCACATCCCAAATGATTTCGATATTTTGATTCTCAGTTTCACAAAAGTATCAACAAATTGGGCCAGAAGGGACCTCTGGAGGTCATCAGGTCCAACCCCCTGCTCAAGGCAGGATCATCCCCAGCCAAACTGTCCCATATAAGTCCTTGTCTAGCCAATTCCTAAAACTACATGCTCAACCTTGTTGCACAAGTACAAGACACACTATCCAAAGACACCCAAAGCACCCTGATTGGCCACAGGAAAGCAGGGGAATAAGGGTTGTCAGTGTCCTGCTGCTACATGAGTTTCACTCCTGATTAGATCAAAACCTCAAAGTATTCAAAACTAAGCATGACCTGGAATATAGAGTTCCAGATCCAGGGCAGTCCTCCTGATAAGCTCCACCAAAGCCATAGACCCTGGAAGCCTTAAAGTCCCCACATCTGAGTCAGTCTGGCAGATGGCTCTGGAGAGGAGCCAGATAGGAGCACTAGCAGGAAGCCAGAATGATTTCCATCTCAGTCCCTGCACCGAGATTCCTTTTGAATTTACACTTGGGGTCACTGTGATACCCACTCTTACAACTTCTTTTTCCTAGCATGCTAGCCATGCTTAGCCCTTGCAGAACTGCTGTACCACTGTTAGCTTTTGTAATGTGACCTCTTTCAGGGGGGAGCATTGTAAACAACAAGAATTTGCTCTCCTTCCTGATCTCTATAATTAGACTTCATTCTTAGCATGGAGTGTCTGAGAAACAGACACTGATCTTTGAGCTGACATGCCTTGAAGAGGAGTTTGTATGCATTTTCTTTATGTCCATTTTTGTTCTGGGACTGGCGAGCAGAGATAGTAAAACAAGTTACAATAAGAAAATACCTAGACTGCCTTCCCTATCAAAGTAAGCCCATACAAGTGATTATCTAACCTATTCCTAAAACTACCTGATCAACTCTGTTGCACAACTACAAGACACAGCACCCAAGCCTGACACAGATAAAGCAGGAGGACAATGGTGGTTAGTATCTTCTTGCTGCAAGAGATGTTAAAAAGCACTTGGAAAACCCAAGGAAGAAGGCCACACCCCCTGCAACAGAGGAAGGCAACCTGCTGCAGCCCTCCCCTTCCCTAGTCCATTCCAATCTGATCATGCGGTAAAATTCCTTTGTGATCCCAAATGTGGTCATCAGTGTGACCCTAAGCGGAGACGCAAGATCCTCATGCTAAGGACCTCCAGGTTTTAGTCCTGGCAGGTTCACTGACAAGCTCCCTCCTACCTTTTTGTCCAGATTTGCTTCATCAGATAGGAACTTTGCTGGTCTCTAACTGGCCTGGGTGTTGTGCTGCATTTGTTACACAAAATGCTGCATTGACCTATTGCTAGGGAAGAGCTGTCACTTTGCTGCCTCACACACAGTCTTCAAGGAGTGTTTCACTAAGATCACAGCTGCCTAGCTCAGCCAGCTCAAGACCAAACTCAGCCAGGTCTGACTAAGTCAAACCATGGGGCAAAGGATAATAAACAAAGCTGAGGCCAGATACTGAATGCATTCTTGTAGGGAGACGTCTCCCCATTAGGAACAGGCATGCTGGACTATTTTCCTGAACAAGTTTAGCAAAGGGACTAGATCTGCTGGCCCTGGTACCAAGACCAGGTTCTGGTAGATCTGAACTGTGCCTGTGTCTGCGGATGTGTGCATGTGGGTGCATTTGTATGGATGTGCATGTGTGTGTAGATGTGTGCGTGTGTCTGTGTGCTGCCTCTATGCATTGATGTTGCCTGAGCTAACTCAAAAGTGGACAAGCCCACTCCCGCCCCCCCGCCCAGAAGGCAGCAACCACTAATGCTACCAGACACCCAAGCTTGTGCTGCCTTGTCCATTTTGTTCACATTCTGGCCCCTTTGGCAGCTTTCTGCTCTTGTTCTATTAATACGACTTAGCGCATCACATCTTCTGAGGGTTGTGCAGACACCAACTGAGTAACCTTCCTGGGGCTCTTAGGATGGGGGAGCTAGGGCTGCACACACCCCTGCCCTCGATGAAAAGGGGAAACTTAGGCAATGGGAAGAGAGGAGGGTTGTCAAAACTCCTGGGTGTCAGTGGCAGGGACAAGGTTAGAACTAAGGACCTCATAAGCCCATGCTCAGCCTCCTCCAATTGTCATCCTGACTGGTGCTGCAGCTAGCATAGGACAGGTTGGGGAGCACATGATCATGCATGTGCTACCTGCCTTGTGGGAATGAGAATGACCCAGTCCTCAGCCCTACCTACTCAGCTGTGTTTAAACTGCCACCTAGGGACCCTGGTTTGGGCAGGATCTGCTGCACTTCCTAAGCCCAGAGCCCGTTCCAAGAAGAGGCTGGGCAGGGACACCCCACACAGAGCTCCAAGGCCAGTGGTGGCATCCAGGGAACTGGAACAAGGAGCCTCATGCAGAGATTGTGATGGGCACCCCTGATATCAATGGTGGTGAAAGGCAGAAAGGAGCCACATGCCTGCATCTCCCCACAGTGCATGGAGCATGGCTGTGATGTTCCAGAGGGTCTGGCCCATTGTAGCCAGAGGCTGGATATGCACTGCTTGACTGGGTGGGGTGGAAGCTGAGCACTGTGCATATACATCAGTGCGCATGCCTTGGCACAACCCCTGCTGTGAGTGGCAGGGCTTATGAGTGCATGGGACTTTGCATTGGTGCAAGTAGGAGCAGGACACTTCTACCCCAGGGTAGAAGCAGCCCCTCCCCTGGGCTCTCCTCCCTTGCCCTGGTCAGAGCAAGCAGGGAGCCAGGGTGGCTGCAGAACCCCTAGAGCAGGGGTGGGTAACATGTGGCCCACCCGGCCATTCTCTGGCCCACGAGGCCCCTAAAAATTTAGAAAATTAGTATTAATCTGCCCCCGTCTGCCTGTCACATGGTCCTCAATAGCTTGCCGAAACTCAGTAAGTAGTCCTCTGCCCAAAATAATTGCCCACCCCTGCCAGAGAGCCAGGTTCTACTTGCAGCTCTGCCACCAGCTTGCAGGGAGATCCTGGCTATGTCCTTGCCCCTCTCTGTGCCTCAGTTTCCCCATCTGTAAAAGGGGCTACTGTTAACAATCCCCCTTTTTAATGAGTCTTAAGACCCATGAATGAAATGTATTAAAAGGTTAACATAAGAACTGTCATTTACTGGGTCAGACTCTAGGTCCATCTTGCCCAGTCTCCTGTGTCACACAGAGGCAGTGTGTGGATGCTGAAAAGGAGAGTGAACTGGATATGACCAAGGTTTTTCCCACTGCTCTTCTCTAACTTGCAGCCTCCAGCATTTAAGGTCTAGGACGGTCTGATTCAGAGGTTGTGCCCCTGACTCCCATGATCAATACCTGCGATGCACCTTTCCTCCAAAAATGTGTCCCATCCCTTTTTTAATCTGGCTAAACTATCAGAGTCCACAGCGTCTGGTGGCAATGACTTCCACACTTCAGTTACAGGTTGTGTGAAAAAGAACTTCTTTTGTTAGTTTTAAACTTATTACCTACTTGCTTCTTTTTGTGAACCCTAGTTCATCTTGCTTGAGAAATAAACAACAAATCCCAATTTACTATCTCTTTGCTGTTTAGTAATTTTGTAAAGCCTTACTGTGTCCCTCATCAAGGGTTGCTTTTCTAAACTGAGTAGACCTAGCCTCTTTAGTCGCTCCTCATATGGAAGCCCCTTCATACCATTAATCATCCTTGTTGCCCTTCTCTGGACCTTTTCTATCCTTTTTGAGGTGTGGGGACTAGAACGGAACATGGTATTCACACTGTGGGTGCACGATGGACTTAGAAAGGGTCATGATGATACTTTCTATTTTATTTACAATTCCCATCTTAATAATCCTCCCCACACACACACACACCACAGCTGGCACATTGGGACTGGAGAGGGGGACAGCATTAGAATGGGGAAAGGGAGTATATGGCCAAAACCAAGTGCTGGGTCACTGTGCTGTGAGGGCAAGAAGATCCTGGGGTCTAATGAGAAGCAGCTGAATTTCCAAGCACAGAGCTGCAGAGCCACCCAGTGGCTACACATACACACACACACGCCCCACCCTCAACACATACAAACACCACCAACACACACAAGCATCCAACACAGCCCAACACCCCGCAGACACCCCCCCCACCTCCAACACACACAGCCCTACACCTGCCACACACACACCATCCTGCCACCACCAACACACACATCTCTATACACACACACACACACACACACCCCACTCCCAGGGAGACCTTGTGCTTTCTTCTCCACATTCAGGCAGTTAGAGTTGGGCTCAGCCACCAAGGAAGAGCTCTGAATCCAAGCCCTGCAGGTGCATCACAGGACTGAAAGAAGGCCTCCCAAACTACCAACCTCAGTTCTCAGCATCCAGAGACAACCACCTGCCCAATACTCCAATCACTAAGCATGTTACAGAAATAACCAAGCCTCCTGCCACAACTGGTTGCAGGTAAAAGCAAAGGAGACAAGGCCATCACTGCTTCTCAGCAGCCAACCCCTATTTTCTGGGGACTGCTCCTTCTCTTGTGGGCAGACACAACCTCCTCCTTCACTGCTATAGCTCTCAAGATGCACTTCCCTTTCTCTCAAGCTGCTGGAAGTGACTGCTCTCTTGAGCCACCCAAAGACTGCAGGGCACACGACCTTTACCACATTAGTGACAGCAGTGCAGCCAGCCTCAGCAGAGTAGGAAGAGGGTGTGCCAGCATACAAGCTGGTATGGTAGCCCTACTGACACAGCACCAACCACTCTGGGGGCTGAGATGTGATTTGCCAACAAAGCTAGGCCCACGAGTGGCAGGACTGACAGGAGGGTGCAAGTGTCAGTGAGGCCCTGCTTGTGCCAATCCCTGACAGTGGCGAGGCTGCTGTACCAAGACCACTGCCCGACAAGTTGATGAGGATGGCCTGGCTGCTCACGTTCCCCCTTCTCCCAAGATAATATGCTTCTTTGGGCAGCTGCCACCGTCTGGGCGGGTCTTTGTGCAGTGCCTGACACTATGGAGGAGAGGGGTGAACCCTGGCTGGGCTCCTTTGGGCATGGGTGTCAAACATGTGGCCAGATGCAACTTGCTTGCATCTGGCTTGTTGGCCTACTGGAAGTTGTGGGCATGGCCAGGTGCAGTGGCCTACTGGAGAAATCAGAGGTCCGCAGGCCCTGGTGGACATGGCCATTGACCCATTGCGACTTACTCTACACCACTGCTAGTCCCACCACAGCTGCTGCCAGTCCTGCCACTGTCTGCACTGATCCTGACACCCCCATGCCATGCCCCATGCCAGATCCAGCTCACAAGCCCCATGGTCAAGATCATGGGAGGCATTTGACATTCCTGGGGGTTATCACAGTACAGGTTGCAGACTAGCTAGATCGGCATTGAAATCTACTGAGTGTGAGAGGTGGGAGTGACCATGGATCTGCAAGGGGGAGGACTCAAACAGTGTGGTTTTGCCACCAGTCACTGCCACGTTACAGTCAAAGGTCTACAGGGACACACAGGACAGAACTGCTCACAGCAACGATCACACTTACCTCACACTCCTGAGACTTGTGTCCATCCACCCTGTGTCTCAAGGAAAGATGCACCCCAGTTTAGAGACAACCTTCTCTGAATGTGGGCAGGCGGCAAGTGGAGCACCATCTCCAAAGAGGGCAGAGCAGACAAGTGTCCACGAGGGGGAGCCAACAGTACAGCTCAAGCAGACTCTGTCTTCTCAGTGTTAAGTCAAACCACTTTGCCTTCCAAAATGTCACTCAGTTTACACTAAAAAGGCCAGAAATCCAATCAGGGGTTTCAACTGGCCCAACTCCAAGGTAGGGGCTTCTTGGAGTTAACCCTTTGAGAGAATTGCCAGCCTTGGCTTCCCACCTCCACTAAGAGGAGAAAAATGAAAAAGTCTTGGAAACTTACTGGGTGGGGAAGAACACGTCTTTCCAGCACCCAGTGATGTTAGCTAGGTGGCAGGGAAATTACAGTCCCACCCATCTACCAGCACAGGACAGCAGGCACCAGCCATTCACAGGCCACTCCTCAAGAAAAGGAGAAGCTGTAGTACAAGGCTGGATTGACGAGACTTAGCATTGACAGGAGAATTGAACAAAATGGGCTTAGACTAACTCCACCTGTGCTGCCCAGCATTGCTGGACCCATGCAGGTCTGCTGTGAGGAACTTCAAACACCCACTTCAATCTTGGGGTCTGTCACCCAACAGGTACAGGACATCATCTAGGTACAACAAGGACATAAAGCAGCAAAATGACCTTGATTCTGTTTACCTGATGTCAGTAACAAGCTGCTTTCAGTGCCATTACCAAAGCACTAGCTGATGGCAGAGTCAGCTCAGAGAGATGCAGCCTCCATCCAAATGTCCTGTTGCTGACCTAGAAACAAGGAGTTAATTGCAGAGTAGCAGCAAGGTTCATAGATGGGCTTTGGGGCCCAGACTTGGCACCCCAGAGACCAGGGTTATCATCCCAGCTCTGCTACTGCCTTGCTTTGTGGTCATGGGCCTTGCACAGAGCAGCTGCTTATTAGACAGACACAGCTAGCCTCCACTTAGCAGGCAGAGCCCCAGTTACTTGTACTTAAACACAAGCTCCCCCAGTCTTACTATCAAATGCACCACAGGCAAAGCTCAGTGTCTGTTTTCTGGTCTGCAATATGAAAAGTGCCTTCTTAGTAACACATGCTGAGCTCGAGGGGCAGGGAGGTATGTACTACCATATTTCACTATATACTACATGGTCCCAAATAAGACACACCTCGGTTTGGCCAGGCAGAATGAAGCAGGGAGGGAAAAAAATTTCCTCTTTAACCAAACTGTTCTGAACCTGTTTCTTAGTTTAAGACACACACCCCAATCTTTGATCGCTAGTTTTGGGGAAAATGGTGTGCAGTATGTGAATAAATCAAGTCAGACTCCTTCCTGCCCCCATGGTACTGAGACATTGCTGAATGGAGTTGGTAGAAGTAGTAGCCGTATGAGAGCCCAGAAGCTTGTCACTGACTTGTAGCAGGAAAGTACCAACCATGCAGGCACAACAGTCCATCCTTATTCTTCCTCATATCTGAGGTTTCCTTTGAACCTATTCTTCAAAGCCAAAACAGAATCATAAAAAATGAGGGTTGGAAGGGACCTCAGGATGTCATCTAGTCCAATCCCCTGCGCAAAGCAGGGCCATTCCCAACTAGCACAGCCAAGGCTTTGCTGATCCAGGCCTTAAAAACCTCCAAGGATGGAGATCCCACCACCTCTCTAGGTAACCTGTTCCAATGCTTCACCACCTTTCTGGTGAGGTTTTACCTAATATCCAACCTAAGCTTTTCTTGTAGCAACTTTAGGCCATTGTTCTTCATTCAGTCATCTGCCACCACTGAGAACAGGCTACATCTAGCACAGCCCGTGCCACTAGAGACCAACCTCACACCCGAGTGATACGCAATGTCAGGAATAGAGAAAGCTCCTAAACAAATCAACCAGGAGGAAGATCTGTACTTGGTTACAAAGATCAAGCTCCAGCCTGTTAAGGTGGTTTAACAGGATGACATTACCCACCTACAAGATAGAGAAAACCAGTGTATACAGAACAGTGCAGCAGCCACAAAGCTGGAGAGAGAATCTAAGTTCTGTGATACCTGGCTGCAGCCTACTGCTGTGGCTCTTTGCAGAGCACAAGCCAAACTTGGTTGATTTTTAGTCCCCATGACTCTAGCAGATCATGTGACACACCCCAGCAATGCTCACTGTCATGTTGCCTGCATGTCACAAGTCACCCAAAAGTATATGGCTGTCCCTTCACTTACCCATGATGGCTTGTGTAGGCCCTGAGCCACGCAGATCTAAAGTTTTGCCCATCTTGCTCTTCCTAGGAAAAGGTCCTAAAGAAGCGTGTAAAGTAACTATTGCTAGCTGCTACTTTGGTACCAAGACCCAATTCATGGTGAGGCCTGACCAAGGCTGCCATCTCTGACATCAGTGGGGGGGCCAGCCTTTTTGGCTAGTGTGCCACAAGCAAAGCTCCATCCCCCTCCCCCAACTCCTGCTCTGATCACCACCCCCTCAGATGCTCATTTAGTAGAGTTTGTCCCTGGGGCGCTGGAATGGAGGCAGGGGAGCTTGAGCCACTGACTGTGTGGAGCAGCTTGGGGGCAGGTGGCTACTGGGAGAGGTGTCCCCAAGAATCAGGTTTCTTTTCCCTAGACACAGAACCAGGGGGAGCCGGGGAAGGGAAGGAAGAAGAGATTGTGTGCAAGCAGAGGGGGGAACTACATGCTACTCAAATGTTATACTTGTCCCCTTCCCCTCCCAGTTTTATATGACAAGCGAGGATCCAAACCCCTGAATTTGGTGGTGGCTCCATTTGGTTCTTGAAGGTGATATGGACTGGAAGTGGAAAGCTCAGCCCCCTCCCACCCTCCATATACTGTTTACACAAGGGCTGTACTGTGAAGCATCTAGAAGAGAACAAAGTGACCAGGAACAGCCAGCATGGATTCACATAGAGCAAGTCTTGCCTGACCAACCTGATTTCCTTCTATGACAAGGTGACAGGCTCTCATCGATGAGGGAAGAGCAGTGGATGTGATATCCCTTGACTTTAGCAAGGCTTCTGACACCATCTCTCACAACACTTTAATTAACAAGCTAAGGAAATACAGAATAGATAAAAGCACTGTAAGGTAGATACATCATTTGTTGGATCATCATGATCAACAAGTAGTTATCAATGGCTCGATGTCTAGTGGGGCTCCCCAGGGGTCTGTCCTGCATCAAGTGTTGTTTAATATCTTCATTAATGATTTGAATGATGGAAATCAAGTGCACACATAACTAATTTGCAGAAGACAAAGGATCAAGAATGACTTGGATAGACTTGAAAAATGGTCCATAATCAACCAGATGAAATTCAACAAGGACAAGTGCAAAGTTCTGCACTTGGGGCAGAATAATTGCATGCACAAATACAGAGTGGGGAATGACTGGCTCAGCTGCAGTACTGCAGAGAAGGACCTGGCAGTCAAAGTACACAGTAAGATGGATACAAGTCAGTGTTCTCTTGGGACAAGACACTCACTTCATTGCCAGACACAGGCCACAGCCCATCGTGACTCACCTTTGATTTCTCTTTGGGATGCACCCTCTTCCCCCAGCTCCTAAGAGTCACCCCCTCCTCTCCCCAGAGAAAGACACCTGGGGAGGCGTGGCGAGTCCGTGTCCATATGGAATGGTTTTTATTACAGTTTAATCTCACAGTTGGCAGCATTACATGAGAATAAAGCACTGGACAGGACTGGAAAAGGCCTCTGGAGACGGCATGCAAACACTGCAACAAGTTGAAGCGAAACAATCCAACAAGTGGCCTTGGTTTCTTCGGTCTGGTCTCACCCGTCCGGCTGGCGGGTCTGGGAGCCTGCTCTCTGCTTTCTTTTGGGCGGCTGTTGGGTTGCTTATCAGGGTTGTTTGTTTGTTTGTTTTTTAATTACATTAAAAAATAAGCGTTGTACTTCAGTAAAACCCAGCACATAGCTGGTTCCTTGTTTCCACGTGAAATAATAATATTAAAAAAAAAAAAGACTGAACAAGAAGTTGGGGTTTCTGTTTTGTATTATTTTGTTTTGAGCAATAGCAGGTATCCCCCTCCTAGACGTGGGACAAGGCCCAGCATCTCGACGCCCCCTCCCTGTGCTGTGTTTAAGCCATATTGCCTGTCCCTACCTGCATCCCCCACTGTTGTGATCCTGTGAGAGAGAAGCAGAGACACGACCCCAGGGAGAAATTGAGGAGCAAAAGAGAGATCCAGTTGGGGGGAAGGAAAGGGAGACTGTGTGTATGTGTGTTCAGGGGGGCACCACATGCTCCTAAAATATGATGCTTGCCCTCCCCCTCCCAGGCTGATCCCTTCAGGGCAGGAAGGGATGGTGGGAACAACTTCACTCAAGTCATTCTCACTCACGCATCTCTGGACAACTCAGACGAAAGGATCCGGGAAGGGGTGGCCAGGGTGGGCAAAGGGGATGGGGTGCGTTTACACAAGTCCAATGAGTTCCTCTAGGACAGTCCTGTGGGCCAAGCCTCAGAGCAGGTCCAACTCCTGATCCAGTGGCTCACACGAGTCCATTGTGCCCTCCCTCTGACCAGTGTGCGTGAAGAGGGGTAGGGCCCGCTGGGGAAAGGGGCAGGGCGGGGGAAGAGCCCTGCCCCTGCCTCACAGGTAGAGCTCGTTGGCTTTGATGTGCTCTAGCTGTTCCCGTAGTTGGTGGAAGGAAGGCCGATGGCTGGGGTCCAGTTCCCAGCACTTCTTCATCACCTCGTAGACAACTGGGGGGCAGCCGTCAGGCGGGTCCATCTTGTAGCCCTTCTCCACGCGGGGAACGACGTCCTTCAGAGGCTGCAGGGGGAGAATGAGGCTGCGGAGACGGCTTTTTTGCTGCTGCCCTGGTGAGGGTGCAGACAGACCTTGGGGACACCCCTACTGGGTCAGCCCCTTCCCAGCGCACACACAAATCCCCTCTTCCAAGAGCTTACAAACCCCCACCTGCTTCATTTCCCTCCCAGTGCTGGCCCCACTGGCTCCATCCCCAGACCCCATCACAGTTCAGCTAGGGGCTCCATGGATCATAGGCATGTTGGCAGCAGGGCAAACCTAACAGCTGGGGGGTAGGGGTGTATATCATGGGATGAGCTAGAGCATCAGCAAACCTGCCTCTGTTGTGGTTCCCTAGCCCCTCTCCTCCCCACCCATCATAGCAATGCTTAGACCACACCTCACTGAAATCTCCCGTGTAACCACACTGAGAGGCAGCCCCTGTCTGGAAAGGTGCATCACCCGCATGAGGCAGGGCAAAGGGCAGGAGGAACACTGAGCATTGTAGTGACTTGCCTACAGTCCCTGGCAGATCATGGCAGAACTGGGAAAAGAACCCAGGTGTCCCAAGTGCCAGCTCAGACCTTTGCCAGCCCAGACCAATGACTGGACCTTGGTAGTCATTGGCTTCACCTTCCTTTTATTCATGGATCAAAGTTAGAAGGCCAGAAAGGACTATCTTCTCTGACCTGCCTGATACAGGTGACAATACTGGCAAACTCCTGTTTCCCTTGGGAAGATGCAGCCACTATTCTATGAAAGTGCTGGAGTCGAATTGTCCAGCATTACCCCCTGGCAAGGGGGGCAGCTGCTCGCTGTTAAAATCCTGCCCCTTAATTATAGCCTGATCTTGACCAGCTTCAACCTCAGCTGCAGAATCTTGCTGGACCCTTGTCTACTAGACTGAAGTGCCCTCTGATATCAAATCCCTGCTCCAGTCATAGGTATTCCAGACAGCCATCTCTTGCCCCTGCCATCTCTTACTTTCCTCTCTTTGATGAATTAAGCCAGTGCTGAAAAAGTTTTTAGAGAGGAGGGCAGGGTACTTGCAATCCAACTAATCTCCTGCTTGTGGCCAATCCCCAGCACCATAAACTGGATCCAGCCCATGGGCCATAGGTGAAGCATCAGTGACACAAAGATATGGAGCCCCTGGAGGCTCATTGCCAGGAATTCTTTTGGCATATCAGCCTGCATCACAAGCTCTGGAGGACAGAGCCGGCTTCTTCACTATGCCTGATCAGGGCCCAATAGCAGATGACCCAACGCCAGACAGCCCCAGGGGCAGTGAACTCAGTAGGTGACCCCTGAAGGGACCCTCTGTGCTAGGCTCAGTAGGATGGAGGCTGAGCTGCTCCTCACAACTGGCAAACAAAGGAACGCAGAGCCACACTGCCTAGGCAGGGGAAGATCCAAGAAGAGGAACTCTGGCTGGAAGGTACGTGGCCCCTTCTCCCCACACCGGGGCACCACCCTCACTTACGATTCTCGGATAAGGCACTCGCCCAAAGGAGTAGATTTCCCAGAGGAGGATCCCAAAGCTCCACACGTCAGACTTGGTGGAAAATTTCTATAGAGAAGAGAGCCCAGGGAGGAGGGGTTAGTGTGACCAGCTGGGAACAGAGAGGAGCCAAGCAGGGAAAAGGGCCCCAATCCAAGCCCTGCCCTCCATCCACAGGGCCCCAGATGGGCTGCAGGACATGGGTAGGAGTAGGATTGAAACAGCCCATTAATTCAGCCCCAGGGCACCCCAGGCTAGCTCTGGACAGAGCAGCCTTTGCTGGGAAGGAGAAGGCAACACGAGTTCTGTTCTGTATTACAGGTTGTATTGGGCCAGTATAAAATGCTTGAGGTTCCCATGGACAGTTTTGTGCTCGCTTTGGATTGCTATGCTGCAGGCAGCACCTTGGCAGTTATTTCAGGGCAAAGGCCAAATGGCTTTCTATGCTGGGCAATTTTGTGACTGCTGCAGGAGCCTGCCCCATGCCACCTAAACTGCAGCTGCTGCAATGCCCTGTCAGGCCCCTTCCCCACCTCCTCCTCCCCAGACAGCCTGGAGCCTCCTGCACCCGGGGGAGTGGGATCACATCCCTTTTCCCTGCCCCTCAGCCGCCACTACCATGACAAGAACTGATTATTCCCTCCACTAGGGGCCAGTGGTTCTACTGAGGACAAACCTACACCGATTTCCCCATGTGCTTCAGGCTGGATAAGAACAGGTCTGGTTGGTTTGTACAAGCCTGGTCTGGGTATACACATGATAGTGGCCACGTGCCCTCCCAGATAACTAGGGTCTCACTCTGCTTCCTCTCACCTTTTCTCTAAGTGCTTCTGGTGCCGTCCATTTCACTGGCAACTTCCCCGTGTCCTGAGTAGACGATGCCTCCTTGGTCAGCCCAAAGTCGCTGACCTTGGCAATGTTGTCCTCCGAGACCAGCACGTTTCTCGCTGCCAGATCCCGGTGGACAAAATTGTTGGCTTCCAGATACTCCATGGCTTCACAGACATCTCTGTGGGGAAAGAGCAGCCGGTGGGCTCAGTGGCGGGAGGCCCACCCAGATGGCTGACCCCCACAGGAGTAGGGAGTCAGGTGGCCATGCCCCTCAAGGTTAGGAGCTACTGGCAGGAATGCTGTGAGAAGCATGGAGCATGACTGGACCCAGAGACCTGGCCATCCCATGGGTCTGTGGGGTGCTGCATTATGAAGTCGCAGGGGTGCCTCATGATGTCATACTTACAAAGAGAACTTAAGCAGGCAGTCTCCGCTGAGCACAGACCTCCCTCGGGATCTCAGGTAATCTACTAGGCTTCCCTAGCCAGACACAAGAGGGAAAAGGACCATCAGGGCCAGCTGGAGAACCCCGACGCCCCACCTCACTCTACACGTGCTGCCATTGTGGCTCCTTTTTGAAGATAAGCAGGACCCAGCTGGATCAACCAGGGAGGCCCTTCAGGAAGCAGGTAACAGGGCTTCTGTGTGAGCGAATGGGCACTGACAAACAAAATGCTTGCTATGGACTGAAATCGCCCTTATCCACAGTAGCAGCAGAGCAGCAGCACAGCCTTACGCTGGGGTACATCCCCTCCCTACAGACTGTAACACAATCAGACACAGGCAGGGAGTGCTCTACTGGCCAAGGTAGACCCTACAAGCCTATGGGGTCAGGATGGCAATCCTAAACTGCACGTGCCCAGCCAGGAAGTTCTTCTGTGACCAGCACAGGCTTGATGGCAGGGAAAGGCTGATCTCCAGGGCTTCTGGGGCCGTGTTGGCTCCCTGCAGTGTGGACCTCACCTTTGCCATGAACTCGGTGACAATGTAGAGGCCACTCTTCTCCTCCACGATCACTCCCAGCAGCTGTACCAGGCTGCTGTGCCGGAGCTGCCTGTGAAGGGTTGGGGGAAGGGCTCAAATGCCTGTCCAGCCAATGCCCATAGACCTATCATGACCCTCATGATCCAGACCCTTCCCCATGCCCCACCTAGACCCCGCTCCACTGTGCCTCAAACCCCTCAGTCACCTCCCATCCCTCCATCTCCTTCCACACCAGATGAGGACTGTCCCTGTCCTGCTGCTCCTTCCCAGCTTTGCTGTCCAGGGGCTGCTGGCTTTCTCCACCCCCAAAAGGAGACCTCACTTCCATCTGCACATCCTTCCCTCTCAGACACTCACGTCATCACTGAGGCCTCTGCCAGAAAGGCCTGGGCGGTGGCGTCATTTTTAATGCACTTTACGGCAACCTTGTTTCCCCGGTAATCCCCTAGCATCACATCTGAAAGGAGAAGACAAAGGCTGAAGGTATCTGAAGAACATCAGCTCCTCCATGCAGAGGGAGCTCCACCCAGCCCAGCTCTAACTGCTTTGCCCCATATGTGGATGGGAGAAGTGGCCAGAAGAGAAAGCATTGACTTTAGAGCCCTGACCATGACCTGGAGACACCACCAGACTTTGATCCGCAGGCCAAAATGGGCTATGGGGAGCCAAGCTGGCCTGGGCCTGCTGCTTTCATGAGTCCAAGTACTCAGCTCCCTCCCGGTCTGTGAAGATCCCTGCTGCCCTCAGCTGAATGTGACAGACATGGGTAAAGGGTTGCTGTTATCAGAGCTCTCCTTGGATCCACGGGAGCATTTGGAGGAAAGAGAATACAGAGGCTGGATTCCTACTGCCTATGAAGAGAATCCCCACCCTTCAGGATGGGGCATCATGGACAAAGATGTAGAGGGGGGACCTCAGGTCTCCCTCACCCAGGAGAGGGGATCAATTCAGCATGCCCCATCTCCAGCTACTCCCCCAGCCCCTCCCCAGTGCCAAAGAGGGAAGAATGAGCAATGCCCCCAGCTGACCTCCAAATTCCCCTTTGCCAATGATCTGCAACAGCTTCAGGTCCTTCATGTTGAGGGCCCAGCCACCTGGAGAGGGACAGAGGAGAGATGAGCAGGCATGCACAGTGATGGCGAGACACAAGGAGATGAGGGGAAGGAGAAGGGGTGCATACGGCCAGGCCCACACTGCCAAGGCTCCTAGGGGAAGGACTCACTTCGGGAGAACTCATCCTGAGCTGCCACTGTCCCCTCCATGACCTTTGGCTTGATGAGGCGCGTGCAGAGCCCATCGGCGTCTGAAGTGTAATGCTGCCAAGGGAAGAAGGACAGCATGAGACACTGACCCATCTGCCCATCTATGGGAGCAGCTGGAGCTGCCTCCACTTGATGCCTTTACCCCATCTGATGCATCATGAATGGGATGTCCTAACTTGCCAGCCCCCACATACAGGAGCCAATACTGGAGAGCAGATCTAGGGCTCCAGGGGAGATGCCAAACCAGGAGATGGGCACAGCCTAAGCCCCCTCAAAACCTCCCTTCCCACATAACAATGAGATGAACCAGCTGGACTGTGAACTCCCAAAGGCACCAGGCTGGCCCCTTACCACAAGACAGCTGCCACACAGGATGGGGAGCACAGTGAGAGGCTCCAACACTAGGCCTAGTAAAGACCCCTTCCCCTTGCTCAAGCCAAAGCCGGAAGGCATCACTATGGAGAAGGATCTGGGAGTCTCAATTAATCAGAGGTTCAATAATTCTGCAGTGTGCAAATGCAATTTTGGGATGCATCAACAGAAGCATTAGGTGCAAGTCATGGGAGGTGATAGTGCCTCTCTACTCAGCACTGGTTAGGCCTCATCTACAGTAGTATGTGCAGTTTGGGGCTCCACATTTTAAAAGGACATGGAGAAGCTAGAAGGGTCCAGTGGTGGGCAATAAAAATGATAAAGGGCTTGAAAGGCAAGTCATATATGGAAAGGCTGAAGGCACTAGGCATATTCAGCTTGTAGAAAAGGCACTTAAGAGACAAGACAGCAGTCTGCAAATACTTGGAAGGATGCCATAACAAAGAGGGAGAACATCTTTTCTTTCTTGCTTCACCAGGTAGGACATAGACCAACAGCTTGAAGTTGCAGCAAAGGTTTGTTGCAGCAAAGGTTTGGATTGGATGTCAGGAAAAACTTCTTTAGTGCTAGAACAGTGAGGCAGCAGCATAGACCATAGAGAAGCTGTGGATTCTCCATCACTGGAGGTGTTCAAGAAGAGGCTGGATGCACATCCACTGGTTGCGGGTGATTTAGGTATAGCTATGCCTATGTTCTACTATGAGTATATTTACCCATGTTTTTGGGCTATGCTGGTTGCTGCATGGGGCTGGGATGTAATTCCCCCTCCCCACCCTGCTGCTATGTGTCAGGATTTAAGCCTTGCTTAGAGGTACTGAGTGCTGGCTGCAGCCAAGGCTGGGGATTTTGACTGGCGGGTACCAATGCTCGTGCTGGAACTTAAACCCAAAAGTTCCCAGCCAGATGGTCTTGCCTCTCTGCTCACAGTTAAACCAGTTGCCATATTTGAGGTCAAGAAGGAACTCAGATTGGTATGGACTGTGGGCGGTTTTGCCTTCTTCTGTGGCAGGGGGATGGCCCTCTTCCTGGGATTTCTTGAGTGTATTTTGAATACCACTGACAGCGTCAGGATGGTGACCACTATGGTCCCCCCTGCTTTACCTATGGCAGGTTAGGGCATTATGTCTTGTGTCATGTCAGGGTTAAAGGTAATCTTGCTAAGGGGTTAGACAATAGATTTGTATAGGATGATTTGGATAGGAATGATCTTGCTTCAGTCAGGAGGGTGGACCAGATGACCTATGGAAGTCCCTTCCAGCTTGACTTCTCTATGGTTCTATGAAAAATGATTACAAGGCTGGGAAACAGGTCTTAGAGGGAAAGGCTGAACGTACTAGGACTATTTAGTCCAGAGAAGAGAAGACCGGGGAGGGGCAGGGATTTGATAACAGACTTCAAAAACTGAATGGAGACTATAAAAAGGATGGAAATGACTTTTTTCTGCGGTCACAGAGAAGAGGAGTAAGAGCAATTGCCTCAAACAGGAACCAAAGTTGAAGATTAGGAAGAACTTTCTCATTACAAGGGTGGTCAAGAACTGGAATGGGCTACCTAGAGATACTGTGTGATCTCTGTTCCTAACAGTTTTAAAGAGTAGGCTGCGCAGGTGCTTAACTTGGCTGGGATGGTTTAGTCAGGGACAATCCTGCCTTGAGCTGGGGGCTGGACTAGATGACCTCATAGAGTCCCTCCCGGACTACAAAACTCCAGAGCAAAGACCAGTGTGGTTCGAGTGGATCAAAGGGTGCAGTAGCAGCTGTGCCCCACCATGAGGCAGCACAAGGCTGCAACAAGCTGGTCCCAAGGCAGACACACTGTCCTGCAGGCTGGAGCCTGGTGAGAGACCAGCACAGGGCAGGCAAAACCTGTGAGCATGGGCCCAGGAAGCCTGAGGCAAAGCCAAGGAAGGGCAGCCCCCAAGGAGGCTGGATTGCGATGCATCCCCCCCAGAGCCAGCTACACCACACTGGCCCCAGGCCATAGTCCCATTGAGATGGGAGCTGGAGAGAACCCAGCCACCTGTGGGCCTGGGCTAGGAGCTGCTGGCAGGGAAAGGGCAAGGCCTGGGCTGGGCGGATCCATGGGGCCTGCTCCCAGCCGGAAGCTAGCATTTCCTGCCCTCTCCCCAGCAGCAGCCTCTGCTCTGGCGCATCCCACTAGCCTCTCACAACCCAGGCCCAGCTCATGCCCACAGCGCCCAGAGGGCTCAAAGCCCAGCAGAGTTTTGCCAGCCCATGGACCCTTTCACCCCTTCCTGGTGTCTTAGCTCCTGGAGCTGGCAGACATGGAGCCTGCCCTTGCACATGGGCACAAGGGGGGCAGGGCCCTGCCCACCTTCCAGCACCGCCCAGTTGTCCTGGGAACCACAGTCTTCATGGGGTCCATTGATGCTGTCCCGATGCCACCTTCCCAGGGCCCTGTCCCATGCTTTGGGAATCCATCATGCAGTGGAAAAAGCCTCCTTGCCCCACATGAGTTGAGGAGAGGGGAGGGGGATGGGAGGCAAGAAGCACTTGGGAGTTTTGTCAGTCGTTATCATGCATCGTCAGGCTGAGCCTTGCTAACCACAAGCGCCCTGAGCACCGAGGAGGGGGCTGGGCACCATGGGGAGCAGAACTGCTAAACAGCAGCCAGCCAGTGCCTGGGAAGCATGAGGGGAAGTTGGCTCACGCTGAGCCCCTGTGGGACTGACAGCCAGGCTCTGCAGCATTGTGCTTCACTGCCTATATGCACAGGGGAGTAGAAGCCGTCTCCACCACTCCTCTCCCAGAAGAGACCCACAGCCTACAGGGCCTGGCCAGCCTGACAGGCTCCCCTGCTTCTCCCCCACCCAAACACACACAGGCACCAGGCAAGGTTTGCAATGCAAATCCGTATGCAAAGCCAGGCTGGGTGAAAGGGGGAGAAGGAAGGTCAGACAACCCCGCACAGGGAACGGGAAGCTCAAGGGAGATCACAGGTGCACTCACACCATAGAAGGGGGCAGGGGGGCTACCGTGTGTGAGGAGAGGGGCAGGGTAGAGGAACTACCTGGGTGGCTGCTGCAGGAAGGGCTGGTGGGGGGGCACTCACCTCCACCAGCTGCATAAGGTTCTCAAAGTAGACCTCCTCGTCAATGCTGAGCTTGCTGGCTGAGTAGATGATGCGGTAGTGCTCCACCTTGCCCTCACAGCTGACGCATAGCGTATAGTCGCCAGGGTAGTTGGTGCTCTCCCGCACAAGGAAGAGCCCTGTCTCAGGAGGGTACAGCAGCCGCTCTGCCTGCTCCCGCGTGATCTTCCCATGGAACCAGCTGTGGGCGAGAGCGCCACAGGGTCACCGCGCTGCCAGCAGGAGAC
>JAGPOW010003364.1:37938340-37957061 GCA_030014935.1 Caiman crocodilus | reverse complement strand
GAAAGCCTGTTGGCAGAGCAGGGAACTGGACCTAGGTCCCCAGCAGCCTGGGCTAAACCACTGTCCCATCCTTCCTGCTGGAGCAGAGGGGAGCAGGGAGCAAAGTTCCCACAGCTGTTGCTGGGCCGGGGTTAAACAGAGGCCAACAGCTGGACAGCAGCCATGGGTGCTCACACGTTCACATCAGGCCTGATTCCAGCCCCCTAAAATCACACTGGATGGCACTGCGCTCCACACATGGACCACTGCAGGTGCTACTCTGTGCGTGACAGAGTGGGACTGATCTTTTCCCTTCTCTCCATGATGCTATTCTGCTCTTTGGGATGACAGAAAGAGTGACTGGCTGCAATTCTGCGCCCATCCAAGAGCCAGTTTTAGAGCACTGAGTCTGAATTAATCCCTCCAATAGCATAACTAGGGGTGGGCGACCAAAGCACTGATGCCAACCAAGAGCAGCTGCCCCACATCTCCTCTACATGTTATGGCCCCATGCCTCCACCCCCTGCTCCCACTGCTGAATTCAGGGCTTGCGGCAGTAACAGGAATCAGCAGCCAAGGTAAGAGATGGCAGAGGAAGTGCGGGACAAGGGGTGGGGGCTCAAGTACCGCAGGGAATTAGCTCACAGGCAGAGCAGCAGAGTGAAAGAGAGATGCTGGGCCACAGCACTAACTGTACTAGCTCTACCTCTGTGTGCCGTGCCCCCCCTGGGACTGAAAGCATCTAGGGCAAGACTGATGAGCCTGAAACAACCTGCACCACAGATGGCTTAAACCAGCGATTCTCCACTGAGGTACTGCTGCAGCACCTGTGGGTGCATGAGATCCTTTTATGGGTGCTGTGCAATACCAGCACTGTGAGGTGTGCAAACGCCTACACACAATTCATAAGATAAACCCAGAGGTTTCGAACAGGAATCCAGTGACAAAGCTGTTCTGCTCTGCCATGGTCTTTCTGAGGTCTTGGCAACAGAAGAGCTGCTCTAGTCTTTTTCTGCAGTCAAGAAAAGAGTGAAAGCTGAGAGCTGGCATTTTCTGAGGGGCAGCCTTTTGGGTCTAACAAGGTTGAGAACCACTGGCTTCAATCTAACAGGCTTTTAACCCAATTTCAGCCCACAGCGCTGAGTTGCTAGCAGCCCAGCTGTTTGCACTTGTGGGGCAGATGCTGTTTTAAGCAACTCTCCCTTCAATTTGCCACCAGAGAGCTGTAAATGACCCTGATTCAGCCCCAATTCCTTCCCAACTCCAGGTATTTGTACTGCAGGCACAAAATCATGCAAAGCTGGACTCTCCAATGGGTTTAGACCAACACAGCTTTAACAGTGCAAGTGCTGAGACTCCCCACATAGCCCCCTCCTGGGGAAATCAGGCCCCGGTGCAGATTTTACATGGTCATCATTTTTATTAAAACACCTGACTGCCCCTGGGTGGTTTCAGTGGGTTGTGGTAGATGCAGCACACCCTCTGCTGAGCTTTTATGCACAGTCTTGTGCGTGGTTCTATGCAGCTGTGAATTGAGGCTGTGAATTTGGGCAGGGGACCTTGAGAAGCCACCTGCTCAAATGTCAGGCACAGGAAAGGAACCCAGGAGCCCAAGCCCCATCCTGCCGCCTCTTCCCCACTTCCCCGGACAAAGGAGGGAGCAGAGATCCCACGAGTCCTGACTGTCAGTGCCCTGCTCTAGTCCACACTGCCACTCCAAAGGGTCCTGGCTGCCCCCCCTCCCCACTAGTCCCCAGGATGCAGGACTACACTAACAGGTCTGCTCTGTAGCTCCTTAGCTCCCCTTCTTCTTCTCAATGAGGCTGAAAGGCCAGGCTGTGGGGTGCTGCAATCTGGCTCAACAAGAACTCATTCCCAAGTGGTTTGTTTTGGAAAGGCAGCCGCAGCTTGGGCCCTCTCTGCCAACCACTGGGACTCCCGGTGGCTGAAACATTTCTGACTTGATAGATGAGCCACACTGGGAACCACCGGGCTCTGCTAACAGCATTATTGATCCCAGGGAAAGCCCCTGAAAGGGAGAGTGTAAGTACTTATGCCCACAGCCAGGGCTTGTGATTCCACAGTGCTTGCATAGCAACGTCTCTGAAGGCGTCTGTTTGCACCCAGACATGGTGGGGGGAGAAGGAAAGACGGAGAAAGAATAGGAGAGCTGAAAGAGGGCTTCAGCCAAGCCACAACGTGCCTATTGTTCCCCATCTGCTCCAATGTGGAGCGGAAAGAAAGGAGGAAGGATGCTCTTCTGGGGAGGACACCACCAAGGAGGTGCAGGCTTAAGTCCTACCACTGACTTCCTGCCTGACCGTGGGCAAATCCCCACCAAGTGAGGGCCAACTTTTTTGGCAGGCATGACACAGACCAGCCCCGCACACCCCAAGTGCCACTCCCAGCCCCTTGCCCAGGATCTGCTGCTCAGCTTTTTGCTCCCTACTCTTTGTTCCCCATCTGTTCCGCTTTCTGCTCCTTGCCCTGTGCCCCCTGCCTGATCTCTGGCTCTGCCTTCTGCCCCATACCCTATCTGCTGCTACACTGCCTGTCCCCTCCCTGATCTGCCACACACCACATCCACAGCCTGGCTATGCCACTTGTGGCTCTCATGCCACAGGCTGGCCACATGTGCCTCAGCCAGGGTTGGCCAACCATGACTTGACATCCCCTTCTGTACAGAGAGGAGTGACACACCACCCTCCCCCACCTAAAGACATGAAAGGCCCGAGGGAGTATTACAGGGATGGATAACCACACAACTACAAAGACTTCCGTAAGAAGGCGCCATCCAGGCTGAAACACCCCAAGGCCTGTTCTCCATCCAAAGAAGGCAGGTTTCACAGGTATGATCCCCAAGCCAGAATAGGGCAGGCCACTTTCCATGCTAGAGGGATCTTGAAGCAAATCATGCCACAAATTCAGCTGATGAATCTTTAATATATGAAAGGTATTAAAGACAGTACCTGGCAGGGAGGGGAAGAGAATTTAAACCCAACATAGATTCACTACCAACCACTGGAAAAATGCACTGGTCCTCAAACTACTTTTATTGGCTCAGACAAGGAGTATTTGCAGCTCTGACAGATCACAGCTGTATGCAGGCCCATGCTACCACCTTCAGAGCCCTGGCAGAGATTCACTATGCCACGTGCTGTCTCAATCTCTCATAAGGGGCATCCCGTCTCAAACATCCAAACACGCACGAAAAGGCAAAGAGCAAAAGAAAAGAAATGATCTCTCCATAGCACAGAGGAGAAATGGAGGCAGAGGAAGGTAGGGACGCTACACCTCCAGTGCGGGTACCGTCCCAGAGTGGTGGCGTCATGGTGAGCATCAAGAAGGGATGCATGGGATTCTGGGGCTGCTGGCTCTCTTGAACCACAGATGGCATGAGCCTAGCTTGCAATTACAAAGGTGTCTGCCAACTGCCAGCCCCGTACATTCAGCCAAGGAGCTCTGGCTCAGGCTAGGCGCTTCCTGGCATTAACCGGTATTCAGTTCCCTCTTCTACCACTGAGAGGGGATGCGAGTCATCTTTGTTGCAATGCCCACCAAAGGGACTCCAAATTCACAAAGGAGCAGGTCTGGGAAGCAGAAAGAAATGGGAGGGGAGAGGGGAGACTACTTCACCTGGCAGATCGTGGCATTGCAACTCCCACCATATTTCCCCTACCCTTTCCAGTCAGACATCCAGTAACTCAAGGGATGGGCACTTCCCAAGATAACATCCTCAGGAGCACTGCAAAAAGGCCTAAGTGGAAATGCTGCTGTGGTTAAAAATAAATAAGAGGAAGGAGCTTGCTTACTTTTCCTGGTGTCTGCAAAACTGGGACATGGCCTTCTTTTCCCCCATTCTCCATCCCCTCTTAGATGATTACAAAGCCAAAGCTGTCTCTTTTTAGGTACCTACACAGCACCTAGCATTTACTGTGGGTCCTCACTTGACCCCCCCCCGCCATGTCCGAGGGGGCCCCAGATTCCAGAGCAGGCCCTGCTTCCCCATCCTGCGTTTGTACAGCACCTAGCTCAACGGAGGCCTGGTTGACAGCCAGAAAACACTATAATGTGGATAACAACGTTTAAAAAGGACAACAACTCTTAACGACATCCCTGCGCATACAGCTGAAGCGGCTGCTCCCCTCCCCGGACCTACAGCGGATGCCCGTCCATCATGTCTGAGCCAAGCTTCCTCCCTCCTCCAAATTACTTAACCTGAAGCACGTCAAGACTCTGCTGTGGCAAAAGCCCAGAGCAGGATTTTAGTGTAATTGGAAAGCACTCCCCAGGGCACGGCAGTTAGCGCTGCCGTGCGGGAGGGGCCAAGGGGTGGAATCATTAATGACGGCAACATATGGGCCACAAGAACAAAGGGAGGTGCTGGCTCGGCTCCCCTCCTCCCTGAGGAAAGGCACAGCATTCAGCCAGGCACCAGAGCAGCCTCCAAGGCAGAGGAAGGGGTGACACGGCAGGAAGATGGAACATGCTCCAGATCCCACCAGCTGGAGCCGATGCCAGGGATCAAGCATCTGGATTTCCCATTGCCCCGTTTGCTGTTTGTAAACAGGCTGCGTTCTCCAGCAGGGGAGGACAGAGGCAGCAGGTTCTGCAAGAAAGGAGAGCAAGAACAGACCCCGCCATCTCCACCATGTTAACGTCCCCTCTCCCATCCCACCACAGCTCTTCATCATCAACATGGTGGCCATCATGTGGCACTGAGAAAGGGAACGCCCTGCCCTGGCAATCAAGTCATTTGTCCAGCCCCAAGTCCATGTGGACTCAACAGGGTTTGTCCAACCGGAGGGCACAACCATGCAGGCCACAGAGGCACTTGTCCTTGGTGAACCATACCCTGAGGCATCCCAGCTGGGGGGAGCTGCCACCAGTAATGCCAGAGACCACCTTTCACTCGTAGCAACAGGCATCACATCTTCCTTCTCCCAGCTTGATCTCATCATTTTCCATGCCCCACAACAGGGAGAGGAGCTGACTGCCTCTTATCCTCACTCTGCAGTGAGGCAGCCCAAGAAACACCCAGAATCAGAAACCACCCTGTCTCAACCCAACCCAACCCAACCCAATCACCAGAAGAGGCAGTTTCAAGGCAGCCCCCAAACCACAGCATTACTGACCATCTATATCAGCCTTGTGCTCCATGGGCCTCTACTGATGACTGTAGGTAAGCGTGTCTTCCCCACCCACTGCCTCCCCAGTTGCATAGCATGGCATGCACACACATTCAAGGGCATTAAGATCTGAGAATTACAAGCCAGGTAAAGAGAGGAGCCCTCTGGTAGCTTCCAGAGTGAGGATGGAACAGCCTCAGCCCAAGCTTCACCCTGGGATGACTGCTCCGACATTAGAAACAGCAGCAGTGGGTGGAGATCATAATGGAGCAGGAGTTTGGAGGGGTAAAATCCAAGGTCTGTCTATGTATGGATGAGGTGGCTGAGGGGTCCCTTGCTCCTACCTCCTTCAGCAGAAGAGTCCTGGGAGGCTTGGCAGGGGTGGCAGTGGCCACATGAGCCAACCAGTTCCTATGGAGGCCTCCTTCTTCCAACCACATGCACCAACTCCCCAGGAAGTCCCCAAACCTTTCCCCTGGTCACCACCCTCATGGACTCTTTTTCCACAAAGCCCAGGAGACAAAGGGATTCCTAGACCTTGGCTCACTGGGCACCGCCTTTGTAAGGGGCTGAAACCAGCTTGAAGCAAAAGGTGTCCAGAGCTCCCCTCCCCTCCCGCACCCTCAGATCTGTCCCTAGAGGAGATGCCCCAAGGTTTGCTTCCATCCAAGTTTCAGGTCCTTGTAAGCAAACTGGAAAAGCACCCTGCAGCCTGGCTGGGGAAGGTAACATCACACAGGACCTGGCCAGATGAGCCCAAGACCTGCCAAGGGAAGGAGAAACAGCTGCAGGAACATGGTGCGCTAAGCCAGCAGCTCACTACCCATCCCCTGCCCACAGGCAGACCCAGGAGATCCTCAATTTGGGATGGGGGGAAATCCGTAACTCAACCAAACCTACAGCAAAAATCTGACCATGGCCTCAAGCTAACCAGCCACCTACTCTGTAGTACCTAGGCATCCTTCTGGAAGATCATCAGGTCCTTCAGCAAGTTGCCACCACTGTGGCTTAACACACTAAAAAAAGAGATCCTTACCCTTAGCCCCCCCAGCCGCTCCTGGTAGGAAAACTGAGGCACATAGAGGCCAAGTGACTTGACCAACCATTATGTGAAAAGCAGCAAGGGCACAGTAGGGAGGGTTGTGCCTCTTAGGTTTCAGCCTTTAGGGAAGGAGGCATCTGTCCACTCTGAACCCCTCTTTCTTTTGGATGGTGTCACTCCCTGCTCCCCACACCATGGATTCCCATCTCACAGCTGCAGCAATGAGCCACAGGCATTTGGTATCACCTTTAACTCCCACCAGCTGCTGGAGCTTGGGCTGACAGACCATCCCCTGCCCTGCCTAACCCAGAGGTTCACCCTACCATTGGCCACCACACCAGAGCTTCCCAGCTGCTTCTTCTGATCCTGTACCAAACCCTCTGCCCCCAAAGTCTATATTTACCATCTCCACTAAGCAAGGGCTCAGCGGGAGTCGAACCTGCTATAAATAAATGCCTTGTCCCCTCAACAGCTGTGAGGACAGCCATGCTCTGGGGCAGGAGCACCACTCTCAGGCCAAGAGGTGTAGCTGCTCCTGCCGATCAAAAGCCAGAGCAATGGACATCTCCAGGGCATGAAGCTAGTGAGCTTGGCAAAAACTACGGTGCTAAGTTCTGGGAGAAACACAGGCTTGGGGCCAGGAGGACAAGTTAGCAATTCCATGAGTGGCAACAGATGGGCCAGCAGGCAGGGCAGATTTGCACCTTATAGACTAATTAAATCAGAGATACTCACTGATGCTATACCAGTTCTGTTTAGGCTTGTGCTCACCAGGTCCTTCAGGACTGGACACTGGTGTGCCTCCTTTTAAGGGTACATTTTACACTTCCCATCATGCAGTGAAAAGAGGCGCTTTATCACAGGGGCTCTCCCCCAACCCGGAGCCAAATGTTTGGAAACAGCAGGCAGCACCTCAGAGGCTCCCATCTCCATGCAGCTACTCCCAGCTCAGAGGGGCCCCTTTCTGCGTGGGGCCGCAAACAATCCCCGCTTTCTTCTTGTCGGCCTGACCCCTGGGAATGGATGAAGTCATTGGCCAAAGCATCAAACGAGTCTTTCTTGGTCCGGCCCATAGCATCAGGGAGGGTGAGGCGTGGGTGCCGGATGGCAGATGTATAGACTTTGCACAGAGCCAGGCCCAGAGGTGAGGAAGATGTAAGCTCCACTCTCAAATCTTCATTGTAGCTGTGCTCCTGCTTTGAGACAGACACAGTGAGCAGACGGCCAACACAGCCCCTCTCTGTCCCCAGCTCTTATAGCACTTTCAGGCAGCGGCTTTGAAATGCCAGACTCCAGGATTCACGCCAGGCTCTGCAGCTGGCTGCCGCCATGCCAGGCATGCTGCCACAAAGAGGGGCAGGCTGGCAGCTTGCCGGGAACCCGAGGGCCCAGCCTGATTTGCAAGTGCATGAAACAGAAGGCACTGTAAGCAAATGAGACCACACGGCACTTGCTTGAGTTTGTGTCCTCCTGGAGAGCGGCACGGAACCACGTGGGCGACCTGCTGCTGGAGCACCCTTCCGGCCGCTGCAAGGGATGGCAGCCAGCAGGGCAGGCAGGGGAGGAGGAAGAGGCCACATGGGCCAGTGACTAAGGCACAGATTGGGAGACCAGAATACACAGGCTCTATCCCTAACTGTCCTCAACTGGCCACTCCGCCCCACATCCTCTGTAACCTTTCCTCTGGCATGTCTCCTCTGAGTCTAAGTTCTGTGAGCCAAGACCTGGCACTAAGTTATGGCAGGGCCTGGGTCTCAGCCGGGGGCCCCTGGTGCCATTAGGATACAGAAGAAACATCACGAAGGTGCAGAAGAAAGGAACATGCAATGACAGGCATTTAAAACTGCTTCTAGGCACAGTGAGATGGGTACACTACAGGCCCAGCTTTGCTGGCTTCTGAAGCGCTCAGGGTGATGGGTCAAAGGGGTGGAGGTCAACCTGCATGGCTAGAGCCCGCTATGTTCTGTAGCCATTGGCATGCAAGGCAGCAATGTAGCCAGTGTCAGGTCCAGCTGCCTCTGACTCTTCAACCCAAGCAGCCACTTAGTTAGGTTGAGGGCTTTTAGCAGAAATCTGGAGTAAGGATTAAACCAGCACCCCCGGACTCCTGGAGAGAAACCCGTGTGCCTAGACAACCACTAGGCTCAAGCTCACTTGCAGTAAATACCAGTCTGCTGAACCCTGGTTTCACCCTACGAATACAGACAGAGCACAGTCAGCAACTGCCACACGGGACCCACCGTGGCACAGCACCTCTGCATAATGCCAACTCCTGGCAAGAAACAGGCCCCTGTCTGGAGACAGGTGGTAAGGGGGAAGCATCTCTGGGAGCAGGTCAACCTGGCCAGAGAGAGGGAACCACAGCGCTGACAGGATGAGGCCAAGCTGACTGCTAAGGGCTAGACATGTCAGTGTGCCTATCAGAGGTGGAGAAGAGTCTTCTGTGAGACCACGGGGCAGACAAAGCAGCAACAGCGTTGCTGGCGTGTAGCCTCAATGAAATAATTTCTCATCTGTAAAACAGGTGACCCATGAGCCTGATAGCAATGCTCTCCAAACCACCTACCACCGAGTCCCCTCTTACAGGGGTTGGCAACTCGCAGGCTGAACTCGGCCTACAAAGTGGTTGGATCCAGCCTACAGTGGCATGGGGGAAAACAGCAGCAAAGTTCACCCTGGAGCAATTCCCCCTTTTCACCATGCCATCCATTAGTCATGTGGCACCACCCCATTTCAAGTTGCCCAACTGCCCGCTTCTCCCCACACTGTTGAGGATAGGAAGCTTCAGTGCATGGTAAAGGTGGCTGCAGGTGGCCTGTGCACCTGGAAGGGGAGAAGCAGCCTGGTCACAAGCAGCGACCACAGTCCCATTTGACATTTGAGTCATTTTTTGCCATGCCACCAACTGGCCCCCCGCGTCTGGCTGGCTCACAACACTCATGCAACACCATGTAGAAAAAAAATCTCCCTACCCTTCCCCATATACAACCAACTTGGTGCATTGTGAATGTGGGCTCTGTGTCCAAGGGAAAGTGGTAATAAAATGTCTTTGTAATACCCTACCTCCCATTCCCTTTCGCAGCTGCACGTACACCAGACTTGTCTACCTGCAAAATTATTCTGAAATGAAGTCTTAGCCCAGTATCCACACGGAGTAATCACAGGTTATCTACTTTGCCATAGTGAGGACAGGCAGCTTAATTAGCAGGCCTGAGACATGAGGAACCACCTCACTGGTTTTACAAAAAGGGAAATGGAAGGTCAAGCAGCGAGTCACTGGCAATACTGCATGTGGGACCCAGGAGTGTGGCGGTCACAAGGTGAGGTACCTCTCTCTCCTTAACCCAAACCAGGTGTGTTCTGAGTTTCCACATAGTTAAACAGACTTTACTGGGCTTTCCCCGTCTCCCAAATAGGAAGCAATCCAGAAAAGGGTGGACAAAGCCAGATTCAGAGCTCATACCATGCTACGTGAGCATCATGCAGAGCTCGACACACACAGCGATGGACATGGAGAGCAGAAAGGTGGAGGATTACAGCGCTGGGCAGGGTTTGGGGCAAGGAATGGCACCGATGTTAGATACAAGCTCATCCCCTTCTTCCTGGGTGCTGCTGAGAGGCAGGGGTCAGAGCTCAGGGCACGCAGCGCCTCATAGGATGACAGGCCGGCCACAGAAACAAGCATGTGAGAAGCTACAGGGCATGCTTCCCCGCACTGCCTGCCGTGGGCGTCCCTGGCCAGGGCAGCCAGCGAGGCATGGAACAAAGGGTAGCAGTGATGCGGAAACAGGAAAAAAAAAAAAAGCATTTATTAATTTATAGCATTGATTTAGGGCATGGCAGCTCCTCCCAGCCCTGCTGACAGCTGCTCTGGGCAGCTAAAAATACCAGGGGAAGGGGAACTGAGAGGAGGGTTGCAAGGGGAGGCAGAGGGCAGAACCACGAGGAGGAAGGCATCCAACCCAAGACATAACCTTGTTACATCACCTCACAGCACCGGGCACACTTCCACAGCGTAGCCTGGAGAGCCCATTGCCTGGCCACAGCTTTATCCTATAGCCCACGTGATGCCCAGGTGGTGGCACTGCCACCTCTGTGGCTGCTGCATGGGGAGGCCAGGTGCCCCCCATGCCTTTTCAGTGCCCTGCGCTAAGTGTGGGGCACCAACCCATCTCACTGCAGAGTGGCACAGGGTGCCAGGGTCAGGGGGCTGGAGGCTCATCTGGGGTGCCGTACTCGTTCCTCTGAGCAACATATGGGGGGATAGGAGGGGACAGGACTCCCTGCTCCCCTGCCCTGTCGGCCCTCACTTGTTTCCCAACCCTCCTTTTCCCAGCCAGCCCATCCCATCCAACGCAGGTCACGTGAAATGACCTCTCCCCATTCCAGAGGCTGTTCGAACGCTGCCTGCAGATTCAGCCACAGAGCCAGCTCGGGGGGCGGGGGGGCAGGGCAGCACATCCAGCCCTGGGAAGGCTTCACAGGGCTGCCCAAGGAGGGCTGGAAACCCTCTGGCAGATGCCAGATCGTGGGGACATTCACCCGATCCCTAGAAACGGCCCCTTACTTGCCTTGCCCCAGGCCCTGCCACTTGCAGCTACAACCCTCAGGCCTTCTAGAGGAAGTAAAGGCAAACGCACAGTGCTCCTTGGAGGGAAGGCAAAGGGGCCTACCCCCAGAAGGGAGAAACTGAGGCAGGGCTGGGTATGGCTTTCTCCAAGTCAATACCAGTGCTGGGAATACAACCCAGGTGCTGCAAATCTCAGGTACTTATAATGGTACCCAACACCTTAGTATCTGGACACCACGTATGCCCAGCATGGTGCCAAGCACCATCAAGACTCCAGGAGCTAGACAGCTGTGCTATCAAGTGCCCGTTCATGTCAGGGCTTGGAAGGATCCTGCGCCAATCGTACTGGTTTCACCAGGATGGCACTGTTGCCCAGCGCATGATGTAACCCCTGCCAAATGAGGGAGATCTGTACACCCCCCATCAACCCCATGCTCGGCCCTGCTGCTCACACCAAGCCCACCTTTGGGACAGAAGGAAGGAGCCAGGAGGCAGCTCCACACTCATGCTCCCACTGACAGCCTCAGCATATGTCTCAGCTCTGAAAGGAGCTGAAGCCAAAGGCATGGTGACTCAACCCAGCTGCTGCTGATAATCCTTGTCCTTATCCTCCCCCCCAAAAGTGGCTCATCTGGGACTGCCTCGGGCATTCACCTGGGCTGACTTTGCTCCCCTGAGGGCTGGACATTTTCCAAGCAGGGAATGGGAGGCTGGTGTATACCTCCTTCCCACTGATCTGCCTGGCCACAGGTTGGGGAAGGCTTAGCTCTCTCCTCCCTCCCCATGGATGAGAAAATCCCCAGGTGGCAGCAGGCTGAGGGTGTGGGGTGGCCCAGAAAGAGGGCAGGGTGTCCATGCTGGCAACACAGTTGCAGCAGCTGAAGCGGGGGGGGGGGGGGGGAGTTAGGATAATTCAGCAATTTGCTTTGACCTTACCCCCCAGGCTGGCATCTCTCTCCCTCCTCCCCCCACAGGGACCAGGACACAACTGAGAGGAGCTGGGCAGTTTCAGAAGGGATCCATACACAAAGATGGTGGCAAAGAAAAGCAGGGAAAGGATAGTGGAGCAGGTACCCTCCAGAAACTACAGGGAGGGTGGGGTGGAGGCAGGAGGGTCTGGATTAGATGCTAAGCTGCACAGGCCTTGGCCAAACAGGCGAGGAAGAAGGAACTGCAGCTCGCAGCTAAGAGGCACTGACAGCACCAGACAGGACGAGGAAGAGAGGTGGCACGTGAGCAGCCTGGCGGGGTAGGACAGGGAGAGGTACCACACTGAGGGGCAGCAGCTGCCTGCCTGGGTCCCCATCCAGTCACCCGCTCACCTGGAAGGTTCCCTTGTGCCATGAGCTGGGAGGGGGCAACACCACCCCTGCCACCCACACATGTACACCTCAAAAACTCAGGGGAGAGCCCATCAAGGCAGCACTACAGCTCCATTGGGGACTGGCAGGGGGAACAGGAGGTCCCTGATGTGCAGCTAGCCCTGGGCATGCCCCCAGGAGAGGGCATGCTTCCAGGTGGGATAAAGGAGCTTGTCTCACCTGCCAGCTGGTGCTGCATATAGTGGCAAATGCAGGTAACAGGACAATGGCTACTGGAGGATGAAGAGGCAGGTCTCAGCCCTCTACCAGGTGGATCAATGGGCAGGGGAGAGGGAGGCACAGAGTCTAGATGTACCAAGGGTACAGATACATTAGCCATGTGCTGAGTACCTTCAGGAAGTCAAGCGCCGCCTGAAGATAACTCATTATCAACCGCTAGTGCCCCAAGAAAATCATCGCCCAGCACTAGGGCTCCTTGCTGAATGACTGGAAATGAGTCATCTCAGCTCTATACCTCTTCAGCTCTCAGTGGCTCTTGTCCTCCCACTTCTCCCATAACAAATACCCAACCTCCAGGCAGACCAGGTGCCTGCAGCAAGCCCCACCTCTCCACCCAGGGGGTATGGCCCCACAAAGATGGGGACATCAGGCCTGCCTCATGGGAGAGTGGCCAGTGAGCAGCGATCCATCAGGCCAATTCTAGCACTGCAGCCTATCAACTGGTCCCTAAACCTGCCAGCATTCCCACCAATAGGGAGATTAAAAACCAAATCCCCTCAATTTAACATACTTAGAAAAAAAGCCATAGTTTTATAGCACTTCCCATAACCTCAGAAACCAAAGCCGAAACATCTCCATTGGCAAGAACACAGGCATCCCCGCACAGGCTCTACAACAGAGTCCAACTGGGTGAAAAACAATTCTTCGTTTTGCATGAATGCCACCTCACTTCACCCAGATCCAGTCCCTATTGCATCTAGAGCTGTACAGAGATAGACAGGAAAAAGCTGGCCCTGTCTGAACAGCTGGATAATCCCAGGCCCTAATCCAGCAGTTGGGTCCATGCCATGCAGACGTATTCAGCAGCATGTTGCTCAGCCCATTCCCCCTATGCATCTCACTCCAAGCTTGTGTCCCCAGCTGGACAAGATGACTTAGAACGTGCCCACAGGAGGTTTCACACTGGAGAAGAGATGGGCTGGATTGAGGTGGGTCAAAACCCTGATGCAGACCAGCTGAGCTGTAGTTCAGCCCAGTAAAAACCTGAATAACCTGGAAGCTGCTAGTCAGGGAAGAACCCATCACATGCAAAGGCAAAAGGCACCTTCATGGGCAGAGGCAGAAGAGGTCGTCTTCTGTATGTACAGGACTAAACTCTTTCTCCTTGCCCCTTGCACAGGAAAGCACAGCCCCATAAAAGCGGTGTAGTTTGCAGACACCAGGTTCTCCCCGCTTGCTCTAATGTAGTTGGTGGAAGGACACAGTTCAGCAGTCTGAGGAAATGGCTGCAGGTTCGTAACTTTGCAGGGCTCTAAGCGGGTATCACAAACGATCTCCTTTCTGTAGAAAAACCAGGCACTGATAGACCAAGGGTGCATGTGACACTCACTGAAGTGTCCTGCCCTTAGGGCATGATTAGTCAATTAGCAAAAAACAATTGCTCTCTATCAGAACATTAGCTTGCATCAGGAGGCTGGAAACCTGGGGAACCAGACCAGAGTGAAATTCTCCCTTTCCAGTTCAGCTGAGCCCAATCCCTTAGTTGGGCAATATTCTTTCTGATGCCTTGCTAAAGTTTATCTGCACCGCCCATGTCACCGCTGAGCTGCCTTCAAAAAAGGATTTGATTAACACATGCAAAACCCTCTGCTAATACTCCATTCACACTGGACTTTTATCACATTCAGAAAGGAATCAATTGGCACTTAAAAAAAAAAAAAAAAAAAAAATCAGTACGAGGATGGGTTTAAATCAAACAGAAAAAAAATAAGAGCACCCTCAGTTCCTGCAAGGGGTTTAAAAAGCGAGACCTTTAATTAAGCAAGGGCACCTTTAACTATAACTTTCCCGCAGCTAGAAGTATTTAGGCTTTGTTCTCCGGGCCCTGAACGGAGCACGAAGGAAGCCGGCTGTCCCAAAACTGCAGCAAAATCAGATTCGCCCCTAGCCAGAAATACTCAGATTGCAGCCGGCAGTTCTCCAAATAAAACTGCTATTTGAGGAATTTAAGGGTGGGGGGGAGGAAAGTTTAACTTACAGAATGCCTAAATAAAAGTCACTGGAGTTTCTCCTTTTAAAGCCTCTCTCTTCCACCCTGACAACCTAACCACTGCAACCTTTGGTTGGGGCATGAGAAGCAGGAAGTGAAACAGCAGCAGCAAAAAGCAAAGTGGAGGAAAGAACGGCCCCAACCAAAGCTGGAGATATCAAGGCCTGATCTACTCTGGAGGGTTTTTACTAGCAGGGGAAGCCTAGAGAAGAGTGCAATTAATTTTTTCGACTGCTCAGTGCTAAAGTAACGGCAGCTCTACCACATGGAAGCACCTCTCTCTGCCAGGCCCTATTCTGCTTGCCAAACCGATAAATGCTGCATCGGCAAAGGTGCCTATCTGCTGACTGAGCCGTGTCTGCATGAGATGCAGTGGCGAGCAGTTAAGATCTCACTCTGGTTCCAGAAATACAAGTTCAAGACTTGCTCTGGACTGGTGCCAAAAACCACCCACCTCTGCCTGGTCACCCACCTGGGACTGCACTGCCTGGCCCTTCTGGCTGGACCACCGCTGGCACCTTGCTGGCCACATTAGTCCCTTGTGTGTGCTCACGGCTACAGAAGGCAGCGTGCCTTAACCTCTCTAACCCAATGATCCACGGTGACCGACCTGGGCAGACCTTTGACCTTGCTGCCTGCATGGACCTCACAGCTGTCTGCCTATACGACTAGGATCGTGTTTTCACCCACTCGATCAACACATCCCTGCCAGCAGAACTAGAGACAGGCAGAATGTCAATGTTACACTTCTACCAGGTTTCGCTCACAGAAGTGCAGTTTTACCATACTAACACAAACCTCATTTGACACACCAAAATTATATACCAGACTTAAAGTGCAATTCAAAACAACGTTACAAACAGTGTGCACATATTGCCATCCGCAATTCTCAACCAGGGTGCTGGGGCACCCTGGAGTGACATGAGATCCTTTTAAGGCTGCCACAGGGTGCTGCACCATATTAGCAGTGTTAGATGTGCAAACGTTTCTGCACGACTCACAAAATAAACCTGGGGCATAGGTTGTAGCCATGTTGGTCTAAGGACATAGGCAGACAAGGTTCTTTGCTTCCTCGGCTTGATGAAGGGTATTTGTACCTGAAAGCTCACAAAGAATTTTTCCAACTACTTGAATTGGTCTAATAAAAGATATTAAGATAAACCCAGAGGTTTCAAACAGGAATCCAGAGCATCTCAACCGTTCTGTCCTGATGTGGACTCTCCAAGCTCTTTGCAACAGAAGAATTGCTCCAGTATTTATCTCAGGTCAAGAAATGAATGAAAGGCGAGCTGGCCTTTGGACCCGTGAGTCTACCAAGGTTGACAACCTCCAGTCTAAATATACCAAAACATTTTGGTACACTAGTGCTAGTGCTTCATCTGAGACCAGAAACTATTTGGCCTGTATAATGCATTCCCACAGACAGAAGCTTAGTGTCAACAACGTTAAATGGGCAGAGTCAGGGGAACAGACAATACTAGCAAAAGCCTGGTTTTACTGGTACAACTGTGCTCCTATTAACAGCTACAGGGATCATGTCCCTGATCACCAGGGATCCTGGTTTTCTCCGATTTAAAAAAATTCCCAATTTTCAGCTTAAAAAAGTAACCCCAAATCCGTATTTTTCCACGCTTAAAATGAAATACCGCTAACGCACAGATACAGAGCTATAAGGATACAAAGATATCTCTCTGTCTATAATGGTGTTTCATTTTGATAATGGAAAAATGTGGATGCAGATTTTGGATAACTTTTTTTAACCTGAAAACTGAGGATTTTTTTTTTTTTTTTTATATCAGAAAAACCGAATCCCTGCTGACCGGGCAGCCCAAGTCAGAAGTCTGCAATGTAGAGCCGACTTAAGCATGCTCCGCTGGGGTAGCAGACCCACACACCTCTCCTTGCTCGTGTTGACATAGCCACTTGTGTTTCTAGGAGGCCATCTCACTAAGCAACAAGGACAATGGGCAGTGTTAGGGGAGACCAGCTCTTTGATGAGCAGATCCAGAAATATTCAGGGGGGTTGCTTCAGAGGGAAGCCATTTGGTAGGAAGCAGGGGAAGAAAACAGAGATGCAAAATTCAGACATCTGAATTATTTCCCCCTCCATCAGTTGAGCTCTATAACCAGCTGCACGTAGCCATACGGGGGGGCAGAGGGGGTGTCACTGCATTATTCACTATGTTATTTACTATGTCACTATTCACAATGACAGAACAAGGAGCAAGAGTCTCAAGTTGCAGCAAGGGAAGTTTAGGTTAGATATTAGGAAGAATTTTCTCACCAGGAGGGTAGTAAAACACTGGAGCAGGTTACCCAGAGAGGCAGTGGAAGCTCCATCCTTGGAGGTTTTCAGAACCCGGCCAGACAAAGCCCCCGCTGGGATGATGTAGTTGGGAATGGTCCTGTTTTGAGCAGGGGGTTGGACTAGATGATCTCCTGAGGTCCCTTTCAACCCTCATTTTCTAAGATTCGTCTGAGTAGTTGTGCAGTATTCAGGTTTTTGTAGCTCTGCGGCTGTCATCCAGCTCCCGTGAGCTCTTGCTTTACCAGCATCAGCAATAACAACCAGGTGTTGGCAGAAGAAAGCTGTCACTGTTTCTTCTTGGAGCACCATGTGTGCTCTTGGGTGGAAAGGGTCCTACGTGACACCACCAGAGCCTGCTTCCTAAGCAGGTCTGCTGCCTGCGAGTATTGAGGGCTGTGAGTGTCCACAGCCAGGCTGAACAGCCATTAGCTACAGGAACGGGGGTCAGATTCTACAGGAGACGCAATGGTTGACTAGCTCATGCCTGCAGCATCTTGCTAACCTGGAACAACACACAGGCTGGAAAGATCTGAGCATGAATTTGCAAGTTAAAAAAAACAAACCACTCCAGGGCTTGGTTTGACACACTGCCAGTCATGCAAACTCGGCCTGAGATCTCACACCGAGAGAGTCTGATCTGTCTCTCTGCGATGCCAATCAACACGGAAGCACCGACCCAGCCTCCCAACTCTTGCCTGCTGCTGAGAAGCAGACCTGCTCTGTGAATGCAAAGACCTGACCTGAGATTACGAATCTGAGTGCACGAGCACCAGGAAACATGAAGCAAAGGTCCCCATGGCAGCGCTAACCTCAGCCACACAGCACGGCCTCTATTTATATCAATGCAGGGTTTCCTGTTTGGGAGGGTTTTTCCCTGATTTTGCACCTAATTATGGCTCCTTTTTAAGTTATAAAAAGCTTTTTTTCATGTGCAGTTTTTAACAAATTCTGTTTCTTCCCAAGGGGCCCAATCAGCATCTCTGAAGACCAGATCCTTGCCAGTGGACCGCCACTTAGAGCTCAAAATAGCAGGAGTCAGCGACCTACAGGTCGTGAAGAGGTCCTACCCAGTTAACCAAGCCAGGGCAGCAGTGGCAAGCTGTGTCCCACGTTAGGACTGACTGGGATTCAGTTCATCCTGCTGTTCCTAAAAGGGTGGCCAACTCCTGGACTACAGGAACACAATGAGTGCCTCATTTTCACCATTTCTTAGGTTTCATGGTACTGGATAATGCTCCTTTGTTCCACCACAGGTCCCATTAGACTCCACAACCAGCCCCCAGCATACTGCGGGAAGATGGATGTTGGGTATTTGTTAAAAAACATGCTCTTGGTTTTTTGACGGGAAGGAGATTCTACCACCATCACCCCCACCACCCTTCCCGCACACACTTTTGGGGATTTTCTCTGATGATCTCGAGTGGAAATCCAGGCTGGGGTTTTCAAGAGATTTTTGGGTGCTCGGTTTGAGACACCTTCAAAAGTCCCAATTCTCAGGAAGCGCCAGGCAGCTGCTCTGTGAGATTCAAATGAGAAATGAGGCCCTCGTTGCTCATGCATCGTTGGAAGGGAGAAACCAAGGAAGGGGCGCCTGCATCAGCTCTTGATCGCTGTATATCGTCTTTCTGGACAGCGCAGCTTGAGGCAAACAAAGGTTGCTGGGCTCCACGCAGGCGTAGCCAAGGGAAAAATCTCTGGCTGGAGTTATGGAGGGGAATGGGGGAAGGGTCAGATCAGCTGACACCATGGGCCCAGCTGGCCTGACAATTCGAGGACCATCAGATGCCCTTTGAAGCCTCTTAAAACAAAAAGCCATCGGTTGGAAAACCTGGGCTCCTAAACACATCCAAGCTATATATTTAAGATAGATCTGGCCTAACTCAGTGATACTCGGACCACATCTCCCAAGATGTGACTTCAACTTACCGCCTGCAGCTCCTCACCAAAAATAGTATCCACAGGAGTTTTACTTGTTAATGCATTGGGGTTGGTCTTTCCCATGATTGCACATACCACATCATGCATTTACCAGCTATCAATTCTCTTCCATTTTCAACCTGTGCTAGCATTAATCACATACCGCAGCACTTTCTTTTGCACGG
>JAGPOW010003364.1:37877555-37936052 GCA_030014935.1 Caiman crocodilus | reverse complement strand
GACTAAAGCACCAATTTCTAACAGTGATGGCAATAAATCATTCATACAGGCAAAGTGATCAAGTCTCTCGGTATCTTCAGATCAAGATGAGGGGCCCATCCCTGTAGGGAGCCCCAGAGATAAACTTGGCAGAAAGCAGCTGGGTCTGAGATGCTCAGCTCAGGCTCAACAATCAAACGGTTCCTTCTGCGGGCAGACTTTGTGCATCTATGGGTTTGTCTACACAGTGCCCGGCCTGGCCCCATGCTGGACAGCATGCTTCACCCAGTCCCCCCAGCTCAGCATCATAAACCCGCTTAGAGTGGCCTTCAATGTGTACCCATAAAGATGCCTGTGACAGCCTGGGAATAGCAGGCGGGAGCACAGGGCTGCTCCCAGGCAACTCCGCGGCTCCATTTCCAGAACTTGGCACATGCTGCTCGGGATCAAGTGGGTGAGGCAGGGCGTGCCCCTTGGCAGCAGGCCCAAACCCAGCATGTGAGCAATGCAGACGGGCCCTGTGAGTTGCACACAGTCTGGGACAGAGTTGAGGACTGAACCTGGGTCTCCACTGTCAATAAAGACAGCCTGAGCCTGCAAATCATTTCCTCATGTGAGCTGCCCCTCTGCCCCTCCACTGGAAACATGAGTGCCAATGAACAAGCCTGGGAATTTCTGCTGACAGCAGCAGAAGGATAACAACAGGAGGCTTAATTAAATAGGGCCATAAAATCTTTGACATTTGCAAGACAAAATTCAGGTCTTCAGATTTCCAAAAGCAGAAGGTTATCATCTTATATATCCTCACACAGACCCCCAAGCACACACTTTTCAACATGAGAAACCTATCTTTAACCTCTTAAACCAACAGTTCTCAACATTATTAAACTCAATGCACCCTTGTTAGACTCAAGGTACCCCTCTGCAAAATGCCAATTCTGAGCTTTCACTCACTTTTTGACTACAGAAAAATGCTAGAGCAATTCTCCTATTGCAAAGGACTCAGAGACACCCAATAGGGCAGACTTTTTTATAACCTGGGTTTCCAATTTGAAATCTCTGGATTTATCTTGCAAATCGCATGTAGCTGTTTGCACACCTCAGTGTTATTATTGCGTGGCACCCCATGGCACTTATAGAAGGATCTTGTGGCACCCAGGTTGAGAATCACTGTTGTAAACCCTTATTTAGTCATCTAGAGCAGCATTTCTCAATCCATGGCTCACAAGAATATATATATGAAAGGGTCACAAACAAACTTTAAAATTGGAATTTCCTTTGAAGGAGAAAAATGTGGGGAACTGGCTTTTTCTCCTGCAGGTTGGCAGAGTTACAGCCTGCAAGGGGCTCCCTGCCTCTGAATTCCCAGCCTCTTCCAGACCCATGAACACATCTTTGACACCCCTGATTTAAGCCAATAGTGTGCTTCTACCTTGAGGTAAAAGAAATCATTCTCAATATGAATGCTGACAATTTGCTCACCATTAGGAAACCAGACAGTCTAACACAAGACATGCACAGCAAGGACTCAGCAATAAGCAATTGAAATTAATTAAAACTAAGGGTGTCAAAGATATGGCTCATGAGGCTAGGGTGGCACAGGCTGCAAACCATGCACAGGACTAGAACCAGCACCATGGGTGGTGCCCATGACAGTTTGGGGCATACACTGTATATAGCACTGTGCCAGACCAGCCTTGAAAGCCTGCTCTGAAGCCAGTCTAGATTGGGCCTACACATCATCCCTAGGCACTGGAGCCTGCACTCAGGGCCAGTCCAGCATGGACTCCTCATGCAGTGCCTGCCCCGTACCAGCTCTGCACATGCACCACAGGGCCAGGGCTTCTCTGGGACATGCACTGCATGAGGTGTCTATGCTGGACCAGTGTGCAGGCCCCAGTACAGACCAGATCCATGCATCTCATTCAGCCCGTGAGGCTGGATGTGTTAACATCTCTGATTTAAAACCAAATCTCAATGAACATCTCAATAAAACAGCCCAGACTGAAATAATGAGATGCATCCACCCTACTTAATGATACAGCCGCATTGGTGTATACAGAAGAATCCCCCTTTCAGAATCACCATACCTGCTGTGAGCAAGGAACAAAGACTTACTCCTTCCGATCAAGCAATAAGGCAGCAGGGAGCCAACTTATTTGATGTGCCACAAATTTAGTTCCACACCCTGCCCGAGAGCCACCCTGATCCCCTCTGCAGGCCTGATCTGCTGCTCTGCTTTCTGGTCCCTGTCCTCTCCCTGATCTTCCATATGCCACACACAGAGGCTGCCCATGCCACTTGTGGCATACGTGCTGCAGGTGTACTACCCCTGCAATAAGGGCTAATGCATCTCAGAGCTTCTCCCCACTAATACCCATGGAGTTTGCATGCAACTAAGGAGCGTTACAATCAAGGTCATGACAGCCATATATTTCTTTTTTTAATGAATTGCCTCCAGCCGCATTCACACATCTTTTGTATTCCCTTTCCCTCATCACAGCAGCGATTGAAGTGCATGAGCATAAACGCTTGCAAAAAGCAAACCCGAAGCCAGGCAATCACACATAGGATATATCCAACCAGGAAACCCAGCTATGCATGTGGCTACTGAATGATCAGTTCAAACAGCCAGCCAGAGAATAGATCAACTCTATTATGCCCATGGAATACTGAAATGTGGCCCACTCTGGGGTGAAATACGTGTTGTCCTTTACTTTCTGCTCCTGTGCCCCTGTTAACGAGATAGGAGAAAGAAGGAGTAAAACCATCTCTAACAGGAGGGATAAATTCAGGAAGGAGAAGTGCCGTACTCCCAGGCTTCACTAAGATTCCTTTGGATTCTGTTGAAGTCAAAACCTAGTTTCTGGCCAGCAGACAGCATCTCTTGTGGTACAGTGCCCCTTATGAACTTGCTAAGGAACTGCCTCAGTAAAAGACCACCTGATATACCTGCACTTTCCCTGACGGTCTCCCAACCGATCCTCAACTCATGGGTGCTGATAGGATTGCAACCCAACTGACACAGCTGCAGCTAGACACAGCCATGGCCAATGCTCTGGAAATTCCCCTTTCCTCCTCTTCCATATTTTTTAGATAGGCTCTTCCTCCCTGAGGGTTATTTTTAAGTTGTAGTTTGACTTTTAATCATTACTCAGCAATTTGTAGTTCACACCAGCAGCTCCAAATTACAGGGGGAGAAAGGAGTGGGGTCGGGGAAGCACACATCAGTGGACTGTGATGATAACTGTGACAATAAGGAAAGGGTCCAGAGGACAAGAACAGAAGGGGCCACCCATCACCAGCCTGCCCCTCACTAAAAAAATCCAAGTTTATCTCCAGTACAGACCAAACTCACATGGGAAAGGAGAGGAAGGAAGCCAGTCCTGGCTCTCCTCAGCTGGGGGTCAGGAAGTGGCACCCAAATTCCTCTGCTTGGCCAGACCCCAGTTCCCCATTGCCTCCGCCGACACCCTGACCATACCCATCCATTGCACTAAGAGGTCACATCTCTTCTGCTGTGATGCTGCCGAGTGCCACTTCCCCATCAGCAAGCCAGGCTCACGGAGAAGTCACAGGCGCTCTGATGCAGCTCAGCAAACATCTCTGGATGAAATGCCCTCTCTGAGGCCAGGGAAGCAGGGGAAAAGGGATCAAGCCCTGCTATTTTTGGATGGGTCCCTCTGGGAGCCCACAGTTCATGACATAGGCTCCTCTCCCTCAAGATGTGCCTGCTTTGGCTGGAGAGGAGGCAAGCTCCGGCCACGAGCTGTTTCAGGAAGAAATACAGACAAGGGTGGGGGAAGGGGAGCGAGGAAGAAGTGATCGACCGGGCTGGGCCAGAGGCTCTTTGCCAGCTGTGGTTCCTCGTCCATCCTGGGAGACGATGAGCGGTTAGAACCCGCAGATAACGGCCCTGGCACAAAGCTACTGACCCTCGCGTCAGAGCCGAGACCAAATCAATAGCAGAGGCAGCTGATCCCCTCTCCTTCCCACCCCCCAAGCTAGTGGATCCTAAAAGGTTAACTGCTTGTAGGGCAAAGGCAACAAAGAAAAGGCATAGTGTGGAGTCCTCCCCTCTGCCCACATGCCTGGGAGGTCCCGCCTGCAGAGAGGGCCAGGGAGGAGGCCAGAGAGTGGCATCTCTGACATGGACGCTGCTGCCAGCCTCGAGAGAGAGATGGGAGCAGATTCTCTTGCATGTGGGTGGGAATAGGCTTAATGTGGGAAGCTGACTTCAGCCTTAACATGGGCAGATGGCCTAGGAAAGGGGGGGAGGGGTCTGTGCTGTCCATGAACACAGGCAGCTCCCGTGGTTCCTCCCACCTCCCCTGCTAAGCAGCCACAGGTCATCACTATGGATGCAAATGGTCCAGGAATAGGACTTTGATTCTCCAGCATCCTACCAGCTTCTCTGAAGCCTGCAATCAGTGGGCTAGGTCCCTACCTGATTTATTCTATTACTTGCTCCAGGGCAACTGGTCCAACACCCAAGGATGTCAGCAGAAAGATGTCCGCTGACTTTGCTGGGCTTTTGGACGCAGCCAAGAACACCAGATCACAAGTGATTCCCCAACAGCTCTGCTGAGCTCAGTACAAATGAAATGCTGCAGCAAGATACCCCCAGCACAGATGCCTTGCTTTTGCGAGGGGCAAATCCACAAACACTGCTCATGTCACAGGTTGGCCGCCCCTGCAATAAGCTAACTAAATCAGAGATGTGCAAGCTTTCAAAAACAATGGCCTGCTTATTTTGGAGGGTCAGAGTTCACAGCCTGAAGAGCCACAGTAGACATATAAAAGCTGCTTAGTAACAGCAATTGTAGAAATATCTCCAAGGTCGCAGGGGCTGTCCTGTACCACGCTGGGTGCCCTTAGGTCAAGAGTGTGATTCTCACGGGTGCCTGGAGGAAGGGGGCAGCCTTTCCTCTCCACTGTAAGGACCTTGCCACAGTCACCTATGCCTCTGTCACCTGGCAGCAAAGGAAGCTCCCAGCGCTGCTGCATGCTGAGATTAGCACAGTGCCGCAGGAGGATTCCCAAGGGGAGCCACACGTCAGGAGCACGCCACTGCCCTGCTCCGAGGAGGCCCCCACCTGCCGACACACATCCAGGTGCAACTCAAGGATGATCCTGTCTCGAGCAGGGGGCTGGACGAGGTGACCTCACAAGGTCCCTTCCAGCCCTACTTTCCCATAAACTCAAGGCACCAATGCAAAGCTTTACGCTTCAGAACATGGTTCCCTATGAAATCACAGCTCTCTCCCAGCTGCTGACTGCTATCTGACGAAGCTGGGACATTCTAGGAGAAACCTCAACCCTGGGGCTCGCTCCTCACTTGCTCTACTGGAGCCTGAATTAGTGGCATGCTGGAAGGCTTCCTTGCCAAGGCTTGTAGAGTGGGGTGGGGGGGAGAAGGTGGGGAGGTAGAGTTTAGGGCTAGGTGGCAGGTGAGGAAGGTTATTTAAAACATCCCCCTCACTAACTGGTGAAAACCTTCTGCGGATCAAGGAGGAAGATGCAGCCCCTTTCCACTGTATTTCCAAAGATGGTGCCTACAGGGGGGAACTTGAAACCATGCTTGCAACCTGTACACATGCAGTACCACTCAAGTGCAGGCATTTCTGGGGAGGAAGGCAACCGCCAGTCTAAGCCCAGCCGGCCTAGGGGAGGAAGGAAGGAAGGAAAGGCAGCCAAGCACGATCAAGCCAGCCTGATGTCTCCATCATGCCAGGAGGATTTCTCCCATCCCTGCAGCACAGACTGGACCACAGCCACCAAGACTGACCACAGAGCAAGTTCCGTGAGGCTCGGCATGTCCAACCGAGGGGAAAGTGGCCGAGTGCAACTGGCTGCAATTCCTGACTGCCAGTCAATGGAGTGCGGGGGGGTCTCTGGACTCAATTCTCATCGACCTGACTCTGGAAACAAAGAGGGAGGCTCCGAGCAGGCAGAAGCCACAAGGCTGAGGCTCCTGCCCAAGCCTTAATGCAAAGGAGACTCGGGCGACAGGAGTTTCAAACCCAAGGCTTAGCCAGCTGCCCTGCTCAGCATGTTCCCCCACACATCAGAACCAGGAGGATTCACAGTCACCCCCACAGATCCCATTCCACAGCTGGTCCAATCTCACTCATCACCCTGCACCTCCTTCTTCATCCCGCAGCACAGCAGATGTGAACCGTGACTGCTGGTGGGTGGGGTGGGGGTAACCCAAGTGACAAGCCCAACCCTCCAAAACTAGCCATCCCTGCCCCCAGCACACACACACACACTCTCCCCTACACTCCTCCTCATCACTGCCTGCAGCAGAGAGACCAGGGATCCACCCCCCCAACCACCACCACCGACTGACCTGCGTAGCCATTGAAGCCACAGGCTATAACAGAGCCTTTCTCTACAATGGTGGAGGCTGCTGGGATCTACAGTAGCAGGAAGACTGCCTGGGTCAAACGCCATCGCACCAGGCAGAGGACTGGAGTAGATCCTAACCATGCAGTGCTGAGCCTCTGCAGCATGGGGCCTAGCCAACAGCCTTTCATCCAGTCTTAGTTATTTATGCCTTTTCAAGGTGGGTCAGGGCCAGGGGGGAGGTGGTATAGGGGGATACAGTGGGGAGGAAGAAAGAGAGGGAAAGAAAAACTTACAAGACCAGAGCAGAAGCTGAGAAGCATCTTTGGTTACATAACAGGAGAGCAGAGAAGCAAAGGAATCAGTGAGACGGTGGCTGCCGGGCTCCACTGAGAGATCCCCACTTCTCTTTCATCTCCTGCAGTTCCTCCAGCCAGAGAGGGGGACGGAGGGGGAAAGGGGGGGGGAAAAACCCCACAGTGCCTGATGTAAAAGAAAAATCCTGCACCAAGAGCTGAGGTTGCAATCACCAGGAGCTGAGAGCACAGTCGCTCCGGTCCATCCGCCTGTGCGCTTGGCGGCCAGATGCTATCGATTCCTAACCCCACCGCAAGGGCAGGGAGTGTGGAGGAGCGGCAGGGAGGGTAGGGGGGGAGGCGTGCACATGGGAAACAGTGCATTTTCATTTCAAACCCAGTTCACAACTTTGCTGCACACAAAAGGGAAATCATAGCGTAGGCTCCCCAGGCAGCATAGCTCCCCAGTCAGTAGGGACCTCCCCTGGAGCTGATCTCCTTCTACAGGAGGGAGGGGAGGCAGGCAGAGCACAAGATGCTTTGGCAGTGGGTGAATGTAGCACTGTTTCTGCCAGTTTGGTTTTGTTTTTTTAAAGCCACCGGACAAATCCCACTGGATTATCCCTAGTCTGCCCCTCGGCTGATTCACAGCTGTCTGGCAGTGGCTACAACCGTAGATTCTACCTCTCCGATGACCCGCGTCACCCACTCCCAACCACAGCCCATTCCACAAGATACAGCCAGGCCTGGAAAAAACTCAGCAACCATCAACTAGTCAGCAGATCCGATCTGCTAGCCGTGGGTTGGGAAAGAAGTCCTACCAACAAGAGAAAAATCTTGTTCCCACTCCCAGCAGCTGGGGAGAGGGGATGCATGGGAATTCCTATGCAGGGGCTGTCCCAGGCCCCTGCTCGAAGCAGACTGAAGTGGGAAATGGAGTGATCAGAGGGGACCCCTCCCCCAAGCCAGGGAGAAAGCACTGATGTCTGTCGCTCTTCACCCTGCTAGCTGATGCCTCAGTTATACAGGGCCTCATCCTTTGTATCCCCTGCTCGGCTTGTCCGCAGCTGTTGGCTGGAAGGAGCCACCATCCTTGTGGCTCCAGGCCTCCTCAGTCTCTTGATGGCTAGATACATGCTGATCTGCCCCCATACCTTGGCAGCTCTAATGAAAGCGCCCTCATCTTCTGCCCATCTGCCATCTCCACTCCACTGTTTGAATCCTCCCCTGCAGCAAACAGGCCTAGGACTGGTTTCTGCTGCTGCTTAAAGGTCACCCTCCCACAAGGGAAAGTCTACTGGGTTCCATACCTTTCCTGCCTCTACAAGGAGGACTAAAACTGATCAACCTCTCCTGGGTTTCATTCTGCTGCTGGGCCAGATTGGGAGCTGCAGTTGTACCAGAGCAGTCTCTGCCCACAGAGGCAAGGAGACAGCACTCAGATGTGACAGGTCCTTCCCAAAAGACAGAAGCCTTCCTTGTAAACCAGGGCTACCAAGGTTGCCTGCCCCCTTCCCTGGGGAGGATCAGGATCAGGATGACAGGCCAGATCAGGACCCACCTCCAGCAGCAGGGCAAGGGTTAATGCAGCCATAATATTAATGCAGCCATCGTTCACCCCACAGCCACTCACACACATCCCCAATTGGGCTCCGTACCCCAGAACTCAGCAATGGGCCCTACCCTCTCTCATCCCCCACCCCTATTCCCTGCCCCTCCAGAAACCCTGCAGGCCAGTTGTTAGATGACTCCCCCACCCCATTCTAGACAAAAAGCTTAGCAGTCAAAACCTGGGCCCCACAAATATTCCTGATAACCCACCCTACTTAACACCTGAGGTGATCTAACCCTAAGTGACCAGATCCCAATATCAGACATTTCTTAATGCTTAACCTAGATTTCCCCTTCCTGAATGAAATGAAACTGAACTTAGAAAAAAATACCTCAATGCACAGCAAAAGATTGTATCTGCTGCCATGACACGTAACACCCACAATTACCATAACTGAAAGAAAAAAAGAAAAAAACAAAAGAAGAATGTTTTTGCTTGATCGGTTGAGCTGTGCGAGTTTCACAGCGCGGGAAATCTATAACGGGTTTTGATGCCCCTCTCTTGTCTAGTCAGGGTCTTGGTCTCGTGGAAAGGACTTTTTCCGCAGGGAGAAAGAAAATTCAGAGGAAAGCTGATGCTGTTGGATGCCTATAATAACAGGAACTATTCTGGGACAGGTGCTTTAAACTCAGCCCACCTACACCTGATTTTTTTTTCCTCTGGTATATTTTTAGCTAATCTATGCACCTCAGTTCAAGCCTGGGGTTCAGGCAGGTTCTAACCAACCAACCCCAAAATCACATCATCCCAAGCCATGATTGGCACAGGGTTGCTATTTCTCCAGTATAACCAGTGTCAACATCTATCCTTCCTTCCCCCCAAATACTTGTAGGCTAGCACCATGTGTCCAACTCTAAGTCTAGTCCATGTGCAATGCAAGGACCAGTTGAAGGGCACTGCCTGGGAAAGGACTTGAATGAAACCTCGCAAATGCCCCGTTCTTGTAAATCAGGCCAAGAGTATCTTCCACTGGTTTTGCTTCAGCTTTGCAATTCAGTCAAACAGAGGCCCAAACTGCAGGCAGGCTACCTCTGAGGTTTAAAAACTTTGCAACCCAGCCAAAGAGAGCTGAGCAAACTGAACTGAAACCATGCCTTCGACTCAGCCAGCGCTGACAGGGGACTGCCGTGCACAACAGAACTCGGGCTCTGACGTGATCTGCAGTACAACGGGGGCAGACAGACAAGATGGTTTCTTTGTTTCGTGGGATAAGCCAGCCCCATCGGGTTCCAAACAGCTTGGGTCATCTTATTTTCTTTTATCCCCAGCTTTACCATGCAAGAGAACAGTAACTGAGCTTCACACGTGCTGGGACAGCGAGTTTCACCATAGAGGGAAGCAGTGAAGGCTGACAGTTTACACAGATAAAAAAAGCATTCACTTCCTTTACTGTTTACCCTATGCTTCCCCCCCAGCCTCAAATGTTCTGCCGTCTCCAGAGCTGTATGAATGACAGTAACTACAAAAACAGTATCACAGCTTGAGTTTTAGCCATATGGATCTGCCCCAAATGCGTTAGATCAGCGATTCTCAGCCACGGTGCTGCAGTACTCTGGGGTGCCATGAGATCTTTTCAAGGGTGCTGTGGGATGCTGTGCCATATTAGCACCCTGAGGTGTGTGAACACACTTACACAAGATTCACAAGATAAACCCAGAGGTTTCAAACACAGATCCAGGGCGTCAAAGCCCTTCCTCCCTGCTATGGCCTTTCCGAGTCCCTTGCAACAAAAGAACTGCTCTGGTATTTTTCGGACGAGGTTCTTTGGGTAAATCCAATATCTTTTATTATACCAACTCAAATAGTGGGAAAAAATTCTTCTTAGCAAGACACCCTTCATCAGGCTGAGGAAGCATTTCTCCACATTCAAGAAATGACTGAAAGCCAAGAGCTGCCATTTTCTGAGGGGGTCCTCAAGTTTGATTGAAGGGTGTTTTGAGTCTACCAAAGTTGAGAACCACTAGGTTAGACAGTTATTGCCAGCTGCAGCCATGACTATTCTAGTCTTCCTACCCCCTTTGCTACAGGGCAGTGGTGCTGAACAAGCAGTAGCACTGATGGGAAATTGTTACAGAGGGGAAAAGAGGCCAGCCACAGACTCAGCCCTGCACCCTGTGCTGATTGTCTGGGGAAACCCCCCAGAGCAGCTAGATTTGGCAACCTTAAACATATACACAGAACCACACACACAGAGAACAAAATATAGCCATGGGGCAGGCAGGGGCAGCTCCACCAAAGTCATCAGGTAGAGGAAAAATAGGCAACAGCTGGGAAAGTTGCCCCCTGCAACACACAGTCATCAGGGATCAGACCAAGGGGGCCAGGCCACCTTTGGCCTTACCAATCACCAGGCAAGGGGTCAGTAGCAATTCTCCTGAACTAAGACCACTTGTTCTCTCAGATTTCCTCACACCCCATTGGATTTTAAAGGTGGATGGGATTTTTCTCTCTTTTCAACTCCAGAGCCAAGAACACCTCCGAGCAAGAGTCACACGAAAGCAAGGAAGGGACCTCATCAGGCTATCTACTCCAGCCCCTGCTAAACGCAGGATCAACCCTGAATAAACCATCCCAGGGCAAGTGCTGTGTCCCACTGCACACTCAACACTTTCCCAGAGTTCCTTCTGTTTTAAAAGGGTCATAGACTGGCAGTCCCTTGCATCCACCTGGAGGCCCTGGCAACTCCAAAGGGACCCAGCACTAGAAGAAAGCAAACAAAAGAGAACGAAATAAAAGGCCTGAATTAAAAGGAACAAGCTTGCATGGGGATGAGGGTGAATTCCATGCTTTGAAGCACCAGCCCAATCAGTGAACAATGGGAGACCTGAAAAGAGAAATAGGCCAGAGGCAACTGCTGGTTCCATGGAGCGTGGTACCCCTGGCACCCGTCCGCCAGCATAGCCAAGGCTTCACACCAATTCTCTGTACCAGCACATGTACTGTAGGGGTGGAACGTGGAAAAATTCCTTCCTGACCCCTGCCTATGACCTGAAGCCCGAGGGTCAATTCTTCCTCTGCCTGACCCACCCAAAACCACCAAGGTCACACAGTTATCCGGCCCATTTCATTCCAACCGCACCATTTGGCTACTTGATTTCCTGCCAAACAGCCTGGAATTCCATGGGCCAGCAAAACGCTGCAGGAGGACACAGCTCCTTTTATTCTCAATGTAAGATAGCAGAAGTCTGTAGTCGTAAAGTAACGGAGCGAAAGTCAACGTTCCTAAGTTTTCACCGGAGGTTTAAACACCTTGTCAAGTTGCCCCTCCTGCTCGCCTCTGCTACGCACTAAAGAACCACTGGATGTTTAAAAAAAAAAGTGAATAGTCTCACAGATCCCACCAAACCCATAACCACAGCTTCAAAAATGGCAGCACCACCACACTCACCCATCCGGGCAACGTCTGGTAATGGCTCCTTTGTGGTGGTTGCCCTGATCTCAAACCAAAAGCCGTAACCCAGACCTTCTGCTTGTCCCCCAGCCAGCTCACAGCAATATGACTCACTTATTGTCAAGAGGGGAGGGAGGTGGGGGGGCAAAAATCCAAACTCTTAGCATTCAATAGCTTGGTTGTTTTCCACAATGTGGAGCTGAAAGGCTAATACTGGCTGTAGCCCGGCTGTGTGCCTACAATGAAATGCATGGGAGGTGACACCAGCAGTGTATCATCCAGACTAAGCTAATACGTATTACACTACAGCCATGAGTTCCTGCACGCTTGATCCCTGGGCTGTGGATCGTCAGCCAAATCCCTGAGCACACAAATCTCAGAGGAGGACGGGCTCTGCGCTATGAACCTGTCAGCTCCTTGCAGAAAGAGAGGCAGCAATTGTCTGGGCAGGGATGATGGAGTTCCCATTGTTTCAGCTGCTGTCATCTCACCCTGAGCTGCCACTCAGCTCCGAGAGCCATCCTTCAGGAACATGCCTGTTCCTCCCTGGCAGACAAGGCAGGAGGGACCTAGTCCAGAGCGTGTGTGAAAGCCAGCTCCTCTCCCTTCTCCCAACCCTCCAGATGGGCACCTCTTGGCTTATTTGGGAGAGAGATAAAACAGGAAACTGGCAACTCAAATCCACCCCAGACCCCATGTTACATCCAGCGCAAGGCAGAGAGGGAAGCTCGCTCATTCCGAGTCCACTTTTCTCAGCCCACCCCAGTCTGATCACACAAGGAAATGAGATTCTGGGGAGGGGGGAGAGCTCACAGGGCTAGGCCAAGTAGGAGAGCAATGGACATGCTCTGGAGACCCACACACCATGTAAAAAGTCTTTTCTCTCTCTGCTTTCCCATTTGGTCACTGATACAAGGCAGGCCCTTGGCTGGGCTGGTTCATCGGTACCAGCACTGGGCCTGCCCCCTGGGACTGGGGAGCAGGAAGTGACCGTATGCATCCCCTGCAAGGCTCCCGCAAAGTGCCCAATGGCTCTCCCCAGGCTGAGCTGGAGTCAGACCCTTCCCTCCCTTACTCTGTGAGCAGAGGGTGCCTAAGGGACACCCAATGGTGGCACCCACCCACCAGGCGGATGGCAAGGAGGGAGAGCTGGGATCCTGGAGTCCACCCAAGCCCAGATCACACTGGAAAGCTGTGTAAGGGGGAGGGCAGGACGCAGCCTGGGCCCCTGTAGTAACCACTCCCTTCCCTCCCCGAAGTGTGCGAGTGCTGAGGGGTCAGAGGGGGGCAGGCAGGAGCACTCACCTCTCTCCACGCTCCGATCCGTCTCTGGCTTGGCTTCCACGCCGGGGAGCCGGCTGCTCAGCGTGGGGCTCGGCCACTTGCCTGGTATTCCATGCGGCGGGGTGGGACAAGGGGGCCTGGGCACTGCTGGGCCGGGGGTGGAAGCGAAAGGTACAAAGGGGTGGGGTAGGAGCAGGGCTGGGGAGCAGCGGGGCCCAGGGCGGGAGGGATCGGGGAAGGGAGGGATCGGGGAGGAGGAGGAAGAGGAAACAATGTAGCAGCGCCCACAGCGAGGGTTCCAAATTCGAATGCTGCGGAACACCCCGAGCGTTCGATCTCCGAGCGTTCGGGCTCGCCGCGTTCCAGCCGCGCCTGCTCGGGCCCCTGCCGGCCTGGGCAGGGGAGGCCCGGGTCAAAGTCGGGGGGGGCTCTGCCTGCTCCTTGCGGAGGCGAGGCGAGGCGAGGGGCTGCCGCTCGCTCCGTGCCCCCGGCCGCTCGCTCCCTCCCGGGCTCAGCGAGGAGTTCGCAGGGCCTGGTGGAAGGAAACGGAGCCCGGATCCGTCCGCCCGGAGCAGCGCGCCTGCGCCGCCTGGGCTCGACCCCATCCCTGGCCGAGGCGTGGGCAGAGAGATCGCGCCACCTGCTGGGCTTCCCGGGGCACCGCGGCGGCGGGAGGGCGCTCCGCTGGGCCAAAGGGCACAGCACCTTGGGGCTCAGCCTCTTCGGTGGGGGTGCAGCCTGCTTTCCGGACCCCTTCAGTGGTAGTAGCTGTGCTAGGGGATCCGAAGCAAGCCCTCCTACTCCTCTACCGGGGCTTTCAAAACTTAAAGCCCTGATCTAGACACTTGGGAGTGGATGAGAGAGTTGGAAGGCAGCGGTGAGACACCCTCAGCATCCAGCTCTTGCTTCTGGATGAAGCTGGAGGTGGCAAAGACATGGGTCTGCCTCTGAAAGGAAGAAGCAAAGACTCGGAGCTGGCTGGGAGGTAGAAAAGTGGAGATTTGGGCAAGTGGCCACCAAGCAACATGAGCTCTGCTTTCAGCCAACTTTTGGGCCTCCATAGTCTCTCCAGTTAGCTGGAGAAAGTGAGGATGGAATCAGGAATCCATGTGCAGTCTTGGTTGTTTGCAATGACTGTACAGAACAGTGTTTTCCCTTAACCACCAGAGACTCAAGTAACAGGAGCATTTGCCATATCTACCCCTAAGGAAACTTCTTGGGCCATATAGTTTACCTTTGAGTCCAGCTTAATCCTATGCATATTTTCTGGGGGGTTGTTTCTGTGGTTTCAGCTGCCTGGTACACAAAGGTTGTGGGTCTGAGAACACTCATTACCTTCAACACAGTTTAACCCAAAGTGCTAGGCTCCTTACAACCATGTTCCAGCCCCTACCCTACATGTTACAATCCATGCCCTAAAAGCAAAGCAGGGGGTAGGAAGGGATCCAACATACAAACAAAACATCTGATGAGTCTGCTTAGGCACCACCTAGATATCATGGCAATTAGCAAGCTATATTATATATTTCCACAGCTGAGACTGACTGTGGACTAATAGTAGGTAAGATATCAAGACTGTGTATCACTTTGGGCATCAGGACACACAAAGAATTAGTCTTACAAGAGAAACCAAAGCTACCACCATTGCCTCAAAGAACTACTCCCAATCTCATCTCTGTTCTCCCTACACCAACCCTCAGCCAGTTCTGCTTTATATCCAACTGCTTGTCTGATGCAGGCACTGGCCACACCTGAAGCATGTGGTATTAGGATAGAGATCATCTGTGCATTGTTAACAGAAGAGTCTTTTGCATCTGATGCTTTCCCTTGTTTTCTAACGAATAAGATGAGAAGGTGCATGGCAGAGAAGAGGGTTTAGGCAGCTCTCAGGGCCACATTCTAGAAACTGCAGAGTAATATTCATGCTCTGTGACCTTTCTTCACCTATTTTCTTTTCCAAACAGCAACACCAACATTGACACCTGATATTGCTGTGGGATGTCACTGTGCAATGAGCCACAATGTGGCATCACTGTATATTCAGGACCCCAACTTGCAGGGAATAAGATGTCAGAAGTAACACCTCACAATCATGTCAATCTGTTCAATGGGCAAACCTAGCTCTGAGTTTCAAGGACACTCTGCAACACCCAGCAAGATGGATACAGATTACAAAATGTTTCATTCAGTGTTTCACAGAGCAGTTTGATTTATAAAGGAGCAGAGCTAGGACCCATTGCATATGCTGTGTGGGCTACACAGGATCAAGCTAGGTTAGTTTTGGGGATGTGAAACCGCCCAGGAAAAAGAAAACTCAGAGCACTCTAGGAAGTGGTATGGTGGGTGAGTCACTCAGGAACACCTCTTTCTGTGGGACTGATGCTGACATAATGCCATAGCCTACAGCAAATCAGCTTTGTAAGTACTGAGGGTGTCATCATCTGCTGAAATTTAAAACAGCTCTTCAGATCACTCTTAATAAGTAAAGTCACATAGAGTCCTTCATAAACCTAGGTGGGTTAACCCCATCATCCTGGCCAAGTAGCACCTCAGGTAATTACTGTGTGACAGGCTAAATGACCCCTGTTAATTTGGTAAGAAAAGGTGTTTGTCACTTCCTGTCCTGTATTGCAATGTACTATTGCTGTGCACAGGGAAACAGGAAATGGGATGTGTGCTTTATTTGCATCTGAATTTTTAAGTTGTTTTGGGATCTGCTTTAAGGGAAGGTATGATATGCATGGAAAATTGGTTTCACTCTGCACAATGTTGTTTTATTGATCGGATCAGAAACAAACACACAATGGGTCTGACAAGGGATTTCAGATGGACTTGACTGCTCTATGGTGCCTTTCCTGCTGTAGCTACATAGGCACAGCTGTGTTGCCAGAGCTCTGCAATGGAGACACGGAAATGGTAGCAGAAAAGGATCTTAAATCATGCCACTAAAATGACCCCTGAATGATATTAGCTGACAGGAGCCCTCTTCTGTCAGCAGAGCTGTATGTGCCCCAGGGGTTTTGCCAGCATTGCTACATTGGCAATGGGGTGAGATCTTTCTGCTACACATAGCCAATGTAGTTAAGCCAGCTAAACTTTGTAGTGTAGATCTGGCCTTAGATTTTTTTTAAAGGCAACTAGATGTCGTTTACATTCCTTCTATCTTTTGTGTCTACTCTGTACCTAGCACAACAGAGTCCAGATCTATGACTGGCTCCTCTGGGCTATTACATATGAAATTCATTGCTGTGAAATGGCTGTAAAATGGAAGTAAATGACATGTGAATCTTGGGCTCAGGCACATACACACACGCTCACACACATCCCATCCTCCTCCTCCTCCTCTTTTTCCTCCTCCTACTGACTTCAAGGGGAGTGAGACAGGTTTGTCGCAGGGAAGGATTAAGTCCACAATCAAGAATTCAGATCTCTGAGCCACCACCTAATGCTTCTGTTCCCAAAATGCAGTCCATGGAGATTATGCTAACCAATTCATGAGTAGCTGACTGATTCTGTGGCTTCTTCCTCTTCCCCACCTACCCCCTCCCCACCCAATGCCACATTGCATTGAAGAAGTGACTTTACATTAAATACTTCCTTACTATTAATTTTTGTACCTGAAAAATTACAACAGTAATGTCCACAAGGGCGTTACATGGTCAAGAGTAGAAAGGAAGGAGGGTTGTACAGTGCATATTAGGAGGGAAGGTGGTCCAAATGTCTGGGTATAGTCAATATGGTGAGTGGGAAGGGAAGTGTTCAGTTGTGGTTCACACGATGAAACAGTCTCTTTTCTAAGTTTCTTTTTGTTTGATGCAGGAAGCGCTAGGTGAGGTTCTCTAGCCTGTGTGATGATCAGGTTAGATTACCCTAACAGCTCCTTCTGGCCTCTGAATAATATAATACAGCTGTCTAGAAGTGAATTGCCCATGAGACCTTTGCATCCACTCAGACATTGCCTAGAATAACTACCTGGAGTAGCTTTAAGATGACTGAAGCTGGGCTCATTATCCTGGCTGCTGGGACAAGCAGAGGTTAGGGTGCTGCAAGGCCAGTACACATGGCTGTGATAAAGGGAAGCCTCCTATCACTCAATAATGACCTCCTCTGGCCAGATAAGGAATAGCAGCTCTGGGCTTCAAAGGAAATTCTTCCCAGTCAGTCACATCTGGAAGGATGGAGGTTATGATAAATAAGAGGTTCCCAAGTTTCTTCTTATTGCATGCCCCCTTCCAGATTTACCAGCTGCCCATGTACCTCTATCTGCATACATTTTATAGTTTAACCCCTTTATGGGTTAAATGCCAATTATAATAAAAAAATCTGCCATGACAAAATTCCTCCCGCATACCCCCAGAGTTGTCTTGCATACCCCCAGAGGTATGCATGCCACCATTTGGGATCCCCTGTGATAGATGGTAGCTGACAGAAAAATTGGTGAGCATTCCTGTTAATCTCAGATATGGAGGTCTCTCTCCCCGCAAAATCCTGTTATTTGCAGCTAGTGTTCTCTAGCTAGTGTTATGCTTATCTGACTGGTGTACTTTATGCATTTGTTTTACAGCAGAGCACAGAGACCCCAGTTGGGATGGTGGTGAGTGATGTACTAACATGCCATAAGGCAGCCCACACCCCAAGGGGTGGAGAGACAGCACAGACAGACAGGCTATAGGAACACACAGTGGCACATACTAGGAGCCTGGAAGAGCACTTGCTCACTCACAGCTCATTGAAGTCCACAGAATTACTCACAAGAGTAAGCATTCATTAGACTGACAAAAGGTCTCCACAATCTGGAAGGCCGATATCCACACACAAACCAACTGCAGATGCTTCCTCAGAGGCCTGACGAAGGCTATTTGTACCCGAAAGCTTGCAAAGAAGAATTTTTCCAACTATTTGAGTTGAAGATATTAGATTTACCAAAAGAACCTTGTCTGCCTATGTCCTTAGACCAACACAGCTACAACTTGTACCCCGGATCCACATGAGCATTAAAACGTTTAACTCCCATAAACACCTAAATTCCTCCTAAAAGTGTTTGCCTGGAGGCATCACAGGTTTGTTGTTATTAAGATAAGAGGACAAGGCATATTGATGAGTCACTAATGATCCAGTCTAAGATAAGGCAAAGGAGAGACATCCCATGCCTTCAATGAGAATATGATCAGGCCTTGTTGATAAAGCAAACATTCCAGGTTGTGGCATAATAAAGGCTCTTCTAGGAACTAGTCTGGTGACTCTGTTTTCTCAGGTACATTGTTATGGAGCAGAACAAGGCAATAGAAATGCCAGTGGTATCTCAACCTTCATTGTTGCTCCTTCTCCTGCCACCAGCAAAACACATCAGAAGAAAGAGGAAGTGAAATTAGTGCACAAGGCGGTATATTTACTTATACAAAGATGCACACACGTGCATACACACACAGATGAAATTATGAGTCTATTGTTGACTGATAGATAAACCAATCAAGCTCTTGTCAGTCCTAAAACAGAGATGCTGAAAAAGTTCCAGCGGAAATGAGCACTCTGGGCCTGTGGTTCTCATTCGGTAACCATCGGCTTCCTCTCTGGCAGGTGTTTACTCTCTCAACAAAAGAAAATGGGCAAAGATACTCCACTCCACTGTCACAGTATGGAACCTGTGCGAACTCTCAACTTTCTAACGCTCTCAGGAAGTTTCTGTTCTCTCCAAATGCCGCCCTCTACCCTGCATCTAAACCAACAGAGAAGATGCTTACACATGATGGACACTGCAGCAAAGCAGAGGTGTTCAGGCAGTGAAGAAACAAAAAAATCACACCACTTTTAGCTTTGTAGAAGTGCTGTGTTAGACACCACATTGGCCTGATAGAAGCTTGGGGTGGATATGTGCACCACAGGCCTGGGATTGTGGGATTCAAAACACAGATTTGGGCCCATCTGGTTTGGAGGGAAAGCTTGGAAGTTTGACATCAGTTTGATGCAGCAGTGTCTGCAGGCAGCTTGAAGCAATAGTTCATGGTGCACCTGAAATCTGATGGGTGGGCATGGAAGCACTGCATCTTTGCAGCTTGTGCATGGTCAATCACATATGCAGTTAGCAACAACGCAGGTCTATAGTGAAGACAAGATCTGAGAGGCCATCAGTAGTCCATGTTGTTACTGTTTTGAACCTCCAACTCGACCAGGACATACCTTGCATCTCCCTTGGGCATCACCCCAGAATACCCTCACATGGCAGAACAGCATAGAGTCTTTCGACTGGCTGTGTGTTATCTTAGGAAATCCTCTGGACATTTAAAAAAGCTACAATGTTAAAATGGATTAGAGAAAAGTCACACTGCAAGGTCTAATATTTCACAATCCCAGGAACTTTTTTACCAACCCATTGCAAATATTCTTTTTTGCACTTTTCTGAGCATTTGGCTTTGGACCATGGACCAAAATGCAACCCCAACTATATTTCCTACCCCTAATTCTTGTGCTGCTCAACTTCTTTAGTAGCATAGAGTGTGGGGTCAGGGAAACACTCTGGTTCACTTTAGGATATCAACCCATCACTCACACGTACCATCCGTAACATGACCAGTGGCAGGCTGGGAGTTTCCATGGCATCTCCACTTGGGCATCCAACTGGTCACTGCATGACAGAGGAGGACCCCCCAGTAGGCCATCTATGTTTAAAAAATAGCTCTTCCCATGAAGAGAAACACGGTAACATCATCCTCAAAAGTTCAAGTAAGAACTGCACACTTGCTCTGAAGCATCTTGGACAAGTCATTTTGATCTGTGGTGCCTCCATGCTGTACTGTCCCCCAGCTAGAAGAGACAGTGGCAGAATAACAGCTTTTCTCCTGCTTCAGGCCAGACTGATATCTCTTTGCAAGGCAATTCTCTTGAATAAGCAGGGCTGAGAGTGAGAAAACATTAGTGAGAGAATTCAGTTGGGAGCTGAAAAGTAGGATGCAATGAGCCTGCCTGAGCCTTGCTGACAGCACAGATCAGGTTTCACTCTAACGGCTTTCCTCTTTTAGCACTGTATCTCTGCCCTAGAGGAGATGAAAACCAGACCCTCAAACCCAAGGAGAGGGGCAGGGGGCAGGAGGCTCATTGGAGTCCCAGGCTCTGCATCTGTGTTGATGTGCATTGTCTCCAAATCTCAAAAAGGCCTGTTTGCTGGTGAGGAGCAGAGCAACTCTTGTTTACTTCCCATTACTGCTTCTTATTTGCTTCCTATTCCTGCAGAAGGAAGAGGGGGAGAAAAGCTGGAAACCCCAATCACAGGGAAGGAAGGAGGGTCCAAAGCATGTAGTGTTGGCTTAACCAACAGCTCTCTCTGGGGACTCGACTGCTGGCTTCACTGGGTGCCACTTGCACTGTTGCTTAGTGCTTTTGAAAATCCCACTTGGTGGTAGATGTTAGCTTAGAAAACAAAGTTATGGGCTTTCAGGCTTCCCTGGGGAGATATTTTATTTTTTTTTCACATTTTTTCGTATTCCAGGTCAAATTAGCCAAATCAGTTCTGAATCCACTCAACCGAGCAAAACTCAATCGTTCAAACACCATATGTAGTGCTACTACCAGCAAATATCCTCCACCCCAGATTTTTCAGCCTGGGGCTTCAGCTACTCACAAATCCCTGGGAAGATGCTGGTGGGAGGCTCACATACACTTCTCCTGGCTTAGGGAAGCAGCCGTCCCACCCACCACCCCCACCATGATTCAAACAACATAGGCCTAGCTTGTCTACCCAGAGTTTAAAAGGCTTGGCATTAGACGCAGCAGTAGCAGACGGTGCATGCAGGGTTTGGCAGGAGCTCTGCCAGTTTACACCAGTTGAGGGTCTGACCTGAGGGGGCTACTGAACACCCAGAATTTGCCACCTGCTCTGGGTTCAGCCGTACGACTGAACAGCAAAACAAACTGCTCTGCTCTCTGCCCATGTTCTCCCTTCAATGTCCCTGCCCTAAGCAGGCCTTCCCCATCCTCTCATCTGGAAGCTTTGAGATTCATTTAATACCACAGAGACATTCAAGTCCAAAGGCACCTGATGCCCATGGCCACCGCTCTCTCCCCACTGTTTCTTGTTTTAGGAGTGGATGGGATAAAGGAATTCATGGGAAGAGCTTCTTCTAACTTCTGCTTCTGTTGCCACGCAGGCTTGTGACACAGAAAAGGTTGAGAGGCACTGATTCATAAGCTTCTCTAATTAGGCATTTCATTATACCATGTCCAAGTCTCTCTTCTTCTGGAAAGTAGCCACAGACTCCAAGGGTGTTTATAGATGTGCTCCAGGAGGGAGGAAAAGGGGGAAGGGGAGGGAGGGCACTTTAATTAGAGTGGTTCTCAGAGCTGCTCTAATTAAAATGCCTGGAGCATCACATGTATCAGCATCCCTGTGTTGGAAAATGGTGGCAGAGGCACTTTAACTAAAGCTCATCAAGTAAGCTTTAGTCAAAGTGCCCCTGCTGCCATTTTTCAGTGAGGAGACACTGATACAGGTGATGCTGGAGCATGGTAATTACCACGCTCCAGGAGACTCAATTAATTGAATCCGCTCTGATATGTTGCAATTACAACACATTCGAGCAGGCTCTCAGCATGTGTATAGGTGCCCCCTGGTTTTCCTTTTTCACTCAGGAGATGCGTTTCATCTGTCTCAGTCTATAGCTTCCTGTTGCTGCTGCTTTATGGATTATGAATTATGAAGGGCAAAAGACCGTGGGCTCTTCCTTCTGCAGCCCAGCTCAGCCAGGCAAGGAACTTGTCTCCTTTTAACCTCTGCAGGTATCTAAGCTTAACCCTAATGGGCAATTGTATTGCCTGGGTCAGTACCGTGTCCTAATACTCCTTGTATACTCCATATCTACAACCCTGCACCCTCCTTGGGATGGCATCAAGTCTCTTGCGATTAAGGCTTAGCTTGTTCTGCCTCATTTCAAGCCCACGCAGACACTGTGGGTGTGAAGGTTTGAGTCAAACATGAACGTGATTGGGCTCATGTTCTGTTCAGACGAGACAGAAAAGGAGGAGAGAGGAAAAACACCACAGGGGGCTGAGGGTGAGCAAACAGAACGGAGAGTGGGCAGAGTGAAATGCAAATATGGGGGAGACTGTGAGAAAAAGGCACCAAGGGTTAGGGAAAGAGAAACTGTACAAAGGCAACAAACAGCACAGCCCCCGTGGCCTCACTTACGTTCTGGGTAGCCCAGAGGGGGGGGGGGAAAGGGGGTGTCCCCTGTCCTTGGCGCATAGCAGAGATTTCTCCTTTGCTAACAAGATAAGTCTGTTTGTTGTTTTAAATTGAAACATCCTTTCATGATCAGCAGCTTCAGACTGCAGAGGGAGAAAGTTCCCAAACTCAGCCTTAACTGTGGCGGTGAAGAGATTAGCAGAAGTTCAAACACAAGGAGTTTCTCCTTTGCCAGGTGTAATATTTTAGGATTACCCTGATATGGTATCAAGTAGCAACTCCACAAGACTGAGGAAAGGAGCTATAGGGTGGAAGAAAATACAGGACCAGATTCTGATGGAAGAGACCCTGAGGAAATGGAAATGAGCATTGGGCCCATTCACATTATAATCCTGGATTGTCAACTGGTGTAAATCAGCATTGTGGTATTCAACTCAGTGACAACCTGGCCCATGGCTAGAAGATTGTTCAGCAGATTCCTTTCCCAGTACAGGGCTGTTCTCTATACCATTCTGTGAGGACTGATTTCAAATGCCTCATGTGCTACAGTGTCCATAAATTACTTTGGAAGACTTGTTTAGCTTCACCTTGAGGTAAGCAGCTGGCTGGGCCTTCCCATAAGGGCTTCGGAGGTTCTGAAATGCCCTCCCATCTCCAGGACAAAGAAATCTGAACTAGGCAGCTGCAGGATCCACATGATTCATCTGAGGTAGAAGAAAGGTAAAGGGGTTGCAACACTGCCTGGGTGCATGGAGGTGCTAGTGTTCGATTGTGGGCTGCTGTTTACAATGTGTTGCATCCTGAGCTTATAATGACAGATTGAGAGCCTGCGTGTTAAAGCGTTGTATTTATTCTAAATGCAAATAAGCCAAGAAATACAAAATAATTAGTTCCCCCTTACTCCCACTGGCCCAGGTTGTAACTCCACCCACTCCAGTGGGGTTTATTCTGAGTTATAGCAGTGTGAGGAGTGTGTTAAGGCTCCTGGGTTTCATTTATCTCTACAGTGTCAGACACAAGGATGGGGGAATGCAAATAAATGGTGCCTGATTCTCACTTAGGCTGAAACCACTTCACACCACTCTGCCAAGGGAGGAAAATATGCTTTCCTCTTTTCTTCCTTCCTTTCCCTCCCTCTCTTCCTTCCTCCCTTATTTGAGGTATACAGTATATTACTTTAGCATTTCATAATTTTTCATGTATTTATCCTTGCAACAGCCCTAGGTGATTAGGAGCAGTATCACCTATTCACACTGTATCTGTATTTAAACACTCTCTTTAAGGCTCATGTGCATTGTCCAATTGGCATGAATGGATCTGCATATACATAAAAATGAGGCCCATAATCTCTCCCTGGTTCATTATTCCTTTGCGTGCCCATCACATGCTGGGCACTGGATGAGGGTCCAAGTGCCACTCTAGCATTTATTCAAATGAAAGCTCATAAAGAAGTGCACAACTCTAGTTCAGAGATGATACCTTTTATTAGACCAACTAAGAAATTGCAGGAAAGCTCATAATGGTTCACAGGGACCTAGGGAAAGAGCTATGCTCTGTGGCTGACAGGAGTCTTGACAATAAGGGGAAAGAAGCTATTGAAGGTAGGAATTTTTTGCATCTTCTTCTGACTGTGGGAAGGAAACTGTTAGGGAAGTTCTCATTCCTTTGGTACCAGGAGAGGGGGCTCTTCAGCCAGTGGGAACCAGCATCAGGATATGAAAGGAGAGAGAGAGGGAGGGAGGGAGAGAGAGGAAAAGTGCAGCAGCAGCTGGTTGCTGCTGGGGGTAGGACCTAGGAGGAGTTGAACTCTGTCAGTGGGGCAGGGAGCCAGGATACTTATTAAAACACAGGAGAGCCCACAGGGCAGAGAGAGGAGAGAGCAAGAGGCACTGCTTTCACCCTAACCACTAAGAGGAGCATCTGGAAGTGGCTTTTCCCAAACAAGGCACCAGAGAAGCAGGGCTTGGGAGGCATGTGAGAAACTGTGCCCCAGCCTAGAGGGCAAGTGAGCTCTGGGAATCCAAGAGAAAGGAAGGAGTAGAGGCTGCGTCTCTGGAAGGTACTTGTGCTGATTGGGAAAGAGGCAGGCAAGCCAGGGGGGAGCTGGGCTGGAGGGAAGGCACTGGAGGGTAAAGACCCTGAAGCCACCACAGCCGGACAGTGCCTGGTTCTTGCATGGACCCAGTGTAACCCCAGGGCGGTCTGGACCAAGCAGCAGCCAGGACTAGCGCAGGAGTCCACTCCAGTGGCAATGCTGCTGCGCCTGCTGGAAGCGGAGCTGTTCTTGGCTTCCCTGATCTCCACGCTGGAGTCGCTCTCTGGGCCCTTCAGGCGATTCTCCACCGAGCAGACAAGGTAAGGTAGTGCATGGTCCCCCTGCAGCACCTTCCTCCGAGAGCCCTGGCCCCCAGTTCCCTGCACTGGTGGGTGCTAAGTACTGGTCTCTTCACCGGTACTGCTGGGTGCTGGGGGTCTTCTCCACTGGAGCTGTGAGGCAAGAGAATGGGGCCAGCTAGGAGGAGATTAGCAGGAAGGCAAGGACTAGGATCCCAATAAGGGAGATCTGCTCAGTGGGGACACTGCTCATCTCCATGGGGAAAAGGAAGAGACCTGTTTGGTTTGGGCCTGGGTTGTGATGGGGGGTGCTGGATGGGAGCCACAGGACCCCCAAAAGCAGTCATCCCCACCTCACCCTCTACCCTGGCAAATCCCCTTGGAGTTTGTGCTCTGGCACAGCAGAAAAATTCTCCCCCACCCCCTTCCAGCACATGCCACGAGGTGCCCAAATGCAGGCTCCTTCCCATAACAAGCCAGATGGGGTGAGGTGCTGCCTCTCAGCTAATCCCCCTCCTCCCCCAGTTCCATAGAAACTGATATCACCTTGCTTTCAAGAGCATAATTAGGATGATTAGAGAGGCCCCAGGGGCACTCAGAGGCTCTGATGCTTGGCACTCTGCCAGGTGTCCAAAGAGCCCCTGAACTACAGAGACTGTCACTATTTCCATGAAGGATATTTACCTGTCTGCCATCTGCCAGTAGTTGTCTTCTGTAGAAGCAAGGGTGAAATTAGCCCTCCCAAAAATAAAGGCCCATGATCTTCTCTCCATCAGTCCCAGCAGGGCCACTCAACCTTGAGCTAGAGCTCCCCTGATTATCCACCCCCATGGTCTCACCACACAGCTCTGTGAATGCCCATTCAATGTGGCCTGCACCCCTCCAGCTCTTCCAGTAGAGCCTCTTTCAATGCATGTCAGTCCTTCCTGGGTTAAAAGTGGATTTTACGCTGGCCTAAGCATAGCCTCTCAGACATTGGCTGCAGGCCAGGCAGAGTGGACAGTGAAGCATAGCTTCAGTCAGGAGAAAGGATTCCTCCCACTGTGGGGCACTCAGACCCAATCTCATAGCTGAGACTGCCAACAAGGGGGTGCCAATGAGTGTTAATTGCATTTGGCAATAGCCCTGTAGGAACTGGGCTTAGTTTCCACCAGCTGCTTAGCAGCCCTCAGAGGAAAGAGACTCTTTCCCTGCTAGATTATGCATTTGGATCCAACCTAGGTGGCTAGTGACTGAAAGTCAGTCTCCTATTACTGATTCCCCAAAGCCCTTTGTAGCTCATTCTTGACCTACAGCTTCCTCTTCTTGTCCAGGCCCCACAGATCTATGACAGTGTCAATACTGGGAGTTAGGGTATGGCCCATGGCACCAAGCAGGCCCTACAATGAATCTGAACCCCATGGGCATCCAACAACCATGCTAGAGAGCACCACTGTAAAGCCCAGCTTGCATGCTCTGTGCATGCTACACCCCAGAATGGAAGTCATGGGGCCAACAGCATCTGTGCCACTAAGCATGGCCAAGCATGAGTGAGCACATTGTGCATCATGGCAGCACCCCCTAGCATGGTCTGGAGACACCGTGGATGTGCACAGTGGGGCTCCACTATGGGCTACACTTACCAAAATGCATCCCAGGCTCAACAGCCCTCCAGTCTAAAGCTACTGTAGATGCCAGCATCTAGACTCCCGACTGCCTTTGCCCACAGAGGCATTACCAGGTGCTGCCATGCAATGGAAAAACCACAGAGTCAGGTTCTTGTCCCCCTAAAGGAGCAGGGAAAAGAGGCATATCCTTCATTTGTCCCTTCAGAGCAATCATTAGGGATACAAAATGTATGGGCCAAAACCTGAGCTCCCAAAACTTCTGATGAGGTCAAGGTGACCAGGGTTTGAATTTGGCACAGTGGGAATTTGGCGGAAGGGAGAATTTCAGGGTATGCATCTGGCCCTCCCTTCACAAGGCAGGTGTAAATCAGGAAGAACTCCCTGATTCTCAGCAGGGAGGAAGTCACTGGGGGTTACATCGCTGTTCAGCCAGGGTTGGGAGAGGAGGATGGGGTGCTGGATTTGAATCCTGAATCTGAACAAGAAAAAGCCCGAAGTTCCTGGACATCTCAGAGGCAGGCAGCTTGTCTTTGGAAAGTTGTGTAGAGCTAGGGCAAGAAACAGAAATATTTGCTAGGGGCCAGAGACCCAGAGGGTGTAACTGGATGTGGATCTTGGGATGGATCTTAAACTAGCCGAGTTTTGACCCGAAATCCTCTCCTATCCATTTCCTTGAGCCTCAGAGGCGACTGTTTTCCTTGGTGTTGCGCAATGGAATCGCTGGAACAAATGACACAGTTCCTGATGCCTGTCAAAACCAATTTGCTTGGAGCGACCAGGAGAAATGCTTTAACTCTGCCTGTTGGTGCTCCCGCAGGCCTTACACCCACTCACAGCCATGTGACAGCCTCCTCTCCACCCTGAGCCATGTGACCCCTTGCGAACCTCTCCATGGCCCAAGGCCTGGCAACCTTTTCCAGGCCCACCCTAGACCACTTGTAGGGCTGAGATCACTGGGGCTGGCTTGGATCTGAGTGCAGAGTCCAGGCAAAGGGTTGCACAATTGCTTGGGAGGGGGAATTTAATGTGGATCATATTTAAAGGACAAGATCAGTGGGATGGGCATCAGAGGATGTTTCCAGGAGGTTTCTGGGAGCCCTGGTGGGAATGCACCTTTGATAGAGATACACTAGGGATAAATTTGGCCATAGGCACTGTTGCCAACTCTTGCAGGTTTTATCACAGCTCCAATCCTATTTGATGCTTTTTTGTAAAGTCCCCACTCCAAGATTACATAAGAAGCGTTGCTTTCATTTTAACAAAAAGCGAAAGTTCTAACACTGGTGTTTGCAGAGAAAAGACTGGAAACGTGACCCTCACTGCCCCCACCCCCATTCCCAGCAAGCTCAAAAACTAGGAGGCAAATGGAAAGATCCCTGACTTGCTTGTTTTCCTAAAAGGCTCACAGTATTGAGGCCAAACTCACAAATGTCTGACTCCTGATTCTTGAACATATGTAGCTTGGAGCACTGCCAGCCAGTTCACTAGTGTGAAGGGCAGACAGATGCACACAATCGTATGTGTACACACATGTATGCGCACGCATGCACGCGCACACACACACGCACACAAACTCTGCAACCATCACACATGCAAAGCTGCACTAAAACATGCTTGCAAGGCAGGTGCCTTTCCCAGCTAGTTTTTGGATGCAGTCCATATGCTGGCAGAACCAAGGCTCCTCCTGGGGTTAGGCTTTTTTAATGTGAAAGCTAACAACAAGGTATCAGGAGGATCACGTGCCACCTCTTACCCAGTCCCCACAGCATCCCACACTCTCTCCTCCACAGCAGAAGCCTTTTGGCCCAGTGACAAGCTATTCCCAGTGAGCCACTTGGAAACCTCGGTGTTTGATTGCCAATCAGTGTAACGCTATTACTTAATAGTGCTATGGCTTGCTTTCACTTACCCCAGCAGGCATGACATTAGCTTAGCCCTCAGTTACCACCAAAGACAGGCATGTAGCTAGATCAGGAAGTATGATGGCTCTGTAGATGACTTAGCCAGTAGCAGATCCAGGAATAGGCAAGTGGAAGTGGGGGGTGGTTGGAGGCACATCTATACACCATCTTAAGTCCCTTGTGTACTTCAAGATCAGGGTCCTTCAAGCAATAGAACCACAGAACAGTCCCAGGTGGCTGTCCCAGGTGGCTGGGGCTGACATGGGATGGGACAGGGTGGCTGGTAGTTTGGTCTTCCAAGAACAAACAAGTCTTACATTCCTCTTCCTCCTCCTCCTTTTCAGCAGTGAATCTTGTCCTGAGAATAAAATCTTGACGGTGAAGTATTCCTGCACAGGCTCAGGTGGGAGCCCAGCCACCTGTTTACGGTAAGACATGTGCAAGCTTTGGGGAGGGTGGGTGTAGGGGAGGTTCATGGCGTGTTGAGACTGGAGAGGTATCAAGGACTCGGCTCTTCTCCATGTTGAAGAGGTATAATGAGGAAACAACTCTCAACATAGCTTCACCATATGATCCAATGATCAGAACTAGGGCAATGGGGGTATGAGGACTCCTGGGCCCTGTTTCTGGTTCTTCTACTTCCCATAAGCAAGTCCCTTCATTTTTTCTGTGCCTTGATTTCCCCGTTGGAGAATTGGGGGCTGATCCCACATGTCAATTCCCAGATGGCTCTGCAGCTGACATAAATCATCAAAGCTGCATTCACTCCAGTGGAACTCTGCTGATGTTACGTCTGCTGGAGAGTTGGCCCAGTGGAGGGTCTGCACATGGGAGGAATGCAGGACCTAGCCCAAAGGTGCTCTGGAGCTTAATGAGTTAATGCTTGTGGCATACTTGGAGATGCACAGATAAAAGGCACCATAAGCAGGTCCTAGATTATTATCAGCCAGAGCTTCTCCTGTTAAAACCATTAGGATGTAACTCTCTCCTCGCCTGAGATTTCAGCACTTTGTCTTCATTGACTGGCCTTCTGCAATAAATCACCCCATGGAGATCCCTGCTACTGTATTAGAACCAGGAGGTCTGAAGTGTCACAACCCAAACCACGTGTCTTCCTGAAGCTGCCCAGCTGAATGCCAGATGTGGCTGGCTTTCTTCTGACAGGCTTTCTGTTCAGTATAATGCAGGTTGAGGAGAGCAGTGCCTGGCAGGCTCCAGTCATTGCAAAGGCATTTTTTAATACAGCTACTCCAGCATGTTTTTGTGCATCACCAAAGGGAAGGCTTGAGGCTTTTCAAGAGGTAGAAATAGATTGGTGCAGGTAAAGGGGAGGGCTCTTGGCCAGAGGAATGCACTATCCCATGCTGGTAGCTCTGAATCCATGGGTCTCCCTTTGATCCACTGTGATCCTGCTCTCATGTGGGTCATCTGCAAAGAGAGGCACCTCCAAATGGCTCTAATCATTGGGCTGCGATCCTGTCCTCAAAGAGTTTGCAGATGAGACTGTTAAACAGCAGCTATGATTAACTATCAGAACAATGGTGGCAGAAAGCCTCTGTCTCTTAGAAAACCTTAAGTCAAGGGCCTAAAAAGATAAAAGCTAAAACCTTTAGAATAATGTAAGAGCCTAAATTTAATTTGTAAGGGCCACCAAAAATGCCCCTGCATTACATTTTTGGCAATTGGCAGTGTCCCACTTTCCCAAGTCACTTAGAAACCAAATTCCCTTTGTTTGGAAGGATCTTTCCCTCAGATGTATCCACATAAACTTTGGCTCTAAGAGCATTTAGGTGCTTTGAGATTTTACCCTATATCTTCTAGGATCTTCATTTAAAGGTTCCCAAGTGAAGGAGAATTTGTTTGACACACTGTTCTGGTGGTCATTTGCCATCCCTGTAAGAAACAAAAAAGAAGTATCATCTCTTCTTAATATAACACACCATGGAATATAGTATGTTCCTTGTTTTTGAAAGGCAGAATGAAGGAAAGAAAAAGATCCTTCCTTGTAGTGAGCAAGTAAGTAAGTAGCAGCAGCTAGGGCAGTGATTCTCAGCCAGGGTGCTTTGAGAGCCTTCAAGGAGGATGCAGAGGGCTAGGCAATGTTAGCACTGTTAGGCAGCAAACACGATTCACAATATAAACCCAGAGATTTCAAATAGGGATCCATAGTGCCAAAAGCTTTCTGCCCAGCTGTTGTCTTTCTGAGTTCTTTGTAACAGGATTGCTTTAATTTTCTGTAGCCAAAAACAAGTGAAATTTAAGAGCTGGCATTTTCTGAAGGGTGCTTCAAGCCTAAAAAAGTTGCAAGCCAGACCCATCCACTATTCTGCTCCCTGTGGATTGCTGCACATTTTACTTTCGTTTTGGCCTGGTAAGCAACAGAAACTGCTCTTACCATGTTTCTCACACATAATATGAACTCTAACTTCCTAGCAGCTGATTTGTGAAAAAGGTATGTGTTGAAAAATGTCTTGCCTTCTACATCACAATCTTCTTTCTGGCAGATATTGCGGCCTCTGCCCTGTTCTGGAAAGTGACTTGGGTACTTAGGAGCCTCTGTTTGAGATGCAACGGAAGTGTGCTATTGAGCACCTTAGCAAGTTATCTGAAAGCAAACTCAGATGTTCTCACCCATGCTACAGTCGCAACACCTGATTGCAGTGTAAACATCCTCCAAGGCTGTAAATAGATGTCTCATTTGACATAGGTCTAATTGCCCTGGGGTTTGACCCAGATCAGAACAGGCATAGCACAGTCATTCACATGTTGCCCTTCCAAACTGCTTTGCTGCTTTTCCACCAGAGAAGATCATACAGCCTGCCTAGCCTGTCCTGGGAAAAAGTGCAGTAAACCTGCAGGCACACACAGCCACATCCTGGGGGAAAACATGTTATCCTGCATACTTCAGAGAGGCTTGAAGTAGGTTGGTAGATATGGACTTCTATAGGATCCTTTTCCTCAGAAGTGCAAGATCTATTTACAGCCAAAGATGCATTTGATTCCTAAAGCCTAGATCCTCAAGGTGCTGGGCCCCTCACTGTTCCTTGAAGAGCTAGATCTAAATACCCAGAGGTCAGTTTTTTCTGAGGCATCTAAAGAGATGGGATTTGCAAAAGAATCTGACGTGATCAAAGGGAGTTAGAGACTAATCTTCTTATGTCCTTTGGAAAAATCAGTCTCTGCTTTTAGGCTTGTTTGTAAATCTGGCCTCAAGCCCCTCACAAAAATGGAAAGGAGGCTCCTAAATCCTTTAAGCAGTTTAAAATTCTGCCCCCGCGCTTTGGTCAACCTCAGGTCATTGGTTATGAGTAAGAATCACAAAGCTAAATTGCATAATCTGTTTATGCTGGCCTGCCTGTTTTATCCTAACGGCTTCCATCAGCTTTGAGAACGTGTGACACTAAATACAAAGCAGCTTCCAGGAAGGGCAAATGGAGGGAGTGTCTGAGAAGAGGGAATGGAGGTAGGTCAGGAGATGGGAGAGACTGCTGCGAGTCTCTGGTGTAGAAAGAGCGAGCGACTGCAGCCATATGGCAAAATGAGAGTCCCATGAATGCGGTGGCACAGGGTGGACAGGCAGGGTCTAACCAGGGGGGCTGCTGGGCCCTGGTCCCTGGTGCTTTCTCTAAAGAAAGCATCTAGGTGGCAGATGGGGGATGAGATGAGCTTCACAAAGAGTGAGTGCTTCTCCAAGAGGTTCCTGCTGCCTGTTGTTAATAACTGCCCCCATGGCAGAGAACAGGCTGGGATGTTAGTAGTGCAAAACAAAGCCTTTCCCCTGATCCAGAGCCCCCTCTCCAGAGCTCTGCTCTGGGTGTGCAGTTGGGATACTCAAGGGAGTAACCAGAGGGTCTTGCTGGTGACTTCCATGGGACTGCAGGAGAAGCAGCCTTTCTCCTAGAAGCGCTGCAGAAGGGACATCCTGGAATTAAGATACTAGCTTTGGCCTGAGAAGAGGTGGGTTCAAGACCCTGCTGTGCCACAGACTCCCTGAAGAACTTTGGCTAAGTCACGTGGCTTCTCCATGCCTTGGTTTTCCCCATCTGTAAAGCCGATCTTCTTGAATTGAAGGGCTCCCTGGAGACTTCAGTGCTGTGGCACCATGCATTACAAATGGATCTGGGGGCCAGACAGGAGAAATCTAACCAAAGGAGGCTGAACTAGGAGGCCGTCCTTTTATGAGAGAAAGATGCTTGGAGGGCTAAAAAAAGACCAGGTGGTGTTAGTAGATATGCTCTGGGCAACACATCCCTCTCAGACTATTCTCAGGGATGCTGCAGCTACAGGCAGGCAGAGCAGAGCAGTACTGGTGGGGAGATCAGATGAGGAGGGGGGATGCTCACAGAGTGATTTTCCTCCCTGTTCCCACAGTGGAGACCCAAGATTTAACGAAGCCATGGGCTAGAACTAGTACCAGACCTCAAGGTGTCTTGTGCGAGTGAGAGGGGTGGAGGAAGCAGGAAGGTCATTGTAATTAAAATACCTCAGCAGAGGATATGAGACAACAAACCACAGGCTCAGCCCTGCCTTGGCCTCTGTGGGAACCTGGCTTGGCTTTTAATTGAATTACAGCATAGACAACAGGTCCAGGCAGACAGACAGGCAACAGACAGACAGGTCCAGGAGAGACAAGCCATGACAGGAACCTGGCACGGCTGGGGGCAGATAGGATGGCATGGAAGAGGGATTGGGTGGCTCAGGGAAGCCATAACACACTTTATGTCATGTTGCCTATGGGGCGCTGACTGTAGCCCAGCCTGGGCTGCTAGTGGCCTTATGCAGGAGCTGCTTGGTGGCCTGTCTATTCAGACAATGCTGGGCTTAGATCCCTTTGTTCTTCTAATGGGTTCTACTGAATCCCATCTGGCTGCTACCAGCATTGCCAGGGCTCTCCCCATCCTGAATGAGAGGCTGCAGCTGGGGTTCCTGCCTCTCCAGACATGGGCAAGACCATCTCTTCCCCATGTTCTCCTCAGGCTCCTTTGAGGACTATCACTTCTTCCATGCTTTATTAAAGTGCTGGGGGTGAGAGACCCTGGTGCAAAGGCACTTAAATCACATCGATTCCCCTGGAAGAATATGGGATGTTTCATCAGCCAGGCCCCTTTTCATGCACAGCTCAGACTGAACCCACTCCAGGTTTGCTAAGCACCTGCCTGGAGATGGTATCTCCAGTGCCTGCAGATCTCAGACCTGCTTTGTGAAGTCCTTTGCCTTTAGTCCACCAGCCACAGGACTAAACTTCTGCTTATTGAGCTGCATTAACTTGCTCCATTACTCTGGAAGGACCAGGTTCCCTCAAGCAGATGCTCCAAGGGGCCAGGAGCAAAGCCCCTCACCCTTGCTCCCTTGTCTGTTTTGGGCTACCCTGCAGCACACATGCCACAAATGGCAGAGGCAGCCTCTCCATGTGGCAGATCAGGAAAGGAACAGACAGTGCAGTGGCAGATAGTTTCATAGTTGTTAGGGGCTGAAAGAGTCCTTACAGATCATCAAGTCCAGCCCCGCCCCTGCACTTGGGCAAGAAGGACTGCTGGGATCAGATGACCCCAGCAAAGTTGGCATCAAGATACTTTTTGAAGATTGCCAGGGTGGGTGACTATCACCTCTGTGGGGAGCCTGTTCTAATCCCTTGGTAAGTAACTTGTAAAGAAGTTTTTTCTCCCCCAGGCCCTAATATGCTTATAGGCTGCCACCAAGTTCCCACAAAGCCTCCCTTTTGCAGTGACCTTCTCCTTAGTTTTTTCCAGCACTCTCAGCTGCCTCCAATGTCCTGCCACTCCTCTCCCCTCCCCTTTCCTCCCCTCCTTTGCCCTCTCTGTCCCATCCCTTTCCAAGCTGAGCCCAGCACAGACAGATGCCAGTAACATCTGAAACCCCTCACACCTTGCAGATTAGAGCAGAAGTCAGCACAGTCCCCTTTACCTTTCCTGCAATGCTCCACAGCCTGGATGAACAGCATGGAGCCTCCAGCCCCCTCTCGCTCACCTCCCCTTGCTGCAGCTCCCCGGGTCTGCAGGCTGGCCAGCTTCCCTGTGCCCTAGGGTCCAAGAGTAACCAGCCCACTGTCCCACTTTCCCTAGGGGCAGGGGTGGGAGGTAAGTCCACGTGGTGACTGTAGGGCTGTGGGTATCTCTCAAGCCTGTGCCCTCAGGTAGTGGATTCTATAGTTTACAGGCTCTGTAAGTAGCATCACGAGGTCCAGTGTTCACCAGCTCCCTATGCAGCCATGTAACTGGTCACCCTGCCACTCTAACTGGTGCTGGTGCATGTAAGTGGGGATGGTCCCTGCTTTCTTTCACAAGCTTTTTTGAAAGCATCCGTTCCCACGGAATGTAGGCATAGAGGGGCCGCGTCTGTCCCAGTGCTGGAGATGAGCTCAGTACAAAGGCCTAGAAAAGGGATGCCAGGGATCACCTTGGCCAGGTGTGATCAACCTCTGGGCCTTCCTAACTAAGGTCTGGTCCCTCTGGTTGGGAAAAGTCAGATATAGGAACCTCTGATCACAGCCTGTCACCCCTCCTCCAACATGTACTAGGAGAGGGCACAAGATGGGCTCACTCTCTTAGGATACCCCCATGTCAGGAATGTTCTTTGGAGGAAGCAGGCCAGCTGGATTAATAGCCCTAGCTATGACTGGTGTGACACTTGAAGGGATGTGGGACTGGCTGCACTTGGCTCCTGGCCCCAGGTGAAGGGTGTGGGCTTGCATGGTGAGGTCAGGTGAGTGGGCTTCATGGGAGAGTAGCCTAAGAGCTGGGCTTCCACTAAGAGGAGAGTGGGTTCTTGGGTGGGGCATGGTCTAAAATCCCTTTGGGTGCTCTGATATTTAGACTGGCAGCTGGGTAGAGCCTGTGGGCAGCTCCTTCAGGCTGGGCTAGAAGTACTAACAGGGAAGGAAAGGAACACCAACTCCTCCCAGTCTGACTGGGAAGAGACCTGAGGAAATGCTAGGCAGCAGAGTCTGGGAACCACTGTTGCCCCCCAGCAAGGGATGGAGAAACTGGCACGTGTCACCAGGGCAGTTGCTTTAATAAGTAGGAGCCCAAAAAGGGGGTGGGGGAGGCTGAAGCTAGCCCCTCTGCTCCTCAGTCTGGCAGTGGGCTGAGCTCCCCTCCCAGCCTGGATTCTCTCTCCTCTTGACCCAGAGTCCTGAAAAGACAGACTCTGCTCTATTAACCTGCCCCCTCCAGCATTTGCCCTGTTCCCGGGGATGCTCCTCGGCCCTTCCTGCCTGGCACAGCGAGCTGACTTTGGCTGCAATTCTCTTTCATCTCCCTCATGCACCAGGAGACGAGAGGATTACTCCATGTCATGTCCAGCCTTCCTGCCAGTCTCTTCCCATGGGATTGCTGGAACTAGGGCAGTGGCAGGCATGAAATGCTGGAAGGTCCTTTGAGCTTTTGTTAGAGGTGCCCATAAGCTGCCTCACTGATTTCCCATTCCCTTCCACCCAGCAGCCTTGAAAAGCCCTATTTTTTGTGTACACTACGCCCCAAAATAAGAAACACTCCTTGTTTTTGAGAGGCAGAATGGAAAAAAAAAAGAGAGAAATCTTTCTTTATAGCAAGTAACTGGAGAGCAACAGGGAGCAGAACTTGCTTGTTGTTCTGCTGTCTGTGGATCACGTGCAGTTACTTTTGCTTTCGCCTGGCAGAAACTTAAGTGGCAGAAACCGCTGTTACTGTGTTTCCTCACTTACAAGTCCTATTTCCAGTAGCTGCTTTGTTTGGGGGTTTTTTGGAGAAAAAGATACATACTGTTAATAAAAAATATGGTAAAACTCAGGAGAAGTGCTTTTTTTATAGATTTATAGATTCTAGAGTCAAAAGGGACCTCAGTGGGCCATCTAGTCTGACCCCTGCCCTTGGGAGGCAAGAAAAGGGTCACCATTTCTTGGGGTCATGTGAACCCAGCCAGGTGCCTGTCCAGTCTCCTCTTGAAGACCCCCAGGGATGGGGCGAGCACCACCTCCCGGAAGCCCATTCCAGATCCTGGCAACCCTGACCATGAAGAACCTTTTTCTAATGTCCAGTCTAAACCTTCTCTCTAGTAGCTTATGGCCATTGTTCCTTGTTGTTCCAGGGGGTGCCCTGGCAAACAGATCACCGCCTACTTTACAAAGTCCCCTCTCAGCCTTCTCTTGGAAAGGCTGAAGAAGTTAAGGTCCTTAGCCTTTCCTCATAGGGCCTTCCTTGCAGGCCTCCAGTCAGACGCGTGGCCCCTCTTTGGACCCTCTCCAGATTGTCCATATCCCGCTTGAATTGCGGTGTCCAGAACTGGACACTACTCCAGCTGCGGTCTGACCAGTGCTGCATAGAGAGAGCAAATCACCTCCCTGGACCTGTTTGTGAAACACCTACGGATGCACGATAAGGTGCGATTGGCTCTGCTGACTACTACATCACGTTGACAACTCATGTTCATCCTGGAGTCAACAGTGACTCCAAGATCTCTTTCTGCCTCAGTGGAGCTGACAAGGTCGCCCCCCAGCCTGTAGGTATGATGACAGTTCTTTCTCCCTAGATGCAGCACCTTGCACTTGTCCTTATTGAATTGCATTCTGGTGCTCTCTGTCCACTTCCCCAGCCCGTCTAGGTCAGCCTGGATCTGGTTCCTCCTTGCCAGGGTGTTAGCTTCACCCCATATTTTAGCATCATCTGCAAATCTGGACGGGGTACTTCTCACCCCCTCATCCAGATCACTGATGAAGATGTTGAACAGCACCAGCCCCAGAACTGAGCCCTGAGGGACTGCACTGCACACATCTTTCTAGGTTGACACTGACCCATCCACCACCACTCTCTGAGTGCAACCCTTGAGCCAGTTTGTTACGCAGTCTACTGTGTAATCATCCAAGGCAAATCTTCTCAGTTTCTTTATAAGGATGGAATGGGATACCATATTAAATGCCTTTTTGAAGTCCAGATAGATAACATCCACCTTAACTCCTTCATCTAAACATTTGATGGCCTTGTCATAAAAAGAAACTAGGTTAGTCAGGCAGGACCTGCCTGCTGTAATGGTTACCCCTCTGCGTTACGTTAGCTAGCAGCTTCTCACTGTTGTGTTCCTTGATCATTTTTTCTAGGATTTTCCCAGGGATAGAGGTAAGGATGACTGGGCTATAGAAAAAGAGTTGCATTGGCCAGGAATTGAACCTGGGTCAACTGCTTGGAAGGCAGCTATGCTCACCACTATACCACCAATGCTAGGCCTTATGGTTTATGGCAATTCTAATTGCCTATCTGTAACAGCAGCAGCATGAACAGACCTTTTATTTGCACTAGGTACTGACTAAGTCACTAAGATCCAAACATTTCCAGATCTAAACATTTCCCTCCTAGGCTGCATAGTACAGAGGAGAGCTAATCCATGAGACCGTTGTGGGGAAAGGAATGAAGGTACAGGGTACTGTCCCACTGGGAGACAAGCATAATAACCAGAAACCTCTGTTCAAATGAGAAGCAGCAGTATAATCAAATAGGGCAGTTGTCACTAGCCTTCAAAGTTAACATGCTAGGGAGAAGCCTATGCCTTTTGGGGGTCATTGAGCTAGAGTCCAATCTATCTTGCCAGTGTGTGATGCTGTTGGGTTTACTAGAGACACTTCACATCCCTCCAAGTTAGGGCAGAGTCTGACCCCTCTCTGCTTCAACAGCCAGTGCTGCGAGAGGTCACATGCACAAAGGTTTCCTCCATAGGCAAAGTAGCTGGAAATTTCAACTCAGTATTAAATAACTAGCTGGAAAGAGGCCACAGGCTACTCTCCAGAGCCATCAGTGAAGGGCTGGAGAGGAGGGCTTTCCATTGCTCCCACCCCCATGCCTACTCCAGCAGGGCCAACAAAGACACAGCTGCTGCTGCTCTGCACTCCCCAGCTCTGGGGCAGGTCACCCAAGCATGCAGCAGGAACCAATGCTGGCTCAGACAGCAGGCTTTTCCTGTGGTTTGCCGTGTATGTGAGAAACTGTTGCTTTCTTTAGAGCTCAGCCTCATTCCTTCTCCTCCCCACGGCCAGGTCTGTATGTCAGAGATCTCCCAGTGCTTTGCTGAGATGACTGGTCAGCTGGGGAAACCAAGGCACCAGGAGGTACCCAGGTCTATCAGTGAATCAGTGGCAGAGCCCACCCCATGGAAGCCCAGAGGCCCCGATGCTGAGACTTGTGCAGGTTTGGGCCATGCTGGTGTCAGATGCAGCCACCTCCGTTCTGTATGCTGTGCCCAGCCCCATCAGTGTCTACTGTGCTTCCTCCGTGTCTCCGCTCCAGCCCAGCTTCCTTCCCTGGCTCCACCCCAGTGGTACTGGGAGGGGACAGGAGCTGCTCTGACTTTACCAAACATGGCACAGGTGACCTAGAGGCAGCATGCGGGGCTGACGCCCATGGGGAAACCAGCCGATCAGAGACACGATTGCAGCCCCAGCCTGAGGAGGGAGAAATGACAGGACTGAACTATCCAACAACCCAAGAGAGAGCACCCTGCACACACTGGCTAGGGACTGAAGTCACATGTGAACCAGTATAAGTGATCAGAAACTGGTTCGAGTCTGTAACACAACAGAAGTTCAGTGCACATAAACTGCATTCAAAATGGCCAAAACTGGTTTAAGATAAACCCAGATGGATGTAGTATCAGATTTAACTGATTTAGGTTAAACTGTCCCAGATCCCCTCCAGATTCAAGTCAACTCACAGTCCCCAGCATCCCAGGGTGCTTTGCATCTCCCCCACAATACCACCCCCCTCAGCCCCTTTGCAAGTTGGATGGGCAGGAAGGCTGAGCAGGAAGGCATGCTCTAGCACCTCCCAGCTTCTGGCCTGGGCCACTGCAAGCATGTGACTGCATTTCCAGAATCAAAAGTGAAAGTCTGATCACTTGCTTATCAGTTCAATCTACGCAGCTTAGACTGACTTGTGAAGATTGAATCAATTCAGCCTTGGGATTTTTGTCTGTCTGTACTTAGCCACCAGGGTCAGAGTTGGCTTGCATCCCCAGCACTCAGGGAAGCTGGTCCAAATGAACCTTTAAAGCAGGCCCTGGAGCCCCACACAGATACTCCCATTCAGAACAAAAGTGGACGTGATTCCATGTAGCTTCCCAAACTTCCAAAAGGGCCTCCCTTGTACCCTGAGCTGCCTGCTTTCCAAACTTTCCTTTCACATTACCAGTTCCACTTCACACTGCCCTGTGCTCACCCAGCTCCCAGGGCAGGAGAAGGGGTCACGGGCAGATCTAGGATTTTGAAAAGTGGGATGCATGCAGTGAGGTCCATTGCCATATATAACACAGCACACATTTTTCTCCAGGTAAAAAGAAGCTAGAAGCTTTATTAATGTGCTAAGGGCCAATAATGGCTGCATTATTCAGTTTAAGATTGTTTTTGCTTTGATCACAACTTTATTGAAATGAGTTAAAAAACAGTCTGCAGGACCTGTGAAACAGGAGCTACTTTACCAGGAGCAGCTAACAGGCAGCAGAATTGCAGAAGAAAGAATAGCTTGATAAATGGAACACCAAAACCATTCAGAAAGGAGAGAAGGTCATTAACACATGTAGAACGAAGGAACCTTTGACTTCCACTCCTGTCCCTGTTTTTTTCATTATTTGTCCCCAATAATTGTTATCCATTTCTGTAGCCTCCCCATCTGAGAAAGGCTAAAAGGTTACATGGTGGGCCTGGGCCCATGCCCCTGAAGGACGACAAATAGGCCTGTGGAACGAAGAGTTCAGAAGGAATTGTGGAGATTAAACTGAGCCACAATATCAATCAACTCCCTCACTGCTGCCTGAAGAGAAATGCTGCTGCCATTGCCGGACACTTGGTCTTAAACTTTGGGTAAACCAGGAACCAAAGGTGGGGTGTGACTGCACCACTGCAGCCCCTCTCCCCTCCCCTCCCAGATTCACCTGTGCAGGGAGTTACTTGCAGCTGTAACTATCTGGGCTGTACTGAACAACAAGAGGGACCCATACAGGTCTGAGGCACTTGAGCCAGCCCACTTCAATTCACAAGGTTGGTTAATTCAGATTAACATTCCTCAGCATCCCTATGTAGACCAGCCCTCAAGAGAGCATGGGGCTGGGAGCCTAAAGCCAAGCTGTCTTTATCCAGCCTCTGTAAATAGTCTCCAGATGAAGAGCCCCAGAGTCCTGATGTATTATTACCCAGCCAGAGATGCACAAAACAGGTATCCCTCAATAAGCGATACGTAAGGACTGGGTAAGGAGTGGAGGGGTTCAGCATAGCAAGTTGGGAAGGAAGGTGATCAGGGAATTATACACCCAAAGAGCTGCAGCAATCCTGACTGCCTGAGGAAAGTACTGAGCCAATTCTGGATTCAGGCAAAGGGTTTGCTGTTGACATCTCACAGCTCTCAAGAGATCATGGTTCATTCCTCTCTCTTCCCTGCTCCATTGGTAACCAGTAGGAAATCCAGATTTCTTCCCTGCTGCCTCTCACCCTGAGCTGTATGCATTTGGTACTTCCTCTTTGCACCATCAGCTCTGTTTTGCACTGCCCTCCACCCACCCGGCTCCCAGGGCAGAAGGGGGAGTTACCAACAGCTGCAACCATCTGGACTGTGCTGAGTGACTCAGGAAGGGCCTGAACCACTGGGCAGACATGTGAATCAGAAACTCACCCCATTGAGTACCCCACGTGAGGGAGACAGTGGGACCATGGGAGCAAAGGCAAACAGGATTAGACTTGTGGGGTTGGGAATTGGAAGCCCTTCCCTAGGGGGCAGCAGGCCATACTTTGTCTGATAGAGGGTCTCCAAATAGGCACCTCATGGGGCTGCTCTGCATATAAGAAGCAGGAGGCATCATGTAACCTGCCAGATGCCTGTTAAATTGAGATGGGGGAGCAGCAAGGCTGGAAGAGAGCCAGAGGAAAGGCCTTCAGTGGGAGGAGAACGGAGGATGCTGTGGGCTGAGCGGAGAGAGCTTGGAACAGCTGAAATCAGAGGGGCCTAAGAAAGGAGTCCCAGCTCTCCTGTGTCCTGTGGGCTGAGCTCTGCCATGGAGTTCTCCACAGGTACCCTTCCCCTCTCCCCCTACCATACAGGGAGCACTTTGTGCCCTGGGACAGTGACACCATAAGGCAGTAGAGAATAAGGGCCCAGTTTTAGACCATCCCACACCTCACACTTTGTGCATCCATTTTGCACTAGTCCAAATGGGTGCACAAGGGAACGAGTCAACCAGCACCTGAGCCCCAAAAGAGCAGTGGATGGAGGCCCTGCAGAAGTCTCACAGGATTAAGACAGGAAGGGAGGTAAAAGAAGTGCATCCACGTATTCAGAGACCGGGGAACCTTAGAGACAAGGCCACTCCACCTTGATTGCAAGCTTGCTGGGGCTGGGGCTGGTTTTCCTGTTCTGCGTTCATAGAGCACCTAGTACCCTGTGCCCTGGTCCGTGACTGGAGCTTCTGCAGTTCAGATAGTTACTAACAGTGCATCCCAGCCTTTCCCTTCAGCTATCTCTCAGTGATAGAAACCCGGAAAAGGGGAAGGGGGAGTGGGTTCTGCTCACGGCTTACCTGCCTCAGACCTCCAGAGCTTAGAGAGGAGCACTGAACACATCCAGCCTCATTCCAAAGCCTTCCTGGGGTGCAGTCCATCAGCACATAGCTCCACATGGCCACTTGTCATTTGGACAACATGCTCTGGCTTTCATTAAGGGCCAGAGAGCAGCAGGAAGCTTTTTCTTCCAAGGATTTGGCTTCTCTGAACAACATTAGGCTGAGCTAGACTCAGGGTCCCTGCAGCCCTCATTTTGCAGCCTCCTTCTGGCAGGCAACCCAGGCACCAACTCTGAGGCACCAGCAGGACACTTCTGGCAGCAATGCTGCACCTTTGCAGGAGTATGCTGGTGCAGAGCAGTGTTTAGTGCTGGGGTGGGGCTCCAGCCGCTAGCTGGGTATCTAACAGGGAGCTTCAGCTCAGTTGTGCCAAGGGACAAGCTCAAAGCCAAGGGACAACAGAGCTTGAGCAAGTCAGCAGGTGGCAATCTAGTGGTGCAGTAGGAACGCCAGACCCCAGTAACATCCATGCCAGTCCCCACTGCTGATCATAGGATCATAGAAAATTAGGGTTGGATGGGACCTCAGGAGGTCATCTAGTCCAACCGCCTGCTCAAAGCAAGACCATCCCCAACTAGATCATTCCGGCCACAATTTTGACAAGCTGGGCCTTAAAAACCTCCAAGGATGAAGACTCCACTATATCTCTAGGTAACCTGTTCTGGTGCTTTACCACTGCCCTAGTATTCTGATGATCAAGGGCAACCAGCATGGTTTCGTTAGGGGCAGGTCATGTCAGACCAACCTGATTGCCTTTTACAATCAGGTCACAAAAGCATTGGATACAGGTGTCGCCGTGGATGTAGTTTTTCTGGACTTCAGCAAGACCTTTGACACTGTCGCCCACCCCATCCTCATTAAAAAACTAGGCGACTGCGGCATTGATGCCTACACGGTCAGATGGATTGCAAATTAGCTGAAGGGTCGTACTCAGAGGATGGTGGTAGACAGGTCATATTCAACCTGGGGGGAAGCAGGCAGTGGAGTCCCCCAGGGCTCAGTCCTTGGGCCTGCACTGTTCAATTTCTTTATCAGCGATTTGGATGATAGGGTGAAAAGCAACCTGTTCAAGTTTGTTGATGATACCAAAATATGTGGTGAGGTGGGCACGATAGTAGGGAGGGAAAGACTGCAGAAAGACCTGGATAGGTTGCAGGGATGGGCTAACAAAAACAGGATGTGTTTCAATACGGACAAGCGCAGGGTGCCGCACTTGGGCAGTAGTAAGTGGCAGCTCTCTTACAAGATGGGAAACTCCCATCTTGAGCGCACGGAGACAGAAAGGGATCTTGGAGTCATCACTGACTCCAAGATGAACATGGGCCGACAATGCGAGGTCACAGTCGGCAGGGTTAACCGGACCCTATTGTGCATCCACAGGTAGATCTCAAGTAGGTTCAAGGAGGTGATCCTCCCCCTCTACCCAACACTGGTCAGGTCACAGCTGGAGTGCTGTGTCCAGTTCTGGGCACCCCACTTCAAGAGGGATGTGGACAACGTTGAGAGGGTCCAGAGGAGGGCCACCCGCATGATCCAGGGACAGCAGGGCAGACCCTACAATAAGAGGCTACAGGACCTGAACCTGCTCAGCCTTCACAAGACAAGGCTGAGGAGGGACATTGTGACTGTCTATAAACTCACTAGGGGGGACCAGAAGGGTTTTGGGGAGACCTTGTTTCCCCTAGCGCCCCCCGGGATAACAAGGAATAACGGCCACAAATTGTTGAAGAGTAGGTTCAGATTAGACATCCATAGGAACTACTTCACAGTCAGGGTAGCTAGGATCTGGAACCAACGTCCGAGGAAAGTGATGCTGGCTCCTACCCTGGGGGTCTTTAAGAAGTGGCTCGATGCCTACCTGGCTGGGGTCACTTGAGCCTAGTTTCCCTCCTGCCCAGGCAGGGGGTCGGACTTGAAGATCTACAAGGGCCCTTCTGACCCTACTCTATGATTCTATGATAAACCTCCCTTGCTGCAACTTGAGACCATTGCTCCTTGTTCTGTCATCTGCTACCACTGAGAACAGTCCAGCTCCATCCTCTTTGGAACCCCCCTGCTTTTTGGAAGTTAAAGGCTGCTATCAAATCTCCCCTCAGTCTCTTCTTCTGCAGACTAAATAAGCCCTGTTCTCCACAGAAGTCATGGGCTCCAACCCCTGACCCATTTTCATTGCTCTCTGCTGGACTCTCTCCAAATTGTCCACATCCTTTCTATGGGGGAAGAGGTGGGGACTGGATACAGTACTCCAGATGTGGCCTCACCAGTGCAGAATAGAGTGGAATAGTTACTGCTCTCGATCTTTTGTCAGTGCTCTTACTAATGCAGCCCAATAAGCCATTAGCCTTCTTGGCAGCAAGGGCACCCTGCTGACTCATATCCATCTTATTGTATGCTGTATCCCGGGTCCTTTTCTGAAGAGCTGCTGCTTAGCCAGCCAGTCCCCAGGCCATAGCTGATGCTCCTTGCCAAGTGCTACTGGGAGAGGACAGGCCAAAAGATGCCCCATTTCAGTCTCCTGCAATGCCCTGCTCCGCTCAGACACCCTGCCACACTAAGTGCTGCTGTGCTACAACAGCCTATCACCTCTGAGACTTCCCATGCAGGACAGGTATAGGGAGAACAAGATTTGTGGCTGGCTTATGGTGGTAAGGCTAATTGCCTATCACAGGAGGACAGACTGCAAAGTACCAGTCACTGGCGGTGTTGAGCAGGCTGCTGCTGTTTCCTTTAAAAAGATCATTTTCCCTTAAAAAGATCAAGATCTTTGGCCAAGTCCTGTGTGGCTTGGGCCAAAGAGAATCAGAGACAGACTAATCAATCAGGCTACAGGTGTGTGGGGATTAGTCTGCAGGTGAAGGGATCTTCCTACATGGCAAGTGTGTGAGTGATCACAGTGAGCCCTGTTTTTGAATGGGCAGCAATAAGTGCAGTGATTGACCATGAGTGCATGCACAGGAGAGCCAGGACTCCTGGGTTTGTATCCACTGCCCGGCTACTAGATTCCTGCATGGGATTACTTCACTGCTCTGGGCCTGGGGGCTTGGCTCAGAGGATCAGACCCTCAGGGCAGCAAGAGCCTGGGATGAACAATGGACTGGCCAAGAAGTGCAAAAAATAAAGGCAGCAGAGTCTGTTTTGGAGCAGGGCTAAGAAGCCGAGTGGGGAGATTCTCCCACCCCCTGCTTTTATTTAGGATAGCTCAGTGAGCCTCTGCCCAGAGAGGGTTGTTGAGAGGCAGCTTTCAGCTGCCTCAATTTCCTGTTTGTAGCACAATTGCCAGGGGTTACATGGGTCACTCACATGAAAGGGCATGAGCACCTGTTTGCTTCCCCTCCCCAGGGCCTCCTCCAGCATGTTCCACCCCCTGCCTCTGACTGCAAACCCCACCCTGGGTTTCTTTTCAAACAGCTTCCAACAGCTGGAGCAGGCAGAGGAGAAACAGTGGTGGTGCTGCTCTCTGGTGGCAGAATTTGCCATCACAATCTTCTCTGGGCACAAGAAGGGGCTTCCAGCTCTGCTGGGCTGGAAGAGAGAGGGGAGGGGGCAAAGAGGGTGCTTGAGAAGAAGGCACATATGCACCACAGGCTTCATCAGAGCTACTTGGCTGGTTGGCCCTGGAGCCTGAGACTGACGAGAGGTAGAGGCACAATTGACAAAGTGATCCATGCCTGGAGCTGTTGCAGAGACACAAAACCAAAAACACCTGCAACCGTGACTTGTATGATGTTGGTATGCCAGGGGCAGACAGTGGGGGAATCATGAGGGGCCCAATCTTTGGTAGGGCAGCATAGCCTTGACCGCTTCCCTGCTATCCACCCTGAGGCATACGTATCAAGCAAAATGCCTTCATGTACCACATTGTGGCACACAGGTTACCTACCCCTGGTATAGACCATTGATCTAGAATGAGACATGGGTTCTATCGCCAGCTCTGCTCCTGCCCTGCTGTACCACCTTGGACAAGTCCATGTGCCTCTGTCTCCTCTTCTCCAGTCTTGCCTATTTAGCATCCAGACTCCTCAGGGCCGGAGATGTCTCTGCCAATGCCTGGCACAGTGCATCCTGGATCTCAGCCACTATGGGATCAATAATGGACAGTCCAAAGAAAGCACCCAAGAGTTTTGCTTTGCACAGGGAAATTATAAGATCAGGATGAGTCTTAAGTCCTTAAATCCTTCTAGGCCAAACTCCCCAGTGATCAGTGCTCAGAGCCTTGCAGAGTGTGGTCTGCTGGGTGTTCTGATTGGATAGGCCTTCAGGACTTGGGCAAGCAGGTACTATCACTATTGGGTGGGCCAGCATCCCTCCACTAGCACTGGAGTGATGCCCTGGGGAGTCAGACCCTGTATTGACAATTGATTATTTGTGGCAGGAGCTAATTGCATGGGAGAAGGTGGTTGCTGACATGGCTTTTTCTCACCCCAGGAGGCAGTGCTGCAAGGGCTACAGGTTTGTGATGGGCCAGTGCATCCATGAAAGTAAGTATGAAAAGGAAGGCTCTGGGACATGTTACTTGCTGTGTCCCCACTTGCCTCCTGAAGCCACTCATCTCCCTGATTTTGCTACCCAGCTGAGGGGATTACTCAGTCAGACCCGGCCTGGTATAACACCATATACCTGTGCTGTGAGTTTGGCAGATAGTGCCACCTGCGTTGGATGTCAACAAGCTTGTTCACCTCCTGCCAGAGCCTTGGGATGTTGGCTCACAACAGAGGGGCTCATACTATGCAATGAGAGTTGGACACATCTTGACTTCTGGGCCTGCCAGCCTGTGTCTCAACAGGCATGACTTTGGCTCACTCTACCACAGTCTATGCTGGATGGGCAACTGCCTATCGCATCTGATTTGGAGATGGGTCTAAACTATAGAGTCCTGACCTGTGTCTTCCCCAGAGTTCAGGGACAGGTAGATCTGGGGTGCTGCTCCAGACTGACCTAAAGGTGGTCAACTCTCCTGCTTCTCACCCTAGTCAGCAAGGGTAGCTTTGGAAACTGCTTTTTATTTATGAACCTTGGGAGCTGCTACCAAACTGGTGGTTCAATTCTGAGGCAGTTCGGAGCAGGAAGAATAGGGGGTGGGTCACTTGGGACTACTGGGAAAGGCCTGGAAGAAGGAGCTGGGTTGGGGGATTTGGGTAGAAGGGATAGATTGAAGTAAGGATCTGAGTTACGTGGAGGTACCTACTCATCAGTCTCCCTTTCATGCACATGCCTAACCACCATTGGACAGAAGGAACCAGATTGGTAGCTGATCAGATATCCAATAAGGTCAGCAGTCATATGGATTAATGCTACATGAGGATCTGGCTCGTAGTTGGAGGCGGGTGGAGGGGGAGGCGTGTAGGATCCCAGATGTAGACCAGCTGTTGGAATGGGAAGAGGAGACTAGCTCAATCACCTGTGGGCTGCACTGGCCATGGCTTTCTCCACCTTATTGGACCCAAAGCCTGAAGGTCTGGGAAAGGCCAGCACAACAGTGTGAGACTCCATCTGCCTCTTCTCAGGTGTGGATGTGTGTGCAGAGTTCCCTTGTGAGCAGCAGTGCACGGATAACTTTGGCCGCATCCTGTGCACCTGCTTTCCTGGCTACCGGTTTGACAGGGAGCGCCACAAGAACCACCTCCACCCGTACTGCCTGGGTGAGTGACTCCCCGGGTGCAGGCCTGGATGGGACAGGCCCCTCTCTAGGACAGTGTTCTGCCTCTTGCAAAGCCCTGGGGACACTTTGGTGATCTTTGCAGGAGAGCCATCCCCATGGCAATCTAGAGCCTCCTAGAGAGCCACCATTCCCAGGGGGATTGCTGTGCATGTCTCCCTCATGTCCTGGCCTGTAGGAGACTATGAATATCCCTGACTCCTGGTGAGGCTGCTGCCCCAGAGGCCTCCCCACCATGTGTATGCCCATGTCTGTGCTGAGGCTGATGTCTCTCTGTCAACCCCAGACATTGATGAGTGCTCGGAGGGCACCAGGGCCATGTGCGACCAGCTCTGCACCAACATGCCAGGGAGCTATCGCTGCCATTGCCAGCAGGGCTATCACCTCGCATCCAACGGGAGAACCTGCTTGAAATCTGGGAATGGTGAGTCTTTTGGAGGTGTTGTGTGGCATTCACTGCCAAGCCCAGCCCTGGCTTGGGCAGACAAAGCTTTATCTACCCTGCTGGAGCTCCCTTCACTTAGCCCCATCCTGAACCCAGCACCATGTCTGTCCCCACTGCTGCCACTGCCCATGTGTTGTGCTCTTCCAGTGACTCCAGCAGCCCAATCAGAGATCTTGATGGGTGCCAGGTCATGCTCCATAACCTGCGAGGAATTCAGCAGCATGAAGCAGGCAGTCTCCCAGCTGAAACAGAAGGTGGGACAATGATGGGCATCTGGGCTTCTCCTTCCAAGCTGCGCTCAGACAGGCAAAGCAGTGCATGCCTTGTAGGGGTACGTGGGTCCAGCCCTAGGAGACCTGTGATATGGCTTCCTTGATGTCCTAGATCAAAAGGAACAGGTGCTCCAGAAAAGGGGGTCCACAGGTCATATGGCCCATATGGGCAGAGTGACAGCTGGGAGGAAACTCATCCAAGGGCCGGATTCAGGCCCATGCAGAGTTGATGTTGTTGCAACCATTTGCACCAGTGTTGGGTAGGTGCCATCAAAGGAAGTGCATGCAGAAGGCAGGGCCATCTCCTAGCCAATCCCATTAGAGATGGAGCATGCAGGGGAAGGGGCCACCTCCCCAGCCAGTCCTAGTAGACTGGGAGCAGATCTTTTACCCAAGAGACCTCCCAAAGGAGAGGGGTAGCTGCTACCACCTCATTCATGTGCTGTGTCTTCCTTCTCAAAATTAATAGCCACATCTGTGTGCCCCTGGCAGCTGGTTCCATCTCACTCCTAACCACTGGTTAAAGTGACATCATTGACATTGATCCCAGGGGCCCCCGAGCCTGCAGAAGTGGCTTAACCAACCCTTTTTATCTATGTTTCTTTTCCTCCCTACCATCCCTAATTCCTCCAGCTGCTAGTTGCTGGCCTGGATCACAGCAGCGGGAAGCCCTCAGTGCGGGGTAACCGGAAACCAGCAGCCCCCTCGCACTGCCCTCCCGCCCCAGGGCTGCCGGGCCCACCTGGACCCCCAGGTACATCTTAGGGGTTTGATGTAGGCTATAAGATGCAGGATAAGACAGCTGCTGGTTTGCCCTTGTGTATTGGTGTGGACCTGAACCTGCACTGGGCTCTCATGAGGCAGTACCATTCTCCCACTGTCCAGACCTAGTGAAGATCCTAGTTACCAGAGGGAAATAGTGGAGCTGGGTATGAGCAATACAGTAACTGTCTAGGGGAAGAGTCGTGGATACGCAGGGCAGTTACCAGAAGTCCTGTCTCTGATTGAATTCTCTGCTTGGGGTTTTGTTCTGCTCAGGGCAGGGAACCCCCTGGGACACTTACTAGGGCCTAGGGCAGAATGGATGGTGCCCTGTGAAGGAGAGTGGAGATCCATGCAAAGCAAATCTTAGGTAGAAATGTATGCCCCACCACCACCAAAGGAATAATTGCATCCTGCTCCCTCCTCTAAATCAAACGGCCCTTCTCTGTGGTCAGGTGAGCCGGGCACAGCAGGGGAGAGAGGGAGTCCAGGCCCAGTGGGCCCCCCAGGGCCTCCAGGAGTGCAGGGGCCCAGAGGAGACCTTGGGCCGATGGGACCATATCCTGACTTTGCCCATATCAAAATTGGACGCAGGGGACCAGTGGTGAGTAGCTGAACTCTGTCACCATTTGTTGCATCATGTGTCCTGGGCCCATCTCCATGGCTCAGGAGTTCAGTCCAACATCCCCATCCAACTTGGCCCTGACAGTAGCTCCCTCTCCACACAGGAATCCTTCCAGACCCTCCCACTACTACTCCGTAGACCCAGCCTCTGCCAAGATCTGGCTTGTGGGCCCCTGACTCCCATACCCTCCCAAACATGGCTGGTGGACCCCACCCTCCATGTGACCCCTGCTCAACTATGGCTGATGGACTCTCCTCCACTTCCACATGACCTCTGCCCTCACTCATTCACCCACTGAGACCTGGTTGACAGGCACCCTGACACCATTTTGCTGCTCTCCTGCCTAGTCAGGTTCAGGGGCTAGCTCCTCTCCAGCACAGGAATTGCCATCACCATTCTCCACTGTGTCACCCAGATCCACTCAGTGGGCTCCTTCCTAGCCAAGCCACCAGGTCCATAGTGAACAGACCTGTCGCAGACATGATGAACTCCAGCACATACTTGCTGCAGAGTGGAGATGATGGTGTTCATGCCTCTGCTAAGTTGCTTGATGTTGTTTCTCCTAGGGCGCTCCTGGGGCACCTGGAAGGAATGGCCTGAAGGTACAGTGCTTCACAGAGCTATTTGTATTTGTAATACCCTAGAAGACACCAATGGGGTCCATTGTGCTAGCCACTGTACACGCTCAAATTAAAAAGGTGCTTCCTGCTGTGGTACTGCCAGCTGGGACCCCAGCCTTTCGTAAGGCTCTGATGCCTAATGCCAAGTCTGAGCTCCTGTGCAAGTGACTCATTTCCTTAAATGGTGAAAGCAAACATGATTATCCAGTGCCTTTCCTCTTTGGTCATGGCTCATCACCAGCATAGACCCATTCCAATCTGTCTGCACTAGAAAAATTAATTCTCTGCTGGGGTGACTCATGGGTAGGAGCCAACAGGTACATCCAGTGTTAATGTGGATGGTAGCAGCCATGGATCATGAATAGCTAATACAGACCCTCTTCCTAGCCACAGCCACCTCTTCATCAATAAAACTCTCCACAAGAGCAAGTGCACTACCCAGTGACTGATGCATCCCACCCCAGAAGCAGCTGCATATCAGTGCTGCGTGAGCCATCTCTGAACTGGCCAAGTTTGTTAAAGTCCTTTGCTGTGAGAGTCTGCATCTGGACGAGATCCACCATTGCTAAGATAGCTCTGAATGGGTTATGGTATGCAGTGAGTACAAAGCTGTTGTCCTTGTGAGCTAGCTTCAGGGGTGGATTCTTGCCCCGCAGCACAATCCAGGAGAAAGTTAACTTCCTCATCTGGAGAAAAGAAGTCATCTAACAGCATGAACCAACAGTGTACTGGGTTTTATGAACAGGAGCATGACTTACAAATTAAAAGGTCTGATTCTTTCACCTCGTTCAGCACTAGGGAGACCTCACGTGAAGTACCATGTCCCGTTTTGGGCCCCACACTTCAACAAGAATGTATAAAATTGTAAAGAGTCCAGTTCAGAGCTACAAGAATTAGTAGAGGTCTGGGAAGCCTGGCTTATGAGGAAAGGCTGGACGAATTAGGGTAATTGAGTATGAAGATGAGAAGACTGAGGGGGAATTTGATAGCAGTCTTCAAATACCTGAAGGTCTATTACAAAGATGGTGGAGATGGGTTTTTCTCTGTGGCTGTAGGGGACAGGACTAGGAGCAATAGCCTCAACCTGCAGCAGAGGAAATTTAAGTTCGAGATTAAGAGGAACTTTCTGACTGTGAGAGTGGTTGAGCATGGGAACAGACTACCTAGAGAAGTTACAGAATATCCATCCCTGAAAATTTTCAAGAGCAGGTTGGATGGGCACTTGGCTGGGATGGTTTAGTCAGAGGTGATCCTGCTTTGAGCAGAGGGCTGGACTGGACTAGATGACACTGCATGGTCCCTTCCAGCCCTACCTTCCTAGGATCCTATATTGTGTGACACCTCCCCCTCCAAGCCCCAACCCCCAGCACTGCTATCAGACAGGAGGTTTCTACAGCGATTCAAGTCACGTGAGCTGCTGTGCAACAGGAAACACATCACTGCTTCTCCAGGCTCTGACATATGATTTCTCTTTCAGGGTGAACGAGGATACCCTGGTCCCCAAGGGCCACCGGTAAGAGCAAGCTGGATGGAAAACCCACTTGCAGTGCTGTGTCTTAGTCAGTGTAAGGTCAGGTGGGTCCATGCCTTGCTCCTTAGGCCAAGTGAGTGGGGAAACTCTACTGGTCTGACTGGGTTACCCTTTAGCTCTCTTCGATGAAGTGTTACAAGATGCAAGGCAATACAGCGTCCAGCCCTGTGGGTCTGCTGCTGAGTAGGTCAGTGTGAAGCTGGCTGGGTGGGTTGTTGTCACGCATGCCATCGAATTATGTTCATCAGGTTTATGCCCTGATTCCTTTTAGTTGAATAGGCAGGAAGGAGAAGAGGGAACACACTGGGAAGCCCAGTGGAAGGAATAATTGTCATACTCATAGCCAGACTCCCTGGTGTCAGTCGGTGAAGCTCTATTGAATTCAGTGTCTGAAATAAAGTCCCCTTAGATGGAAGACTGTTGGTCTCACAATTACCAAGGACCCACCACTAGAGTCTGACCAGTTTGCACCCATCCATGTGCATAAAGACATGCACACAGTGGTGCAGTGCTCCCCACACAATCCTTTCTCAACAACCCTCCCAGCTGTGTGGAGGGAGGAACCCATATGTGGCAGCCACCAGATACGCAGAGCCCTGCCTCCCTGGTTCTCCCTGCAGTGGTGGAAGATGTCAGCCGCTCTTCCATGCAAGCATGGTCCCTTTCTGCCACACTCTCCCCAGCCCTGAACACCCACTCTGCCACACTAGCACTGAGCTCCTGTGACCCACCACCATTCACAGCTTGGTGAATTGAGCTCTGGCCTTTATGTTTGGCCAGCACTGGAGCCCAACCTAGCCTGGCTTATCATCCCCAAACAGTAGGACAATAGAGACCTAGTCGCACAAAAAACCTATGTTCCTTGTCTGCCCACAGGGCCCTCCCGGCTCCTTTGACTTCCTCCTCCTCATGATGGCTGACATCCGGAATGACATCATTGAGCTGCAGGAGAAGGTTTTCGGCCAGCGGCGGAGGCTGGAGTTTGAGCTGCCACTGGCCAGGAGCAAAGACCCAGATGTGCGTGAATTGGGGTCTGGGCAGGAGGAGCCACTGGGGCCTAGATCTGCACGCTCAGCCACATGACTTCCATGCTAGCATTTGCTGCCCTGCAACCACACTCATACTTCAGAGGACCATGACACTCCATGGATGCTGGACACGGCAGATGTCTGGCCTGAGGAAACTGCTCTGATGTGCCCTCACAGTTGCCTTCCAGAGTCTATTTATTACAAAAGTCAGATGTTATTTTTTTACAAGTGGGATGATGGGAGAGGCTGCATTTTCATAAGGATGTTTCTACCTCCCTAAGAGTAAGTGGGACCAGAAGGATAATGTCCAGATCCATGGAAACCCTGGCTGGGCTTCTCATCAGCAGCCCAGATCATGCTGGCAGGCTGCCTTCAGGTGAATAGAAGAAGCATGTTCCCAGACCTTCCCCCATTGGAAGTCAACTGGAAGTAAAGTATTTAATTTAATTTGGCCATTTGCTTCTTCAGTCTGCCCAGGCTTCCCGGGAGAACTGGAGATGGGGAAAGGGAGGCAGGTGCCTAGGGTTCACATTATGAGGGGAAGTGGGTTGTTATAATCCACCCATCGAGTGCTAACAGATAAGCAGGAAGGAAGGAGTAAAGCCCAGAGAGGCAAGACAGTCCTCTCCCTTCTACCCATCAGAGGCCAGGATCAGTGGTGATTTCAGTGTGTGCAGTAGGCTGGGCCCATCCAAAGGAAAATTCCCTCAGTGACTTCAAAGCTGACTCTGTTTCACATAGCCACTCCTAGTGGGATGGGAGGCCACTACCATCGTGGCAAACAGAGCTGGGTCACTGGGAGCTCATAGGTTTTGATCCACAGAGCTGAAGTGTGATCCCCCCACCAGCCAATGACCCACCCAAAACCATGGTTTAGCTTTCCCTTAGGCAGTCAGGGGAAGATCACCACCCATGCCACACTCTCAGAATCACAAGAGGAGATCTTGCCAAGCACACGCCTGAGGATAGTCATCTAGAAGCCAAATGCAGGTGGGAATCTCAGCTGACATCACCCAAAACTTGTTGTGGACTCTTCAACTTGTAGATTGCATGACTCTAGACCCTTCTTCTTGTCAATGACATGAATGTAGGTTGGAAGTCTTAGAGTGATGTTATAGCCATGATAGTCCAGGAATGATGAGAGAGGTAAGGATTTTTTGGGTGATACCTTTTATTGGACCAACTGCATAGTTGGACTAATGCTAGACCAGCTTTTGAATGCAAGGCATTCTTCTTCAGGTCTGCAGTGGTGCTTGTTTTCCTCCTCAGACCGGAAGATGAATGCTTGGCATTTGAAAGCTTGTCTGACTTGACCCCAGCTATGCAGTTGGTCCAACAAAAGATATCACCCCACCAAAATCCTCACCATTCTCATGAATATGAATCTGAGTTTACATTTCCTTGTACTCATTTCTGAATTTGGTCCTCAGGCTCCCCATACCAGTAGAGAAGGTATGAACACAGGAAAATGAACAGGTTAATTTTCTTGAAGGTTAGCCAGGCAGACAAAGTATATGAGCTAATGAGTTTTTGTGTGAGGAGGGGAATATACCAGACATTAGTTTCTCCACAATAGTTGTCTGCATACCCACTCCTATCCCAGGGCAAATGATAGCTAAACTGTGGCAATTTATCCTTGTTTCATTCTGGAGAAAGCAGCCCCATTTTTGCTTTCATTAACCCCATAATGGGAGTGAAAGTTACCACAAAGTCGCTGATATACAGTTAGTCCAATTCCCCACTTTTTAACTTGGTATAGTTTGTTCATCTGGCCAGACCTGGGGAACATGTCACTGGAATATGAGCACATCAATGATTCCATTGCACACTTGAGTCAAAAAACCTCCAGCTCATTGATCACCATCTGAGTGTTGCTAAACCTACCACTGTGCTACGTGTTAGGAGGGGGAACTCTGGCCTTCCAGACACCCAGATCCCCAGCAGGGGGTACCTGCTGGTTTAAAACCAACCCTAGATTATTAGCATGGAGGCTCTGAAGACATGAACAGCTGTAGTTTGTATGGGAACTGAACTCTTGAGGGGGCTCCTGTGAAACAAAGAGGAAACCCCTAGTGCCTTCATTTTGCTGCTATACAAAAATGCTGCAGCATTCAGAGTGCTAGAGGGTGTCTTGGAGATGCTCTGCTAAGGCTCTGTTGCCAGTACCAGGCTGGTTGATCATTGTCAGTGGATAGTCCAGTAGAGACCAAGGAGCATGGTAAGCCATTCATTGCAAAAGCCCAGCTCTCGCTGTTATTCTCTGTGGGTGCATCTACACGTTCATTAACGTGCTGTAGTTACTGTAACCAAGTACCAAATCAACGTGCAGTAACTGGTACTACTGCACAGTAGCACCAGCGCATGGCTTTTTAGTGATACTAACTGCACAGTTACCTAATACTACTATGCAGTAGTGTATTAGCATGGATTTTGCCCATCACACTACTGTGCAGTGTTATTAGGCTACTGCACAGTTGGAGTCTCATGTAGATGCACCCAGTAGTGTCTAATTCCTCCAAATAAGCAGAATACTTTATTGTGTCAGGCATTGTAGAAACACACAGGCTACATCTACCTTCTGGCTTCTGATGGCCTAGCTATGTTTGTTGGGGGGGAGAGGAAGAGGTGTGATCCTGAACTGACCCAGCTGGACATGCAGAAGTCTCTGTTGTAGACACTTGTAACAGGTACACTGTGCTTTACACATAGAGCTGATTTTGCAGGTGAGATATGGTTTTACTGTACTGGAACAGCACTATTTTGCTGGGGGAGCAGTGCCAAGGCTGGGCTAATGCACTGTATAGCAGTAGGCAGGCTGCCTGTCATCTGAGAATTTCAGCATGGCTCCAGTCATTCACTGAGCCCCCCAACACCCAGGTGAGCATCACAGCACTATCACTGCCTCCATTTTACAGAGGGGAAAAATCAAGGCACAGAATAGCCAAGTGATGTACTCAAGAGCACATGGTAAATCAGTAACAGAGCAGAGGTGAGACTGCAATTCCTGGTTCCCAAGCCTCTCTTCAGTCCACTGGAGTACTCAGCTTCCACAAAGATCTGGATGAGGCCCCTAAACCCCGACTGACTTATAAGCAGAAGGAAGTAGGAGTCCAGAGAAGGAAGGGGCTTCCCAAAGCCCTTCCTAGATTCCTTCCTGACCACTAGACAAGGAAGTGGCATGCTATTGACAGCTGAGCCAGGAGAGGGCGCCTGATCCCTCCATCTGGCTCCAGCTTCCCTTTGGCATTGGCATGGCCCTACCCAGATAGTTGCAAACAGCTGTGCTGCCAGCATCCAAGCGAGCTCTGCCCTTTCCTTGCAAGCAAATGGGGGTTGGTGGCCTGTGCAGGAAGTCATAAGGTGCCTTACCCCACTGTCACTGGACCCCATTGGCTTCTTGGTCTTGCTCCTCTCCCTTGCATCTCTCACCCTTGTGTCCCCCAGGCTGTACCCTGCACCTTGACTGCAGCTAAGGAAGGGTGCTACCATGGGGCTAGCAAACCTGAACCAGTTTATTCCCAAAGTGCAGTTCAGAACAGCACAGATGCTCTAGGGACCCTGGGTGCATACACTGGCTGCTAACCAATGCCCTTTTGTCCCTACTCAGGGGAGGAGATGAAGGAAGGGCAAGAGGGGGCAGTTGCTGTGGATGGTCACTTCTCTAGGGTTTCTAATGGCCTGGACCCCCACAGGGCACTGCCTACCCCACAGTAAGAGGACCCCCAGGGGGACATCTCCCCGCAGTGGGGAGATGAAGCATGTAGCAGAGTGCCATCCCCTATCACACTCCCCTTATGACATAGTCTGCCCCCACAACAGGCAGCACCCCTGCCCCAATGAACCAGCCAAGCATGTACCTCATGGCAGGGTGCCCACACCCACAGGGCAACCTGCCCCCCCCACCATTGGCAAGGCACCCCTTCTTTAAGCACAGTCCCCTAGTGCAAGGCACCACCCAAAAGGGAGCCCCAGCAATAGGGGAGGCCACTGCAAGACTTTGTCCCACCTCTCCCCCTACAGGCCATACCCCCAGCAAATGCCCAGGAGCCAGGTACCCTCCCTGTGTGCACTGTAGGTGGGCACCCCCAAAAGATTTTGCCCCTTCCTCCAGGAAATGGTCTTTGCACCCAGTCTTCATTGCCAGGCAAGCAAAATCAAGTGACACAGGAAGACTTGCCTCTGCTACAATCACCCCCTGCTTTGCTGTGTAGAACCCCCCTAAGCGTCTCCTCTCTCCCTTATGGGGAGCTTGCAGGCCTTGGAGAAGTGCACCCAGCTCTGCAGCGAGGGGGCCCCTGCTATCCATTCCTCCAGGGCAATTGATACCATGTACAGAGGGAGAAAAAGGGCCAGCCCTGCAGATCCAGCAGGAGGAAAGACTGGTTTGAAGCAGCTCATTGAGCCGGGAGCTCTTCACAGCCAGAGCTTTGCGTGCAAAAAGCTCTTTTATCTCTCTATCTTCCCTTCTCCACCTCAGGACAGACTCTGTCCTCGCACGCTTTCCTTCCCTCTCTAATTAACATGGTACTTAATTGTACCTCTGATTACTTGGTGCAGCCAAGCAAAGCACTGCCTCCTCTCCAGATAGAGAAGGGAGAGAAGGCAAGAGCTGGGTGGTGGGGTGTGGTGTTGGACCAGTAAGAAAGGGCCATTAATGGGAGACACAAGGCAGCAATTAAAGGCAAACAAGGGGAATAAGGCGGTGTCCCCGGATGGTACTTCAGACCCCATTAGCAATGCTTCATTTAGACAGGCTGGCAGCTGCTGATCCCAACCAGGAGAAGGTGTTTGTGCCAGAAACCAGGTTTGGATCCAAAACCAGATGCCAAACCCCTTGAAGTTCAGGCAACAGTTTCAGGGTCCTGGTCTAACTTATAAATAAACCTAAATAACAATCAAGGCCAATGGTTGGATATGGAAATGGGTGAAAATTCCAGTCCCCTTCCCTGGCAGCTCTCCACACATCCTCCACCAGCCAGTTCCTCAGCTGTTGGTTAATTAAGTACAGCTTTAACCCCTTCACTCCAGCTAAGGATGCAGCTCAGTGCTGATGGAAGTTTATGATTCAAGCCCATCTCTGAAAAAATCTTCACTTCAAGCATCTCAGAAAGACTCAGATGTTTCCAGCACTCTGGAAATACAAGAGCTCCCTTTTGTTAGAGAAGGAAGGTAAGAGAGCACTGAACCGAAACACATTAGGAATCTTCCTCCTGAAAGAAGATGAGGTACTGTTCTAGGAGAAATTCTTCATCACTCATCATCACTTTTCTGGTTTCTCTCCCAGAGGCTTTCAGGTACTGTGATACCTGAAAGCTTGCCTATGTCTATTCCAACCTTGCAGATGGTCCAATAAAAGATATCACCCACAAGAATTTTTGCCTCTCCCATGACTCTTCAGAAACTCATATGGTTAAGGTAACCAATGATCACTTCCTTCTGTTCCTTACAAGGGAGGAACGAGGACCTGGGCAATTATAGGCCAGTCAGTCTCACCTCCATCCTTGGCAAAGTCTTTGAAAAAATTATCAAGGCTCACATTTGCGAGAGCCCAGCAGGACAAATTATGCTGAGACAGCACGGGTTTGTAGCAGGAAGATCATGCCTGACTAATCTAGTCTCTTTTTATGACCAGGTTACGAAAAGCCTGAACACAGGAGTAGTGGTGGATGTCATATACTTAGACTTCAGGAAGGCCTTCGATACAGTATCCCACCCCATACTGGCGAACAAGTTAAGAGGCTGTGACTTGGATGACTACACAGTCTGGTGGGTGGCGAATTGGCTAGAGGGTCACATCCAGAGAGTCATGGTAGATGGGTCAGTTTCGACCTAGAAAGGTGTGGGCAGTGGGGTCCCGCAGGGTTCGGTCCTTGGACCAATACTCTTCATTGTCTTCATCAGCGACTTGGATGAGGGAGTGAAGTGTAGTCTGTCCAAGTTTGCTAATGACACAAAGCTATGGGGAGAAGTGGACATGCCGGAGGGCAGGGAACAGCTGCAAGCAGACCTGGACAGGTTGGACAAGTGGGCAGAAAACAACAGAA
>JAGPOW010003364.1:37846552-37877455 GCA_030014935.1 Caiman crocodilus | reverse complement strand
GGTCTGGAACGGGCTCCCAAGGGAGGTGATGCTCTCCCCTACCCTGGGGGTCTTCAAGAGTAGGTTGGCTATGCATCTAGCTGGTGTCATCTAGACCCAGCACTCTTTCCTGCCTATGCAGGGGGTCAGACTCGATGATCTACTGAGGTCCTTTCCGACCCTAACATCTATGAATCTATGCATCTATGAATCTTAGTAACCAATACTAGCAAGCAGATGATCCTGGGGAAGTCATCTCCTTTTGGTGGGAAGTTGGGCTGCTCTAAGTAGCCTGAGTCTAGCATGGGTGGCAAGTTGTGGCAGATGGCCCTTGATGGGCTGGGAAGCTACAGGTTGGATGACCCTCTAAAAGACCAACTTCCTATCCACACCAACCTGGATCATTTAGATGTTGAGATCAAGTTGAAAACAAGATCTGGTCAAAAAACTGTTAAGTTAAAACACAGGATCATGGTGATGTTAACAGTTACACTGGTATAAGCAGTTACAACAGCTTATACCTGTGTCATCATCAGACTGTGATACAACCATTCTTTCTCTGTATAGCCAAAGACAACTCAACGTTAATGATGAGTTTGTGGGCCCAGGCAGGCCTGATTTCCTTCCAGCTCACTCCCCCAGCTCTGTGGTAGCTTGCTTCATGGCCCAAGGACTTGAGGGCCTGAATGTAGGAAATCCAGTTCTTTGGAGGCATTCCCAGATTGTCTGCTTTGAGACAGCATTAGAGAGTCACCACACTGAGTATCTTGGAGACAGGAGCTCCCAGACCTCCACAGCCTGAAGCTGTTTGTGAGCCCATTAGGTTGACTGTTCCTGAGCTGGGGGCTCCATATCCTTTCACGGAGAATCTCAGACCTGTAGTTCTGATTCTGAATGGAACCAAACACCCGCTCATTAGATAAAGGACAATTAATTGACACATAGCTCGTCCTCACCACAATGGTAACATTCATGTATCAGGCTTGGGAGTACTGAAGAGGATCCCTCAGCCCCTTTCCATGTGATCTCTTTATTGACATGTGGTATATCTCATGCAGCATGCCAGCTGCCCTCATGGGAACTGTGTGGGTGAAACTAGACAAAAACTAAGCACCAGAAGGAATTTGAATGGGAAAATTATAAAGGACAGAGACATGACCACTAGTAAGCACATGTTTTCACAAAACAGCGGTTCACACTCTGAACTCACAGTCCTCGCTCTCAGAGAAGATTTACAAAACACCTGCAGAAAACAGGCCTGAGAACAGTCCCTTGAGTGGCTGCACTCTGCCACTAACTATCTTGCCTATTCTCCTGTATTTCTTTTGTTTCACAGCTGCTCCCTGTAACACTTCTTTGCTCCTAGTTCATTGCCCTCCCCATCCTTCCAAGCAGACTGTTTGTATTGGCATTAAGGCTTTCCTGGAGGGTTGTTGATTGTAGCCCTGTTGATCTAAGGACATAGGCAGACAAGGTTCTTAGGGTAGAGGTGATATCTTTTATTAGACCACCTGAATAGTTGAAAAACTTGTTATTTGCAAGCTTATGGGTGCAAATACCCTTCTTCAGGCATAGGGAAAGTTTGTTGGTGTTTGTGTGGCTTCCTCTATTATTCGGCTTTCCTCTGGTATTTACTTGAGCCTGCCTCTGCCTCTTTCTTAGACCTAAGAAGGGGAACATGAAGACCACAAGCTTGTCCAAAGGCTCTCCCAACCATACCTTTGGTCTAACAGAAGATATGACTAAAAATCCCTGTTTCTCATACAGTAACTATAAAGGCAATAGAAACCAAAGGCAGACATGGTTTGCTCAGAGAAGGAGATATACCATAGTCAGGGGATCCCATCATTCTTGGAAATGTGGACAGTCCCTATAAAGTACAACTCTGCAGTGGCCGGAGGTGTCCCACCTGGTCAGGAAATTAAAAATGGGCTTGTGCTAGCCAGTTCAGTTTCTTCTTACATTTAGGGGCATTTGAATCTAGTTCCTGACCTCAGACACTCACAAAGTTTGGTTTGGGTTTATTTCAATGAAATCTCTTCGGAGAAGAACAAATGCCATGCACTGTGCTTTATTTGACTAGGCTTGCTCTGCTATTTGAGTTCACTGCCTAAAGACCTTCTTCCCTTTACACATGTACTAGGCAAATGGAAGTGGAATGACAATATGTTTAATTAGTGGAGACTGGAAAGCCTCAAGGGACAGGAAAGCTGAAGAGAGCTTTGGAAGGAGTTAAATGCTGGCAGCTCATCCCTGCTTGTTACACAGAGATGGAGCTATCACCGGCTCTTGTGTTCTCACGCCAAGCATTTTGGGTTGGGAAGAAGATCTGAAGTATGAGATGTTGAGTCACATTGGACTGCCAGGGATAAGAAGGGTCAGCTGGATTCCCCCTCACCTGCCCAAAAGGAGTGACTGCTTAGGGGTGGACATATCTCAGAAGGGTTCAGATCCCCATTGTGATTTGGACTCCATCTCCAATACTTCCTTAAAAAATCAATCAGGTTTGTCCCTCTCTTTCTACTTAGCACTAGCTTTCATCTTCAGGAAGCTTTACAAGCCATAATGAGGTCATCTCCATGGATCTCCATGGGGAAATTACTCCTGACAGGAGATGGCTCCTGATTTTAGCAGGAAAAAACAAAACAAAATCCAATCATTAAGAGCTGAGGCTGAGATTAGAAAGGCCATGTTTTTTAATACCAAAGATCATTTAATCATGAGTATGACTGCCCTTAGAAATATTATGATCCCATCACTTCAAATCTTTCAAGACTTGATGCCTGTCTGAAAGGATGCTCCAGGTGAAACTGAAGCAATGGGCTGAATGCAGGAGTGGCTGGGGGAGGTTGCCTAGTCTGGCTGGATGGTCTCATGGGCTCTCCTCACATTTCAGCCTATGAGCCTAAGACTCTAAGCTCCCTCAGCTGCTTTGAGCACTAGATCAGCATTATAATCAACAGAGAGAAGGAAGCAGACAGACACAGAAGTGGGGGGTCAGAAGGCCTAGTCACACACACTCATCAAGGAATTCAACCGGAATTTGGGCTACCCCTTACTTCTGCAAACCAGCCCCAAAACCTTCAAAGATCTGGACCTGTGTGACTGAACCAAGGTCACAGCCCATCAGTGGGAGCAGTAAGATAAGTGTCTCAGAAGTTCTGACACCTACTTCCCAGCTCAGCCCAGACTTTTCTTACAGTTTCCTTACCTATCTCCATTTCTAGTCCGCCAGCAGCTGAATGTGCTCTGTGAGCATGAAGGAGGTAACACAATTCATAAGAAGCACCAAGAAGCCCTTGGTTTGTGTGCAGCTTCAGACCAATGTTCTGGGTGCCAGCTGGTCCATTTGTCCATCTCTGACAGCTCTTTAAGGACACCACCAAGGATCTTTAGACCACTTGCTACACATGATCTTCATATCCTTCTGCATTCAAATTCTAGATTCTCAACTGATCAAGATCTGAAGATGCCCCTAGCTATTCCAATTGGGAAGGTAAAGCAACTAGCATGACAAGGCCTGATCTCAGATGGGGTCTCTGGGCATGACTGTAATACTGCTAACAAGAGAAAGTGTCCAAAGTCCACAGCCAGCCTGTGGCATGTCACAGAGCCAACAGATCTCAAACTCCCACTGGAAAATCTATGCAGGAAAACGTCCAATATACCTTTGCCAAGGTAGTTACCAAAAGAGTGATGAGCAGTACTTCATTTTGATTCTTGGTTAAAAACCTCAATTTTTATGGGCCCTGTAAAGGCAGTGGAGCTATTGAAATTGATTTGTGGAACTCCCTGCTGTAGGATATTATTGAGGCAAAGAACTGGGGAAGATCTGAAAGATGCTCAACAGTTAGATGGGTCAGAGAACAGGCCCTGTGGTCAAAGGCACAGCAGTGCAGTTCTGTGTCGGGGCAGCTGCATGGTGTCTGGAGCAGCTCCAGCTCCTGCCCTGCTGAAGACAGCAGTGGGATCAGTCACCGCTGCAGCAATGGCTGTTTTTGTACCCCTCCCCTCCACCATAAAGGTGGCATCTGGGGCTGCAGCTCCAGCCCCAACTTAGTTATACTACTGCTGTGTTTACATGATCCTGAGTTCCATTCAGATGGCCTCAATCAACTGAAGGAATCAGAGAGGAGATTTCCCTCATGGTACTGCCAGGTGCCAGTTGGCATTCAGGAGTTTTGCACAGGTAAAGAAGTATTCTGAGGACAGAGTCACGGGCATCTACACTGCTGTGTGGGTGCTTGAGATCTGTCATCTCTGTGGCATCCCACAGGCTGGATATGGGCTTTGGACACCCTCTCCTGACAGCAGTAGCACACTCGTGCCCAGAGACCCCATCTGAAATCAGGCCTCATTGTGCCAGGTGCTTTACGTTCCCATTGCAAATGACAGTCCCAGCCCCAAAGAGTTTAGAATCTAAAAAGTCCACACAGAGAAAACAGCCTTATCCCCATTTTAGAAGTGGGGCAACAGAGACACAGAGAGAGGATGTGTTTTGCCCAAAGTCACACAAGGGACAATGAGGAAGCCCACATCTCTGAGGTTTCCACCCACTGCCTCAGCATGACTGCAGGGGGTAGGGGTATGAGACAGCTCACATGGTATGGTTTGTACCTTGATAGTGCCTATAGTCACCATTTTCTGACTTGCATGCCACTGTGTTAGGATCTGTTACAAACCTACAGCAAAAACCCTGCTCCAAAAGCCTTTCAGTCTCTGCTCGGTTCCTTCCACTTCCCTCCCAGGCTGGTAGACAGGAGCCCATAGAACAGAAGCTTCCATGATGTGACCCCACTTCTGGCCTTGTGGCCCCACTCCTAGTTGGCTTTTGGACCTTACATTCAAGGCACAGCCCCACCTGTAAATGCTATGACCCTGCTTGGGACCGTGACCCCACCTACAAGTGCTATGACCCTGTTTGGGACCGTGACCTCTTATTTGGGTACCACTGCTGTAGAAGCAAAGTGGATAGGAGCCTGCAAGAATTAGTGAAGCTTCTCTGGCTCTCACTCATGCACACATACCCCCGCCCTAGAGCCAGGAGAGCAGTCAGGCCAGGTGTTGTTTCCACCGCTCAGTGGAGGAGGGATCCATTCCAGCACGTAAAGCAGCAGCATGTGAATGACATTGCGTGCCTGGGAGACAAAGGTGTCGTGCCCAGTGCTCCCCTCCAGCCGCCTGGCTCAGCACTTCCTCTCCAGGTGCTGGCTAGAAATCAAAGCAGGGAAAAAGGGTGGGGAGCAATTAAGAAAGCTGATCTCCCTGCAACGCCCAGGGAGGATCATTTTGCCACGCACAGCTCTCTGCAGGTAGGAGGGGTGAATAAACAGCAGCAATCACACATTTCCGAGGCACAGTCCCAAGCCACGTGGGAGGACAAGACCTGAGGAAAGCATGGCCTTTCAGCCTACCCCAGAGCCTCTGCACAGCACCAACCTCTTCCAACCAGTGCTGTCGGGGCGGTGTTGTGCATCTGCTAACAGTACTGGACTAGGATCCCTTGGGATGGGCTCTCCACTGCTTTGCAGGTAGTGCATTTACCCCTGTCAGTGCTGGATTTAGGCTTAAGCTACCTAAACTACAGCTTAGGGCCTCACAGTATGAGGGGCCTCTAAAGAAGAAAAAAATTGGACATTTTTGTTCCAATATGACAAAAATATACATATATATGGCTCCACAGTTATTATTCATATTGAATTAATAAATTTATGCAGAAATAACAATAATTCATCTTAAAATTTCATGAAAATCCATTTTCATGGATTTTGTGGATTATCTTTATCGTATGGGGCCTCGTAAACGGGACATAGTTTAGGGCCTCCGCGTGTCATAATCTAGCACTGACCCCCGTCATGGGCCAGGACCCTGCTGTGCCAGGAGCTATAATATGAACAAGGAATAATAATATGGTCCAGCCCCTGGGAGCTTCCAAATGACACCAGTCTGATTCTCCTTGCTTTGGTTTAAATCCCTGCTGGAGGTGTAGGGCAATAGAGAAACAACCCCAGGAAATCTAGGTTCAGTTCCCATCTCTTCCATAGATCTCCTGGATAAGCTGAAGACTGCCATTCAGGCCCAGTTCTTCAAAGACATTAAGGATCATTCTCAGTAATGTCAAAGGGACATAAGCACCTATGATTGAGGATTTGGATCCTAGTTTCTCTGTGCCTTCTGCCTCTTTGGAAAATGCGCGTCAAGGTTGCTTCCTCCTACTTAGTCTGTCTTTTCTACTCAGGTGGTAAGGTGGTTGGGGTAGCAGCCATCTGTTACCAGAAAGATGCACAATCCCTAAAACAATGGAGTCCGACTTCTCAAGCCATCCAGGTGGGGTTACAAGCCTCTGAAGTACCTTGGATAATGGTCCTTTGTCCTCCAAGGCTGTGAGCCCAGGATTCCTCAACATCTATGCATTGCAAGGAACCATTTGTAAATATATTTGTACTGGGTGATGTTGGGTAAGTTGCATGACCTCTCTGTGCCAAGGTTCCCATCAACAGAACTGGTCAACACAGGAATTGCCATAGCCCATCAGACCACCCCCTGTCTTGTGCCTGGCTAGATCTTCATTATACTCACTCAGAAGTTTCATTCTCCTCCCTGGAGTCCTTATAGGAAACAACCAGACTTGTTAGAGGCCCGAAACACTGCCAGAAACCTGCCTACAGGGGACGTTCCTTCCTGACCTCTGCCATGTAACAGTTGTCTCATTCACTGAAGTATGATGCCTTCAGATCCCTTTTAAACCATTCACTTCATTTTTTCCTACCTAGTGTCACTCAGGGTGTTTGTATTAACTGAAGAAATGTCTGAGCTTGTGAGCTCTACGAATTAACTGCACATTGTGTCAAATGGAAAACATAATGCTATTACATGGGATAGGAAGTGGGGTAGGGAAGCTTTTAGGACATAAACACTGTGGACTCAGGAACCAATGAGCATTGTTGCCCTGTTAGGAGAACCTAAAAAGATTTCTATTGAACTGAATGATGATGGCTTATTATCAGCCAGGAATAAAGCTAATAAGCCTTGAGAAGATAAAGCCCCTCTTTGTTTATCACAATGCCAGTTCCAGTAAGGACATCATAGAGCTGGCAGTCTATATGGGGATTGTGGACTGAAGGCTTTAATTAAGGAAGATAGTTAGCAAAAGAAAAAGGAAGGGGGAGGGCATTGCTTATCTAGTAACAGTGACTAAGGCTTTCCTGAGAACAATTAATGGGTTTGTTTATTCCAGGTCCCCATGCTGGAGAAGGCAAAGGGCTAAGATGCAACATCAGAGCAATGACAGACAGGGGGGTGGGGAGGGGATATTCGCAATCTAGCTCCATTTATTGAGCCATCAAAGCTATCCTGTGTGTCCCCTCCACCCCCAGCAGGCTTGAGTGTCCCAGAATTAATTAAAGTAGCACCCAGGAAATCCAATCCGGTTTCAGGGACATGGTTTGTTAGGTACAGTACAAAGAGCACAGGAAACAGATCCTTCTGCTTAGTTCACAATATACATGTCAGACAGGATGTGACAGGTGGATGAAATGGATCAGCAGGGTGGGAGTAGTTTAGAAGAACCAGGTTTAACTCAGGTCAAAAGAGCCAAGCACAAATCACAGCTCTCAGAGGGGCCTGGGTAAAGGGGTGTCAATGAAAGTGTCTGAAGGAGAAGGGAGAAAGGGATTGAAGTAAGATGGATTGATTCACCTTGGGACCAAACAAACATAGGTCAAACATTGTCCACCTGCTACCCCCTTCTTAATTAATTCTTGTCCAAGCTTTGCTCCCTTCATGATGACTTTTGCAGTCCTTCCTGCTCTCCAGACCATCCCTTTTTTACATGCACTGTCTAAGAGGCAGCAGGAGCCCAGGGGATGAGCCCAGATCTGGAAGCCAAGGGTTTCTGTGCCCACGTGACAAGGAGTTTTTAAAGAAGATTCACAATGGCAGTCAACTGTAAAGAAACGAAGTTCAAGGAAGTTAATGCTACTCATTGCTAGGGCAAGGCATGATTAAAGGTAATGCTTGATTTCTTACTGGGATCCTCACTCTTTCCCACCCCCCCGAAATCTGGGTGTGTTATATATGGTTGGAAGTGCTTTCCTTTGTACTGTTATAAATCACTGTGCTGTCAGAGGACAAGATGCTGAAGGAAATGTATACCCAATGTGACGACCAGCCTTTCAAGTCTTCTCAGTTCCTATTCAGGCACCTACACACAGCCCACGTCTTTACAGGGCCTTTAGATCTCTAGCTCCTATCAGTTTCATGAACACCGAGAGCTCGTTTTACCGACTGTTTAAGAGGCCAGGGCTTGGGGTAGTTATGCGGTCAAGCACTTTGCCTCGTTGCCCTGTGTGCCCATCCAGGGCCCTCACTGTGTGATCACCATAGATTCATTTCCCTTCCTGTTCCCCTGGCACAGAATAGGCATGTGGGTTCTTGCCCGATTTGAGCCTGGCAGTCACTGAATCCCTCCGAGTTGAGACCACATCCCCACCTTGGACCATATGAGGATTGGCCTGGCAAACATCCTGCTGCTCACATCTGATTCCTTCTGTCTTCCACTTCCTGTTCCCCCTTTTACATCTTTTCATCTACCTGCCTTTTCCTTCTCTCTCCTAGGCCCTTGTCTTTTTCATCATCACAGTTTCCACTTTCATTACTTTCTCTGATCTCTCTCCTCTTTGGCTTGTCTGTTTCTCTGGAGGTTTCAGGCTCCCTGGGCATATATATCTCTTATACTTTTCTTCCAGCAGGGAATGTGGCCCCTTAAAGAAGAAGGAGCCAGAGTCTCAACTGGCCTAATTCCTTCAGAGCCATGTCTAGGAAAGGACCAGTGTGAGCCTCAGGGAACTATGCAAGAAGAAGTTAAGTGCCTGTCAGTCATAGATGCATGTCTATTGAAGTCAATGGAGCCACTGTAATTTAAACAAGTGGGGGATGTGTCCCTTTAAAACTGGGTATTACCCTCCCAAGCATGCTATTGGGTACCAGGTACCTTTTGAGGGGGAAATTATGGGTAGGAAGCTCCTTAAAGCTGCCTGGAACCCATTTTTGGACCCTTTACCCTCTGCCCCTTGATTTGTCAAGGGATAAACCTTCATCTCAGGTTTCCTCTGCCCAGAGCCTTCTTGGGTCATCTTTCTGGCCCCTGCCACATGTGCACTGGGCATGAGAAACAGCTGTTTGGATCTCCTGGAGGACTCACACCAGTATCAGAGAAGCATGCTTCCCAAAGAGCATGCCCCTTAATGAAGGACAATGTCAAGCAGGAGCTGTACTATTAGCACATGTTGCTTATCTCGCCTGCAGCAATAAAATGCTCCTTCCCACCACAGAGCACAGCTGCTGCTTTATCTTATCATGAGCCAGAGGTATGAGAGAGAGCGGCTCAGTCTCTCTTATCAGCAAACAGCCACCAGCATTAGGTTCAGTGGAGGCATCTTACTCAAGGTAGGTAGACCAAGTCACGCAAGGGCTGTGGTGAACAATGCCCAACACCTCTTCGTCTTTTTTGCCCTAGGCCCATGAAGGCTTCTGCATTGCAGCTCATTCAAAAATCTCACTGGGTGCATCTACATGTTCATTAATGCACGGTATTTACTGCATGTCTAGTTTAGTACTTGCTTAATGAAGTACTAACTGAATGTTCAGTAACTACAGTTACTGCATGCTAATGCCAGCGCATGAATTTTTAGTGCAACTTACTCCACAGTAGCCTAATACTACTGTGCAGTAGCATACTAGCACAGTTTTTGCCCGGCACACTACTGTGCAGTGTTATTAGGCTACTGCACATTATGTGTCTCGTGTAGATGCACCCACTGAGAACTGCAGCTAGAGAAAATTCTCCTTCTGAGGGGGCCTTTTCCTTTGTCCCTTATGCACAGATCCTTATTGGTCCATAGCTTCTCACTTCCCCGAGCTAGGTGGAAAATTGCCTTTAGCGATTTGGGCTTTGGCATTTTGTTTTCTATGTGGTGGGTGAGGTTGCATCAATGAATGCTCAAGACCAGGTTCCAACTCGCCTGAGTGAAGCCACACAGACCCCTGCTCTTAACCCAAACTCTTGCAGGCTCAGCTGTGATCTGGTGCTATTCCATGGTGACATTGAACCTGGTGGCACCAGCTAAAAAGAACCCAAGCTCTTCTTTTTATTTTTTTTGGCTCTTCCCTTTGGAAGCATGTATATAAGCATCCTTGTTAAGGCCACCCAGCATGGTTCTGTCATTGGAGCAGCTCTGCTGAAGGAAGAAATGGCTGGGACTCTCATGCAGAGCTGCACGAGGCACCTTAACCACCTGGCTGCCATCTACCCTAGGTTACCGTAGACAAAGCAATGCAAGGGATGTTTGCGCTTTGATTTTGCAGAGCCCAGTGAAGTTCCTTCTATTGATTCAGGCCAGCTTTACCTGATACTGGTGGGAACAAATTCTTCCATCTGAGAATGGAATCTCCCTAAGTTTCTCAACAGTCAGCTCCCACACTCCTCCCCCCATCCTGCTGCTTCTCTCTGTTCACAGGAGTGTCCCATGTAATACTTGTTGAGCGATTTTAGGTAGGGTGTGTTAGGAGCCCTGGCTAGCTCCATTTGCAAAGGCACGCAGTTATGGCTGTGGAAATGAGTCATGGGTGGTTAGTCTCTGCCACAGTGTGTGTTGCAGTAAACCACAGTTCACGCATCCTGGTTCTACTCATTCAGGTATTGTTCTCTGCCCACTGGGACAAGGAGACCAGACAGTGACCCAGAGACAAGATGTCAGTCTCCAAGGGCACAGATTGCATGGGAGCCAGCATAAATCCACCTCTCCATCCATGAGCGCAGTTGACAGCTCTAGCTGCTCCCTCTGTATCTCACTGCTTAGGCCACTCTGTCCTCAGTTGGCACCCCCTAACAACACCTTCCAGACAGAAGGCAGGCTCTGATGCCAGGAGTGGTGTGATTGATGACTGACCCTGACCACAGCTCTGCTACGGACTTGGCATGAAACAGTGGAGAATGGACTGTTCACCTGTTATAATGGGAGCAGACTCATCCATGTGCGTTACTAAGTATCTGAGCACTCAACATACTAATACAATGGACAGCAGAGAAGTGGTCCCATGACTGGTACTTCAAGGCCACCACAAATAATATTATGATCAAAGCTAAATGGGGTCCTGATCTGGCAAAATGTCCACTCCTCCAAGGATTCTTAGCTCAGCCCATTGTCTATCTACCCTTCCCTCATCTCCTCTCCTCTTGGGCAGACGCATTTTTAGGTTCTCACTCCTAAGCCCTTCATCTTCCTCCCAAGTGAGACATCCCAGCCAGCTCATCCCAGCAAATGTTGCATCACCCTCTTTAGCTCTATCTTGAACCATTACTGCATCTAGGACCCATCTAACTACATAGAGCTTATCTCAGTGCAGTTACCAGCAGGTTTGTCAATGCTCCCAATGTGTTTGGTGTCCATTTAGACTAGAAGTACTCAGTAGTTTGCTGTGGGGGCATGGGTATGTGGCTCCCTCCCCTTCTGCTTTACATATCCATGTGACTTTATATTATAAGGAACATCATTATCCAATGATGGGATTTCCATGTGCTCAGTACTCACTACAGAGGCTACTGCTACTCTAGGTGACCCAGTGTGGACTTTTAGGTAATGGTAGTTTTATGCCCAGAGGCAAACACATCAGCTATAGACCTGGAAAACGCTGGCTGGAGGTAGCGTGAACACCTGGAAAGCCAAGAGCAGAATACAGATATCTAGTCCTCTGCAGTGACAGCTCACTGACTCATTTGGTGCTGATGAAATCTGTTTGCTGTACTTTGCACAATGCACTGAGTGAGGAACCAAAGGTGTTATTGTCCATGGACAATACATTGAGGAAGCAATGGGACCTGAAACAATCTTTGCAAGACCAGAAACATAAGCTGTTGGGCTGGACCACGAACCCGGTCCCTGAACAAGTAGTAGCTGCTGTGCAGCCCCATGCATACCCTCTCAAGCTGATACTGGGAAGCTGGGGATGGATGGGAGACATCAAAATCACATATAGGCAGTTAGGTATAGGTCTGTTAGTGCAGACTATCTCCTCCACATATCACATACAGCCTTTGTTAAATGTCCTTTTGCCTTCATTTGTACAAAAAGGGTATTTATATGGGTACGACCTGATATTATACAAATAGGGTAATTATTACTGCCATGGCGGATGTTGCTCTTAGTGGCCTTGAAGGGATTTTGGCGTGGCAGTAGAAGGGAAGAGAATTATTTTTCCTAGTCGGTGTCATGGCTCAGAAGTCTGAGTTAGAGATGCACTAGAGCTGGCCAGCAGTCACATCTGCAAACCTTCCTTTCGCTTTCCCCCTGCTTTTTTGGGGGTTGAGATTCAGAATTTTGATCAGCACTATAGATGAGATGTCTAAATCTGAACCATCAGCCAGCTCCACTGTGGCTAGAAATAGCAAGCAAAAGACTGGATGCTGTGTGTGTATTGTGGCCACTTAATGGAAGTCAAATGAGCTACAAAAATCAACCCAGCTGAAGATCTGCTATGGGTAACTTTAAATACTGTTATGAATATCCCTTTGCTTCTCTGCTGTTCACCTATGTTGCTCTCCTCACTCATGATTTCATAAATTCTCAAGTTTGCTGGTCACTGTACAATCTGCTGGTGAAGCTGAGACCTGGAGGGAAAAATATACCAAACAGATCATTCTTATGATTCTTATGACTTGAGAGATTCGATTTTAAACCCTGCTCTGAAACCGACTTCCTGCATGACCTTAGGCAAGTCACGTAAAGTCATTACCACAGAGAGATTTAGGCATCTAACTCCACTGGAGTCTAGGGGAGTTAGATACCTGAACAGGAGCAAGGTATCTAAATAACTTGGTGAATCTAGGTCTTAACCTCTCTGTTTCCCCTCTCAGGGAACAGAACCAGTATTAAGGCTGAAAGGATAGGTACAGAAGTGTCTCTTGAATAAAACTTGCTCAATAAGTACTGACCATAGTAGGAGCAAGTCTAGGAATGCCCTGTTCACATGACTTTGTTCTCTTCTCATCTTACGCAGATGACCAGACAAAGCAGACAGACACAACGGCTATCTAAACGGCACCCCCACCTTCCAAGGAGAGATACCAGGAAAACCTTAATGTGGAGGCTTATTGAATGCAATGTGATTTAATGCTTTGCTGAACTGGGCCTTAATGAAGAAGGACAGGATCAGGAAGATGAGTTTTCTTCTTCAGGATGGTTTGGTTTAAGATATTAACCTTCCTGGCATTGACCATGAATCTAAACCCAGCTCAACCCTGGAAATGTACAACAAGGTCTGTAATAATTAATCTTTGTACATTCTCAATAAATTGTACATTTCTCACTGTCTCAATAAATTCATGAGACCACATTGGCTCCCTCTAGCGGTCAAATGACAATTCCCACAGGGTATGTTTCTTTTTTTCTAAATCAGTGGTTCTCAACCAGGATCCCTTCAGGGTGTCCCATGCTTCCACACAACATTAGCCCTGTGTAAACATGATTGACAAGATAAACCCAATTATGATTTCAAATAAGAATACATAGTATTTTAAAAAAGCTGCCCTGTTGTAGACTTTCTGAGTTCATTGCAATAGAAAAATGTCTGTATTGTTTTTCTGTAGTCAAAAAATAAGTGAAAACTAAGTGTTGGCATTTTCCGAGGGGTGCCTGCAGTCTAACAAGGAGTGCCTTGAGCCTAACAAGGGTACCTTGAGTCTAAAATGTTGAGAATCACTGTTCTCAATTGTTTGATAGATCCGATTCCTGGCACTAGGCCTGAAAACGCAGGGTTTAACCAGCATAGGGGTAATTTTTCTGGAAAACATTCTGTGACAGTCTTGAAATCATTTTGTCTTCTATGTGCTGTGAACAATAAATGACTGCCTTCTGATTATTTTTATTTCCTAAATAGAACAGAGGTAGCCAATCAAAAATATTGTATAGGGATAAGCTGTCAAGATTAGAGAAGGAAAGACCTGCTATACAGCAAAGTGCCTTGCACTGCAAAAACAAAGCTACGTGGCAGTTTTCTGGCAACTTAAGCTAATATCAAATGGCTCTGATAAATGTCATCCAGGAATAAAATGCTTGCCCTCAAAGATTTGTCTCTAGGAATAGAAATATGAAGCTAGCAAGAGAGTGTGGCATAGGAGAGAGCATGGGGCACCAGGATAGATCTCAGGAGACTTGCATTTCACTCCAGTTTTATGGCCCATGATTCATGGTCTCTGGGCCACATCTCTGAAGGTATTTTGGCACCTCAGAATGAAGATAGGTGTCAGAGATCCTAACAGACAGCCCAGGTGGGACTAAACGCCCAGCAGGCCAAACCTGCCAGAAACCAAGTGGCAGCTCTCCCCCTGCTAATGAACTTGTTGCTGGCTACATTTAAGGGCATCCTGACTGGCTTCAGGGGAGAGCAGCCTCTCCATTTAAGTGGCAGCAGATTGCAAGTCATCCAACAGTTTTGCTGGAAGACCCAAAGCACATGAAAATCCAGCCCAGAGATAGTCAGTGGATAATGATACTCATCATAGTGTAAAGGGCTATGGATATGTAAAGCAGAAATGGAAGGAGCGCTATTATCTAATAACCCAAGACTCATCGTGAGGCTATAGAAGTAGCAACATGACTGCAGTAAGCCTCCCTGAAGCCTTTGGTCTCTGGTTTTCTGGCATCTAACCTTGCTCAGCTCTGCCTCTGGACTTCAGCTTTTGAATGCTCTACTTGGCTTTGGGAATTAGGTTTCTGATGTCACAATCTGAACTTGACCTGTATTTTGGACTCTGCCTCTGGATTTCCCCCTTGGATCTGATAACTTGGTCCCTGTTGCTTGACACCTGGGTTGGCCTGTGTTTCAGACTCCACCCTGCTCTCCCCAGGGTGGCCTAATCATTAAAGACTGCCTACAACCTGCTCCTTACAGTAGGTGCTCAGTCAAACATTAACAAAGGACCCAGAAGTTTACAATGTGTATTAGGCACAGCAGTGCTCTTTAAAAATCCCAGGCACTTAAATAACTGTAAAAAGCTGGCCATCTTTTTTATTGTGGGCTTGTACAGCACCTAGGCCAGACAGATGACTATGGAATAGTTCTGGATCCTACTGTAATACACAGCTGAAACTATCAGCCTTCAGAGTTTACACCTGTTTTGCCTTTCCTACAGGTGTTCAGGATAGGGTAATTACATAGAGGAAAGCCAAGCCAGGTACTTGCAGGGAAATAATGCAGCTCCCTAGTAATTAGTTGAGTTTCACACCAAGATGCTAAAAGTTTAGACTGATACCTCAGATGGGTATGTCCCATTTTATACATACATACATCTGGAAAACGCTGCTGCTATAACACAAACAAGTAAAAGACCCAATTTCCCCTTTCCACAGCACAGCTGACTGGTGTTACTTCATGTAGATTGGTGTGAGTGAAATCAGACCTGGCTCAGGAATGAAGTCTGGGAGAAAAACATGACCCGTGAAGAAGATTCTAGCATATATGAATGTTCTGGCAGAACAAAGAACTGAATGTGTATTTTATTAGCTCCAACTAACCTAAAACTTGTTGCTTTCTTACTGTAAGTATGAAGAAATGCTATAGGTTACAAGATAGGGCATATGGGAGGGAAAGATGGAGCTGGGGCCAGCTCCTTTAATTGCAGGAGTGAAAGGGGATAGGGGAAGGCTAGTACATATGACTGGGATTAAAAGAAGTGTCTAGGAGACACTCTGCAAGGATGCTGTCCATGCTAAGGAGCATCCCATTGACAGTAACTAGAAAGAAGGTAAACTTTGGTCTCTTCTGTAACATCCACTTAAACAATGGGGTCTGTTGAGTTGGACACTTGATTACAATGCAGGTTACCAAGTCCTAATCTGCATTGTATTCCCAGCTCTGCTACAGACCCTTGATTGACCTTGGATAAGTCACTTTGTCTCTTTGGGCCTCAGTTCTTCCACCTGTGAAATGGGAATAACAATGGTTACTTCCTTTGTGAAGTGCTTGTAGATCAATGAGTGACCAAATGCTTTATCTGGGAGCTAGGTGTCACTTTATTTTTCTGTTTGTAGGGTGTAGACAGAGCTTGACAGCTTCTTGCTACAGACCCACAGGCATTTGTTGGAGCTTTGCACTGGACTTGAATCAAGTGTGATAAGCTCAGCTGTAAGTGGTTGCTTGGGCTGGGCACTCGGAGCCAGCTGGGTGTGAGTGCTAGACACATTGCTTCCTACTGTGCTCTTGACTCTGGAAACTGCTTTTGCTTAAGCACACTAGCCTGTGTGTAACCTTCCAGGATCAGATGGATGCTTACTGACTTCCTTTTTCCAGATGGACAGCATTGTTTCATCTTTTCTTTCAAAGCACTCTTTAAATTCACACGGGAGAAAGGGTTTGGGGGAAGGAAAGCAGGGTAGGATGTGTGATCATGTAACCCTTTTAGCATACGTGAGAGATGGCTGTGGACAACACTCACTTGCAAACATCCAAAGCTGCATCTAGCGACCCTGTCTGTTGTATTCTGTCCCAGCTGGAAGTGTTAATAACTCCAGTTAATCTTCTACCCTTGGGGCTCTTCTGCATTGCCTCGCTTAATCATTAGTGTGATCGTACCAAATTCTTACTTCCTCTCTATTTTCTTACATCCCTTACGAGTCTTCTCTTGGATGGAAGCTCAAACTATCGTGTTGTTTCTGGCCAGTTTTATGACCCATGATTCGTTATTAAGACAGCCACAGTTGTTAGGGCTCTTTAGGACTTGTGTCTTTCTTCAGGCAAGCTAACTGCTGTGTGACTGCCGTCAAAGCACTGAGGAACTTAACCATTTTAAAAAACAACAACAAAAAATCTATTATCTCTTTTCAGGTGGGAGTGGTGTGCCCAACTTGAAAATGCACTCCCTTGAAAATCCTAACCTTCATCTGCAATATAGAAGGCATGGTGGCCTATGCACATCATATTCAGCAGTGCATATGCTTTCATAGGCAACAGCTTACCGTGACATGCTCTGACCTGGATTTATTCAGCTGTGCCTTTTGAGAGCCATTCCTAGGTGTTCTCTCACCATCAGGGCCCAGCTAGCCTTAATCCCCAAACCTTTCTCTGCTGCCTACTGCTTGACCACTGAGAACAAAGTGAGATGTGCTAGGGGCCAACTCCTTGGCCTATGGTGCCTCAGCTGTACCCGTCTCGCCCAGGTCTTGCCAGCTCTTAGCAGAGGTTTTGACTGCCAGAAGAATCATATTCTTTTTTCTGTCCCACACTCAAAAATTACAGATCCCCTTGTCTACAGAATAGGCCTGCTTGTTTGGCCAAATGCTCTGAAATTGCTTGTCCCACTGATAATAAATTATAAGGAATGACAAAAAGATTTATTATAAAAACAAGAGGAATCATAAGAACCAGTAACCACGTTTTGAGATACAGACAGGGATAAACAAACAAAAGAATATATTGGAACAACGATTTTGACCTCCCCTCCCCACACACCCCTCCTGCCCCCCATCTCAGCCGTAAGCTCTAACAATGGGATTGGTTTGGGCATCAAGTCAATACAGATTTTAAATACATGATTGATTTCTAATTATATGGGTAGCTCCAATAGCTTCAAACTTTCAGCCTTCTTCTGTCTCTTCTGAGGACACATGAAAAGAATATACCCTAGTAGCATTCAAGAAGAAAGTCAGTGGACAATTCCACCCATCACACCCACTCTCTAATAGCCATGGATGACCTAGGATTGTCCTGGAAAGCCTGTTGTGAGTCTCTAGGCCAGTGAACTGAAATTAGATAATGGACAGATGGTCGGGGGCCAATAAATCAATTCAAAGGCTATCTGGGGCCCAGTTAGGATCTAGACCTCATGAGCCAGAAATCAAATGGACTGAGTTTCTCCTATTCAATCTCCTAAAGATTAATGTGCCTGTAGGTCACTGGGAACTCTTCATTGGGAAGCGCTGCTTGACCTGGAAGTGCTCACATCTTGTATGCTTCATTGTCAGTCCATAATGAGGGGTCAAATCCACCTTCTTTCCATCTCGTATGTTGAACTCCAACTGCTGCAGCAGGGTGGTCAAGAAGAGGAAGATCTCCCATCTGGCAATGGACTCACCAATGCACTTCCTCTTTCCTAAACCAAAGACCAGCACCTTCTCACCATTTGTCTTGTTTACTTCAGTCCCTTCAGCATTGAGGAAACGTTCTGGGTTGAAGGTATATGGGTCTTTCCAAATCTTCCTGGAATGGAAAGAGCAGAACATCTATCACTGGCTGGAGAGAGGAGGCTGGGGAACAGTCAGATGAATTTGGATGAATATTAGGGGGTAGGCTGAGAGCTGAAACTGGGAAGCCTTGCCTTTAGACTCAACACCCATGTGCCTTTACTCAGGGATGCTTTTTCAACTTAAAATAATCTATCGGAAGCCACAATGCCCAATTAAACTCTAATGATGTCAGTGGTTGATCTATCCACATCCTTGTATGTAGCCTTGATAAATGTAATCTTGCCACATTCATACCTATTCAAGAGGACGCTGGAAAAACAGCCTTCCTCATATCATCCATTCCTCTATATCCCTTCATTGGCTCCCCCTCAACCCCCACCCTGTTCTCCATTGCATCTAACACAAGCTGCAGATGTATTTAATAGGCAGCCTAGCAGTCTACTTCCCTCTTGAACCCCTGTTGAGCTCAAACACAAGGAGAGATCTCCATGGAGCTGCCTGCAGTAGGAAAAGAACCTGGGTCCTATCTCACAAAAATACCCCCCTGATCATTTCAACTGCAGTGAGATTTGCTCCCTGCAACCTAGTAGGTCTTGGAGAAGCTTTGATAGGAACCAAGACCTCTGTATGGACTCTATCCCCCAGCAGCCCATCCCACCTGATACTCCCTGCCAGCCCAGTCCCAATAGTCTATAGGCTCTCTCCCTCCCTGACTGTCCATCTCTATGTCCTTCCCCTCAATGAGTTCCCATAGACCATTGGAGAACGGGGGAAGCAGGGAAAATGCAGGTCCCATACAGCCGGAGCTACTTCATCTAGGCTAGCCTCCAAAAACAAATTAAGCTCATTAGGGCAGAATCTGTTCTTTCTGTTTGGTCTCAAAAGAACCTAGCATAACACAGAGAAGTTATCACAAACACAGCACCCTCCAATCAAGTACCAACCAGTCCTACTGAAAGTCTGTGGAAACAATATGTTCTATCTGAAAAACAAGGAGCCTCTGCATTGATTGGGGTAGGTCTCACACTGCGACATAACAGAGACTCTGAATGCACTTACTCATCATGATTGACTTGCCATAGGTTGATAAAGACACATAAATCCTTTGGGATGTAGTACCCATTCAATATGGTGTCTCTGGTTGTGCTGTGAGAAGAGAGTAAAGTTAAATCTGGAAAGCTACAAGGCTCCTCTTCATTCTCCAGGCTTCAGTATTGCAGACAAAGACCTGGGGGTTACAGTAGAGCATAAGCTGAATAAAAACCAGCAGTGTGCTCTTGTTGCAATAAAGGCCAACAGCATACTGGATTGTATTAACAGAAGTGTCACTTGCAAATCAAGGGAAATGATTCTTCCACTCTATCCAGCACTGGTGAGGCCTCAATTAAAGTTTTGTGTCTGGTTTTGGGCCCCATACTTCAAAAAGGATGTGGACAGACTGGAAAGGGTCCAGCTCAGGGTGACAAAAATTATTAAAGACCTGGAAGTATGACTTTTGAGGAAAGGCTGGATGGACTAGGGTTATTTAGTCTGGAGAAGAGAAGACTGAAGGGGGATTTGATAACAGTCTTCAAATACCTGAAGGGCTATTACAAAGAAGATGGAGATGGACTTTTCTCTGTGGCTGTAGGGGACAGTACTAGGAGCAATGGCCTCAAGCTTCAGCAGAGGAAATTTAAGTTGGAGAGTAGAAGAAATTTTCTGGCTGTGAGGATGGTCAAGTACTGGATAAATTATGGAATCTCCATCCCTGGACTTTTCAAGAGCAGGTTGGATGGGCGCCCTACTTTCCTAAGATCCTAAATGAGCTCCTGGCACATATAAGTCAGGATATGGCCCATGAGGAACCATTCTAGTGAGAGTTGTACTTTCTAAATCCTGATTTTGTGTCCCTCACAAAGTAAAGAACTGTTAAGCAAGTTAGTGGAACTATTTGCAGGCCAAGGATCTGCTCCATGAGAGCTGTTCCCCCCCCAAATGAATTGTATTCCTAGTTACATACCAGTGTGGGATTGTGAAGGGCATGAAGGAGGAATATCTGAACATCTCTAAAATAAAAGCTTCTGTGTATGGAAGCATGGATCTATCTGCAAGCCTGGGTCTTCTCTCTCTGCCAATGTTCTGGTCTAAAGTTGTAAAGAAGAGGAAAAAGAGGTTGGAATGTGGCCATCTGAAGAGAGGCATTTCAACTCTGATTAAAGACAAGAGCTCACCTAGTTCTTCTTGAATCCTTTTCTGAATGTCGGGATAACTCACAAGATACATGAGACTCCAAGACAAACCAGTTGTCACAGTGTCAAACCCTAGGCAGGCATGGAGGAAAAACAGATATGTGAACATAGGTCAATGGTATCCCTCTCTCTGAATTTTATCAGATTTCCCTGGTTAGATTTTCCCATGCTAGATTTCACCTTGCACATGCAGAAAGCTATGATAAGAAACTCCTTGTTATAGTTGTTCAGAGCTACTCTACTCTCATTCAGAGAACCTGGTGATTAGTCCATGTGAGCCTGGATGCATACTACATTTAAATTAATGGAATTCACATTGGTTTTGAACACTGATGTAAATTAGACAGGGGTCTAATTGACCCCAGCATTCTTTCCTACCAAAGGCAGGGGGTCGGACTTGATAATCTACTTGGGACCCTTCTGACCCTACCAACTATGACACTATGAAAAGCATTAGAGTGGTCAAATTTATAGCTAGTGTCTGCAAGCTGCTTTGATCAAGCAGAAAAGATGTAATCCAGGGATCTCAACCAATGATGGTGGAGGCCAGGGAGAGTATGATAGGAGCTAGATCCCTCTAGATATAACCTGTTCATGTGGTCTCCCTCTAAAGCATGCACTACTGCCAGTGTCACAGACAGGATACAGGGTTAGATGATCTGAGCCATCTGGTGTTTCTTATGTTCTAATGTGACAATCTGGCATCTGATGCAAGGTGGGATGTGGCCAGGGCACTAAAAACTGTAATCCAAGAACAGAGTCAGCACTGGCTTTGGCAATGAAATCTGAATGAGAATTATCTTACCAGCCCCAAAAATGTCATTGACAAGGTTGACAATCTTTCCCTTAGGGAGTTGAATGTTGGCATTTGCTTCTGCTTTTTTTGCCTCTTCAATCAGTGAGTCAGTGATGTCTCGAATGTTGTCCTGAAAGAAGGAAGATCAGATAAAGAGGGGAAAAATATTCCAGCCCTGTGAGCACAGAAATAAAAAGGTAAAGAAAGAACAGTCTACTGCTAGAGAGACCCTGTGTGGGAAAAACCAGTACCCCTGACTCGAAAACGTCTTGGGTACAGTAGCTTAAGAGACCATGTTCTTCCCCCTGTAAATAGTCAGAACATTTTCCTAGGCTGTTAAAATAAGGGCACGAGAGTTCAGACCCCGAAAGTGCAAAATGCCAAAACAAATTATGGTCAGATTGGTATGGACTGTGGGGATTTTCACCTTCCCCTGTACTGGGGAGCATGGTCCTCTTCCTTGGATCTCTTGTATGTGTTCAAGGATTTGTATGGGATGGTTTGGATAGGGATGACCCTGCCTCAAGCAGGGACTAGATGACTTCCAGATGTCCCTTCCAGCTTTATTTCTTTGTGATTTTATTATGTTAACCTCCACTTGGGCACATACAAATAAACTTCTTAAGCTAATTAATACTTAATGCATGTGGACAAAGAGAAGTTTAGTGGTACAAGAGACCACACATTTTATGTCTTAAGACGTTCACAGAGGTGATAGGGATTTGACTACAATATTCTTGGCGCTAATACTCTGGAAAAAATCATTAAGGATCACATTTGTAGAAGCTCAGCAGGGGAAATAATACTGAAAGGATATCAGCACGGACTCATTGCAGGTAGATCCTGCCTGACTAACCTTGTTTCTTTTTATGACCTGGTCACAAAATACTTAGATGCAGGAGTCAAGGTAGATGTCATCTACCTAGACTTTAAGAAGGCCTTCAATATGGTATCTCATTCTGTTCTCATAAATAAACTGACAGGCTGTGATATAGATGATTACATGGTCAGATGGGTGGCAAATTGGCTTAGGGTCACACCCAGAGAGTGGTAGTGGATGGGTTGATATCAACCTGGAAAGATGCCGGCAATGGAGTCCTGCAAGGCTCGGTCATTGGACTGGTGCTATTCAATGTCTTCATGAATGACTTGGACGAGGGCATGGAGAGCACCCTGTCCAAGTTTGCAGATGATACCAAATTATGAGGCAAAGTTAATGCGGCAGAGGGTAGGGAACAGATCCAGGTGAATGTGGACAGGTTGGAAAAATGGGCAGAACGAAATAGGATGGAGTTCAGCAAAGACGAGTGGAAAGTGCTGCACCTGGGCAATACGCTTACAGGCTGGGGGATGACCTTCTCAGCAGCACAGCAGTGGAAAGCGATCTTGGAGTCATAGTTGACTCCAAGATGAACATGAGTCATCAATGTGACAGAATGATCAACAAGGCTAACCACACTTTATCATGCATTAGCAGATGCATGACAAACAGGCCTAGAGAGGTGATACTTCCCCTCTATGTGGCACTGGTCAGACTACAGTTGGAGTACTGCATCCAGTTTTGGACGCTGCACTTTAAGAGGGATGCAGAGAATCCTGAGAGGGTTCAGAGGAGGCTGCTTGTATGGTCAGAGGCCTGTAGGCAAGGCCCTACGAGGAGAGACTGACAGACCTAAATCTCTTCAGCCTTCACAAGAGAAGGCTGAGAGGTGATCTTGTGGCTGCCTATAAATTCATCAGGGGATGGCAGCATGGAATAGGAGATGATCTATTTACTAGGGCAGCCCCTGGAGTAACCAGGAACAATGGCCACAAATTGATGGAGAGCAGATTTAGGTGGGCATCAGGAAGAACTTCTTTATTGTAAGGGTCACCAGAATCTGGAATGGGCTTCCAAGGAAGGTGGCGCTCTCCCCTACCTTGGGGGGTCTTCAAGAGGAGACTGGACAAACACCTAGCTGGGGTCACCTGACCCCAATGCTCATTCCTGCCACAGGCAGGGGGTCAGACTGAATGACCTACTGAGGTCCCTTCTGACCCTAACATCTATGAATCTATTAATATGATTATCTTTCAGCTGAAATAGTTGGCAAAAAAGTAGTGTGGTCTACACTAACAAAGAATTTTTCCAGTCTTTCTAAGTGGGTGTTGGAATGAACTAGCCAGCATGTACATGCCTTCTGTGTGTCACAGGTCTTGTATGGGTAACTTGTAATGTATGAAAGGCAAGGGTTTTTTTGTGATAACCTTTACTGGACTATCTGTATGCTTGGCAAAGGTGTTGGATAGGCCTTCAAACACAGAACTCCCTTCTTCAGGCTCTCTTTTGAACTATAGAGCTGCTCCAATAAGATAGCAACAAAAAAAGAAAAACCCCAAAACCCATAGTTTTGATACATTTCCTGGACCATTATAGCTACAACAACACTCCAGCCCTACTGTAACTTGTAATGGGTATTCTTCCTCGATGGAAAGGTCCTGCTTCTTTAGGGGAAGCTTATTAGTTCTATTGTGCTTTTCCTATGAAGATCTGAATGCCCATCACCTGCTGTGTAACCATACCCATATATACTTGGGTGATCACGGATTTGTTAGCATATAGCCTGCAGCAAGAGGAGAAGCAACTAGAAGATGCTGAAAGGCAGAGAATATCTCTCGGATATGAGAGGCTAACTGAGATCCCCAAGCTCTTACCTTCTCAAAGGTCTCATAGTGCTCTTTAACCATTTTCTGAAGGTAACTGAGGAACCTGTAATTGAATTCCTTAAACTTCTTCAGGGACTGGCTGGGCAGATACTGAAGCACTGGGATGAAATCTGCTGGGTTCCCAGAGGCAGTCACTTCTAGAAAGTCCTCAGTCATGTTCACTATTCTAAGCAGTTCTTGGTCATTGTGACTGTGTCGCTTGCCAAAACACATGGCACAGATGACATTGACCACAGAGATCACCATGTACTGATAGGGATCAAAACTCCCCTGCTCCGTCATCACTTGCAGCAACTTTATGATGAGGTGTTCTGCTTCTGTGGAGATGTGCTCTTCCACGAGGCAGGTGGAAGAGGTGTTGGGGCTAGGCGAGACTGAGAAGGTCTTCAGGGCATTCTGGGCTATCTTTCTTCGGGCTCCCCACACCTCCCCTGAGTCAGTACTGAAGGCCAAGCTCTCACCGTCTGTAATATTGCGAAAGCTGTAGAGATCAGGACGTCCCATGAAGTCCTCCCCTTGCTTCACTAGGGCTTGTCTGATGGTGTCCAGTCCACTCAGGACTAGCACAGGTTTGGTGCCAATCCATATCTGCATCACGTCTCCATACTTCCGGCTCATCCGAGTCAGTGACAGGTGTGGGTTCCTCCCCATCTCCAGCATGTTGCCTATCAGGGGGTATCCCCTGGGTCCAGGGATTCTCTTCAGCCCATGGGGGATCTGTTGCTGAAAGGATCTGATGATGATGATGATCAGGCAGACGATAATGGAGACAATGATAACCTCAGTAACAGAAATGATGCCTTGGCTTCCCACCAGCGACAGTGCAGCCTCCATCTCTATGTCTATCAACTCTGATCAAAACAAACAACAGGAAATGTGTGCCTGGAGTCAGCAAAGTCCGGTGGTAAAGTCCACCAGACTTCATACTCCTCATACATCAATCATTAGAAGATGATACCGGCTGTCTTTATATAGCCCTAGCTGTGTTTGGTTCAAGCTGATATATAACATAGCTAAGTCCCATGTAATCGTAGACTTCTATACCTAGCTCTTTAGCAGCACGGAGGAGAAGTGTCAGTAGAAGTTTTGGTCCATAATCTACTGCCATTGAGATCTAAACATCCATATGGTCTGAGTTACAAAACTGCCTCTGAAAATCACAGCCCAAGGCCGCAAGTGGATCTGTCCTTAGACAGAGATATGACCCACTTTATTCACCTGTGTGTTAAAGGCATGGAGGATGCATTGAAGCCCTCCCTGCTGTTTAGCCAGTTTCAGCAAACTGGCTCTTCAACTCCAGGCTTCTTACAAGCTGGGACAGTCCTCCTATAATAAGTGTAACTTCTAGAGCTCAGGGCAGGAGTCAGGATATCTGCAGTCAAATTCCAGCTCTGCTACAGGTTTCCTGTGTGACCTTCAACAAGTCACATCATCTCATTGTGCCTTGGTTCCCCATCTGTAAATCTTATAGCAAAGGGTGTTGTTGGGGTAAATGAACTAACAGTGTTTGTAAAGCACAGATGGAAAAAGCCATCTTACTGCAAAGACTTAAAGTACCATAAGCATTTTGCTTTCCTTTCTGGGGAATTGTTTTTTTCACTGTATCTGTACAGTGGTAGGAAAAGAAATTTCTAGAGTAGTTTGAAATATATGGGACCCTGAAAAATCATCTCTGCCCTGGGGAAGCGGGAAGGAAGAAATGTTGGTTTGTTCTTAACTGCTCAGACTACTGATTGATCTTAAATTCAAAGCCAGATCTTCAGCTGGGGTAAATCAATGTATTTTTATACAGCTACCCCAAGGGTCTGGCCATGGACACTTATCCCAGTCCTACATGAGATATATTATTTGAACTTCAGTTGGGGAAAATGGTCAAATGCTGGTTGGACCAATTCCATGGAAAGCAAGATCTGGTTCTGCAATGGAGTGTATTGGACTGTAGTGACAGATTTATTTATGAAGTAGCATCAGGAAATCAAAATGAATCATGAAGTAATTTCCTTACAGGAAAGGTCCTGCCAGTGTTAATGCTAAATGATCACTGTTCTATTGGTTTTTTAATCATCCCACAGAATACAAGGGGGAGAAAAATCTTTGCCAGAAAATCTTAAGATTATTCCAAAATGCAAAACGAGAGATATCCAAGAGGACTTTCTTGCTAAATTCCATAAGGCTGAAGAGAGTTTTTGTTTCTTTAATTGAACTCCTAAAATATTATAGAAAGTTGTTGATTTCATCACTATTAAAAACAACAAACAGGAGTTTTGCATCATGGCTGATCTACTACATTCTGAATATATTGATTATTTCCAAAAAGAACCTGTAATTTGGGACACAATGGGCATATTTAGCCTGTAGACTTACGACAGCAACTACTGATACTTCCAATATACCATGCTGCTTCATGCAATCTACCTTTGAACAGGAAGCAGTATAACCACAATTGCATGTATTGTAGGTAGGCTAATTAGGACTGTTGGTTAAGTAAGGATTAGTCCGACCCTTACTACTATCAACATATAAGCCACGATCACTCCAAGTATCTAGTGACATAGCTCCAGCTTCTCTATCCTCAAACAAGCAGGTTGAAGGAGCTGATTCTTCCCTTCCCTATGTGCCCCCGCAACCCAAAAAAAAGGAAGTACCTGACTTTGCTACTCACTTCAGAAGAATGTGAACATATAATAAGAGACAGATGCACACACAACCCCAACCTACAGTCCTCCATGAGCTTTTGAAACTACCCTTTTTTTCAAAAGTATGCAAAGATAAGAGCTGTGAACCCACCAAATGATACCTGTGTGTTTCAAAAATGTGATGGAGCCATAGGCAATGAAAGGCCAGAGCTAAAGGGGCTTAGTCTCCACCAAAAAATGCAGGGCAGTGGTGGCAGCGCAGAGGACCATACATGCCCCCCAGATTTGTGCATGGGATGGAGGCAGGCTACTGCTGCAGGCTGGGCTCTGTGCCCTGGATTTGTGCTTAATGCTACATGCCTTCCACACGCTGGCTGTGCCTGCCCTGCATCCCTTGCCTGCCCAGTGGTGGGAGGCATATGGTGTTGCATGTGGCTCCCAGGCAATGGCAGCGGGGCGCAGAAGCCCAGCCCATAGCAGCAGCCTGCCTCCATGACACCCCACACACAAACCATATGGGCATGTGCCCCCCATGCTTCCCTGGGATGCACACAGTGACGGGAGCCCCCAGAGCCCTTAGACGAGCCGCTGAGGCTCCGACCATCCCATGACTCACCCTGGCTTTTGGGCCCCATTCTCCCCAACCTCTGCCCCTGCTGCACTCCCTCCCACACGGTGTGTCCTTGATCTGTGCCCCCCAACCCAGGCCCCTTCCTCTTTCACAGACTTACCTGCTGGGGCGGAGGGGGTATGCTTATGTGTGTAGAAGTAATTTTAAGTTTTACTCAGCCCCTCCAAATAATATTTTCTCCCTCTGCCTATGAACAGAGCCAAGTTGTAGTTATTGTCTTCATCTGGATGCTCCTGTAATAGAAGCACCACCTCCAGTGAGCCGGGAACCCCTGCTTCTGGAGAGCCAGGTAGTGGAAAGGTCTCTTTTGAACAGCTCTATAAGCACCTCCCCTGAAGCCTAGTTGCCAACCTCTGGTCACATGGCAAAAATAAAGATAATCGCAGTTTTATTTTGTGGAAGCTCACCACGATAAATAGTTACATAATAACTCGGGTCTGCTACATAGCCTATCAAAGAAGGCAGGGGGAGTATATTGCAATACACTTTGAACAAAGGAAGGGCTGAAAGAGTGAGCATTATTTAGTCTGGAGAAGGGAAGACTGAAGGGAGATTTAATAAGAGTCTTCAAATATCTGAAGGGTTGATCGTAGAGAGGACGATGGAGATGGGCTTTTCTCTGTGACAATGGGGAATAGGACTATGAGCAATGGCCTTTAGCTGAAGCAGAGGAAATTTAGGTTGGAGATCAAGAGGAATTGTCTGACTGTAAGGTGGTTGAGTACTAGAACCAGCTGCCTACAGAAGCTGTAGACTCTCCATCCCTTCATCTCCAACCCTGACCCTTGGCTAGGATGGCTTAACCAGAGATGATCCTGCCATGATCAGGGAGGGGGTGGGCTAGATGACCTTGTGAAGTTCCCGCCAGCCCTACTTTCCTATGATTGTAAAGCTCATAGCTTGCAAGAACAGGAGCCTTTTCGGCCCTGAGTTGACCAGTGCTTCATGTCACCCTCAGCTTCTTGGGCAAGATGACAGTGACTAGGACATGCGTGGAACTGCTGTGAAGCAGCTTGCTCCTGCTCCTTTTGCTCCATTGCACAAGCATGATGTCTCTCATGTAACATCTCACCAGCCTATTCCTCAGACCTGAAGCTGTGGGCAGCAAAAAAAACCCAACTTCAGTAAAGGTCCATTTTCACTTGTGATTGTCTCTGAAATGGTTTGGAAAATGTCCAGTCTCTCCAAGCACCGCTCTGGTGCTTAGGGTGCCCAAGGGCAGAGTTGGCATTGTGAGGCCCAGATGCAGCAGGTGAAGGCAAAAAAGACACAGAGCTGCAGTCAGGACAGGAGGTCAAAGTGTAGCAGGGTCCCATTCAGAGGCAGTCAACCCCTGTTTGCCACTCAGGATCTAGTTAAAGATTGCCCAGGTTCGCGTGAGAAGCTGTTTACTGAATTTCACCATTTTTCCCTCCCTGCTGCCAAACAGATTGGGAACAGAGAGAACCAAGAAGGGAGGAAAGTTCAAGGGGGACAGGGAGGTGGGGCAGGAGAGGGGGCAGAGAGCAGAGGAGATGACTTGCATGGGAAGGTAGCAGGAGCAGAGAAGCAGCGAGCGTATCTTGGGAAGCCCCAGAGCAATGTGAGACCAGCCAAAAGTTGCTGACTCCTCTGTGTCTTGCCCAGACAGGGCAGAAACACACCACGAGCACAGAAACAATAGAGGAAACCTGCATTTTCCTTCCAATAGAAGATGCTCTATCAGTGTGTGAAGAAATGAACAGGCTTTCCTACCTCTAGGAGCAAATTTTCAGCCCCAACTTCCAGTGGGATTGATCCACTTAGTCTGATGTTCGTAAAATGGGTCAGCCCTCATATAGATAAATGAGCTGGATGGGGAGAAGGCAAGGAGGCTTCCATTGCCCATTAGAGATGCCCATGAAGAGAGCTCCTCCAAAAGTTTGTGTTCATTCCTACTCTCCAAAGAACGATTAGCCCACAACTATGTTTTGGGACTTGAAATCAGCTGTGAAGTGATGTCCAAGGGAAGAAAAAGGAATTATTTTCATTGATGGAGAATTTGAGATCACCAGCTTCAACCCCCTTGAGTCAAATCTCTCAGGAATGGCCTCTTGCTTTCGATGTCTCCACTTTTGGGTGTCTACGTTACAGGGGTGCTGCCACCCTAGCTATGCAGACATAGGTGTGGAACCAGAAACCCCCAGTGAGATGCAGCATATGACAGCTTGGCCACATTACCTCCCCAAATAACAAAACACTAAGCTGACAGAGGTCATCTGCAGCCAGCACTACTGTGTCCAGACAAGAAAGTTTAGCAGGCATAACCATGTCACTAGGGGGTGAGATCTTTTCATGCTCCTAGCTAACAAAGCTAGGCCAGCAAAACTTTGTAATACAGACCAGAACCACAGTACAAAATTCCCATATGTTCATAAACCTCTCCTATAATGTTTAGTCCTTGTCCAAGATAATAAACCAGTGAAAAGCTCCCAGCCAACTCCCCATGAATATTTCTGACTCCTTCTTCAGGCAATATCTTTCTTCAAATGTTATAATAGTCATTCAAGGGCTATAGTAGGTAAAGAGGTACAAGGTGTGTATTTGAGACAAGCACAAAGAAAAAAACCAAGGAAATGCTTGTAAAAAAAACCAAAAACCTTGTGGATGCAATAGCAATGTGGAGAATTTAAATACACAAGTTACAGAATTCCAAAATGATGGCTCCCATGGGAAGATTATCTCTGCATAATTATCACTGAGTCTTCTTGATGGGATGGTCCAGCAGCTATTTTCTACCCTTACTTTTAGGGAAATAAAACAGAGTGGCTGTATAATCTGTTGCTATTTTACACAGCTGAACCGAGAAATCGCCCTGTGAACTTTTAATTTTTTTCTTATTAATATATTTTGTATTCCAAGTCAAATCAGCCAAATCAGTTCCAAATAATAGCGACTGAGCAAAACTCAATCATTCCAACAACCATATTGATTGAGCAGAGAGAACTTAATCATTCTAAACACCATGGATGGGACTACAACCGGTGAGTATCCTCCACCCCAGGCTCTTATGACAGGACTTCAGATACTCCCAAATCCATTGGCAGGCATCCTACATGCAGGCCCAAGCCTGGTGGTCTTGGGATCCAGATGCCCTACCTGATCTTAACCCACAAGAGGCCGAGACACTTGAACTGAACCAAAATATACTTTCTTTTTTTTTTTAAGGAAAACTGTTTTTCTCCCAAGTCAAATCAGCCAAATGAATTTCAAATCCATGAGTCATTCAAGAACCAGATGTGGCTCTGCTAACGGCAAGCATCCTCCACCCCCACCTGGGGCTTCAGATGCTTCCAAATCCTTTGGTGGGCATCCTATGTACAGGTCAAGCCCAGAGGCTTGGGGTTCAGATGCCCCCAAGTTCCTCAGCCATATGGCTGCAGGAGCAAGCTAGGGAGGACTCTCCCATTTCCATAAAGTTGGCATTTACCCAAGGTCTTCCCACTGGAAGTGAAAGTGGCAGGCTAACTATACATGACATCAGGCAAGGTACTACCCCCTTCAACATTCATAGCTTTCCCCAGCCAGTAGGAAAGCCACCCTCATCGTCATGGTGTTTCCCCTGCCTGGTGAAAGCTATGAATGTTGAAGGGGGTAGTACCTTGCCTGATGTCATGTATAGTTAGCCTGCCACTTTCACTTCCAGTGGGAAGACCTTGGGTAAATG
>JAGPOW010003364.1:37736203-37840105 GCA_030014935.1 Caiman crocodilus | reverse complement strand
CTGTGACCCCAGCACTTGTTCCTGCCATTGGCAGGGGGTCAGACTAGATGGCCTGCTCTAGGCCCCTTCTGACCCTAGTTACTATGAAACTATGAAATTCCTGGACTATAATAAAAGTAGATGGAAAAGTGATGATCATGCAGTGTTTAATGCTACAGCAGCTTTGGATATACAACTGGGCCAGATCTCTAGTTGAGGCCTCTGGAATGCAGGGGTTTCTCTGTGCCTGTGCCATTTGTGGGGCAGAGGGGCTGTCCTTGCTGTGTATGGATATGTGTGCAATGGTTCATGCAGGACTGCTGCAGAGAAGCATAAAGATATCAGCCTCTGCAGTGAATTGTGTGCTCTGTACTCCTGCCTACCTCCTTTCCTATTGCATTCACCCTGAAAGCCAGCAGCAGTGAGGAACCGCTGTCACACCCAGATAGGCCAGAGTATCTTATGGGTGGTGGGGCTCAGAAGACCACATTCAGGGGATCTGTGTGCCATGCAGCATCAACTGAGTTGGATACAACTTTGTTCATGCAGAACTTTGCAAGGTCAACCCTTGGGAAAATTGGCCCCTTGCCCTGTACTAGGGTACAAGTGACATGACTTTTGGCACCATTACACTAGATGCATTATACTTGCTGCCCCTTTGAGTGACAAGGTGCTAAACTGGGCACATTTTAACAGATAGCACATCTGAAATTGGTTCTTAGGGTACAAATGTAGATTGACAACCAAGCCTGACCAGATGGCTTGGCTTTCAATAGACTGATCCCCCTTGGCATGTAGAAATGCTTTCCTTTCTCACTTTCGAGCTCTCCTTTCTCATCCCCTCCCTTGTTACATTTCAAATGCCAAATCTCACCATCCAACTATCATTCCATGCAGTATGGGCTTGATGGGATTACACCATGCTTAGATGTTCTGCTAGGGGTAACAGTGGATACTGAATTCAGAAAAAAAAGTGATTTTAGTGTGATAAGAACCTGCTGGGCATTTCTGACATCCAGAAAAACATAGGGTACTAAGTTGTTCTTTCACCCAAAAAACTAGTTTACAAAGGGATGGGGTGGGGGCATATAGGTGACAGAGGTGTGTTTGTGTTAGAGGAGCATGTGCATGTAGGCATTTCAATCTGTGTTTGTATGTGTGTGAGAAAGTGCGTGCTTGTGTGAGCCGGTATATGCCTGAATGCCTATGCTGACATGTGTGAGCACACGCACCTATGGATGTCTGCATATGTGAGAGCATGTGTGCTTAGTGTGTCAGTGATGACATGTGTGAGAAAATGTTTGCATGTGTTAGAGTGCTTGTTGTAGAGAAATACATATTCCTGTATACATATACATATGTGTGAGAGTGCTGATGTAGAGAAACTTGTAGTAATGGTCTTGTCGTAGCAGTGATGGTCCAGGGAAGGTGCCAGAAGCAAGATTTGCTAGGTAATATCATTTATTGCTATGTTAATGATGAGAGAACCTGTGTGTGCTAACATCTGCATGAATGAGAGCATGGATGTGTCTATGTGTCAGCATTGGCCTGCATGAGAATGTGCATGTGTGTCAGTTTTTATGTGTGCGAGTGTCCTGTGCATGAAAGATGGTGAGTGTCTATGGCTGAGAATGTGTGTGAATGTGTGAGCAAGTGTCTGCTGCTGGGTATGTGTGTGTGCGTGCATGTGTGTGTGTGTCCATGGCTGAGTATGTGTGTCTTTGTCTGGTCATGGCCAAGTATGAGTATGTGTGTGTGTGTGTGGTCATGGCCAAGTGTATATGTCCCCATGTGTGCATATCCACTATGGCTGAGTCTCTGTGTGTGTCCATGGCTAAATATGTGTGTGTCTGCCTAGTCATGGTCGCATGTGTGTGTGTGTCCATCCATAGCTGAGTGTGTGTGTGTGTGTGTGTGTGTGTGTGTCCATAGCTGAGTATGTGTGTGTTTGTCTGGTTATGGCTGAGTACAAGTGTGTGAGTATGTGTGTCGGGGGGGTGTGTCCATGGCTGGGTGTGTATGCATCTGTCTGTTCATGGCCGAGTGTATGTGTGTGTATACGTGTCCCTGTGTGTGTGCGTGTTTGTGTGTGTGTCCAGGGCTGAACATGTGTGTGTATGTCTGGTCATGTTCGTGTATGTGTGCATGCATGTCCATGGTTGAATATGTGTGTGTCTGTCTGGTCATGGTTGTGTGTGTGTGTATGTGTGCGTGCGTGTCCATGGTTGAATATGTGTGTGTCTGTCTGGTCACAGTTGTGTGTGTGTGTGTGTGTGTTCATCTATGGCTCTGTGTGTGTGTGTGTGTAAGCCAGGGATGGGCAAAATGTGGCTCGGGGGCCGGATGCGGCCCACCAGGCCATTCTATCTGGCCCACAGGGCCCCTAAAAAATTTAGAAAATTAATATTTATCTGCCCCTGCTGCCTGTCATGAGGCCTTCAATGACTTGCCAAAACTCAGTAAGTGGCCCTCCGCCCAAAATAATTGCCCACCCCTGGGGTAAGCCTTCCCAGTTTTTCATTCTTGCCTATCCTCCTGCTCTCGGGATTCACCCACAGCGAAGTCAGCCCATCCACCCACACCCACCGAAGGGGAGGTGCTTGCTGCTCTCGGACCCACCAGAGGGAAGGAAGCATCGCAGGCCATGCTCCCAGGAGCGGCCAAATGGGGGGGCACTGGGCAGGGCAGGGGCATCAGCAGTGTCTTGGGTCCCCACGTGCCTTGATCATTCCTGCTGCCATGGGGTAGCTGCACATGCCACTGGGACAGGAACACACCCACACCCTGCTCTCTAAGGAGCTCCCTGCAGGGGCTGCAGCCTGGTCCTGCCATTAACAGAGGAGGTGCAACCCGTGCAAGGGGCTGGTGCAATGGGGCTGGAGGGGTTCCCACAATTCATGCAAAAGAAAGAGTTAAAATAGCAACACAGCGTATGTGTATTTGTGCATGTGTATGCATATATGGTTATGTGCAGGTGCATGTATGTATGTGCACATGTCTATTTGCATGGGCATGTATATGTGCATGTATATATGTATGGGTACATGTAGTTGTATGTATATTTGCATGTATATGCACATGTATATGTGCGCGTATACATGCAAGTATGTGTACATTTATATATGTGTGTGTGTGCATGTATAACTGCATGTATGTGTGCATGCATGTGCACAGGTGCATGTATGTGCATATGTATATGTGCATGTGTATGTGTGCATATATCTGCATGTATGTGTACACGTATATGTATATGTGCACGTATGTACATGTGCACATATGTATATGTAGCCTTCAGCCCCTCACAGCCACTTAGTTACAGGGTTACAATTCTGGCTTTTCTCCTCCTTCCTTTGGATCTAGCCAGTTTCGAATGAGCTCATTCCGTGTAATCTCTCCCTTCCTCCAGCCGTCTCCCTCCCAGTCTATGTGATCTAGTAGGAGCACTGAGAATAAAAAGAAAGGATGGAGGAAGAGAACTGGGAAAGGGACAGTAGAGGAAGCCATCTGGGGAGAAAACTTAACAATAGCTTTCCCAGAAAGATTTCAAATCTCCAGGTCCCCAGGTCCCCAGTTGAGCTACTCATCAGAGATGACACAGTCCTGGAGGATGAGGTGTGAATGAACAAGCTGAGCTGAAATGCAGTGAGGTGGAAAGCTCCCACTCCCTGGGATCTGTGAAGCCCCTGGCATGTTATCCTTTCCGTGCAAACGGACTAGCTGCACTCACCCAGACCCCAGGGTTGGAAGGGGATCTCCAGCACTGGCATAAAGTCTTGTCATCCTTGCCAGGTGAAATGGTCGAAGTGTGAAAACAAACTTCCTGCCTGGACAGGTTCGAATATGAAAGTACAACACCTCTGCAAACCTTCACCCTCCCAAGGGTGCTTCATTTGGTATGTGGCTTATTCTAGACCGTGCAGATGGAGGTCCCGTCTGCTTTCAGGCTGGACACTACTTTTGCCTTGCCAGGGGGCAGGTGTTGCCTGTGTGGCCTAAGCCCACCCCTACCCCATACATTGTATTCTGTCTGCTCCATCCCAGAAGCAACTGCATTGCAGTGGAGCTGCATGTTGGCAAGTCCCTCGAGATAGAAAGCACTCTATGCAGCCAAAAATGTGCAAGCCACGTGTGGAGTACTGTGTCCAGATTTGGGGCCCCCACTCTCTACAACTTGTGGACAAGTTGGAGAGAGTCCAGCAGAGGGCAACAAAATGGTGAGGAGGCTGGGGGTATGATTTCTGAGGAGAGGCTGAGGGAACTGGACTTATTTAGTCTGCAGAAGAGGAGACTGAGGGGGGATTTGATAGCAACTTTCAACTACCTAAAGGGTGGTTACAAGGAGGATGGAGCTGGACTGTTCTCAGTGGTGGCAGATGACAGAACAAGGAGCAATGGACTCAAGTTATAGCAAGGGAGGTTTAGGTCAGATATTAAAAATAAAAACTTTCTCATTAGGAGGGTGGTGAAGCACTGGAACAGGTTACCTAGAAAGGTGGTGAAATCTCCATTCTTGGAGAAAAAGCCTGGCTGGGATGATCCAGTTGGGGATGGTCCTGTTTGGAGCAGGGAGTTGGACTAGGTGTAACCTCCTGAGGTCCCTTCCAACCCTCATTTTGGTGATTCTATGAAACAGCACATGTGGGGAATTTTGCGTCCTGTGGGGAGCTCTTTCGACCCTCCCACCTTGAAGAGATGGAGGAGCTCAAAGGAGCAGTGGGAGAGGACACATTGCCTGAGGTATGTCCCCTTCCAGACCTCCACAGCTATGGCATAGCCCTGGATCATACTCTGGAGGCCCCTCAGTGCAGACTGATGGCATAAACATACGTGAAGAAGATGAAATCTTACAGGAATGAAGCAAGACCATCTTGATTCAATGGTATTCATGGCTATACTCTGTTATTAGTACCTTTTCCCATATGTAAGCAAGCAAAAAAAGCTAAGCTCTCATGACACAGGTGTTTGGGTTTGCTGCAGATGAATCACTGAAAACCTTTCCCCTTTCTTTTTGCAAAGGGTAAGTTTGAGGGAGGGTTGGGGTGTTTCTAGTAGACTTGGCTGCAGCATTATTTGCAGAGGGAAGTTCACTGGTGAATTCCAAGAGAAGGGATCATTGGCAATAGCTATAACCTGACCAAAACACTGAAGATCTCTACACATCACTTAGCTTTTGCATTCTGATCCATAGCTCCCCTTGTCCCCCCAGGCACTACTGAGCCTGGGCTAGAAGTAGGTTTGTGCCAGGTTAAGTAGCCACTTGGCAGCATATATGAGTCCCGTTCAGACAGATTTCTTCTCTCTGAGCAGTCTTGGCCACCTGAAAGAAAGGCAAGACTGGATCAAACTCAGATTCCTCCTGTTACTTCGGTGAGCTTCACACCACATAGACCATCCTTCATCCTGGGACATGGTCCCAGTCAACAACGCACCTGATTTTGAATGGCCCCTTGCTGGGCAGTCTCACCGCCTACTGCGAAGTGACTGTTAAAGAGTGGAGGACCCTTTAAAAGACAGTATTGTTCTAAAGTTTGGAAAGCACATAAAACATCAGAGATGCCTCCATGGCCCAACTGTTCATATCCTGGCAACATATTTCATGCCACGGTGCATCCTTAAAATGCTGCGGGAATATTTATTTGCCTTCACAAGTATAAGTATCCCCATTTAGGGACAGTGTGCCAGCCAAACTAGTGTAAACCCCTCCTAACTGCAGAGAAGTAAGGATTTCCACCAGTGGAAAGCTCAGAATCCGGCCCACAAACTGCTTAGGACCTGAATCGCCCCCTGATTTGGGCAGCTCCTGTCTGTATGGGCCGGGATAGGCCTGAATTTCAGGAGTGCTGAACACTTTCAGCTCCAGTGTGGTTAAGGGGAAGCAGCAGCAGATCCAGGCCTCTTGAAATCAGGCCCGGCTTGCCTCAGACGAGCCAGGGGGTCGGGAAACAGGGAAACAACCGAGTAGGTGATCCATTCTTGTTCAAGAGATGGGGACCCTGCCTGAGGCCAACGAGAAAAATTCCTCAGAGCCCAGACTGAAGCCCTCCCTTCACTCCCTTCTCCATCCTGCTCTTGCATTTCCACTTCTCCGCAGCTTTTCCTCTCAACTGAGGACTCTCCTTAAGAAATGCAACTGGGATGAGCCATGACCCCATTCTACAAGTGGGCAAACTGAGGCCAGAGTCATGAGGAGAGTTGGTAGGATGGCACAGCTAGTCCAAAGGGGCCGAGGATGGCATGGCCTGGCTGTCTCGGGGGCACACTGCCGGGCTCTCGATGGGGTGCCTGGGCATTATGCTGGGCATCTCGTTTGCAGCCCCCAGGATCGCACACAGCAGGCTCCACTCCTGCCACTCTCGGCTGCACGGGCGGCGCGCGGCTCCTTTAAGAGCCCCCCCGAGCCTGATGGCAGGGGACCAGGCTCTGTCCGGAGCCCCTTGTCACGCGATCGCCCCAAACCCGGGAGCTCCTGCCCGCGCCTCCTCCGGGGCTGCAGCCCCGCGCCGCGCCGCACCGCGCCGCGCCCCAGGGAGCCTCCCCCTGCTCCAGCACAGCCCCCGGCACCGATCACCTCCAGGCTCCGGGGCAGGACGTGCCCGGTGCCCGGCGGCTGCCTGCCCGGCCCTTCTCACGCGATGGCCCGGGCCGCCACGTGTGCCAAGGTGCCCTTGGCGCAGCCAGCTGCCCTCGGACTTCCCCGACCGCTGCCTCCCGCCCTCCCCGGACACCCCTGTTTGTGCTGCACGGGAAGAGCGGGGAAACGCAGCCAAGCGGCTTCGCACGCGAACCTGCCCGAGCTTGAACCCGGCGGGGGCAGGGGCAGAGGCAGGGGCAGGGGCACGGGGCCTCCCTGCGGGGCTGTGTCATCATCTGCACCCGCCCCTGGCTGCACTCCTCGCCGTCCCTCCTCCTCCCTCTGCCAGCCCTCCGGTGGGGATGGCAAGCCGCGGGCACGGAGTCCAGCGCAAGGGCGTGAGCGCTTGTGGATGGGGTAGAGGCAGCCCCGGCTGCCCTGGAGCCCGGGAGGCGAGGTTGGCATTGTCGTCAAGATCTGAACACGAGAGGGGATTTTCTCTCATCCCTGTCCAGTGTAGGTTTCTTTTACAAACCAGGCAAAGACATGCCAGGTACCTGCCCTTCCAGGCAATGGAAAGGAGGGTAGGTTGAGCCAGAGCAATCAGCAGTCACTTTCCCTGGCTCTGGGCTGCCCACCGTTCCCTTGCAGGGCAATGAAGCCATGACCAGCAGGTGCTGCAGAGGGTAGTGAGGGGGAGATCTTGTGCCCACCTCCACATACAGCAAGGAAGCATGTTGCCAGGACAGATGTAGTCTGTGTGAGGTGTGATGTGCCGTGTGGTTTTACAGGGTATGCTGCTGCCCTTTGATAGACTCCCAGGGTTGGAAGGGACCTCAGGGGGCATGACCTGCATCTGTACATGCCCTGGGTCATGGGCACCATCATGTACAGAGGAAGAATGTGTGCTGCTAGTCATAGATTCATAGAAAATGAGGGTTGAAAGGGACCTCAGGAGGTCACATCTAGTTCAACCCACTCAAAGTATGACCTGCTCCCCCCCCAACTAAATCATTCCAGGGAAGGCTTTGTCTCCCCAGGCAGAGTACATGGGAGCCCAATAGTCCTGCCCCCCACCCCCGCTTGGGAAGAGGGCTGTCACCTGAAATGCGCACAACTTTCCACATGTTCATCATCTTAGGCAAATATAAAAGCCAGCATCTATGTCCCCAGGTCTTAAAACTTAAACCATCCCAGGCAGACACCCATCCAGCCTCTTCTTGAAAGCCTCCAGTAAAGAGTCCACACAGGATAAGGGAGACTGGAGACTCATTGTAATTCTCAGGCTGCTCTCCTACTGGTTTTGAACACACTCCTGGCCCCCCTGAAATGGGTGGGACGATTTCTGTTTGAAATCTCCCTTTCACAAGGGCTCTCACTGCTGACTGAAGATATTCATGTCCCTCTGTTTTGCTCCTGAAAAAACCTCTTGGTTCTTTGGAGAAGGGATTCTATGGATTTGTCTATAATCCTTTAAGTTTTGAGATAGCCACATAAATAAAATCAGGACTGGAATAAATCTTTTTGGCAGAAAAAACATTTAAATCCTGAAAGGAGCACATAAATAGTCCTGCATGAAAACCTTTTTGCTTATTGAATGAAGTCCTATAAGAGTTGATGATCTGGCTTCCAGAGAAGTTGATGATGAAGAAGACTATCATTCATGAGGCAATAGACCCAGAAACCCCATCACATAAGCACTTTTCCTGATTAGATCCTGTGCTATCTCATTTCTGGAACCCTTGGACATCCTTACTCATCAGATATTCAAGTTTGTGCTAAATTGCTCCATAGTTTGGTGAAGCAGCTCCATATCCTGGTAGGAATAATGTGGACAACATCAAACTTATTCTCTCTACTACATCAAAATGCCTGTTTATCATTTCTCATTTATCTCTACTGTCACCACACTGGATAAATAGGCTAGTGTTATGAAATCTATTTGAGAAAAGATATGGGCTGCTTAGAAACAATGTTTGAATGAACTGATCCCAAAGTGTGTCCTTTTCCATTTGCTTAAGCAATGATTACATGATTCTTAAAGTGGGACATTGTTTCAAGCTCCAAATTCCATCTAAAACTGGGATTTTGCCATCATTATTTGTTTGGGTTTTTTACATGCTTTACAGGTAAATGCTTCCCCCTCCCCCTTACAAAAAATAGAAAAATAGGGCTGAAAGGGATCTCCAGAGATCACATAGTCTAACCCCCTGCTTAAGGGTCTAACCCCCTACCCAGACCATCCCATACAAATCCTTGTCTACTCTATTGCTAAAACTACAGGATCAACCTGATGTACCACTAAAAAGCATAGGACAATAACATGGCACAAGTAAAGCAAGGGGACAATAGTGGCCAGTGGCCAGCTGCTTCAAGGGTTGCAAAAATGCACTTGAGAGATCCAAGAAAGAAAATAAGGCTGGGATGGTATGGGTATTAAGGTACATGATTGACAGCCCAGGATGTTGCTATGGCCTTGACCTTGCAACAATATTGAGGCCATAGCAGAAGCCTGCCAGATTCCAAAAAAATCTATGAATTGAATACTAAATACCTTGTCACAAGGACATGAAGATCTGGTACATAAGTTTGATCCGCTGGTCTAACTAAATTGATTAAGTTTGAGTGCACACTGATCCAGGTCCATCTTGGACCAGGCTCTGCCAATTTCAAACTAGTCTAGTCTACATGTGTCAAACTTCTGCTCTGTCTGTTGTGGGTATAGATTGATTTCCAATCACTTACACAGGTAAAAGTGTAGTATCTACACCTGGCAGCAAAAGGAAGGATGATGGCTACACACCCCCACTAGAGAAGAAGTTACCTCTCCTCCCTTCCCACAATCTGTCCCAAGCCAATCATGGGGTAAAATTCTATCTTGATTCCCAAATGTGGAAATCAGTCTGACCCTGAGCAGAGGTGCAAGATCCTCTAGTCAGGAAACCTCTGGATTTTACTTTCAGCAGGAGCATGGACATACCCCAGTCAAAATCCTCAAGTCTGACTGCAGTCAACACCTAATACCTCTAAAAGACAAAAAAAGGCTTGAGCCCTATAGCATCAGGAAGTGGGGGGAATCCTTCCTAGCCTGTTGTGGCAACCGGTAAAACCCAGAAGCATGGAAAACACCAAACACCTTCCATTTTGCTCTGCAACCTGGGGGCAGCAAGCTCCATACATCATAATGTATCTTTTAATGTTCTTTCATAACTAAGCTAGTTTGGGAGGAGCTTTACTTCATTCTCCTGCTACAGAGTATGGTCCTCTCCAATATTCACCTGCCTTAGGATGCAGAGCTCTTCTCATTATCTCCCAGTAATCTTGGGGGGCTGGAGTTCCTGAGCTTCCACCCATTGCTCTTTAGAAAGCACTCTAGCCATTGCTACTCCTAGACCATACCTGCCCAATGCTTTTCCAACCTCTTCTTGAAAACCTCCAAAGAAGGAGATTTCATAACTTCCCAAGGCCATCTATTCCACAGCTTGACTGTTCTAACAATGAAGTAGTTTTCCCTGATATCCAATCTAAACATGTTCTCCTCTCCACAGCAAAGGTAAAAGAGATGCTCTTCCTCCTTATAGCAGCCTTTCAGATATTTGAAGACTGTTATCATATCCCATCTTAATTACCTTTCCCACAAGCTGAACATGCCTATTTCTTTTTCTTTTTTTTTTTTTTGACTGTGAATGCAACAAGCCAATGGATTGTAAATTATATTTGAAAGCATATATGTTCTTTGTTTTGTTCTGCTTCATTCAGTATCTCTTAACTTTTTCATGGGAATTTTAGAGAAATAAGCTTAGAAGAGGACTCAGGTCATCTAGTTCAAGCCCCTGATTAAGGCAAGATTATCCCCATCTCAACTATCCCAGCCAAACATTTGTCTAATCTGCTCTTAAAAATTTCCAAATGACAAAGATTCCACATCCTCTTTAGGTGATCAATTAAAGCACTTAACTATCCTGGCAATTAGAAAGTTCTTCCTGATACCCAATCTAACACTCCTCTGATGCAATTTAAGCCCATTAGTTCTTGTCTCACCCCCCTGTGGGTGAATTGATCATCATCCTCTTTATAGCAATCTTTCAGGCATTTGAAGACTGCTATCAAATCCCACTTCGGGCTGGTTTTCTCAAGACTAAATAATCCCAGATCTTCCAAACTCTCCTCGCAATTCATGTTGCTTGGATCTCATTATTTCTGTTGCTCTCCACTGGACTCTTTCCAATGTTTTCCATATTTTTCTTGAAATGCAATGCCCCTCACTGGATACAGTACTCCTGATGAGGCATCACCAGAGCTCAATAGAGTAGAAGAATCATTTCCTGTGAGCTGCACGCAACATTCCTGTTAGCACGTATTGGTATGCCATTACTTTTTTTTTCACAATGTTGATTCACAATGTTGATTCATTTTCAGCTTGCAATCCAAGAAGATCCCCAAATTTTCTTCTGCAGAATGCAAGTTAAGCTATCATTCTCCAATCTATATTTACATATTTGATTATTCCATCCTAAATGTAGGACTTATCACTTGTTTTTATTGGATTTTATAAGAGTAATTTGGGCCTATTTCTCCAATTCATCAAGAGCATTTTGACTCTTAATTCTACCTTCCAAAGTATCTTCTACCCTTGCTGAGTATCAAATGTGAATTTATGATGTACTCAGTTCTATCCACCAAATCACTAATTAAGATATCCAATAGTACTGAATCTGGGACAAACCTCTGGAGAATCCCCTTTGATACTTTTAACCAGTTAAACGGTGAACCATTGGTAACTGCTATCAGGGGCCTTAAAAGGCAGCTCAGTCTGGGCTAACTGCCTACACTTGCCTATCTTTGACCATTGTTAGGGCCTCCTGACTGGCTGTTGGGAAGATAGCAATGTTACAATACATCTGGATGTCAAGGGTAGTTGATGCACATAGGGATAGTGGTAATGTTTACTTGCTGCTGCTGTTATTGCTGCAAAAGTTGGTTTGTTTGGGGTTTTTGGTGGGGTTTGGGGGGGGGGGTTCTTTTTTTGCTCCTTCCCCTTCCCTTTCCTGTGTTGGCACCTGCAAGGGGTTGCCCATCTCCCTGCCCTAGTTATGCCCCTGTGGGGAAAGCGGTCTCTCTACCTAGTTCCAGCTGTGTTAGCAGGCTGCAAGCAACCCAACCATTCTTTTGAAGGTCTACTCTGGTAAGTCTCTGATCTCATACTCCTGGTTTTCTGACTCCTGACCCTGCTTGGCTCTGTTCCTGGACTCTGGCTCCTGAATACTCCCCCTTGGATCTGCTAACTTGGTCTCTGGCTTTTGGTTCACTCTATCTTTGGATCTGACCCTTAGCATACATTGACTTCTACTCTGGTTCTTGGCTCCTGCTTTCAGCACCAGCTTCTGGCTTCTCAACCTTGATTTGGCCTGTGATTTGGACTCAGCCCTTGGGCGCAGTCATTTAGTTTCTGATTTCTGACCCCCTGATTCAACCTGTGGGTCACCTCCTACCCTTTACTGGTGGCCTAGCCATTGGGCAAGACTGCCCGCAACCCAACCTTTACAGCTACTCTTTGAACACCATTACCCAGCCAACCATTTAGCATACTCTTCACAATGCCTTGGAAAACTGTAAAAATCATTGCCTAAAGTCTAGCTATTGCACCCACTTCTTTCCTCCCATCCACAAAGCCTCTTCCTTGCCACAGACAGAAATCAGCTGGTTAAGCAAGACTTGGTCTCTCAGCAGGCAGATAGTCACATGGCTGTGTTATGCACAATCAATGTGAGTCTATATGTCTGCAACTCAAAATGGATAACATACATACAGCTTTACACTTAATTTCCTAGGTGTTTACATAAATTGTTCTGTCTGTCCATTCAATGTAATGTTGTGGGATTTGTAGAGAATTCATATAAGTGATAGCAGGTGAAATCACTTCCATAGGCACAAAGGTGTTTCTGTCCTGTTTAGTTGGCCACTTGTATGGTAGACTGTTTGAGTCAGAGACCTTGTTTTCATGTCTGTCTATAAAGTAGATAGCAAACAGCTGGTGCTCTACAAATAATGATTCACAAAGGTGTGAAATCAGACATACACTTACTGGTGTCAGAGAGGCATGCATCAGTGCATGTGTTTTCATATACTTATATCTGTGTTCTTAGCACTGTAAGCTATTTCATGACCTAAAATGCGGGTTGGACCTGTACTTTAAATGATGGGAAAGAATGACCATGGATCCTTTACTTGTTGTTCCACAGAACAAGTTCTTCCCAGGTCGTTAAATTATAGAGAAAGCACAAGGGCCATAGACTTCATTACTGGCACTAACTGGGTGATGACTGGTCAGTTTTCTACCTTGGAAAGTTACAGTCTATACAGGTGTTGTGAAGGAGACAAAAATACCCCCTTGCCCAAAATCTTTCAAAAGCTGGATCAGCAGCTCCCTTCGTGCCAACTGCAGTTCACAGCTTCTGCCAAGCCCAGGCAGGGCTGCTTGTTTCCTGGCTGTTGGGGTTAATGAGGACAGCCTTGCGTGTCAGGCAGCTTCAGCTGAGCCGCAGGCACCTGAACACACCCAGCTGCCTGAACCCACCTTCATTGAGCCACTCTACAACCTGGTCCCCTGCCTCTCTATAACGACCAAATGCTTTTTGCTCTGGTCTCTCTTTCCTTGGGACTGTACAGCCCTGGAGGGCTCAGCTGGGCTAAGCAGTGTTGGAGGGCATGAGGGTACAGGGGGTCCCTTCAGAGTATCACGCTCTAAGCCAAAAAAAAAAAAGGTGGTGGCAGGGATCTTGCTAAAGAGATGCATGTATCTTCATGCAGCCCACTTACAGAGTTCCTAGAGCAACAACCTGTTTCTTGAAGAGACAGTGCCCCCCCCCCCATCACTGGGGCTTTCAAACAAGAAGCCTGGGTGGTAGCAACAGGGGCAGGGGGGCACCGCTGTCTGCAGGTTTCCGTCTCTCTCCTTCCACCTTGTGCCAGTGCTTCCTGTCCTTCTCTTTAATTCTATCTTGCAGATTTCCTGCCTGCAGAGGGATGCCCCAGCTTGCTAAAGACCCCCTCCCCACCCTCCTCATGGCATGGGTGTGGGGGGGGGTAGCAGCACTGGCATGGACTGCCATGCTGCTTGCAGGCTAAAAGGCAGGTAGACGGGTGTGTGGCTGGGTCCCTGTGGTGCTCCCACATCTCTACTGGAGCTGTACTGGGAAGATGCATGCGGGGAGCTAAACGTTCCAGGGGCACGGATGGGTTAGGGCTGCCCCGTGCTGCAAACACGCCTGCCTGTGCCTCTGCTGCCCGGCTGGTTATTATGCCCCCCAGCACAACCCCTTGCAGAGCAGCGCCGGGAGGCTTGTGCAGCAGGGCGCGCTACCCCTTTAAGAGCCCTCCCATAGCGTGACTGAGTGACCAGGGCGGGACAGGTTTGTCCTGAGAGTTTAAACATCCCGGCCCCTTCTCACGCGATCCCCGGAGCCGAGTGGCTGCAGCAGGCGCCGGCCCCTCGCCTTGCAAACAGCCCGGGGCAATGGGGGGAGGGTGGCAACTCGACACCTCCCCCCCCACCCCGCAGGGCTGGCCAGGGGCCTGATCCTGCCTCCCCCCCCCCCAGGGCTCCCAAGGGATCAGCATCCTGGGGATCGGGCCCCGCACGTACACACGTGGTCTGCAACAGTGCCTCCCTCCCTCTCAATCTCTTCCCCACTTGTTTGCCCGGGAAAGCGATGAAATGCAGCCCAAGAGCCTCTCATGTCATCTTCGCCTCCCTGTACCCGGGGGTACCTCGCCTCCTTGTGCCCAGGGGGCTCCATCCGCTACACGGTCCCTACCCGGGGACCCAGATCTTCTTGCCCCCTATACCTATGCCTATGCCCGTGCCCATGCCTGCCCCACGTGCCCGGGATGCAGAGCAGTGTCTCCGTGGCTTGTGCAAAGCTTCGTGTCTTGGACCCCAGTCCATGCCACCCGGGTTCCCTGCGGCTGATTCCCGTCCGCTCCACCCCCCGGACACAACTGATCTCGGGGGGGGAGCTCTGGCTCCCAGTCCCCTGCAGCTGCACATGGTTAGGGGGAGACCCCAGGACGGGGCACTTCTCAATGGGGGGTACTGCCGAGACCCCCGGGGGTGGTAAGTAGGGGGGGGGGGAGTGCCCTGGGCTCCGAGGCTGACTTGAGCGGCTTAGGGCACGGTGGGATCGTGACCAGCTGGGTCGCGGTGACCGCACAGGTCCCTGTCAGGGTCCGGGCACCCAGGAGGACAGGTGCCAGTGCGATCACATCCAGCAAGCATGGGGAGGGGGGCAGCCTGAGCCCCAGGTAGGGCCCGCTGGAGAAGGACATCGCCCCTCTCCTGGCACTCGGGGGACGGAGATGGTCGCAGCCCGCTCGGCGGGGCTGAAAGCAGCCGGGTCCAGCGCCCGCCGCGGGATGCTCCCGGGAGCAGCCGGCTGGAATCGGGTCTCCCCGGGGCTTCAGTGTAGTCTCCACTGTTGGATTTCTCCCCTGCTCCCCCAAGGGGGTGGCTCTCGGGGTCCCTCCTATTGCCAGGGAGCTGTGCCCCTCTCTTTGGCAAGACAAAGGAGGTTCAAGCGACTTTATTTTCCCGTCCTAACTGAAACAGGAGTTGGAAGCCACTTGGGATTTTGTTTTTTTTAACTCGGACTTTTTTTTGCCACGTGACGGAGGTTGCTCCGCCAATCGGGAGGCTCGGAGGTGCATATAAAGCGGGCAGAGGGGGCACTGCAGCCCAGGTGCCGGAGAGACGAAGCCACCTGGCAGCGGGCACGAAGCACCTGGCTCTGCACCCCGTCTCCCAGCCCGGCAGGGACGCGCCGAGCCCCTGGCACTCGCACAGGTACCACGGGGGCTGCAAGGCTTTCCTCAGCCAGGCTGATGGGGAGGTGGTCGGCTCTGCTGGGGAGAAGTCTGTCTTTGCAGATCATCCCGTGGGGTGGGTTTTCAAAGGGGATCATGGAGCAAATCCGTTTTTGCCAATGACATCCCTCTGGGTTGGGGGCTTAGCCCCAGCCCCTTTGCGGGGGGCAGCTCCTTCCTCCCCCACCCCAAGCAGCTCTAGTCTTCTTCATTTTAAGTGAATGAGGGAGCATCTCACACTGACTTCTTGTGGAGGGGAATAATGGAGAGGCAGGTCTTGCTCTTCTTGAACATCATAGCAGGCAGGACTGAGCTCTTAAGTCTCCTGCTGACTGGCTCCTTGAAATGGGGCCATCTTCTCCTAGAGGAGCAGGATCTTTGGGTAGCCTGGTTCTGTCCTGGTGGGGATGTCATGGGAGCAGCTGGCTGTCAAGTTAAGGCCCCAGTCTCTCAATCAGGAAGGACTAGAGGATGGGGCAGGGGCAGGGTCTTTGAGGTGTCCTGCCTCCCATCTCACAGAGGACAGAAATGGGAAAGGTGTCTAGTAAAGTACTTGTGTAATCCACCCCCTTCTTCTAAAGCATTTTGGAGGGTTTGGTCTAAATGGGCTGAAAGTTAAAGTGCTGAGTGGATGACTTCTTATCCCAGATGCTTATGGGCAGAGGTGGAAACCATGTCTTCCCTGGGAACTGCTTAGCTTGCTTGTAAAGGCTGAGATCTCCTCCTAATCTCTAACAGGTCCCTTCCCCATAACAATCAGGAGGGCAGGCTTTTTTTAATGCCTAATCCTGGGATGAACATAAATCCTTGTGATTCTTTTAAGATGATCTCTTTGCTCCTGAAAGCACTCTCCTTCTCCCCTGTTCTTAGTGAATGAGCAGGTAGAGATCTTGCTCTCAAACAAGGAGAGGCTAAAAATCTGGACTGGATTCCTTCATATACTAGTTTCCACTTCACTGTCAATAAAAGTGGGAGGCACTCCATCTTCTCTGCCAGCCTTTATGCCTCATGATTTCATTGATGCATCCATGAAAATGCTCTTTGGAACTGATAAGGTCTACTGTGTCTCAAATAAAACTCACTTGATAGGAGTATCTGTCTGATCCTCCGACTAGTGTGCACTGGTGCAGTAGCTACAGGTCAAAAGCTCCGCTGTAGGAAGATTACAACTCATGTCGTATTCCCATTTTTGAGAGGTGTGCAGGGGTTATAATAGTGATTCTTGGCAAAGCAGGACTGCATTATTTTTAGGTGAGATTTGTAGAATCCAAAAAGTAGGGTAGGAAAGGACCTCAGCAGGTCATCTAGTCCAACTCCCTGCTCAAAGCAGGACCACCCCAACTAGATGATCCCAGACAAGACTTTGTCTTAAAAACCTCTAAAGATGGTGATTTCATTACTTCTCTGGGTAGCCTGTTCCAGTGCTTTACTACCCTACTGAGATTTTTTTTTTTCCCCCCCTAATATCCAACCTAAACTTCCCTTGCTGCATCTTGAGACCATTGCTGCTTGTTCTGTCGTCTGCCACCACTGAGAACAGTTTAGCTCCATCTTCCTTGTAACCACCTTCAGGTGGTTGAAGGCTGCCATTAAATCCCCCATCAATCTTCTCTTCTCCAGACCAAGTCAGTCTAGTTCCCTCAGCCTCTCTTCATAAGTCTGCCTCTCTGCCAAAAAATATAGTGCAATTATTCTAAAGGTGGTTCAGAACTCCTGGTAATACTATCTTTCTCTTTTAGGTGATGCTTAAAGCTGAAATCTAAATACACTCTTTCTTTGTGGTATTTTTCAAAATAGTGAGAGCTGCCAGACCCAGTGTTGGGGCCAAAGTATAGCAGTGTTCTCTGTTTTGGTAGTTCCCTTCTGTTAGGTCAAGTCTTTTAAGGCATCTTCTGTTTCATAGTAAATAGTGGTTTAGTGTTGCAGAAGTAAAATGTTCTACTCCAGAAATGGCTACACACACACAATGGAGCTGTCCATAGAAAATCTGGGGAAAACTCTGCATGAATTGTGTATGTGAACCACAGTGAAGTGTTATGGAGTTGACTGACTAATTATGGTAAGCTAGGGGCTTATGGCCCCTTGACTAGCTAATTTAGGTAAGGTGATGAGATTTTTTTGACCTGTCTCATGTAAAATGCTCTTGCATCCTTAAAGACTTTTACATGTATAAAATTGGTGCAAAGTATTAAAGTCCTGGGTTTGTGCAAGAGTAAAATCAAGGTGGTCTGTATCTCTTCTTGCTTTTGGTTATTTAAAACCTGGTCTAAATGCAACTGGTTTCTGGGAAGTAGGTTTTCCCCAATGAGATTCAGAGCTGCACCTTGAAAAGGATGCTGAATGTGTATAAAATTTATGTCAATATAAATTGTTTAGTGGAGTTGCAAAGACCCTGTCTCTGGAAAATCTGTCAGTGTGCATGGCACATCTATTAGAAAGTAATAGATTTCATATCCTATGCTTTTTTGGGGGGTTATAAGTAAAAGGAAGTTTGCTGTAGTTATAAATGCAAGACATGTGCAAGGGATCAAGGGCTAGGAGATCAGTAGGACATATTAGAGTTTAGGACATCACAATCTGAGCAAGGGTGGCAGAATTTCTTCTGAATTAAAATGACCTAAGGTCTCAAAGCGAGTGTCTGAATCAAAGTTAGGAGCTGGGTTTCCTTGTTCTATGAAGTAGCCCTTAAATAAATGCCTCAAAACTAGAAGTGCTGCTTGGGTTTTACCTTTTTTGCTCATCCCTTTCTTTTTGTTTGGCCCAGGAAGATGAAGACTGCAATGTCACTGCTAGGAAGCCAAGGCATCTTCTCAGTCACAGAAATTCTTATTGTCTTGGCTGTTTTTCTCCTGATGTTCACTGTCATTAGATCCTTCCAGCAACAGATCCCTTATGGGCTGAAGAGACTCCCTGAACCAAGGGGATACCCTCTAATAGGCAATGTGTTGGAGCTGGGAAAGAACCCACACCTGTCACTGACTCAGATGAGCCAGAAGTATGGAGATGTGATGCAGATACGAATTGGCACTAGACCAGTGCTGGTCCTGAGTGGGTTGAATACCATCAGACAAGCCCTAGTGAAGCAAGCAGAAGATTTCATGGGACGCCCCGATCTCTGCAGCTTTCGCTACATTGGGGATGGCCAGAGTTTAACATTTGGCTCTGATTCAGGGGAGGTATGGAGAGCTCGCAGAAAGGTAGCGCAGAATGCCCTGAAGACCTTCTCAGTCTCGCCCAGCTCCACTGCCTCCTCTACCTGCCTCTTAGAAGAACACGTCTTCAAAGAAGCTGACTACCTAATCACAAAGTTACTGCAACAGATGAAAGAGGAAAAGAGCTTTGATGCCTACCAGTGCATGGTGATCTCTGTGGCCAACGTAATCTGTGGCATGTGTTTTGGCAAGCGTTACACCCATGATGACCAGGAGTTATTAAGTCTGGTCAACCTCAACAACAAGTTTGGGGATGTGGCTGCCTCTGGGAACCCAGCAGACTTCATCCCCATACTCCAGTATTTGCCGAACCGTACCATGAAGCTCTTCAAGGATCTCAATAAGAGGTTTAGTTCTTTTGTGCATAATATTGTGAAGGAACATTACACTACCTTTGATAAGGTAAATGCTCAGAGACAATTCATTTGCATTCTCTTCTCTGCCTTTTAATGTCTATTAGGTGATTTGTCTTTTACCTTCTGGCTGGCAAACAAATATTCACAGAAACAGTTTGAGATAAGCGGACACCGTATAGCAGTGTTTTGCCAAAACAAATTTATTCCATAGAAACTCTGCTAGTCAAGCACCGCACTATATGTTATAGTAATCAGCTTCCCCAAATGTTTGTTTTTATATATTTTACTACTGCTACTGCACTTTTTCCAATTGATTATCATTTTTATGCATCTAAGATTTAGCTTGGCTGCTGCAGACCTTACAATGAAAGAAAATAAATAGTACTGTTATCTAAGGACTTGGTAAAAAAGGAAATTTTAGTTTCTGAACATGCAGTGTAAATCTGAAAACATCCACATCTGTGGCAATAACATACTACATTTTCCTACTTCTAGTAGATTGATCTAGTTTAACTGACTTAATGTTCTGGATTCTGGTACCATTTACATCCTCTGGATTCTTTTATTTCAGAGCCACATCCGTGATATCACTGACTCTTTGATTGCACACTGTCAGGATAAAAAAATGGATGTGAATGCCAACATTCAGCTCTCTGAGGAAAAGATTGTCAACCTCGTCAATGATCTTTTTGGAGCCGGTAAGAACGCTTCCATTCAAAAGCACAGGGTTCCAGATTTTTCTGTCTTCTAATTCATTCAGACCCACTATCAATCAGTGAGTGTTTTAAAGAGGAACTATGAAGGTATTCAATTCTTAAGGCAGACAAGGTTCTTTGGGTGAATCTGATATTTTTTTTAAGCTGGTCTAATAAAATGTTGGCAGGGGAAATCTTAAGACATTCAACCTGAAATAACAGGAACAGTGAAACCCATATTCTAGGCATACTGCTGTTCAGTGCTGACAATCTGGAGTTGAGCTGATAAAGTGAGTAAATGGATGTGAACTAGCTTCTGGGTGTCTTGAGATGACAGTTATGGAATAGCTACTCTTTTGAGGATTAATCTTAGCAAGTGACTTCCTGATCAGCCTTGTGCCATTTCAATAGGAAACATGAATATTTAGTAAGGTGTGAAATTTGGCTAAGAAATTACTAGCAAGTCGGGGCTATAGCCTTTCATTTGTCTCCACTTGGCAACTAAATACTTTCCTCTTTTCTATCCAGGTTTTGATACTGTGACAACTGCCCTGTCCTGGAGTCTTGTGTATATTGTAACATATCCAGACATTCAGAAGAAGATTCATAATGAACTGGGTAAAGATTCCTTCTTCTACCCCCCCCCCCACAAAGTTTTTTAAAAAGTAGGAATATCTCTCTTAAAGGCCTCTCAATCAACCTCCCTTTCCTTCCCAACTTAGATCAGACCATTGGCAGAGAGAGGAGACCCAGGCTGTCAGACCGACTCATGCTGCCATATACCGAGGCCTTTATATTGGAGACATTCAGGCATTCTTCCTTTGTGCCCTTCACAATTCCTCATTGGTAAGGTGATGCTTTGACCATCCTGACCTGTGCCCTTTTAAGTCCTCCATGGGAATGGTCTTCTGACTAACCCCAGTGGATTTCTTATCCTCTTATCACCTTAACTCTTCCAGATATAAAGCCAAATAACCCACACTCCATTGTGTAAATAGGACAAAAAGCATCTTCTTATTGAACTGGGTAGTAGGGGTGGGGAAAGTACCCCAAGCACATGTTGAGTCACTTATCAAATCCCACCTGTGGCCCTGTCCATCCCTCAGCTGCTGTAGATTTCATTGCCTTACATTTGGGATTGGTACTTGTACAGCTCTGTTATTTCTGATCTTCTTCCACCTGTTGAATCCCAAGTTTGGTTGGTTATGGCCTTTGGTTGAAGAATTTCATTTCACACCTTCCAGCAGCATTGTCTGAATAGATCTTGATGACCCTGCTTAGTTTCCTAATATTTCCTCTCTTCCTTGAGAGACTTAGTGTTGCATGATCACTTCTAGAGGTTTTCAGCTCCTGAAAATGAGATTTATAATTGTCTCCACTAGCTAATAATACTCGGAACTACCCATCTTTATCTAGATATGCATGGATAATAAGTCACAGCTAATGTAGATGAGATCTAAAAATTTAAAAGATTCTCTAGAACTGAAAGGAGACGCGCTAATTTTAAAACGCAGTGCTCCCTCAATTTCTTTCAGCACAACTAAAGACACATCATTGAATGGCTACTACATCCCTAAAAACCTCTGTGTATTCATCAACCAATGGCAAGTCAACCATGATGAGTAAGTATATTAAAGTACTGTTCTTCTCTTTAAATGTAATTGTTTGGTACTCAATGTAGTCAAATGCACTTTTAAAAGTGCAAGAGAAGTCTAGGTGGGGTACAAATGACTGCATAGGATTCTGAGCAATATGGTACATTATATTGGTCAATAGGTATAGATTGTAAGCTGGCTGAAGTATCTGTTTCAGGGGAAAAGCACTCTTCTCTGAGGAAGTTTTGTGTGGCCACTAAATAGTAAGTCCAGTTCTCTTACTTTAAATGCAAACAATTCAGTTGACCTGAAATTCCTCTTAATAATCAGCCTTTTAAGTAGGTACAGAATTGGGGTCCAAAGTAGGCGGCTGTTTTAAGCACTCAAATCTGGGTCTCTGCTTCACCCCATCCACTTATGATAGTACTGTAATGAATGTGCACCTACTGGGCCTTGCAAAATCATGGCTTCCAGGGAGAAGCTAATCCAGGTTTACCAGCGAAAGAATTGTTTAAGCCAGATGTGGTCTTACATTTAAAGAACCAGCTCAAGAATACTGCATACAAGATATCTGCATGTATGAATAGCACAGTTCTGAAGAAAGTTTTAAAGCTTTATCCAACCCTGTAAGTCTGTTGCCACTGACTGGAACAGAAGCAAAATGGGTTCCTTCCTACTAATGGGTCAGCTTTTGAATGACTTACGCCTTTGAGCAGTTAATCATGTATGAAGTCATTGGAACTATTCATGTGACTAGCCCTGCACCGATAGGAGTAAAGGGGTTAGAGTGGGTCAGATCTTGAAGAGCAATTGGTTCTGCCATAAAGGCCTCAAATCATGAGACATCCAGTGTTAACTCTTCGTTCTTACATTGAGTCCATTCACTTGCTCGCTCTTCAGCTGAGGTTGTCTAGACTCTGGTCCCTATATCCAATAATTTTAAATTCAATGTTGGTAATTGCACAGATGTTTAAGGGAGCAATGCGGACTGAGTCTGGAAAACTAGCTACTGCTTGCATACAACAGGCAGTTTAATGTGGCTTGACTTGCAGAGTCTTGCATTGATAGTAAGGCTACCACTGAATGGTAAAGGCTTTTGCAGTGTTTAACTTCAGTATCTGATGTTTCTCTGTCTTGAGGCCATCCCAGCAGAGATGCTTGACTTCTGGTTAACAAGTTACTGCTTCAGGGACTGATACAATGGTATTCTCAGGTGTCTCCCCTCTTTTGTTTCAGAACACTTTGGAAAGAGCCATCTGCTTTCAACCCAGAGCGTTTCCTCAATGCTGAAGGGACAGAAATTAACAGGGTGGAGAGTGATAAGGTGATGATATTTGGCTTGGGGAAGAGGAGGTGTATTGGCGAGTCCATTGCCAGGTGGGAGATGTTCCTCTTCTTGGCCACACTGCTCCAGCAACTGGAGTTCAGCGTATGTGATGGACAGAAAGTAGACATAACACCTCAATATGGGCTGACCATGAAAAACGAGAAGTACGAGTACTTCCAGGTTAAGCAGCGTTTCCCAAATAAGAGCTTTGAGTGAGCTGCACTTCTTCACTGCTGGGACATGAAAGGGGACATACCATTTTACAATATGGAGTTTGCCTTCTGGAATCACCAAGACCATTTGAGGGCTGACCTCTCTACAGGAAAGCAATATGGAATAAACAGGGGCTATCTCTCTGCTTGTTCACTGGGGGCTTGTTCATATCTAATGTTTTTTCTGAGACCTCATGCATAACAGCAGATAAAGACTATTAGATTATCGTTGATGACTCAAGGGCTGGCAAATCCTGCCTAATATGCCCTGAGAAGCTTGCCTTGTACTGACTTCTCATACCTCAATTAACTAACTTCATTATTGTTACCCATATAAACACACAACAAAGATTATACTAAGGCCCTTTGATCATAACTGCTGGTCTTGTGGGAGGTCTTAATAGGGGTAGTGTTTCAACGTCCCAGATAATACCATTGTCATGACTGGTAGCCTTAATGTGTGCCTTAATCTGGAATAAGCAATAATAGTAGCTGTCACACTGAAGTACCAGGGACTGTCTCTGAAATGTGACCAATTGGCTACTGCTGTGCAAGTTCTTTTATTCATGATCAAATTGGATATGTGGCATATGAAAACAGTTATCAAGTATGTATCAACTCATTTTGTCTCAAGTTTTTTGAGGCAAAACTTTAACCAGCTCTCACAAATAGTTGCATCAGTCTGAAATGATGTGCAGTTTGCAAACTCATTTTGCTTTTAACTCCACATGCTATGTGGAAATTCACTTTTTGTGCTCTGTCAGTGCAACTTGTCATGTGAAATTCTGTTTGAGGACTTCTCAGTGAAGCAGAGGTAAATATCCACTGGTGTGTGGTTAGCCAAGTTGCATGGTACTGCTTCTTCCTGAAGTAGTTATCTTGAGCATGATCATTCATTGAACTGACCTGTGAATGAATTGCCAGTTGTCATTAATAGAACTGAGTTGCCTGGATACTTGTAAACAACAATGCTGTTAATCCACAGCAAATATCTTGGTGCTGTTGTTCATGAATCTGGGATCTTTTTACTAATTACAGGTAGTTCTATTCATTAAACAATAAGCCTTATGAAAATCACAAGTACAAAGTGATGGCAATAAAGGGAAAATGGCAATAGGAGGGGAAATAAAGAACTACTTGCCTTCCATCTACATATTGCTGCCTTTTTTTTAATGGTTTTAAAGAGAACTAGCAATAGAGATGTGTATATTCAGACTAATAAAGGTAAAGATTGTAGGAATGCAAATATTGTAGCTATGTGTTAACTATAAATAAACATATACTACTTGCTTATTTTGTACTGTGTGCAATGCCATATGTACGAAACATTTTCATGTAGTCTCTAAGGACTACATGTGGAAAAATCTGAGATAATAAACCTTAATAAAAAAATAAGATTTTTGTTTCTGATTTTTGTCTTTATACTCACGTGCCATAGGAAAAACGTTAATCGTGTCAGTGACAATTTATTGCTCTTTCCTTCATTTTCAAGGTTTTTGCATGAACATTTTCTATCCAGATTTAATCTACTGTCTTGTTGAGATCTATAAAAACAGACAGGCTCAGGCTCTCTCTATGCATAGAGAGACTTTAACTATATTCAAGCCTAATTCAGTACCTACTGCCATCAGTGGGGAATTTTTTACTTCTCTGTGGATCAGAGCCATATCCCCATCCAGCTCCTGCTTGCACGAAAATCGGGAGTAAGACTATTAAGATCAATAGTACTCTGTTAGTGTAAAACAGCCTTGCCCGTAGTTGAGGGGCAATTTCTTTTTAACAGGATCCTTCTTGGAGTATGTTAGCATCTCAGAAACTTGTCCAAGCTTTCCTATCTAGTACTGAAACAGCCTCCCCCCCAAATTTATGCATGTGTTTCTACACTGCAACTTCACTTTTCTATTTCTATATTTCTGGGTACTGTTACTTTGGTTCCTTTCATAACTTCCTTTTCAAAATGGTCACAACATACCAGCAACTGGAATTTGGCTATAAATATGGATTGCATGACCATGGTTGGCCAATTCCCAAAAAGCAAACTGTGAAATATCATTCTTAAGCCATCAACCACCAGGCTACAAGGAGAAGAACCAGTGGGAATCTGATTTCTCCCATGCACTTAAATACATACCTAACTTTGTGCATACAGTTCTAGGGATCTTGCATAAGCAACCTTGCTGTTCACCTTGCACATAATTTTGTGGATATAATTATATATGCACTACTTCTTAAATCTACCGGTTAATAGAATTATCATACTTGAAAGTAATTAGTACAAACTAATTAGCATTTGAGTATGGACTTGTTCAGAGCCCATATGGGTTCTCTAACAAGCCAAAGCCACTAAACTTGTTAAAGCAGATGCTGCTTCAGTGAAAGCACCTGTTGCTTCAAACAGGCAGTGAACATTTCCTTTCAGTGTAAAGAATGGGAAATGCTTCTTCTACTGTGCTATAGGAAATAAGATCCTATGTATAGTTAAAGTAGCATCCATGCAGTGATGCTTGGAAATTACTATTGGATATCACAAGTCCATAACTTCTAGGCATCTAGTTGAATAGCAAAGCTTGAATATTTCAGTGATGTCTCCCTTGCTGAAGAGGCAAGCCTTTTAATCACATACTCCAATAATTCTCAGCTAGCCTAGCTTCGTGATTAGTGTGATTGGTTTTTCCAACTGAAAATGCATGCCAGGAAGCACATTCCTCTCTCAAAGTGAAGTGTACTTCTGGGAAGAATGTCTGTTGAAGTCAACCACAGAAGTCCTATCTGGACAATGTAAAACGGTGCACAAGCATTTGGCTAACACGTCAAAGTAAAGTTTTGCAGTTTATGGACTAACAGCTCCAAAAATGGATTAGAAATTGAAGAAAACAGGTTTCAGACAACCCACCCTAACAGTTCACAAGCCCATTTGCAAAAAATTGGGATGAATTAGCAAATGATTTACTAATCCAAACAGTTGCTAATTTAAAAACAATATTTTGGATTTTTTTTTCTTACAGCTGGTCAAACAATTCATTAAGTACTGAATACAGAGCAAATATTGATTACTGCCTGAAGTGTTTGCTGCTTAAGCTTAAACAAAAATCTTACAGAAACCATGCCCTAGTTCCTTGCACTGAGGAGATGGTGATGGAAAGTCAACTAAAGAAAATAAATATAAAGAGATTAAGATTTTAATTACTCAACAGAAAAAATATTCTAAAATAGAAGATAGTTTAATAGGAACTAGGGCATATAGAATTATTCATTTGGAGTATAGTACATCACTAACCTATATGTAACATATGGACATTTTATTAAATTAGCTGGAGGATGGTGTCTTTGCAATCACTTTCTTAAATGGCTAGATGAAATAATGTGTCCCTTTAGAAAGTCAAAGAATCTACTCCACAATTACCTTTATTACCATTGTTAATTCAGCTACTGTAATCATTTTGTTCTTTATACAGTCAGAAGTTCAGTTTTAAATTGGCAAGATCAGCAAGTTCACAACTAAAGTGCACAGCTTTTTTTTTTTTTAGAAAATTATGAGCAAAACAAGATATGGTCATTTTCCTGACTCAATCAAAAGGCTGAATTTAATAAAAACGAAGGGGAACAGAGAGATGACAGGGATTTTATAAAGAAAAATCTGATAGAAAGATGAGAGGCTAGTAATATGCAAAAGCAGGGTTTCATTTTGCAAGGTCATCAGTGGGATTTTGTTACTGCAAAACAAAATCTAAACAAAACCTAGGTTCTGTTTAATCCATACCTCTCCAAAATGGAGATGAAAAATGAGGGGTAAAAAGTATCTGAATCTGGTCCGCTCCCCAGTGTTCTCATGTGACAGACTATTCCTACACCTGAGTTGTGGTTGTTGGGCATGTCTGGCAACCGAAAAACTCTATTTTCTGATTGTTACTGGTCCATGAGTGAGAGAGAATTGTAATACATTTTCTAATCTTGCATTTCTATCTGGGAGTCAGATACAGCAGCCAAATAAACTTGACATAATTATACCCAACCTATGTGTAACAGCTGGTAGATGTGCCCTGTACCCACTTACACATGAAATTTTGCTTCACCTACTTATACAGGGTAGGATGTGGCAGCTAGAGCCTCTTATTCCAGTACATTTCATAAAACATTGGGTGAGTCTTGAAGAACTTCCAGGAACAATGGAATGAGAAAAGTCTTAGAAGCTTCTTCAATGTGTAGATGACCTTAACATCAACAACACTATAAATCTAGGCCAGATTGGTAGGCTTTGGGATGGCAGAACTCCCAATAATTACATGAAGCTAGAAATTCAGAACCTGCATTACAGGCAGTGATAAAAGCTGCTGTGAAAGACAATTCTTCGGGCCAATTCAGGCACAACCTCAAATGTGTACTGAAAAGGCAATCAGGACTTGTAGTAGAGATGATACATTTTATTAGATCAAGATTTTTCCAAAAAAAAAAAAAAAAATTTTAGTTGCAAGCTTTCAGGCACAAACACGATAAATTCATGAAACAATACATCACTAAACACTGGTGTTCTTGACCCAGAAGCTCCCCAAATATCCCTTTCTCGCGTTTTACGGTCAACCCAGTCCAGCCAGGGTTCCCAGAATAATGGTGATGTAATAGAGTCACAGAACAGGAGGGCTGGAAGGGACGTCAGGAGGTCACATCTAATCCAACCCCTTGCTCAAAGCAGAATGAGCCCATTTTATTTCTCATGCAGCAGGGGATGAAATCCCCTTCGTTAACAGGCCTATGCATCCATGAAAATAAAATGTTGCCTTGCTTCATTTAAAGCACTTCCAAGGTAGCCTGCGTGGCCCAGCGGCGAGTAGAAAACAAATTCCTTTAATAGAGCGGGTGGTGAGCCAACCTTACAGGAAGGGAAGGGAAGGGAAGAGGCACGATTTATGAGGCCTAAGGAGTGTTTGGGTTTAAGGAAGTAGGGTGGACTTGTTTTTGGAGTGAGCAATGGGCTAACAGGTGAGCACTCTGCCTTCTGCTCTGAACGCAATGGTCTTCTAGGGCACCAGATAGCAGCTGCCCATTTTAGTCACTGGGCCGATTTTAGCCTTTGTAAAGCGCGGGGCTACGAGAAACGTGTTGCTGTCTAGCTGTGCAGCGAGACCACTAAATCAGAGGCTCCTTGCCTGCGGAGACGCGGGTGCCCCGTGGCGGTTATAGGTGGGAGGCTTGGTCGAGTCCCGGCCCTGCGCCTAGGCGCCAGGAGGCTGCTCCTTTGCCTCGCGTGAAAGCCAGGGAGCCCCTGCTTGCGGAGAGCGTGGCCCTCAGGTGCTCCCTCCCCGCGCCCAGGGTGCTGCGCCCAGCAGCAGACGCCAAACAGGCTCGCTCATCCCTTGGTGGACGCCAGCCCTTTCCGCACCCACGGCGCCGGCGGCGGCGCCTGCCCCTCCACGGGCACTCAGTGATGCCCGCTGAGGGGGGAGGAGTGCCCCACTGCACTGAGCGACCCCCTCAGCACCTGGCCGGCAGGGCACAGGATGGCAGGTGCCAGAGTCCGCGCTACACTAGGGCTCCCTGTGCTACGTGGCTCTGAGGGGGCTGTGAGCGGGTCCTGCAGCTGAGCGCGGTGAGCAGATCCACCTCCCGCCCCGCCCGCAGGCGGTGGACTTCTGCGCATGCGCACACCTACCCTCTGGAGCCCATGAGGCAGTGGCGGCGTTATTCTAAACTCCGATTGGCGGCTAGAGAGTCCTCCCCGACCCGGGCTGATGGGGTGGGGGTTAGGGTCGGTGCTCTCAGATTGGAGTTCCGGCGGAGGTGGAAGTGACGCCACGACGCAGCGCGGCGGACAGGAGACGTTTCCGGTGTGCGTCGGGGCTGCTACGGAGCAGGTGAGAGAGGCGGGGAGCGAGCGGCTGGACTCGGGCGCGGTCCCTCCCCCCCCCCCTTTTGGCCATAGCCGTGGCCTTTCCCGGGGATAAGGGCTCCGGGGGGGTGGCCCTGGCCCTGACTGTCGGGGCTTAGGCTTGTGTAAGCCCCCCGCCCGGGTGAAGGAGCCTGGCCAACGCCTTGCAGCAGCCTCGCTTCTTCCTCGGGCTCCAGGGTCCTTCCTGTCTTCCCGGATTCGTGTAATCCTCACCTCGGATGGGTCCGACTTAAGGGGCGTCTCCTCCCTCGCGCTCATGGGGACCAGCCCCAGGGGAGCTGCTTGTGCTGGGTGTCGCTGGGCCCTGCTAGCATCTGCTTGTGTCTGTCCCCGCATCACGGGAGCGCTTGGGCGAGCCATGCAGGGCAGTGAGGAAGCCACGTAAGTTGGCACGTGTGAGGAAAAGAAGCGTCATGAGGTTTGGGGAAGAACTGATGCTTGGATGCCAGGTCTGGAGGCACTGCCGCTGCAGGGAGGAGCCCTGGGTGTTGCATCCAGAGCCTGAGGCCAGGGCAGTCCTACTCATGGTCTCTGGCAGCCCCTGGCTCCAGTTGCCCTAACATCCTTCTGGCCGCCACAGAGCACTTCCTCCATCCTCCAGTTTCCATCTTGTGTCTTGCCACTGTGGCAGGGCACAGCGCTGAGTGGGGTTGGGGTTGCAGCGTGCGATGCAGCAGTGGGGGGAGGCCCCCAGGGGTGCGTGCGGTGCAGCAGGGGTCTTGCATGCACACTACAGCCCCTACCAATGCTGCCCAGTGGCATGTGGCCCCCAGCTACTTAGAAGCTTAAGCCAGCGCTGTCCAGTTTTTCAATGTTTCACATTGAGAGGAGAGGTAGATGGGGCAGGGGTGGGATGGGACAGTACAGGATGTACTGTCTTGCACCTGTCTCTGCTTCTTGCACCTTCCTCTGAAGCATCTGATGTCTGCTGCTTTGGGAGGGAGAGTACTACTAGAGTAGCTGACTTTGGGTCTGGTCTAGAAGAGCAATTTTTATGAGCTTTCATGTGCTAAAATAAGACGAAAGGCAGTAGACCCTTGACTTCTATCTGTACTGAGCCATTACTCATAATTGTCAGTGGTGGATTCTCCTGAACTGGCAGTTCTCAATATTAGTAAACACTGCCTAAATCCATTTTAAGGCTTGTTATTGTGCTGTAGCACCAAATTGTTTTCTGTACCTTTTCAGTGAAGTTGGCTTGATTTAAAATGGCTTTCGGTAACAATTTATCTTTAAAGCACAGCTAGCACTTTGGGTAGCCCGGCTGGCTCTTGGTGGTCTTAAGTAATTGCAGCCCAGATGGCAAAGCAGAGTTTGACTTTCCATGTGATAACTTAGCATTTAAAACTTTTACTGACATACTTATCTTGATACTCTTTACATACCCAGAGTACTATATGAACACAAACTATCTTGCCTCTAAGCCTGTATGACCAATACTATTCCCAATTTACAGTTGAAATAAGCTAGATTTATTTTTAGTCACAGGGGAAATAGGTAATTATATTGCAAATTACATAGTAATTGTTTTATCACTCTTCACAGATCAGTAATTGAGCTGTCTCTTCTAAACATTTTTTTCAGACAAAAAGTATGGAATTAGACCTGTATGAATAGGAACAACTTTATCTCTAACACAGGAATTGTACTTTTAAAAAGCACAGACATTCAGTTGTTCAGTGGAGACACTAGCACCAATCTCTTTTTTTTCCTAAGTCAAATCATAAGATTGGACAAAACTTCTGTATAACTGAATAAATTGCTGATGTGTAAATGGGATATTTATTAGAGGTGCACCAATGTATCAGTTCCATATTGGCACCGATATAGGGAAAACTGACAGTTTTGGAAATCAGCTCTTTATTGGCTGCATCAGGCAAAATGTGGCTAATAAATGTGCACATGCAAGGACCAGCAGCAGGGTGCATGCGGCCAGGAACACATGCTAGAGGGTTGGAGACCAGTGTCGGGTTGGTAAGTTTGTTGGGGAAGGGAGTGGGGCTGGGGCAGGCACTACTCCACTGGGGTTGAGTAAAGGACAGAGCAACAAACAGCTTGTCCAGGAGATGTAGAGACAGGGTGAGGTGGCAGCTCCCACTGCTGTGTGCACCCTGCAGGGGCATGGGAGGGGTGTACCCCCAGACCTGTGCACAGGGTGGGATGGGTTGCTCCTGTTGGCTGGGGCCAGGGACTGTGAATTTGAGTAGTTGGAGCCCCTCCCCTTTCTCTCAGCACTGCTGCCTGCCCCAAATTCAGCATAGCAGAGCTTAGCTTAGCCATGCCCCCCACCCTGGGAAGAGCCCAGCGTTGCCCTGCACTCACCCCAGGTGCCCTCCTGGGGTGCATGAAGTGGCAAGAGCTGTACCCCCTGGATGAGCTACTCATGGCTTTGTTCCACACCCTGCCCCACCTCAGCTGAGCAGTCCCTCCTCCACTCCTTCCTTCACCACGGGGTGGGGGAGGCAGGCCTCACTTACCAGCCTGATGCTGCTCTCCAAGCTGCCCGGCTGCATATTGGAATTGGATCTGTATCGGGTGATATGGCTCCTTAAAAATTGGTCATGGTATCAGCCCAAAAAATCTCTATAGGAGGACCCCTAATATTTTTCTATCTAAACTGTACAGTACAAGCACTTCTTTATGACTTTCAATTTCTTAGGTAATTAATAATGGAACATTTACAAATAAAAAGCAAACAATGATAAATATCATTTTATTTTTGTTTTTTAGTACTGCTTGACAGCCAGCACCTTCCCTGCTCAAATCAGCTTAATTTTGAGGTAGTCACTTTCACTACCAAGTCCTCAGTACTACAGTGTTTAGGGCTTAAAGAAGTGCTAGTCAATTTAAAAAAGGTCAGCAGACCTTTCTGGTGTGGCGCACAGTCTCTTGTGATGCCACACTTCCTGGACACTGTTTCTGGGAGGATTCACTCTAATCACATAAGGTTAGGCCCCAGACTCTCTTGCAAAGGGCAGTGACAAGACTGTTACTACTTTTCTGTAAGTCATTTTTCATAGAAGTTCCAGTAAACTGTTGTTGCCACATCACAAACCTCATCAAGGTATTACCAGCAACTCCCTAGCTGCTTTGGTAACAAGCTACAGTGCTCATCCAAGAGCTGTGACTGAGAGTTAACACAGGACTCTGTCCCTTGGGTTTGCTGAGTAGATACAAATGCCCTACGCAATATGCATTGTGCCTCCAGAAGTGCTCCTTTTCTAGTGAAGAAATCAGCTTTCTTGCTTAAAAAGCACACTTCACTGTTGAGTGGCTGACTTGTGTGGGAAAGGTGCATGTTATGTGGTAAACAGTGTTCCTTCTCTCCTCTGTCTTTGGATTTCATGAGTGCCTTTTCTCTTGTCGCTTCTTCCACCTTTTATTTATGTATATGGTTTGTTGTTTCCTGCCTGGTCTGTGATTCTTCCTCATTAAAGATGGTTGCAAGCTCTTATGTGCAGCTTCTAGATAACTCTACTCCTTCCACTTTGTTAATTCTCCTCTTCCTTGTTCTGATATTTCTCAGGATTCCTTTGTTAAAAAAATAAGTCTCAAACATTGTCCCCCATAAATTATCTAAATAATATAAAGGCAAGTAAAAAGAGGCTAGGAGATTCAAAGTTTTTGTTTTGTTGCTCTGTTTATCCCAGCTTTTAGTAATTTAAACATGTTTGCTACCTGATCTCTTGTCTCTGTCACATGTTAGATGTGCCTTTTTGGCTAATGTCCAGTGTGATGGCACTTTACTGGCTAAAAAATCCTTGCTAAGCTCTCTATCTTGCTTTACAGGAGCTACTTGTTATAACAGTCTCTTCCATTTCCCTCTTCTCTGATAATCTTGTATCAGGTAAAACAGCTGTGCATGTGGTGGTCTGTTGGAGAAAGTAGTAATTCTACATTCAGAGCAAAGCACAGTCACTTTGTAGTGTACAGTATTGGTTCAAAATTGTACTTATCCAAGACACTAGAACTGTGAGGTGAGAGAATTCTTTGGATCAAACATAATGTGCTTTTTCCCCCGAATGTGTATCCTTTGAAACAAATGCTGTTGTTGGGATATTTTAACAAAAAGATCATAACATTAATAGTAATATGTTACTGTTGACATTTTGACCCCTCCCACTAAAATCAGGGAATTGTGCTATTCCCTTTATTAGAATAAAGACTGTCCTATTTCTCTTTCCTTCCTGAAGGCTTTTGACAGGCACTAATGTACCCATCAGTAGCTACTCATCTGTTGTAAAACTGGTGACCTTTCTGTCCAACATTGCTATGTAGATCTTTTAGAATAGGAAGCAAATACAAACTTGACTGAGGCTTTGGGGAGAACATGTATAGGCAGGAGCTAGAGTTTAACTAGAACACCCTTGAGCATAGGTGTTGCTACTGGAAGTATTTATGAGTCTTAAAATGGGTTACCAAAAGTTACTCGTTAGATTGCAGTGTAGATGTAGCTGTGTGAGAGTGGGTATTTATCCAACATCCACATTTTAATGACAGTGTGCTAGCTGCTTCATATACAAACATGGGCAAGGGTATTGTGCCCTCTAAGTTCGATCTTACAATTTATACAGGTATTGTTTCCACCTTGCTAAGAGAGAACAGCCAACAAAATAATGGACAAGGTCAGGAACAGGATCCTGGAATGGATTAAAGCAGAAGCTATTAAGTTTGTCAGTCTCCTGATTTTGTTGTTGTTGCTGTTTCATCCAGTGCTGTTTGTCTTCATTTTTACAGTGATCACGTGCCAGAAGCATGGCTACAGACTGGCTTGGAAGTATTGTGTCAATTAACTGTGGAGAAAGCCTGGGAGTCTATCAAGGACGAGTTTCAGCTGTGGATCAGGTCAGCCAGACCATTTCCCTGACTCGGCCTTTCCATAATGGGGTCAAATGCCTCGTGCCAGAGGTCACCTTCAGGTTAGTGTCCTTCTCCTCTGCTGCTTTCAAGTTGGCTTTCCATTTCGCCAGAGTTGAGCTTTTTTGCTTCCAGCCTTGTTATAATTGATGATTACTATAGATAACGAGTACCTCTTCTGTTTCTGCTAGCCTGTAGATGGAATGCAAAAGAACTCCTTTTCTGACTTTTATTTCTGGGTTCTAGTGTAAATGCAAGTGCAGATCACAGTTGGAGCAGGCTTGTAGGAGCCACGAAAATGGGTGCTTTATCTATTATTCAGCTTGTGGTTACATTAGACTTACTTAGGTTTTTTGTCAATAGCAAGTTTAATGTTTGTTTTCCTTTTTAAAATTATGACAATGGAGCATTGGATTACTTTAAACTCACTCAAAAATAAATCCATTTTATGGTTCCAACTCCACATTTCTTTTAGGTCTCTTATCTTCTGCCACTTCCCTTCCTCCATCTAGGTAGGACTTGAGATGTGTCTTGCAGAATCTGTTTTCTTCAGCACAGAAGTCTTGTTCTTTAGTTCTGAATTCAATCAGTACAGCTTGTGGAGGTTTTGTGTTCCCAAATGAACAAGTGGAAAGCTGTTGTGAAATAACTGCACAAGAACAACTGTATCTTTTGCACTCCAAATCATACTTCTGTTTCTGAAGGAGAATAAAAATAATTAGCTCCCATTTCCCGCCTCCTGTTATCTTTGTATATTGTAGGATTAAATAATCATCTGATAATTTTGTTCCCCAATAGACTCAGTTAGTTGATTTGTGAAGAATAATAAGGATTCACAACCCTGTAGTCAAAGACGGTATCTTATAGCAACTGCTTCCAGTCATGCTAGTTAGCAACTTATACTTGCTCCTTGATTATATGTACCTGGGGTGAATTTCCAATCTTGCTTTGCTGTTCTGGCCTTTGGCACATGCAAGCTCTTTTATTCTTCTTGCATGTGTTTGAAATATTTGGGGTTTGTCCTTAATAAAAACATTAAATAAAGTAGTAACTTGCAACAAGATTAAATATAACATAGTTATCATTTCACAGTCTGTTTAAATTGAGCTGATTTCTGCCAAACAATCTGCTACTTATTGCAGCGAGTCAAAAGCATGATTTCTTGCTTTGGAATAACCATCCTGAATTTGTGCAGAGGTTTGGACTAGATGATCTTTCAGGTCCCTTCCAGCCCAATTGATTCTATTCAGGAACAGACCCAATGAGGTAAACTTTTGGAAGTTTTCTGTCTTAACTTTGTTTTCCCTTGCTCGTAAATAGGCACAGAACCAGCAAAATAATACCCGCTTCCCTTCTTTGAAGAACCAGAATTGTTTTTGTTGAAGTAACCTCAAAGCATGTGTTCTTTGGATTATGGAAGTTGATTTTAGTGTTGACTTTTTCTGATGATAATGCAGAGATTAACATGCACGTGTATACATACACACTCTTCCTTGAAGAGCTTAATTTTTACAGAACCGGATGGCGGTACTAAATCACATATTGTTTTGGTTTTTCTCTCTTCCTGTGTTCAGGGCAGGTGATATTACAGAGCTAAAAATTCTGGAGATTCCAGGTCCTGGAGAGATCAGACAACATGGGGATCTGCAGCAGACTGAACTGGGTATGCCTGGAGTTGGATGCCAAGTGGGTACCAATCAGAATGGCACCGGCAAAATGCTGAAGAAGCCCACTGCTTCTAGCAGTGCCCCACAGAACATCCCAAGGAGAACAGACATGAAGAATCAGGATGTCGTCATCTCCCCACAACAGCAGCAGTGCTCCAAGAGCTACATGGACCGACATGTGGAATCCTTGAATCCGTCCAAAGGCTTCCGTCGGAGACATAACTCCTGTGAGTATATTGACCAGCCTGTAGCTTTCACTGCTCCTTAGCCTGGGCTGTCAGCCTGGTTCCAAGTTACTGCTGCATCATCCCCACCCCTTTTAAGCAGATAACTAACATGCCAATTAAACTGGTGATGGAAATAATTTTCTTGCCAGCATTTGGGAAAGTGATTCAAGTTATCAGATATATGCTTCCCACATATTAAAAAGACACCATATCTTAAACTTGCCTGCTTTTTCTTTAAATGTTGATGTGATTTAGTGCTGGCTTTTAGCTGTACTAAGAGGAGCAATGGATGATATCATTAACACTATTGATTCTTGTATCTACTTAAAAGCCAGATGTATTCTTATTCAGCAAAACATGTAAGTGCATGAATGGTACCTGTGGCTATTAATGTTTACATGTGGCAAGTAACAGCATAACTCTTCAAGAATACTAGTTAGTTCAAATCCTGTTGCTCAACCAACTTTTATGATGTCATTGAGTGACCTATAGGCTTGTGGGCAGATACCTGCTTTAAAAGTGCACCTGTCTAGAGTGGCCTTCAAAATTGACAGTGGGCTGGGTGAGAAGAGGCTGGAGGTGTAGCTTTGAGTTGCACGCTTCAGTACAGGACCATTCTTGATGGAGTGGGAGCAGCAAGAAGGCGAAATGGCAAATGGAAGGCATGGAAAAGGTGCCTTGAGGTTACTGAGGAGATGTGATGGTTGTTGGGTGCTCAGGAATTTGGGAGAGGCATGAGTTAGGCTTGTGCAGAGGAATATAGATGGAATGGAGAGATCAAGGGAAGATGGAGTGTTGTACAGAATGGGCAGGACTGCAAAGAGATAATGGAAGGCATGGTCGCAAACCCAGTGTGCAGGGGGACTGGGGTGGAGAACAGAGGGAAAGGCAGTAATTGTCTGGGTTTTTTTTCAAAATATTACTTTTTCCTCTCAACTTGTCAAAGTGTAAATCCCCTATCCTTGCATTTCAGCTTGCAGGGGAAGTCCCCATTTGGACCTTGTGAGAGTTAAAGGAGTCAGGCTTTGTCCCACAGCTTTTATGTTCCATCCTGATTTGAAACAGACAGGAAATTCATAAACAGCATCTTTCCTTAAAGAGGAGTTAAGGTTCCAAGTAGACTACAGTCATGTCAAAATAATGGCTTAAAATTGTACTTTACAACTTCATTACATCAAATATTTGAAAAATATGGGAACTAATTCTTCCAGTCAATAATCTGTCTGTGTCTCTGTCTCGCTTCACTTAAGTTTTAAAGTATTCACCCAACCTTAGTTTGGCCTACTAAAAGTCTACAAAAATAAATGCTGAGAGTCTAGAAATTCTTCTACTGTATTTTCCTTATGCAACTGTAACTAAGCTGTCCTCCTCCCCAAACATTAATTGTGGTTTCATATTTACTTTTATTCCTTTCTACTCCACTATGTAGGATTACATAAGTATGTAATCAACCTATTTCATAACACTGAGCACCCATTATTCTATTTCTGTTTATAAAAATATTCTACTAGCACTCATGCTGTGCCAATGTACTACATGTTCTCATCACTTGATGTGCCCCAGGTTCTGCATCATCCCACATTTTTATATGTTCCTTAAAGCACCCAGAATGTTTCCATTATAGAATGAAACAAGGCTAAAGTTAGGTTTAGCTTGAGTTGACAGATCAAAGAGCTTTCCTGCAGAAATATCATATCTGGATATGAGATGTTGTTTCCGAAAGTTGGAATACTCTAAAGGAATTGCAAGTTCTCTGTTACAGTAACTGAATTTTAATGGAAATGCACTTTTAAGCAGAACTCTTTAACACTTCATCTATGGTTTTATCCTCTTTTAACTCTCAAAAGTCCAAGATGCGTAAGTCCTGTTATGTCACCTAATCCTCCCCTGGCCAGAAGATTTGCCTGTACGTTAATCTCTCTGGCCCTAAATGCTTTGTTTGGTGCTTCCTCCATTTCCTTTCTATAGCCTTGGATTATACTATTAGCGAGTTTCCAGGATTTTCCTTAATTACATGTCCATAATCAAAGTTAACCCTAGACCTCTTTCTGAAAGTTCCTCTTAAAGCTTGCTTAATATAAATTAGTGTAGTGTAGCTGAAATCTGCTGCTGCTTTGGTGAAGGTAACGTACTGGTTGCATCCGTTTGCCATTTTGGAATTGGTGGATGCTGAATCTCTTCAATTCAAGGCAAGGTTTCAATGTCCTTTTGTAAATACAAGCCTGCAAAGTAATGTGTCATATCTTATACTGGTGAGTGTAAGGCTGGCAGGGGGGAGTGTTTTGTTGGGTTTTTTTTCTATTTCTAAAACTCTCTGAAAAACAATGAAACACTAAGATATGTTTGAGTGTAATATTTACAGATGTTGTGCAACAGAATAAAGTTGAATCTGTTTTCAGTTGTCAGAGTTTTGCCTAGACACAGTCAGGGTGAATTTGATTTAAATTAAATCTATTTTAAAACATGATTTTTTAAACACTAGTCAAGAAGCCTCAATTTAATCATAGTTTTCTACAAAAAGCGCATTCTTTTTCTTTAATATCATTTCTTCATTTAACTTCTTGAAACTCTGCACTTTTAGAGAGGTAAAGGCTTGACTCCGTGTGCACAACCTTGCAGAGAGACAATAGGGCTGATGGGTAGGTAATTGGGTGTGTTCTCTCTCATCTCAGTATACTGCTGTTAACAAGGATGTTGTCTCTGAAGAGACATATCCACAGTTTGAGAACTGAAACTAAACATTACTGCAGTGTTTAATGGGATCGTCTAGACTAAGTGCTGAGCACATTGGGTAGAGTGGTTTTCTTTCATCTTTACTAATCTATAGGGTAGCCTTGGGAACCCCATGATTGGGCCCCTAGTATAGTCCATGGCCTGTTGTGACCTACCTATTTATACAACTTTTCTAAAAAAAAAATTATCTGAATATATTGTCTCCAAATAGTATATAATTAGAAGTTATAATCCCTATTCTGTGATGATATATCTGAGCTTTAACATATCTTAAATTAAAATTATATATAGGTTTACTTGTTTTAAAAAAGAAGCATCTTAAAAAAAATAAATATGATTAGACCAAAAATCTGATTTTAAATAAAAAAAATAAAAAAAAATCAGATTTTTTTTGTTCTCTAAAAAAGTATTGGTTTTCTTTTTTTTTTTTTGTTTTTGTATTCACCCTGGACACAGTCCTATGTCCTCTGTATTAACTAATTGAATTCAGTGTATGATGCCATATGTATGTTGTATTTTCTTGCAAATGTGACAAAACCCTGTGAACTGTTAACCTCCTGTGGAAATTGGGGACCAGGTTAAAGAACATTTGCCTCACTCTGCTGAGATGCTTCATGATGCTGGTTGCAGGAGACAGTTGGAAGACAAATATGCTGAGACATTAGCCAGAACTTTATTTAGGCTACATAACAGCTAGGCTTAAAGCAGCTGCCATTGCCTGTTCAGTGCCCTTTAGCGTGCTAAGTCAGGGCCAGGAGTTTCCCCCTTGACGAAGCTTGTGTGACAGAAATCAGTAAACACCAAACAGCTCCGTAGGTTACACAACAGTGGCTTATGTGTGAAACTGGCACGGTGCTCATTCATGCTAGGGCTGGCAGTAAGTAGAAGCTCCCAGAGGGATCTTGCAGGAAGGCAGCCAACTCTCTAGAGACTTTACACTTGCTTGGCTGTTATAAATGAGAGGTAAAAGTCTGGGAAATTTTGTTTATCTTTTCCAAGGGAGGTGCTATTCTGTGTTGTTCTGTGTGGGGCAAGCTGCCAAGTTGACGCTGTGCCATTATGCTGTTCTCTTTTAACAAGCTGAACACCCAGGCACAGAATACTTAGCTGGTACTGACTTCCCTAGTGTACTGCGGTAGAAGGAGGGAAGTATGCCTCTTTGACACCGATCTGCATCTAACCCTAATCAGTAATGACTGAGTTACTGTTCTACACCATGTATTGCTGTACCTGTTCTGCAAGTGAATGCAAGTTGAGAGAGTTCAACCCAGTTCCTCTCACCAAACTGGAAGTCATAGAATCATAGAAATTAAGTGCTGGAAGGGGCATAGAAAGATTTGAGTCCAGCCCCCCCCTGCCCTGGGCAGGAATACTGCTGACATCAGATGATCCCAGCAAGGTGTCTGTCCAGTCTCTTCCTGAAGACTTCCAAGGTTGGGTACTGCAGAACCTCCTTGGGAGGTCTATTCCAGAATCGGGTCCCTCTTACCATGAAGAAGTTAGTTTGCTCACTTGCTTGCTCTCTAACATGCTCCCCTCCTCCCACCACAGTACCCTAGCAAAGTCAGTACCAGCTAAGTCTCCTGTGCTTGGGTGTTCAACTTGTATGTGTGAATTCTAGGTCTGTGGCAGAAATTGGGTTGAAATCTCAACTTGCATTCACTCACAATAGTAACTCAGTTGCTATTGATTTGGGTTAGATGCAGACCAGCGTCAGAGACATCTAAGCTGTGACTTTCTTTGCCTTCCTCTTTCCATTAGCTTGTTGCTTAGTACATCTTGCCTTCCTTACTCTTATATTCTTATTTTCTAAGAATAACTTTTTTGGAGGTCCTGTGAGGACACAGCTCTGTTGTGTGGATGACCACAAATTATGCGAGTCAAGTTTGTTGTGGTTGTAACACAATCTTCAGGCTGGAGCCAGCTGTGGTGGTCAGCAGTATTTCAGAGCTGGCATTCACCAACATGGATTAAAGGGCTGGGCCTCTACAATCCCAATGTGTCTAGTAGTGCTGGAGCATGATCTTGGCTCATGTTCAATATGTCTGCAAAGGAGCCTGGGGGAGCTTTTCCAACTATTGTTTTCCCAGCTTTCTAATGTCACTTTCCATTCTGTCAGCATTTATACTTCATCCACTTCAGCTACCTCTTCAATCCCTTAGAACCACCATACAGAGCTGCTTCTATACCCATGCTTTGTTTTTTAGGGTAGGGGAAGAATAGAATGCAGTTGTTTTCAGAAGAGTCTGGAAACGGAGATAAAATGCTTGCTGAGTAACTGGAGCAGGCTGGGTTGGGGTTGCATCTCATGTTCACGCACTAGGCTCTGGTGTATGGAGTTCACATGTTGCATTTGCCTAGTTTTAGATCTTTGTAGCCTCACTGGGAAACTGGATGCCTTCCTGTATTGTCCATATGCTACAGGGATCTAAAGCGAAAAATACAAACACAAAGTATTGTCAAGAGGCTTGGCAATGAGCACTCTAAGCTGGGGCTCCCTCTGCACGAATGCCTCCCTTTCTCCTCTTTTCTCAAGTTTTTTAGCTGTGTGTAAACCACGTTGTTAATCTGTTCTCCCTCAAAAGTTTCTTTAATGCAAAGAATCTCTCTTCTTTCCCAATTGCTGTACAGCTTGAAAAGGAGCCCAGATTTCTTCAGATCCTCTTAAACGTGGAATAAATCAGACTTTGCATGTGAGTTCTGTTTTGTTTTCCAGTGAGAAACCTGCCAAAGATCACAAACCCACAGACACCAAACAGCAGTTGTCCAGCTGAGTTTGCTTGTGTGTCATAGCAAAACTGTCTTTATGCTGTAAAGCTATTACCCGGGTGGAAAAGAGGGTGACTTGCCTCATGGCCATCTGTCTTGTTGGTAAGCAGTGGAGACTGTTCTGGGTTTAACCAGTGGATTTCCAACTGTGTAAATAACTTGAGCTACTTGTGAACTTTGCCATTAGATGTGGCTTCTGTTCACTGCTATTTGGCTAAAATCAGCTCAGCATTCTTGGCTTCTCAGTGCAGTAGTTGGCAAGTGCAGAGAATTAATACATGTGAGGAATCAACCTGAAACTTCTAGTACTTTCACATGCTGCAATTGAACCTGCAAGCTCTAAATAAAGTAGTGTTCACTGTGGTATGTTAGCAAATGGAGCATCCATCCCTAACGAGCATGGGAATTGAGAGCTGGGACTTCCAGTGGCTTGACTTTGTCAGGCTGAGCATGATGCATCCACCAGTCTCTGACCCCAGGTTACTGATGTGCCTGTCTCTAGACTGGGGCCAAGGAACTTTTGTCATGAGCTCAATCCAGATTCACTATGCACATGCTATGTCACAGACCATGTGTAGGGCTTTTCTGTTTAATGCTTTGAAGAAAACGGATCAGATATGAAGGACCTGTAAGAAGTTAATGCAACAAGATATCTTTTTTTTTAGGCAGATGTTGCAGTTTGGCAGTTATTTAAATGAGGAGGATGGGTATAATAAGCAGATGAGGATCTAGGGCAGGACTTGAGTTTGTGTAATAACCTTGGGGAAAAATAGGGCTAACCCCCTTTATAATGGTCACTCCTTACCTCAAAGGAAGCCATAGTACATTACAGGCTACTCTGGCTCCATCAAAATGTGGACTCCCCTGTCTTGGAAGGTAGCTACTTGGCAAGTAATAAACTGTGCAGTGGTGTGAAAGGGAGAAAGCAGGCTGCTTGGAGAACTCCCCTGACTAGACTAGATCAGGTGTACCCAACTTCTGAGTGGTTGGGGGCTGCAGGCGCAGCCCCCTTCCCTGGCCCTGATTGCATGCCATGTGCATTTCATATTTTGCCACACTGCACACTGGTGTGGAGGGCACTCCTCCTCCTGCTTTGAGCTGTGCTGGCATCCACCCCCCACCCCTTCACCATGTCATACAGAATCCGTAAGTCCTATGGCTTCATGCTCCTTCAACTCCAGGGGCAGGAAGCGGAGAGTGGAGGGGGTGCCTGGAGACTGGCAGCTGCTAGAGTGCTGGGGAGAGCAGCACCCAGGTTGCAGCTTAGCCCCTTGGTGGCTGCTAGTTGGACCGTCCTAGATTGGATGATCTAGAAATAACACTTCCAAAATCATCAGGCCACTGAAACAAGCACATTCCTCCCATTTTTAGTCAGTAGTATGCTCATATGGCTCCTCTCTGCAAAGAAACAGCTTTTGTGTAGCTGAGTGGACCCCTGTCACTTATTGACACAGGTGATTTCAGGGCATGTCTTTAGCATCAGGGAATTTCCATATTGTTATTGATGGATTAATTTATGCTCCTTTTAATAAAAATAAGTGGGTGGCTGTCGGAGGGTAGAAAGCTGGTATTTGGCATGATATTAAGGCACCAGCAGTGTACTTGAGTCCATACAAAAGACACTCTTTTTCTCAAGGAGCTTAGAATAACGTGAGCTGCTCAGTAAATAAATATAAAGCAGGTGTTGGCAGCAGTTGAATGTAAATCTTTTCCCACTTCTTGAACCCTTAACTGTATCCCTTCAAATCAGTTTAGTAATGCTGAAGAGGTGCAGTTAAGGGTTGTCATGGTTGCTTTCTGGAAGCAAAGAAAGATGCATTGGTTTTTTTTTCTGACTGGGGCAGGAGAAGGTCAAAGGGAAGGGGAGAAATAACTTAAAACTTCATAGGAAGTTTTACAATTTTAGGATGCCTATAGATGTGATCTTTCACATTCTAATTGGAATGCTTTGGAGCAGACTTGATTAATTGAGTGTGCTCCATGTTCTAACTAAAATGCTCCAGCATCTCCTCATTGTCATGTGTATTAAGCCCCCATGTGTTTCAGACTGTCCATGGGGGGGCACTGTCTAAACCTCATTGAATGAGCTTTAGACAATGCATCCCATGGCCATTTTGAAATGCTGCGAGGCTTAATATATATGATGGTGAGCTGTTTTAAAGTGTCTGGTGTCTGTCCAGAAACCTCTCTAAGAGCGCCACCCCCACCCTGAACACACGTATAGGCAGCCTAAATGTTTGCAATTGTATTTGCCTCCTGGTTGCATATCTTGTAATTGAGAGGTAGCACCAAATGGTCTTTGTAGTTCTTGCAGCCTACTGCTGTGTTGATTGTATTTCTGGCCCTTTTAATGTTTCTGTTGGGTTCAGTTCAAACGTTAACAGTATGGGACCTGAAAGCTCAGATCAGAGCAGAGCTATGCATACACATTTTCTGTGTGTTTTGCAGCAGTGCTTCAAGGTAGGTACAATGAACTCTGAAGTGTTTTTGTAATAGAGTTGCTCTTTGAGGAAAATTCTTCATCGTAAACTAAAAGAAGAGCTAGACTAGGGAGACCAGTCAGAAATGATCTATAAGCAGTAGCATTAGTACAGTATGCACTATTTAAGTATAGCCTGGCTTTTCCCTACAGTGATGTTAATTGGAGCCTCTGCCTCTTTTCCAGTGGGTACTTACCTGTTGCATCGCTTGTGCCAATGGTGAGATTGTAAATTAAATTATAAAAAGGAAGGAGTAACTGGTCAGCCAGATTCAGATGCATCAAAAGTGTTCCATGGGGAAACCTGCACAGTGTCTGCATCTGTATGGGGCTAGAGTTAATCACTCAGCATCACAGTCATCACACCTGGATAATGGCTGAACATCTTTATCATTTGTGACTCAGGTTTCAGCCTGTCTGCTTTCTTGTTTAGGGTCATCCAGTAGCCGTCATCCAAACCAGGTGACTCCCAAGAAGAGTGGCCTGAAGAATGGGCAGATGAAGAGCAAAGATGATGAGTGTTTTGGGGATGACATAGAAGAACTCCCTGACACCGACTTTGATTTTGAAGGGAATCTGGCACTTTTTGACAAGGCAGCCGTGTTTGAGGAGATCGACACGTATGAGAGGAGGAGTGGCACTCGCTCCCGTGGCACCCCAAATGAGAAGCCAGCTCGCTACCGGCATGATGAGAATATCCTGGAATCAGAGCCCATTGTCTACAGACGGATCATCGTACCCCAAAACAATAGCAAAGAGTTCTGCACTGGTATGATGTTCCTCTTTAGTGATGAGGACCCACTGCTCCTCCAGGAGATAAGTGGAAGGTGTTCCTGGTGTGGGGGGAGGGGATAATCTGTCAGCTTGGTATAATACAAATGAGGTCATTCATTTATATAACCTTGGTTCTATCATTTCTCCAGCCCCTTATCTTCTAAATTTTGGAGGTCAGAAGCAGTCTGATAACCAGGGGCAACTGATTAAGCAGGGAAAGGGGAGTTGAATCTTAACAGGAAAAAATTGTGACCTGTCAGAATAAATCCATGGGATTTGAGACCTTCAAATCATGCTGTTGCTTTCTGTAGTACAGAGAGTCTGTGCGGACTTGGTCCCTTGGTCTCCAAGAGCAGGAATTCCTCGGGATTTCAGTGCATGCTAGTATGCTGATAAATGTGCTGTGTTGCAAGGCAGTAAAATTCATGAGCTTTTGTGTGTTTTGCCTGCCTTGAAAGCAACTGTCCATGAAGCTGCTTATATACTCTCCTGTTTAAAAGGAGCACTTGAAATATAGCTATTATAAAATGCTGAGCTGAGAACAGTTTTGGGTCCCACGTACTTTCCAGAGTGATCACTTCCAAATATGGTGTTACATTTTCTCTTCCCTCCCTCCATTATATTTAATATGCATTTAAAAAAAACCCCAGGAAACTGCATGCATGATCCACAAAGATTGTATGTTTGTGGGCTTTTGGGGAGCATTTTTTACTTCTTTTACAGTAATGTAGGTGTTAGAAATGTATATCTGAAAGTTTCACCCTCTCAAGTTGCCAGCCTACCTTTAACTTGAAGCCTTCCAATAAATGCTGTGGGCAAATAGTACTTCTGTAAACAGTTGTTAACTGTATCTTGACACCATCTACAGCTGTCTTGTAGTTTCTAGTCATGAGTAAAGTTTTATTAGCACTCAAGTTTTTATTAGTCTGAGCTTTCTTCAACATGCAGTTTCAACATAAAGCCTCACTGCCTTTCCTAACATTCAGAGCGTCAAACTGAGGTACAGGTAATAGATGGACAGGTATGTGGTGTTTGACTACAGTGAGGCAGCATTCCTCAGATGTTAACGAAGAAAGCACCTCTTCAGCCATCTAGCTTGTCTTCTGGGAGTAAATGTAGCATTGTTTCCTATTTTACACTTAGTAGCATTTTGTGTAGATGGTTTTAAATAGTGTACCATAAATAAAGTTGTTTTTGCCGCCACCTTTGGGAACCAGTTATATAGGCTAATCAGTCTCGCTGTTGGGAAAGACTTCCCTGATGCACAACCTTAATTTTCCAATAACTTCAACCCATTGCTCCTATTTACTACTAGGGCTGTGTGAAGCTTTGGGTCTTGATTAGATTCAGTCACTGAATCTTCAAACCGAATGAGAGGACTCTTTAATCTCTCCAAATCAAATTGGAACACTCTGAATCAATTTGGATGCAGACACAGCTGTAAATTTTTATTTTTTTTTTATTTATTTATTTTTTTTTACATATCTCTAGGTAGCAGGGGCTTGTGAATGCTGTGATGCTGGGGCACCTAGGGTGTTGCACAGAAGCATGTGGGGTTCCCAGTGCACTCAGCAGCAAGCCCAGAAGTGGACCAGTAGCACCTCTGGGTCTGCTAGGATCCATGTTTGGGGGGGGGGCTGTGCCCCCTGGCTTAGTGCCTGGTGCCTCCTGGGTCTGGGGGGGCACCCAGGGTCCCCCTGTGGCCAATCTCCAAGCTGAGGGGGCCTCCCAGCACACTCTCTGGCAGACATGGAAGTGGACTGGAAGTACTTCAAGTCGACTTTCGGGTTTGTTGCTGAGCACATTGAGGGCCCCTGCATTCCTGTGGGATGTTCTGTGCATCCCAGCATTGCAGTGATCATGAGCCGCACCTGCTACCTCAAGGTATCTAGAAAAAACTTTTAAAGCTGTGCCTATGAATCGCTGATTCTCCAGATTGGCATCGGATCTTCAGATTTGAATTCAGCTGAATCAAATCAGGAACAGTGATCCAAATCAACGAATGAAATCACTGTCCTTGATTTGGACCAAATCTGAATTGAATAGGGCCCGCTTTGCACACCCCTAAGTATTACCCCTTTTACTTCTGTTTCCTCACAACATTTATGTATTTCAAGAATGTATAGACCAAGTTCTTGAAACCTTTAGCTGAAACTTAATGAAGCTGTAAAGTGGTACTAGGTAAAGAATGCCAAGGGGAAGGGTCAGGGAAATTTAAAGATTTTTATAAGTTTATGACGGCTTTAGTGTTGAAAACCCATACACCAGAACAATTAATAGCCTGATGGTCAATCCCTTTAGTCTTTTGGTGGCAGAGCAAGGACTTGAATCTAGACCATTCTCCTGCAGTCCAAGTGAGTGCCTGACTAGGGGTTGGCAACCTATGGCCTGTGGACTGAATCTGGTGTGCAGAGCTGGGGTTTTGGCAGTGTTTGGTGGCAGGGTGCTGTGCTACAGTGGGGAGCTTTGCTTGTGCTATGCCATGACTGAGGAGTAGCAGCCAGGTCCTAGCACTGGCCCACTTTTGACCCAAGCTGGCTCTTTCTGAGCCACTGCCAGAAAATGTTGCTGACCTTTGCACTGGGCTGTGGTCCTTCTGTGGTTCATCTCACACCTGTCAGAACCTTTGCCAATAACAATTGACTTGGAACTAGTCCATGCTGGTGAACTGTTTCCATTTTAATAAGATGCTGTTTTCTAACCAGAAAGTTTCAACAGACTTCCATTCAGACCTCCTCTTTACTGTTGTAGTGGTAGCTAATTTTTGGGGGGTGTAATTTCTTCCAACTTCCTAATCATTTTGTCCTTCTGTGATATTTTTCCTGGTAATTTGGGACCCACAACAGAATGCAGTAGTTGGAGATACCTAGATAACTTCTTCCCTGCTTTTTTAAAATCTCTTTTGGATTATCTGCATTTTAGGAGATCAAATTAGTATTAACTTTTTTGTTTTCTATTTGTTTACAATGGGGTATAGGATCACAGGAAAGTAGAGCTGGAAGGGACCTCACAAACGCATCTAGTTCAGTCCCCTGCTCAAGGCAGGAGCATCCCTCACTAAACCATCTCAGCCAAATGTCTAAATTCTACAACTTCTCTAGGTAGCCTGTTCCACTGCTAAACCACCCTCATAACCAGAAAGTTCTTCCTTATCTCCTACATTTAAATTTCCTGTGATGCAACTTGAGGCTATTACTTCTACTGTCCCCTGTGGGCAAAGAGAAAAGCCAAATTCCATCTTCTCTGTAATCATCTTTTGTGTTTTTGAAGACCTGTCAAATCCCACATCCTTCCTCCTGCCCCCCGCCTCAATCTTCGCTTCTCCAAACTAAATAACCTTAGTTCTTCTAGCCTTTCTTCACTAGTCTTGTCTCCCAGGCCCCTAATTACTTTTATCACTCTGTGCTGGACTCTTCCCCATCTGTCCACATCCTTTCGTGAATTGTGGGACTTTGAACAGGACACAGTACTCCGGGTAAGACATCACCATTATTGCAAAGAACAGAAGAATTGTTTCTCTTACTTTGCAAGTGACACTTCTGTTAAGCCAACAATATACTGTTGTGTGGTTTGTTTGTTTGTTTTCTGACCAGAGCATACTTGGCTCATTCAGTCTGTCGTCTACTGTAACTCCCAGGTCCTTCTCTACAGCACTGCAGCTCAGCCAGTCATTCTGTAGTCTATATTTGTTCATGCAATTATTCTATCCCAAGTGCAGGGCTTGTTTGCACTTGTCCTTGTTGAATCTCACCTGATTAATTGCTGATCACTTTCCTGTCTCCCCCCCACACACCCTTTCAGTCATTCTAGATCCTAGAACTGCTCATCAGAGTGATTGAAATGCAACTCAACTTGTAATCCTGCAAATTTGCTAAGCATGCACTCAGTCCCATGATCAAAATCATTAATGAAGATGTTGAACAGTACTGGACCCAGGACAGACCCCTGGGGAACCCTGCTGTCTCTTCCCAAGTAGACATTGAACTATTGTTGACCTCTCTTTGAGCGTGATAATCCAACCAGTTATGTAACCACATTATGGTACTTTCACCTAGCTTGTATTTCAAGGTTATAATAACCATCTTGGTGTCTCTCCCTTCCCCTCTGAGTAATTATCTGTAATGGCATCAAGAACGGGTATTCTGTTTACAATAGGGAATCAAAATTTGGGAATGGATATATATGAATCATGCAATAAGTGTTGAATTGGGGGTCTTGTATTTGAGTGCCAGAAAGTTTTCTGAATCTATTGTTGATGCATGCTTTTTGTCCTACAGCAGGAAAATGGAAGAAAGAGATGGAGAGAGTTGTCTTCACCTCCTAATGTTAAATACACTCACAGGCTCAGTCATTTCAGGATTCCTTTTTTTTTCCAAGCCAGTTTGATTGAAACTAGATTCTGTGATTTAGACGCCCAAACTAAAAGTCTAAGCTGCTGCTGATACAAGTGGATATGCAGTTGCTCTTAAATATAGTCAAGATCAGAGAAGACTTATTTTTCATAATGTTGCAGTTTCTTTCTTTCCTCATTAATACAAAGATGAGTCAGAATGAGTTTCATCCCATCATTGGTGTTAATTCAGCAGAGAAGTGCGCCCATTATCTTCCTTTAGAATTGTACCTCCTAAAGGGATTTTTTGTAAGCCAGGAGTATCAAACTTTCATCCCAGGCCCTGAATCAGATCTGGACAATAGGGGCTTCTCCTGGGCTGGATTTGTGGGCCTGGGACCAGGTGGCTGCATGGAGCTGTGTTTGGGTAGTGCAAATCCAGGGGGATTTCACTGGTGAGAAGCCAGGGGTTTGCAGTGATGCAGAGCTGGAGATGTGTAGCTGCTTGGGGCTACATTTAGGTAGTGGTGTGTAGCTAAGGGTGCTGCCACTGATAGTCATGTCCACTGGAGTCCAAAGGCTCCAAATTCTGCTCTCCTGCACTTCAGGTAGCCCATTAGTGGACCAGATGTGGTGGTTCTGTGGGTCAATCCATACTGCTGCCCATATGTTTGATACTTACCTGTCATTCATTTACAACGGGGTATGAAATAAAAATGGACCCAGCCAGAGCACAGAAAAAGAAGTTGAGTGTTCTCCACTTGGTTTTTTCCTACCAGTTTGGGCTTCATCATGAATTCAGCATTTCAGTCTAGGTGTAGTAGTCATTATTTCTTTTTGCAGCTGAAGTGTTTGTCTGGGGGGAAGGCTAGATGAAGGATTCTTGTCTTTATAGTTGCAAAATGTTTTGAGGCCTAAAATAAAAATCTAAGTGGTAGATAATTCTGCAAGATTCCTGGCCCAGTATACTTAATGTAGTCCCATTAATCTTCCATATAGGCTTCTGTGTATACTTAGAATGAAATCTGTCCCTTCATACTAACTAAAAGAAAGGTATTGGATCATGGTTTTCCTGCTGTTTGTTCTTACTAGGGCAGATGTGCAATCTCCTGAGTAGTGATAGAAAAATCCCACTGCAGTATGTAGCAGTCTTTCCCCAGAGAAGTTCATCTCCTTTCAGTTACTTGATGAAGTTTCCTTCCATTAAGGAAATGATAATAGCTGCATGGTGAATATACTGTAAATGGTTGAATGTGTTCAGCCATTTCAGTTCTGGTGATCATTAGCATAAGACTAGCTGTGAATTAAACAGATCAGTGTATTGGAGTGTGTGGAAGTGTGTTTAGGGTCTTGGGCCTCTTATTCTTGGCACATACAGTTGTCCAAATACCAACTGCTTATCCTTTGAAACAGTCTTGATTCTTCTCTGCTCAGCATTCTTCCAGGCTTTGTGAGTAGACTACCTTAGCCAGTGGGGAAGGGAGCAGCAGCTGTGGGCATAAAAGACAGATTTTGATATGGCAAGTCCCTGAAAGCATCAGTGGGTTCCTGTAGACGTGCAGGGAGCCTGCTCCAGCATGCTGGAAATCTAACATGTCAGAGGAGACTTGATTAATCAAGTCTGCTGGAGCATGGCAGTTGATGTGCTGCCGCAGCCTTCCACATCAATGGCGTGCATTGGCGTCCCCATGCTGAAAAACTGGCAGCAGGGTCTTTGAACTAAAACACAATTGAGCTTCAGTAAGCGCCCCGTCGCCATTTTTCAGTGTGGGGATGCTGATACACATGACATGCTAATTAAAGCCCCTGGCACCACATCCCTGGAGCACATGTAAAATGCCCAGTGATACTGAAATCCATTATTTCTAGGCTATTTGCTGTAAATGCTTGTCTTTCCACTGCAGCTTCTGTCTTCTTTCTTTCTTTCTGCCTGCATCCATCAGCAGATTTCTGCCTGAAGCTATACAGGAAATGGATATTCCTTAGCCACCTTTTTAATTTATCTTATTAGGCTTGTCACTCACCAAACAGTCATTTTCTATGATTGGCACTGATACAATAGCTAGTCTGGCTGAGTGGAGCAAGTGTTGCACTATTCATTGACAGTGTTCCAGTTTTCACCATCCCGGAAGAGGAAGAGCTTTGGGGTATTTAATCCCTGGAATTCCAGCTTCCTACTCTGATGTAATAAATGGCCTAGGGAATAACCAGGGTTCAGTAGTGGTGCTACCACTTTAAAAGTTATCTACCTCCTAAACGATCATCTCTGTAGTCTTTGATAAAAAGCTATTTTTGTGAAATTTAAAATACTGCAATGACTTGCCTTTTTGTACATTCTATAAACTATTGGAAGTGAGCTCTCAAAATGCTTATATTGGTGTGAGTTTAGAGCAGTGGTTGAAATTCCTGATTTCTTCCCTATCTCTGAAAGAGAAGGTCAGTTTTGTAGAAGAGATAATAAGCACTGCCAGAAGACCCCTTATTTAGGTGTCAGTTTTGATTCAAGAAGACTTTATTGGTATGAAATCATAGGGTTTTGCCTTTACTTTTGAAATCTCTCAGGCAGCTATGCTGAGATTTATTATACCAGTCTCTTCTGTGAGGGTCAAGGAATATAGAGGTGACAGTGTATGAAATATCTGGTAAGCTCTCTGGAAGTGTTGCAGGATCACTGAAGCACAAAAGGCAGAAAGACTGGAATGCATTCCAGAGAAAAAAGCAAACAGTGAAGCCAATAGGACATTTATCACTTTGTTGATCGTGACTTACTTGACTCCATGCCTGGGGCTCTGCCTGTGAATTATCTCCTAAATATATAATTAGCCTTCACTCCAGGCTGGCTTCTGTTGCATCCTTTTGTTTCCCCTTACATGATAATTGAAAGCAAAAAAGCAAGTTGACAAAAAATATTGCTCCCCAAAGGCCTGGCTGTTCTACTTCTAGAGCAGTGGGTGAACCATTTCTCCTGCTTTCCGCCACTGCTGCCCAGTCAGAAAATTAAATTACAGGGTGTTGGGGGCCATCCCGATTCCTAAACTGGGCATCTTCCATGAAAATACTTGTTCCCAAATGTACAGGGACAATCAAGGGAACCAGTCTCTTGCAAGTAGTGCAGGTAGACTGGCTTGTCCAGCTTTTTCTCAGTTATTTTCAGCCTTGAGCATGTCAGACTCCAAGTGCCAGTCTCTAGCAACTGTGTTCTCTTGAACTTTTGGTTTTTTAATGAGTGCTAGTGTGAGGAACATGTGTATTCCAAATCATGGTAATAGTGCTTAAAGACAAAGATTAAAGTTGCAGTTGCATAGGAAATGGTCACTGAACTTGCAGTGGGTGAAAAACTTACCTTTGGAGTTTATTTATAGACTATTCTAGCACACAAATTTGAAAATGGATTGGCTTCTCATACTGCTTTAACTTCTTATGAACTCCAAGAGCACAAGCTTGCATTTTATATGGAGTCAAGCCAAGCCACTACTTGGCTAATAGAACTTGGATGAAACCTGAAATTAATATTAAAGTAATGCCACACTGGGCCATCTGAAGTTGCTGAAAAGCCTGTATTTAAATGAAAAAATACATCCAGGGTAATGCACCCTTCTTTAAGAGGGTTTTTTTTTTTCTCCACCTCTTAATGGACCCCAACCCTGCCTTTGAAGAGCCCACCTTTTCCTAAGACAGAAGGGTGTCTCCTTTTCAACCCCTTGTTATACCTGATGAGATAAGAATTTCTAAATACTTTACAGCAATGTAGGTTGTAACCATACTGGTCTAAAGACATAGGCAGACAAGGTCCTTTGGGTAAACGTGAAATCTTTTATTAGACCAACTAAATAGTCAGAAAAATGTGTTCTTTGCAAGCGTTTGGGTACAAACACCCTTCTTCAGGCAGAGATGGTCACTCTCTTTGGGCAGAGACTTCCTCCTTTGTCTGAAGATGGGTGTTTGTACCTGAAAGCTTGCAACAAACAATTTTTTCCAACCTATTTAGTTGGTCTGATAAAAGAGATTTTTATTTACCCAAAGAGCCTTGTTTGCTTGAATACTTTACAGGAATGTATTTGGTATACTTGGATATATTTAGATGTATTTGAATACTTTTACAGGCCTCTTATGAGTAAAGCATTGCTGTGGTCTAAGACTGTGCTTTTTCAAAACGGTGGTCCGCGAACCACCAGTTGCCGGCCCACAGCGAGTTGCCAGGAAAAAAAGAAATATCAATGTTATGCTTCTGAAAATGTCATAGCACCACAGTTCATACATTCTAACACTCCAGGTGACGTCATGTCCTACAAGGTGAGAAAAGAGAGAAACAGCTGGTCGCACATTGTTGTAGTGCTGTTGCATGCAGTTGCTGCCACCAACTGAACCAGGCAGGCACTGGTCCCTGGCCCACTGGGGAAAAAAATTGTCAGTCTGCCACATTGGATAGTTTGAGTAGCACTGGTCTAAGACATTGAATTAAGCCCTTTATGTACAAGGAAACTGGAAGCATGGAGGTTCAGAGTGGCTGCTGCCAGTCAGGGAGTATAGTGCATTACTGTGAATGAGTTGCTGCTCTGTGCCCCTCTGTTGCATGTTGATCACAGCCATTGGCATTCACCCCTGGCTTCTACAGGCAGCAAAGGGCATGTCTGTAAGGAACAGTTCAGGGGTAGTGCCATTCTGCTATTCCTACATCTACTAGCAGCAACTGACCAGAGAAATTGTCCCATCTTTTCAAATAAAAACAGCTAACGGTGGGCTTAATTCTTATCACCCACAGAAAATGTTGCAGATTCCTGTTGTAATAGTCTGCTTTGAGTGAAGCAGATACATGTGGTGTCACTGCAAATTCCTAGGGGTGCGTGGATATCCTGATGCAATGAGAACCACTCAAAGGCAGCAAGTCCTGTGCCAGGTCAAGGAAAGTGAAGAGAACATGATCAGTAGTTGGGAAGCAGGAGAGAGAAGGAAGTTGGCATGTGTTGCAAAAGAGATCAAGAGCAGCTTGCACACAGTGCAGGGGGACTGTTATATGGGACTTAAACCAAAGTTTCTCCTGGCTGGTTGGTACAGATATGATGGGATTTTTTACTTGTCCAGGGTCCTTGACCAATTCCTCCATTGCTATGCACTCTGTGGCTTCTGGATGTGGCTCTTTATGCCACAGGCAGCTGCATTTTCATGATGCTATGCCTCAAGCATTTTGGTGGTTTGGCCTTTTTGTGTGCTTTGGCATTTTTGTCAATTTGGGAGCTTTTGGCCATCAGAGATGTTACCAGGGATCACTACATGGAAGTGGCTCATTGATCCCCATGGACAGGAGCCTTGAGCCTAAACAAAGGTTAAGAACTGCTGCTCTAGAGGTGGTAGAACCTGTCACCAATTTTTTTTTTTTTTTGGTTCCAGTTAGACAAATGTGTTTGGGATGGTTTGACCCAGATTATGATACATAAGGCAAGGGGTTGGACTAGTTGACCTCTTTTTAAAGTCCCTTCTAGCCCTGCTTCTCTGTCTTAACTCAAGCATCCTAACAGAAGCCATATGCATCTCCACCCTTGTTAGCACCAGATCCTGGTGATGTGACATGGGTGGTAGCCTAGTGAGAGAGTAGTAGGTGTGGTTATTGAAGATTTCCACCCTCCTCTCCTGCAGCAAGTCCTAGGTAGCCATCTTGGCCTGTTGGCTAGTCCTTCAACTGTGTATACCTCTGCACATGCTTTGTGATGTAGGCACTGATTTGAATGGGTAACTTGTTCATAGCTCTTGTGCCCAGGACAGAATGTACTTTAGAAAGGAACTGTAGCCTCCTTCAGCAATCGGATTGAAGCAGCACTGTGCGTGTCATGAAATTGTTCATTGCATCTGCCTTTTTTTTCATGGGCAGCTGTAAAACTGATATTAATGTTAAGACTTAAGCCGACTTTATTGCATTGATTATTGAACAATAAAGCTTCCCCTATCCAACTCAAACATCATTAAATTTGGCTGGAGTTCAGGTTTGTTGCAGCCTTGTTATTGTTTTTCAGGTTTACACGCTACCTCCCTCATTACTTTATTTAACTCCCTCCACGTTTTTTGTTGGTTTTTTTTGATAAGCCAGTCTGACTGGTTGGACCTTGCGTGAGTGCTAAGAAAGGAAGTTTTCTTGGCACTTGACCACGCTCCAGTGAGAGAGCAATTAGGACAAAGCATAAAGCCAGTTTGAGCCTTGTTGCTTGCATGCTAAGATGCAGGGTAATAGTTTTCCATATCTTTGTCAGCCCCCATCCCATAAACCCGTTAGGTAATCGGACTTTCCAAAGCCAGACAAATGGCAACAGGCATGTATTAAATCTCAGGACCTGAAGGGGGGTGCGTGTTGGATGTTTTCTTCTCAACTAGATTTGCATTATACTAGAGTATGGGTAGTGTGAAATGCAGAGGTGGAGTTGAAGGCATCCAATTCATACAGACTCTGTAAAATATAAACAGCAATTGCCGGTTGGTCCTACTTGAAAAAATCTGCATTAAATAAAGGAGTCCTAAGCCCCATGTTGGGGGAGGTAGGGATGGAGTATGTGTAGTATTGTTGAGAGACCCTGCTCATAAGCCACTCTGAATCCTACCTCAGGCTAGAAAAACAAGATCTGATGAATGAGCAAAGCTATGAATGGGAATGAGCTAGAGCTGAACCTTGCGTGACTTAGGAGGCAAAGGGTGTGTGAACACAGACAGGTGCGTGACTAGTGTTACTGGTTTAGGATTGTTAGTGACTTACTACTCTCAACGTTCAGCTCTTTTAAGCTGCTGCTATCAGCTGTTTTAAATTATGGCTGATAATGCACATGCTCGCATATGTAGAGCATGTAATAAAAGCATGATTAGGAAAGGTAGTTTTAATAAGCTGTTAACATGCAAGGTCAAGCATTTGTTTTCAGCTGTTCCACGTCTCCATCAGTACTGGGTCAGGTTCATAAATCAGAGCTAGAAAGGACCCCAAAATCATCCAGTCCAGTGGCTTTCTCAACTTCTATGATGACTCCTTAAACTTTATTATTCAACACAGGATCACTGGGGTAAGTAGTAGTATAAAGGCAGTATTTTGTGTCACTACAGCCATACCAGTATACTCTCCTAGGTTGTGGAAGAGGATGTTATATTTGCGCTTTTTTTCTTCTAATTGTATTTTTCCTTTCCTTTTTTCTCTTTCTATTCTTATCTCCATAGAAGTTTGCCACATACCCTGAGAGGTACATGCATCCCAGCTTGAAAAACTGTGAGTTTGATCCTGTCTCTAGTTTGTGCTACAGCAGGGGTGGCCAGTCTGTGCCACACGTCACATAGGCAGCCTCTGTGTTTGACACATGGCAGATCGGAGTGGGGTAGGGAGCAGAAAGCAGAGCAGACTGGGCAGGTAGTGGGATGAGAGTGGTACTTGAGTTGGAAGCTGGGCTAAGTTTTGACACCTGACAAAGTTTGGCCCCCCACTGTGCTACAGAATTACCCTAGAAGTGAGCCTAATAATGACTTGCATTTTTTTTAAGGCACATCTTTCTGAAAGACCTCCAGTCTTGTCTTGAACACATCAAGATAAAGAATCCCTTGCTTCCTGTAAGTTGTTTATAATGGTCCAAGACTAGGCTTTCTTGACAATACGACGATACAAATAATTAATGTGAAACACTCACACAACTGAAAGAAGAACGTTTTTCAGTTTGTCTGTGTTTTTTGGTTCCTGTTACAATTTTATCACTAAAGAGACCTTCAGCACCTGGTGTTTCTCCCTGTAGAAGGTAGTTGTATGCCATGGGCAAGTGTCCTTTTACTTCTCACTTAAACCAGTAGTTTTCAACTTTATTAGATTCGAGGCACCCCTTGGAAAATGCCAGTTCTTAGTCTTCACTTGTTTGGGTATGGAAAAAGACTAGAGCAATTCTTCAGTTGCAGTGGACTTAGAAAAATATAACCAGCCAGACTGTTTTTGACATGTTTGATTCCTGTTTGAAATCTCTGGGTTTATCTTGTGAATTGTGTAGGTGTTTGCTTGTCTAACGGTGCCTTAAAGGGATCTTGCAGCACTCGGGTTGAGAAACACAGTGGTAAACTATATATTCAGTGGTACAGCAAACACCTTCTTTTTTCCCCATCCTGCAAACTCTTTGTGTGGCTCGTCTTTGCACCATTGTGTTTCTTCAGTATCATCTTTAAAATGTGGCTGTCAGAACAACATGCAAGACTCTAGCAATGATCTTACCAACTCAGTCTTCTGGGATAGAATTTCCTTCTCCTTAATCTCCAGGTATACCTCTAAGGAATACACGGACCTTTTTAAACCAGGGCATCACACTGAGTTGCTTGTCCTCTAAGACCCCTAAATCCTCTCCAGAGTCACTGTTTGTCCAAGAGGCCACCAAGGAAAACCACTGTGGAGAGGGCCTGGGGGAAGCAAAAGCACCGAGTCAACCACCCTGAGTCAAGGGGTGGGAAATACCTTCTTCCTAGCTCTATAAGCTTGCATTTGGCTTAGTTCAAACCTTTTTATCTGATTCGAGCAGTCCATATTGCCTCGTACAGCTGCCCCATTGTCACCATTATTTTTCCACTCCTCCTGACCAAGTCCACAAGTCTTGGTCTCTGTGATTTAGGTGTTGGGAGCATAGTGTGTTAAAGCATTTAAGAAACATTTTAAGGCACCTCTTAGTTTCTGCTGATCTTCTGTAGAGTTAAGCTAAGGCATTATCACCCATTTGAGTAATGTCTAATCTCTGTTGACATCAGTACAGTAGAACTGACCCTTAAATGTAGGCACAAGTAAGCAGAGAGATTTTTGTTAGCTCAGGTGGTTCAAACCCTGGCTTGGCCTTCTCCCTACTTGAGTACTGGCTGTGGTAGTATATATCCACCAAGTGCTGAATGGAGGTTAGTTCTGAATTTGCGTGTCAAATGTGCGCTGCTAATGTGAAACTGCAATAGTCCTGATCAGTCCTGACTCAGAAATATGACCTCATCATCACTGAACGTACCTGATTCTATGGCATCCTTGAGGCAGGGCCCCTGCCTGGGATTATCATGTATGTGCGGTAAGGAGGAATGAGTCTTCTTTTGAGTCATGTCACTTATTTATGTAAACTCTCTCTCCCGCTTCCTGTGTGTTTTACCTGCCAGGAGACCACACCATAAGAGCTAACAGCCTGCTTGACAATAACACCCCAAGTCTTCACTCACTTGGAAGCTGTTGATTTGTTCCCGAATGCCTCCAAACGCTGCTCGTTCAGTTCCAAACAGTGAATTTTGAATTATCGAAACAACAGACATGAGCCAAGAACTATTCCTCCCTGTAGTCAGGCCTCTGGAGCTGTGATCAAAGATCACAGGCTGAACTGAACTGAGCTGTGCTGGTACTTGGATGAAAGACCTGTGGACCTGCTCTAGAGTCCAGGCCAGGCCCATATATGAACTTGGTGCTATTCAAGAATTCCTTTGGGAGAAGTTTAAACAGAAGCTTGGACTTTTTGGCTAAAAAGCTAGAAATAGTTTGCAGGCAATTGGGGAATTAGCCTGTCTTGCTGTCTTTGTAACTTTCATGTCGCTACCTTCTGCCAGCCTCTTCTCCCCCTACATTTCACACTGGGGTATAGTCTTATGCTTTCTGTCTCTGATCTTAATGCAGTGTGCTGTTTTTCATCTGCTGTGTTACTCTACAAACTCTCTCTCACTCTCTTTCAGTCATTGGCCATTACTGATAGCAGAAGTTATAATGGTTTGGTTTTTTTTTTTCTCCGGGTACTTTTGAGTCACAGCATCTATTTCTTGGTTTTCAGTGCAATTAAATTCCTAACCAGGTGGGCAGGCTTTCTAATGAGAGGGTTGTTTTGAATTGATAGTCCTCTTGGAAGCTGTTGATAGAAATCCCAAGAAATCCTTCCCTTGGCAGGATTTAACCCTAGCCAGAAAAACCCAGCCTCTCTAGGATGATTCCCCAAGGCCATCAATCTGCCTTGCCAGTGGTTCACTGAGATGCGTTATTCCAAGCCCAGGAGTTGTATTGGCTGTCATAACACCCCATGTCTTCTTGACAGTTGTCTAATGTGGCTCCATTGAAGATGAAAACTTCTAATAAAACGTACACATTTTAGGGTCCATGTATTTCTCGTTACTTGGCTGCGCTGTATTTAGATTAGTGGTAATATGGCTAAAAAAAACCCCCAAAAAGTGCCTTGAAGAGACTCCCAGTTGCAGTTTTCTGCTTGCTGAAGTCTAAAGTTTCTCCTGAAATCTAAGCCTGCTTTGTGAATGGCATTAATTATTAATCCTGTTGGCTACAACAACCTGTTGGTGTGCAAGACAATGGTGCCCCCCCCCCCCGGTTTATGCAGGTGCCTCTGCTGTGCATTTTCACGACCACTAAAAAAACATCATTTCAACAAACTTTTTTTTTTTTTTTTTTTTGTATCTAAATATTTTTAAAAGAAAAGGGAAGCTGCATTATGATGATGTCACAAGAGCATTGACTTTCTGACTGCATTGGTCTCTCTGATTTAAGTAATATTATAAGTCTCTGTTTGAGGAGGGGGATGAAAGAGGAGGAGGTTGATATTCTAAGATGACTTTGTCTGGCACCCTCTGAGGTCTGCAGCTGTAATAACTCAATGCCTCTCACCCAGACTTCAAGACTAAGATCTCTTTAGCAGGCTGACCACCTCTTAAGAGTTTTGAGGGTTTTAAGATGTAGTGATTCTAAGTCTCAAGACTACTTGCTTTACGTTTGGATTGTCTTTGTTTGGATTGAGTTGTATCTAGTGTGTATCGTGTGTGATCTCTTTGCTAGCAACGTTCATCTTTTAAGACTCTAAACAGTTTGCTTTTGCATTCCCTCCATTGGAGGACTCATTTTTGTCAGAGGTCAACAAAAGGCCAGCAATTGTGCCATGCACTATATGATCAACAGATAGTCTGTGCCCCAAAAAGTTTGTAGTTCGAACAGGCAGATGGAGGATAAGGGTGTGGTATAACAAGTGGAATGAATAACTTGATAGAACTGCTGCCACGTTGGTTCCACAGTGTAGATCAAGGACTTCTGGAGTTTAGTGGTAATACATTTTCAGCCTAGAAAGCCACCATATCCTGCTAAGTTGGGATTAACCACAGGTAGAGAAGACTATTTGAGGCTTTTGGAGATGATGGGATCGGTGCTTTGGGATGGTCAGCAGCATGTGAGCATGGGATATGAGAGCATTGTTTTATTCCTGCAGGTGATGTGCTGCTGCAGAGATTTAATGGTTTGTGGTTGTAGGGGGGTTTCTCAAACTAATGAAACTAATGAATAAGCTAGTCTGAAGAAAGAGAACTTTATTTGGATTTTTCTGAAGCCCTGTCATGGGAAAGCCATTGTTGGCTTTAACATGCTGCTTTCGCATCCAAAGCCATGTTTTCTGCTCATGTCTTCCACTTACAGCCACTGGCTGTTCCATCCTTGCAATTCCAGGGTGGTATCAAAACTGGCTGGTGGTTCTTGGAAACTCTCCAAATGCTCTTCAGCCATGTAGGTAATGAAGGGGAGAAAATGTTGGTGTTTGTGGGAGTGGCAGGTTGGTACAGCTGGCTAGAGCAAATTTTCTGGGGAAGGTGGCTTCTTACAGTGCAGTTCACAAAGGCTGTTCTGTTAAGACTTGCTGCTTCCCTTGGCAGAGATTTCTTGGTTGGTGAAGACAAGTGTCCACATAGGAGAAAGTTGTTTCTGCTGCTGAGTTTCTAGGAGCAAGCTGCAGACAGTACTTTTTTTGGCTTTTTCTTTCTCCTGCCCCAGGTTCTGGACCATTGGTCCCAGTAATAGCCAAAGAACTCCTTCCTTGTTAGTGATTGTGCTTTGCTTCCCAGCTTTGTTCCTCTGGGCTCCTGAGGAACTTACAGCTTCAGAAAAACAGCTGCGCTCATGCCTCTTGCAGAGGTGGTTTCTATGGCAAAGGAAAATGTGTGCAAAATGGACTTGGTTATTTAGTTCAGATGCAGATGACATCCTCTTGAAAGTTGCTGGAGCTTACTGGGATCACAGCTGCTTGATCCATCCTTCAGGTGTACGCAGCTGTTCTACAGAGACCACTGACCTCTTCACTACCAATGTCACTATTCATAGATGTGCTCCATGTTCTTAATGGATGGTGACCCTCTGGAAGCATCACTGATTATGTTATTTCCTCCTTCTCTCCTCCTCCATTGAATTGTAGACTCAGGGCTGGTTGTTCCAAGTGTGTCATACGAATTGCACAAAAAGCTGCTTTCAGTTGCTGAGAAGCATGGGCTGACGCTGGAGCGGAGGTTGGAGATGACGGGGGTCTGTGCCAGCCAGATGGCACTGAGTCTACTGGGAGGACCCAACAGGTAAGCAGGCTGCCTCAGAACTGGCTCTGAATCTTCCCCATTTGCAGTCTGAACAGAGGTTTTGGACCATGGCTCACTTGCCAGATGAAGAACTAATATGTCACAATTTCCCAACAGAAATCTCACTTTGTTGTCCTGTACTTGCAAGTCGCTCCTAATCCTAGTGGCCAGATGTGGCTGCATCTCCATGTTCATCCTCTATCATAGAAAGCTGTGCAAACCTTCCCCTGTGATTCATGTAGCATCCTGCACATGGCCATAAAAAAACTAGGCAGTAATCCAGGTTACTCCATGGGTAAAGCTTCCTTATGTCATTCTTATTTATATCCCTCTCTTCTTGACATCTATTGGGTATCAGTGAGATTTGCTGTCACTAGCCGATTCCTGCATCCTGAGGCATGCCTACAAGGCATGAGTCAGTGAGATGTGCTTGAGCCTCAGTTCTCCTGGAACAAGCTGCTGTGCTTTATTGGGTTCCAGTCTGTTGGACTTCTCTATTCTAGGCTTCCTTGAGTCTGAGGCTGTGGCGGTGTTTCTAACTTCTCCCTCTAGCATGCTTTCAAGGCATGGGTTCCCTTTGTGTGTTATGCAAGGACCAGTGCTGATCCCAGAATACTGTTATAGTTTAAGTACATTCTCCCCAAGTACCAGCTGTGTGCCCACTCTTGAGTTGGCAGTTTACCTTTTCAGGTACAGGAGATAAGGATAACATGTAGCACATGCAGCCTGTGTCTAAAGTTTTAAAAGATGATTGCTCTTTACTTGGCATCAGCAGTCCATGGATCAAAGACGACATAATGAGCCCTCAGTGCATTTCTGTGCCTCCTTTTCCTTAATGCTATGGAAGATTTTCCAAGAGCTGGGATTGCGGTCCTCTTAGGTAGTTTCCTGCAGTTCATGGATTGGAAATCTCCATTGTGGAGACGAGAAGTGGGGCAGTGCTCATCCAGTGCCATTTAGTGATGGCCAAGTTGAGGATGATGTGTGTCTGGCTTTGCAGAGTGGGCAGAACTCTGGATTGCTCACTTCCGAGGGTTGAATACTTGGAAATCTGTGACACTCCACTGGCACGTGAAGTTCTAGGTGCTGTTTTCAGTCTTCTGCAGGGGACACTTTGGTTTTAATGATTTACCCTACTGTCTTGCAGACTGAATCCTAAAAATGTTCACCAGCGACCCACAGTAGCTTTGCTGTGTGGTCCCCACGTGAAGGGGGCCCAGGGAATCAGTTGTGGGCGACATCTTTCCAACCATGATGTTCACATCATCCTTTTCTTGCCCAACTTTGTCAAGATGCTGGAACCCATCACCAATGAGCTGAACCTCTTCAGCAAGACACAAGGCCAGCAGGTTTCCAGTGTCAAAGGTGAGCAGTACAAACCTATGAAGGCTGGGTGTGAGTTGAGGCTGGTGCTGAAATTAATTATTTGCATATAGGTGAAGAGTGCAGGCCCCAAAGACCTTTGTGGCCCTGGCAGTTCATGTAAGTTAATGTCCATCTGATGAATACAGACACCTAGTTTTGATGTTGTGCTGTATCCCCAATCCAGTGGCTCCACCTAGTGTCGGCAGGTTGCATTTCCTCCCTTTACACTCCTGTGGATGGTTTTGTTTTGGAGCCTGTCTGTACCAGGGGTTGGCAGCCTTTGAGCAATGGTGGGTCAAGTTAAAGCAGCTCTGTCTGAAGGTGGGACACCCCTTACATGCCGGATGCTGATTTTTACTGCTACCTCCACTGCTGCTATCACAGTCTGACAAGGAAGATTTTATCTAGTTTTGGGCTCAATCTAGCCCATGGGTTATAAGTTGCCAACCCTTGGTCTGTACTACAGAGATGACTTTTTATGTAGCTGCATGGGTACATATATCCCCAATACAAGTAGACCCTTACTAAATTCATTGTAAATCTGTTGAACCTCTGAATCTCTTATCAGAGAATTGTCTGTCTTGTTGAATAACTGATAATCAAGTTAATGTGCTTAACCTAACAAAAAGCAGCTGAAATGTTCTCGGTGAACTAAACCCAAGGGTTGGCTCAGTGCAGATCTCTTGTTTTACTACGCTGGCTTTCAAAGCTTCCTAAAGTTGCAGAACCTTTAACTCTACCTCTTTTACCATGAAACCCCTATCGCTATTCTGTGAGTGGCCACGGAGCCAGGCCACCGAACCTGGCCATGACAGTGCACCACCTCCTGGCCCATTCCACCATTGCTCTCATCCTCTCTGTGATCCTGCTGATGACCTCTCCTGGAATCCCAGGGTTCTGCAGACCAAGCTTGAAAACCACTGCTCTAGTATGAACTGATACAGTGTAATTAATGTCTGAGGGAATCAACCTTTGTCGGGGGGGGGGCTGGATTGCATTTTTTCTGCAATGTATAGAGCCTTTTGTATTGAGGTAGTTCACAGTACTACATTATGCCAGGTGCTCTACCCATCCATGTTAAAGGGTTGGTCTTGCTCTTGAAGAGCTAATGTTCCAAGTATAAAATGAAACAACCAGCAACTACGCCAGACAAGGTAGAAGTGCATGGAAATGGATTCCCACTATGGGAATACTCATCAGAATACCTGCTTTGCATAGATTCGTCCTCTTGTTAACAAATGCTTCCTGTCTATCTTGCTTTTTGAGTGTATGGATTCCTTTGGGTGACAGCTTTTAAGGGACACCACCTACATGATGGTGATGGAGCAGCTGAGCGAAAGCATGTGTTAGGTGACTCTACCAAAGTGTTGGCTTGTTTGTGAAATGTCTTTGCTCTAAACTCTGGGAGCTGGTCAGATAAAGACAGTGTTAAAAAGCATCAATGCTTAAGCCTAACATTTATGGAAATGCCCTCCTTATGGAGGGGGGATAAGTAATAGGACACCAGTCTGCTGACTGGGCCTTACTCAGCTAGGCTCTTTATCTTGGAACCAGGTGTCATTTGCAGCATCACTGAGTAATGGAAAGTTGCTGATAGAGCTGTTCTAGTAGATGACCTCTTCAGATGGCTTCCATGAATGGATACTCCTCCAGAAGCATGGGATCCAAACTGATTCTCAGCCACAGCCTGAATGACCCTTTTGCCCATGAGCCCAAACTACTGTGCACCAGTGTAGTGACCATGCATAATCCCTGGACTGAGGACAGATGGTGTGGGAGTACCTGTGCCAAACTACCAGTGTATCCTGAGCACTACAGCAGGCGGTTTCTAGGCGGCTGCCTCTAGCTGGGTTGGAAGAACTCTTGGATTTTCAGGAAGGGAGGGAGGGATCTGGGCCTTACTCAGTAGATAGCTTTCAGGTCTTTCCTACTCTGATACTTGCTTTGCATTGAGATGTCACTTTTTCCCTTTCAGATCTCCCTGATACCCCTGTTGACTTGGTGATAAACTGCCTGGATTGTCATGAAAATGCCTTTCTGAGAGATCAGCCATGGTACAAAGCAGCTGTGGACTGGGCTAACAAGAACCGAGCACCTGTCCTCAGTATAGACCCTCCCATATGTGAAATGGAGCAGGGCATCGATGCCAAGTGGTCTCTTGCCTTGGGCTTACCCCTGCCTCTAGGCGAAAGGGCAGGCCGGGTGTACCTGTGTGACATCGGCATCCCACAGAAAGTCTTTCAGGAAGTGGGAATCAACTACCACTCACCCTTTGGCTGCAAATTTGTCATCCCCTTGCACTCAACCTAGAGCTGATCCCACAAGGCAGCTCAGAGAGAAGAGGTGGGGGTAGAACCCCATCGAACAAGCTGTCTAATGAATCCTGACTAGCAAACTCTTGACGCCTTAAGGATGTGAAGTTCTGGGGTGGGGGAACAGACTTTTCTTTTTCCTTCCGGAAGAAACATACGTATTAAACAAAGTGAAGGGAGCAAAATGTTCCTGCAAGATGCTTTCACTCTCTCATGCCATTGTATGAAAGAACATGCAGGAAACTGCTGTCTTTTTGGCTGGGGAAGGCAGCACTGGCTGTTTGACACCTGGTCACCAGCCAAAGGTCTGTTGAGGGAGGAAGGTTTTGTTTGCTGATGCAAGTGGCTGTCAGCTAGTATGGAGAGTTACAAGATAATGAGAATGATCTGGGGTTCCGTTCATTAGGGAGAACCCTTTCTGCCCAGCTTGGGGGCCCCTTTGGGGAACAGCATCCCATAATCATGTAGAAATGTCTGTTACTCTTTTTTTCCTTTTATTTTTTTCCTCCATGAAAACAATAGGAGCTAAGATTCTGCCTTCTAGAGCTACTGAGCCTGTAAAGATTGAGGGCTCTGCCTTTTGAGAGCTGGCATAAAGAGTCCCAGGCTCTTCCCAGCACCTGTATTGGCTACTTGGCAATCCTGTGCCAGTACTTGCTTATTGCCCTCTGGCATTTGTTTCTTGCGTGTTTGCTTTTTTGTTTGGATTCATTTTTTGCTTGCTTTGTGAATGATGCCCATGTCTTAGGGAAGGAGGTATATTTACTATGTTGGCCCTTCTGCCAGAAAAAGCCTTTTGGAAAGGAACTTTTCCAAGGTGGATATTTCCCCCACCTCCAGCAGGGTGAGTAATCTGTGATTTGAGAGTGCCAGGGAACAAGCTGATAGAATTATGCTAATTTTAATACCCAGTGTTTAGGCACTGGGGTTGTTTGGACATGTTACTGTGCCCAGTGCCGGTGTATGGTAGTGACACCAGCCTTCTCACTCCCCTCTTCCCCCTCCCAGCTAGCAAATGGCTTGTGAAGGACATCATTGTTCCATGTCCTTTGAGAGCAAAGTCCATGTGAAGGGGGGGTTATTCCCTTACATGTATGCTTAACACCAGGTTTTTAAAAGTATTTAGATACTTTGCTCTCATTGAAGATAGTATTTTTAAATACCTTAAAAAAATCTGGCCTTCAATTTAGGTTGGGATCTTACTTGGAATGAAAATTGTAAGGCATTTGCCTGCCCTGATGAAGCAGGCTGTAAAAGCAGAGTCAAATGCAGTGCATATAAATATGCCAACAGGGGAAGGCACTGCATCACATGCCCACACTGCTTGAGTGGGGGAAGGCTCCAGCTGATTCTTAGCAGGGACAGAGATTCCTCCCCATGTATCCTCACTATGGCTAGAACTGCCTAGCCATGTGGTCTCCTGGGCTTGTATGAATGTAGTGTTAAATGTGCACTGTTTATACCAAGCAAGTGGCTTTGTTATGCTGTCTGCAGAGGTATTTACTGTGGTGCTCCTTGCACAGCCACTCTGGTCTCTACAGCTAGTGCATCTTGTTCTTGAGCAGGAAGGTGAAAGGTTTTCACCTGAAATCCTGTCCCGGGTCTGATCCTTTTTGTCATTTTCTAGCTGGTTTTGTGCTGCACTGATTTTTAGTTCATTTGTTTGGGGTTTTTCCCACTCCCCACCCCTTCAATCCCCCCTTTTGTGCTGCCAGGAAGGTGTTTTGTGCTCACTACACTGCTGAGAGCATCCTGGGGCGGTGCCTAGAGCCAAAGGACAAGCCTTTGGGCTGACTTCTTCAGTCCTCCTGCTGGACCTCTTTCTAGTTTCTAAAGGTGCCAATCCTATATCTGGCTAGCAAGGAGAAATATTTAAACCTGCCTGGAGTCTTTCAGAAAAAGCTTCACTCAGGCTTCCCACATTTTCTATAAAGGATCAAGGCAGAGACATGGAAGCAGGATGAGGAGTAGCTCTTGTAGGGGTGGGGTGCTTTTTCAAGCACTGCACCTACTCAGACTTCCCTGCTGTTTAATTCTCCCCTGAGCATAGGCAGTGCTCAGAAGTTTGGCCTTTGATCTGTGGCTAGGCCTGCACTGGAAGCAGCCAGGTCCTGGCAACCAGGCTAGCTTCAGGCAGTGTTATTGTAGAGAATTCCAAGCTTTGTTTGGTGCCTTCCCAGGGGAGCATGGTTTCCTCTGAAGCATAGTGCAGCTATTCTCTATGAAAGGAGGAAACATCTTGATAAGCTATTTGGGAACTGCACTTTTGAAGAGGAGCAGCTTTTTTAAAGCACCCTGTTTAACCACAAATTTTGTCTGGGTGCATGGGTTTTGCATTGTGATGCTTGGACAAGGCAGGCACTTGGACCCAACCCTGTCAACTACTCGCACTGACTTAGGAAGCTGTCACTGAACAAAAGCGGAGTACATTGCATGGACCGAGCAAGGTGAAATATGAAGGGGTTGGGAAGAGGCTTTGTTTCCTTGAGCAGTGCTCAGCATGACCTGCAAATGGGGAAAGTGCACGGCAAAGTAATGTGTCTAGCACTGCTGACCTGTATCCCTGGAAAAATAATCACTGGTTTCTTCATAATATACAGTATGCCAATGTTGGGCAAGGGCATTGGGAGGCATCCCTGCTCTTCCCAAATGTACTCTTGCAGTAATTACTGTCCTTGCAGGACTCTGCTCTGTAAGGCTTCAGATAAAGGACCTCCCATGTCCCATGTCCCATGGCATGGAATGCACTGTATCTACCTCAGGAGAATAAGGGCTATGCCCAGCTGGTTTTGGGACCCATGGTTCCAGCAAGTTTTATCTCAAGCCTGAGCTGGAACCGTGGATGCCAGCTTACGCGTCATGGCCTTTTAGTGCTAACAGTGAGACTATCAATGACCAAGTTCTTCAGTAATAATCTAACTGGGTGTTTCTTTTTGCATCCTATTTTTTATTTGCTTCCTCCTCTAGAACAAGCACCACAGAGCAAGGCTCAGAGCACCTGCCTAATTGCATTTGAGGCTGGTGAGACCATCATGACTAGCAGCAGCACAGTGATGAGTTGCACCATTTAAAAAGTACAAGTCAAGGCTTTCCTCTGCCTTCCCTTGGCATTAAAATGCTGCAGAGCAAAGCCCTTTTTCAAAGGGGCAAAGGATGAAAAGACTAAATAAATGAGATGAAAATTTTTCAAATAGCCAATCATGGCAGTAGCATTGCCTTAATTCTGCTACATCACTCTTCTTTCCAAGTATCTGTCTCTGAACAGTCCAGAGTTGGTTATACAACTAACTAGTACTCTGGACAACTTGAATGGACTTATAGTGGTGAAGCCCTTTGCCACTGCCACACACTTATACTGGCTAAGAGCCCCTTTTTTGCCACAGTGTGGTTCTGGGAATTGTTTGAAGTATCAGTTAAAACTGGTTAGTGTTAACACAAAAGGAGATCTTGAACATCTGCAGTAGTAAGGGAAAGGATCCCTTCTAAGAAATGATCAGTTGGAGCACTGTTTGACTAGCTCACTGCTCCTCTGTACCAGAACTACAGCACTTTGATATAAGGCTTTTTCAGTCTTAATTAAAGCTTTATAATTCATTCACACCAAGAGTAGACTGTATTTTTTTTTCTTGAGAGGCTTGATTATTGACAGAGGAACTAAGGCACTGGTCTCTTCCTGCTGCAGCTTATCGCAGATGTACATTATGTCTTGTAAGCTGAAGGAGGTGTGTGTTGCTGTTGCATCTACTACATCCAGTGGGAAGGGTACATCCTCCCCTCCCCCTTGTCAGCAATCTTTACTAATAAAGCCTACAGTTTATTTTGGTGAAGGATGTTAATTAGGTTTTTGTATTGCCATGACTAGGTTTTTACCACCCTCACAAGGGCAGTGGCAGCCACCGGCTCACTTCTAGAAAGCAGAGGGGCAGCTGTTGCTGAGTTCAGTTCTGCAGCACTCTTCCTTGAAGCTTGTTATGAAACAATGTGATTAGTATTCTTTTCTCAAAAGCAATGGAGGAACTCTTGTCACTGACTGAGTAAAGGTAAATGCACAACTGTAATCAGTCAGTGTCACTCATGGAAAACTGTTTTGTAATGACTGTAATTCATGCAGCTATTGGGGAAATACCAACCCTGAAATAAAGCGAAACTTCAAAATTAGCATCAGTTCACACAGCTCTTTTCTAGAGCTTGTTATCCATTCAATAGAAAAAAAGACCAACTTTGCACTGTCTCAAACTTCTTCCAAAAAAAATAAAAATACAAAGTTACCTTGAACCAGCAAAATTAGTTCTCATGTTGGTAACAATGCAGTTGTGGATAAATATAAAACCACTCTTTATTAACAGAAGAGGCTGGCAGATTAGGAGCAAAAATAGCTACACATCAGTACAAGTAAATTATCAAACAATAAGAAACACTTTTATTTTAACTTTACAACATATAAATAGACAAATCTGTGCTTTCCATGTAGCTTTTTCTTCCCCTCCCATGCCAAGGGTCCATCTCACATTGCACCAGTACCTCTGTGCTACAGGAGAGCTACTGGAGCCTTTACTGCAGAGGTCAAACTGATCCACAAGTATGTACAAATGCTGAAGGCATCACTACCCTCCCCCCATCTGTCATCTGCTCAGGTCACGACTTGAGTCCCGGCCACACAGCATCCTTTCTTCTGGAGACAGGCCAGTAAAGAATGGGTGCATCAGTGCTTCGGAGAACATGATCCTTTGGGAAGGATCAAATTCCAACATCCTTCTCATGAGGTCAAAGAACTGCAGGTGGTCTAGTGAGTCATGCAGCATGTAGGTCTGAAAACAAGAGGACAGCATCGTGAGGAAGGGAATGTGAGCTCAGGTACTCTTGCCAACTTCACAAGTTCAAAAATCAAAGTATGTTTTGGTGCTGGTACCATTAGGACTGAAGTTTTCCAGCCCACCACAGCCACAAGTCTGGGAGCAAACAGCTCCAAGAGGTTCCAAACAGATCCATGGCATGATACTACAGTGACTGCACCCTGAATCTTAAGAAAGCCAAGGGAAATTATGAAAGAATGAGGAGGGAGGGGACTTAAAGCCAAAGGTTGCCCCTTTATTTCAACATCACAAGCAGGCAGCTGACAATCAGGAAGGGCAGAGTTTCCAGCCCCACAGGGTTGTCTCTTCCGTGGCTACTGCAGCAGCTCAGACAAATAGGGGTGGGGGACAGAGAAGGGTTTCAGACCATTTTTGAAGGTGACCCCCCCCCTCCCAAAAAAAAAAAAAAAAGCTCACGTACATGCATATCAGCTCCTCATAGTAGCCTGAGTGGAAGCTGCATTATCAGTAGCTGGTTGGATGTGGGTCACTGAAACCTGCTCCCCCCTCCTATTAGCTGATAAAGCTCCGGGCTAGGGCATCCAGTAAAGGGCTTTACTAGATCTCTATATCTTTATCTGATGCAGCAACAACAGGGCAAGACAGATTACTGTCCAATTATCACCTTTGGGTGCAAAGTCAGGAGGTGCCCACTTCCACATACACAGGTGTGGAGATCACTTGGGAGCAGCAGCTTTCCTTGTGTAATAACGAGGCTACAAGCTAGCACAAGCAGCTCACAACCTAGCAATTCCCCAGAACACTTCGAGGCAGGAAGTACCATCACCCCCACTTCTTAAAAGCAAAAGGAACCAAGGCACAGAGTTTTCCCCAAGTCCACACACAAAACCTGTAGCAAAGCAGGGAACTGAACTCAGGTGTCTCAAGCTCTGCGCTGACACCTACCACTAGATTAACCCTCTTTAAGGCATGGCTCCTATCAGAACAGAGCAGGGACTAAACCCAGTAAAGAGTTCTGAGCTGCAGCCCTCCAGGAGATTTAAAAAAAAAAAAAAAAGCTGTCCAAAATTGACTGAGGGAGCTACACACATATACTAGCATTAAATCCTGCAAAAATCCCTGCAGCCTTCCAAGCTGAGAGCTGCTGTGCTGGAAGGTATGATTCACTAGAAGATAGTGGTGATGCCAGTTTGGCAAGGGGACTATTCTCCCCCCAGGTCCCTCTCACAAGCAGCAAGTGCATGATGGTAATACTAATTAGCTTAACTACACACCCCCAGCTCCCTTTGTTGTTCCATCTCTTGACAATCATAAGCCCTATGTCTCCACACAGTTCTTGCTATCACTATCACCATCCCAATTCTTAATTTGGAAAACAAGGACACCAAGGCCACAGTGAGCCAGTAAATACGTACAAGGAGAGAACACCAAGGTGTACATACAGGCTGTACAAAGCATTTGCAAAAGCAACTGTCACGGAGGTCAACTCAAGTGACAGACATTCAGAATGGCTGGACATTGGGCCTAAAACAATGCATTTTTCAATCCCTTGTCCTATATTGAGCCAGCCTGCTTTCAGTGAATTGTATGACTACAAAATGACCAGAACACACCAAGCAGCAATCCCACGCTGGCTTCAAAGGGAGAGAGCCAGCCTGACATCCACCACTAGCTTCTATGTAAGTGCATCATGGCAAGAAAACATGCAAAGGCTTTACAAACTGTGACCACCTCTTTTGGAATAGGGCCATAGGCAATTAAAATGCACTGATTTAGACTCTTTAAAGGCTGAATAATTATTCCCAAGGGACTCACCAATTAAGTCATGGCAAGGTGATTTCACCAAGTCTTTCATAAGCCAAACTAAGAAGAATATAACCTGGGCAATAGCGATCATCACCTGCTGGATTTCACTATCCAACGCAGGGCATTAAGGGCTCACACCAAGGCTAAAGCCCTTGACTTCAGAAGGGCCAACTTTAAATGAGCTTAGGAGACCAGTGGGGGAGGCACTGAGGGCCGAGAAGGTAGAGATGGGAGTCCATGAGGGATGGTCGTACCTTAAGGGGGCGATCTTCCAGGCCCAAAGGATAACAGTCCCTGAGAGAAGCAAGGGGGGCAAGAGTGCTCAGAAACCCCCTTGGCTCAGCCAGGGCATTCAGCAATGCTTGAGGACTAAAAGGGGAACGTCCAACCAGTGGAAGGGAGGGAGTTATCACCAAGGAGGAGTACTCCTCAGCCCAGGAGTGAGGAGGGCTATCAGGAAGGCCAAGGCAGAGACGATACTCAGGCTAGCATCCAGGATTAAGGACAACAAAAAGTCCTTTTTCAAGTACACTGGGAGCAAGAAGACGGTACCAGGGAATGAGGGCCCCTGTAAGATGCAAATGGTAATCTTGTGGCTACGCCAGACAAGAAATCTCGTATTTTTAACAGTTCCTTTGCCTCTGTTTTCTTGAACAGGGACCGGGATATCTCACCTATCAGAGGTAGGGACAATCTTGGGGATAGCTACATCAAGCCTTCAGTCAGCACAGATGTAATCAGGGATCTTCTGGAAAGGCTAGACATTTTTAAAACTGCAAGTCCAAATGCACTCCACCCAAGAGTGTTGTGGGAGCTGACAGGGGTCATTGTGGAGCCCTTGGCCCAGCTGTGTGAGTATTCATGGTCATCTGGCCAGGTGCTGGGGGATTGGAAACTGGCTAATGTGGTCCCAATTTTCAAAAAAGGGAGGAAGGAGGACCCAAGTAACTATAGGCCTGTAAGCCTCACCTCGGTGCTCAGGAAGATCTTGGAGAGAATCATCAAGGAGCACATCTATGGGGGGCCTGCAGGGGAGATCATGCTCAGGGGCAGTCAGCATGGGTTCACCAAAAGCAGTTCCTGCCTGACCAACCTAATTGCCTTTTATGACCAAGTAACTAAATCCTTGGATGATGGTGTTGCCGTGGACACAGTCTTTCTATAAGGCGGCCTTTGACACAGTCTCTCACCCCATCCTCATCAATAAATTAAGTGACTGCGGCATTGATGTCTGCACAGTTGGATGCGTAAAAAATTGGCTGATGGGGCGCACCCAGAGTAGTGGTGGATGGGTCATACTCAACCTGGCAAGATGTGAGCAGTGGGGTAACCCAGGGCTCAGTCCTCGGGCCCGCACTGTTTAACATCTTCATCAGCAACTTGGACGAGGTGGTGGAAAGCACGCTGTCCAAATTTGCTCATGACACTAAGATGTGGGGCGAGGTGGACACACTTGAAGGGAGAGAGAGGCTGCAACTACATTTGGACAGACTACAAAAGTGGGCAGATGAGAATAGGATGGGGTTCAACGTAGACAAAGGTGCAGGGTGCTGCACCTTTGGAGAAGGAATCCCCAGCATACATACAGGCTGGAGAGTTCCCTTCTTGAAAGCACAGAGGCGGAAAGAGATCTTGGAGTCATTACTGACTCCAAGATGAACATGAGCCGCCAATGCCAGACCGCAGCCACCAAGGCCAGCTGTACCTTGACATGCATCCAAAGGTGCATCTCAAGCCGGTCCAGAGAGGTGATACTCCCCTTCTATATGACTTTGGTCAGGCTGCAGCTGGAGTACTGCGTCCAGTACTGGGCGCCGCACTTCAAAAGGAATGTGGCCAGCCTGGAACAGGTTCAGAGGAGGGCCACCCGCTTGGTGAGAGGGCAGCAGGACAGGTCCTACAAGGGGAGACTGAGGGAACTGAACCTGTTCAGCCTCAGCAAGAGGAGGCTGAGGGGGGACCTGGTGATTGCCTACAAGCTCATCAGGGGAGATCAACAACAAATACGAAGAGCTCTTTTCTCCCCAGCACCACCTGGGGTGACAAGGAACAACGGTCATAACCTGATGGAGAATAGGTTTAGGTGAGGGATCAGAAGGCAATATTTTACAGTTAGGGCGGCCAAAATCTGGAACCAACTTCCCAGGGAAGTGGTCCTCGGCCCTACCTTGGGCAAATTCAAGAGGAGGTTGGATGACCACCTGTCTGGGGTCTTGTGAACCCAGCATTCATTCCTGCCTGTGGTAGGAAGTCAGGCTAGATGATCTGTTCAGGTCTTTCCTGACCCTAGCTACTATGAAACTATAACAGTCTCCCCTGCTATTTATATGTTGACAACAGCACACTACAGCTTTTGACTCCCAGAACATTGCAAGCAATACATGGGGGGTTAACAAGGAGCAACGAACATGAGCATTCACTGCAGAGCCACCCACACACTCTACACCATCAAAGCACTTGGGGATTTCTTACCCGCAGTGGTTTGCAGTTCTCTTGGACATATCTTCCATCAGATGTGCTCTCATCCCACACCAGGTTCCCGTTATGGAAGTACTTCTGTTTCCTGTACAATGAAAGAAGTCATTTAAGAGTCTTAAAAAAGCATCCAGACAAATACCATACCCAAGAGGGAGGGACCAAGGGAAAGCACAACCTCACGTTAAGACAAGACACCAGTCCTAATACTTGACTTTGTGACACAATCACACATTACAATGCACAATGACAGCACATCTATGAAGTGCAAATCTACCCTACCTTTATTAAGTGAGCCAAAAGCTTCTTGAGACTGTTCTTTTCTCAAGTCTTTCAGAACGCAAATCCCAGAGCATTATACCGGCCATCTGGATTGCCACTTTGGCTATTTAGAAGAGCCATTTAAAAAGCTAAGCTAGACTCATAATGGCTAATAATAGAGCATCTCCCTCTATGGAACTTTTCATATATTTCAAAAGCATTTTATAAACAGTGGTATTGTTCTCATTGTACAGAGAGCAAAAAATGGGCACAGCAGTGAAATCATATCCAAGGTCCTATCAGGTGTCAGTGGCAAAGCAGAAAAAGTAGCCAGTCAGCCATCTTCCATTGTCATACCTTGGCCATCAGACCAGGCTGCCTGAAAACTCCTTTGATGTGTCAGGACTATGCTTCTATTTACTTTAAAATTCACTGTCATCTTAACTTGGAATAGTTACTCAGAATGAAAGAAAATAACAGCCAAGGTCTCCTTGTGGGTGGTACATAATGAGCTCTGTAATTCATAGGCTGCTCAGCTATTGTACCCTGGAGGTTTATTCCACATGTTATAAGACATTTCTTAAGTAATTTCTTGACCCTACGATGGTCTTTCCTGGACTATAACCACAGAATTAGGATTCTAAGGCAGGGTCTCAGGAGTTGGTATTCTGCCTACTTAACTGTCACCCACACACAAGGACAGACTAGCTAGCTGCTGAAAGTTCAACAGCTGGTCCTCACCGAGTTTTGTGGATCATGTGAGATGGAATTGGCCCGAGGATTTTTTCCATCATTACAAGGTGTTCACGATTCTCATGGGTCTATGGAGGAAAAGCAATTTGGGATTACTTCAATGGTAGGGTTACCATATGTCCATATTTTCCCAGACATATCCTCTTTTTGAGCCCTCAGATCTCTGTCCGGGGTTTGTTTGTTTTTTAAATCTGCAGGTTGGGAGTAAGGGTCACCATTTGGGGGGGGGGGGGGGAGGCACAGCAGCTGGCAGGGGCTGTGGCTTGGCAGTGAGGGGCAACAGAATGGGCAAGGGCAGGGCACCAGCATATCACTGCCACCCTCCCCTGGTCATATTTCCCCCTGCTTCCCCTCCTTACTGTGACAGGCATCCTCTTGTTTGGACCTGGAAATATGGTGACCCTATTCAGTGGCATTATCCACACAAGGACATCAAACAAGATGTAAACCCGAACTCTTCCAAAGACTAACAGAACCATTTTCCTGCTATACCAGAGGTTGGCAGTGTTTTTGGTTGGAGTGCCAAAAACACTCCAACCTCTGCCCTCTGCCAAGGGCTCAGTGCCAGCAGGTTTAAGTGCACCTCTAGGTGGATGATGGGGGAGGGGCCGCGTTAGCACACTGTCCAGGCTCCTTCTCCACTGCAGGCCCAGGGAAGCATGTGTAGCCACCACTGGCCACAAAGCCCAGGCTGATCACAGCTGCACTGGGGTCCAGAGCATCAGCCAGGCTCTGTGGTGGCAGTGGCTGCAAGCACACCACTAGGAGGATGGCAGGGGAGGGGCTAGGGCAGCACAACCCTGACCCTTCCAGACTGTATGCCCTGAGGCATGCATGTAGCTGCCACCATCACAGAGCCTGGCCAGACCCTGGTGTAGCTGTTTCTAGCCTCCCAGCTGCCTGCCATGAAGCCCAGGCTGCTTGCAGCCTCCTAGCCTTCTGCTGTGAGGAGCCTGGCATCTGTGGCTGGTGGCAGCTGCCCAAAATCCAGGCCGGCTGCAACGTGCCAAGCAAAATGACCTCACATGCTATGCTCTGGCATGTGTGCGGGGGCTGCCAACCCCTGTGCTATAGTATAGGTCTCAGCATCCAGAAAACTTAAAGAATTTGTTATTTTTAGTAAGCAAAAGAACTTAAGACTCTAAAATGAAAGGATAATGCTTATAGTTTGATCAAGGGTACAAATATTTTTGGAGAGTGTTGTACCTGAAAGAGTGTGAAGCCACGGTAATATTCAAACAGAATGCAGCCAGTACTCCAGACATCACATGGTTGTGCCCAGCCCAACTCTGCAAAGAGAAGAACGCCTGCTTCATGGTTCCAATGACACATGTACAGCTAGAACAGAATTCCCCACAGTATGGCTTCCCATTTCCTTTCTGGGCTGCAGAGACCAAGACAGGCCTCTTAAACACCTACACACCCAGTAGGCTTCTGCAATGGGGTAATCACTGAACCCTCTGGGAATCAGAAGCCTGGAAATAGCTGCCTATTCTTTTTCAGCCTGGATAATGCTATATTCCCTGTTATTTAATAATGTCAAATCAACTCAACTGCTTACACCTTACTGGAGTACCTTAGGGATGTTGCATGGCAGAGATCTAAATTGTGCACTTGCCCAGTCAGTAATGTGTAGACACAGAAATCTTTTATTCCAGGCCTTGGATGTGTTGAAAGAACATGCTGTCTTAACAGTCTTCCAACAGCACACTGACCTTCACCTCCAACAAACCTAACACTGCAGCAAAGTTAACCTCCCACTTAAATATGCAGAGTGAAGATTATCCCTTTGTTCTACTTGGGAACTAGAAATCTTCATCTGGCTTTCTTGTAACGTGCGGCCTTTACCTTACCATATCCCATGGTACAACAATTTTGTTCCAGAGCTGCATGCCCCCTCTGACCCTGTCCCTGTGATCCATCAGTAAGATAGAAAAGCCAACATCACCTACCTAAAATCACCTCTGGGGGGCGGTAATGCCGAGTAGCAACAATGGTAGTATGATGTTCATGATCAAAAGTAGCGCTTCCAAAGTCTGCAACACGGATGCTTGTGTTCCTAATTGATTTCTCTTCACAACTCTGCAATGCACAAAAAGCAAGTGTCAGTAACCCTTGGGAGACTGTTTCAGTCCCATCAGAAATTTTGTGCATATGTCTGTGCAACAGAAAGGATCATAAAACCCAGAAGCTTCACATTTTTTATTACAATTCAAAAGCTCTTTAATGCAGGTAACCAAGTGCTCTTCTTTTTACATGCTGGAAAAAAGTGAAGCCAAAAGCTCTGGATTACAGAGAGTCAAACACCAGAACAAAGAAGAGAATTCCAGTCCCCTTACTTCTAGTCTCCTGTTCAAGCTGTTGAACATAACTGCCCTTTTGCTCAACCATGAAATAGGAAAGAAGAAAACTATTCTGGCAGGAAGCAAACCAGAGTGTTCACGTATTTCTTATCCTCTCATTCAGGCAGAACCTACCTTCTTTTCATTGTACAAGGTGTCAAAAGCTGAATTCACAAATAAGATGTTTTCAGGCTTGAGGTCAGTATGAGTCAACTGGTTGTCATGCAGAACTGCACAAAGGGGTGGGAAGAAGCATATAAGTATGAAGTACTGAACAGTGCATGAATTTGTCTAACACACAAGACACTGCTCATTCCCTCCCTCCCAGAGACAGCTTTGTGAAGCAGAATTCATAGAAAGTGCTGCAACCTCCATCAAAGTAACACCATGACTTTCACTATGCTATGTAGACTTCTCTTATCTAATTCATATTGATTACTACATCATATTTTAACTATAAAACATTTCCCATACAGGCTGAAATGTCTACGTGGAAAAGCTTACAAGACTGCTTTTCCTTCATTTCAAAAGGTAAGTCCTGCAATTACATTCCCAAACCCACCTCCCCACTTTGCTATCCGGAGTCTCTCACCTGTTTTTAATACTCTTCAAATAGGGGAATTTCCTAGAATGTTCCAACACTATTAGCATTCCTGTAAACAATGCTGATATTTCTGGAGACAGACACTAGCTGTGGTGGACCAAACTGAGCTCTTTTCAGCAGACAACCCCAGTAAGGGACTCTGGTGAACTTACATCTCAAGGCATGGCAGAGCTGGTATGCCATGTGCCGAATCTGAGAGAGGGAGTATGGCTGAAAGTTATTGTCCTTCAGGAATTCAAATGTGTTCTTGCCCAGAAGCTCAAAGGCGATGCACATGTGGCCATGGAAGTTGAACCAGTCTGACATCAGGACACACAAACTGCGCAAAAAGGGTGGCAAGAATATCACTGCCTACACAAAATAGTGAAGTTCTCAGCCTTCCCTCCTGCAAAATGGCACACAAACACATTTACTCCAGGGTATTCTCAACAGCCTCGAAGAAATTCTGATCTCGTATGTAAAGTTACTTCTGAGGCGGTACATCTGGTTTCATTCCCACTCCTCACTGCAGAGGCAAAGCTGGGGTAGTAAACTACTCTGGAGTAACCGTGTTGTATGTTCCCACCCAAAGAAATGAGCAAACAGGCATTTGGAGTCTGCCAAAGTGTAGTTATTACAAAAACCTGTCATCATGTGTTCCTAATACTGAAATGAGAGTGGATGAGGGTGAAGATGGGATCACTTTCAAGGTACAGAGAAAAGACTGGTATTATTTTTCCATGCTATTTTTGCTCAGGGTTCTCCTCCATATTACCCTGTACAAACCAACCTCCATCCTCTGAGAAGAGATGCAAACAGCACCCAGCTCCAGTAACAACCCTTCAGATGGTGGAACTTACAATTTATTATCCTTGTCTCTCTCTCTGATTTTCTTCAGGACGTTGATTTCCAGTCTGGCTGCTTCTCGGTACTTCCCCACATTTTTAATAATTTTCAGAGCGACCTGAGTTTTGCCTCTGCAGGAAAAAGATGACACAAGAACAAGTCAGGATTGGAGCGGCCCAGACCTCAATGAATAGTCACTGAGAGTAGAGGATCCTAGAAGGAACACCAATTCCCAGATCCTCCAAGGTTAAGTCCTCCTTGGCACAGGGAAAAAGAAACTACTCTTTATTAACTCCTACAATGATGCAGAACATTATGGCTCTTTTTCACTCCCACAGCCAGCCATCAGTGGGTTATAAATTATACCCCACAACTGAGTGCAATCTAAAACTAGGAAATGCAGCTTGGGAAAACAAAGGTCAAAAAGAGATGAAGTGCACAATCAGCACTTTACCTGCATCTTCTTCCACCAACAGGGGCAACTAAAACCACTCAGAGGACCCCAGTGATCCCACAAGATTTGCCAATGAGCCAAAACTCTTATCTAAATAATAACTGCTTGAATGAGACAGGAATGGAGTGCTCCTCATGCATATTTGAAGAGATAGGGAACAGTGGAATGGACCACCTGACAGACCTCCAAAGGACTTAAGGAGTGGGACTTCTTTACAGCAGATTTTAGGCACTGAAGAGAGGCACCTTTCAGATCCAGGGCCGAGGATAAAATATCCATCTCCCAAAGGCCTATGTTCTCTTCAGACCTTTATGGGTAAGCTCTTTGCTATAGAATTTGGTTTTTTTTTTTGGTTTGTGGGCATTCAGTGCCCTGAAGAAAAGGGTCCTAATGCATGAGGAGGGTTCACAGGCATTACACCACAATATAATCAGTGTTTCCTGACACCCTCCTTCCCCTCAAAAAGGTAATAAAAGCACATCTGGGCTTGGGGTATATTTAACCTTTTAAGAACATTAAGAGTTAAAAACCCAGGAAGCAAGAATTCAAGTTGTGTATCTTGCAACAGGTCAGTCACACAAGGAGCTGCCAAGACAACAGAGATCAAAGATCAAATTTCTCCGTTCACAGGAAAAAAAAAATCAAATGTTCCACTACAGCAAGTGGCCCTTTCTTTCTCATGCAGAAAGGACATGAGGTAGGTGTAATGCTATAGTAATCATTAGGCTGCAAAACAAGTCTCCCCAGCTGCTCTCTCAGATTGCATTCCCACTGGTTTCTATTAGTGAAGCCAAGGCTCCCTGCCTATGCAATTCAAAGATGCTACAAAGGAAATATGGGACAGTCAAATTAGCAAGAAGAGGAAGCCACGTTTTCAGAAACTTGGGGTGGGCATGTAAGGTGGAGGGAAAGTAAGCTCACCAAAGTAAGAGATAATAGAAAATATAATGTTCCAGCCACTCATCTCATTCTTGGCCATTAGCAGAGTGGGATCCCAAAAGCATCAAATTAAAGCCCAATAACTATTTCTAACAGAGCTGCTAAGAGCCATGAATTATACTGTGCCACAATACTGCAAATCTCCCCTCTCAACTTGCAGAAACATTTTGAAGGGGCAGGAAGATCTGATTTGCTCCTGAACTAAGCAGGCCCAGAAGCTTGCAATCAGAGAAGATAAGGACCTGGGATAACTATTTAACGGAGGTACACCAATACATCAGTGGCATACCAGATTGGCACCAATAAAAGGAAAATTAACGTTATTAGCAAACTTTTTTTTTTTTTTTGGCCAATGGAGTTGGTAACATCACTGACAAACGTCACATGCATGTGCACAGCCACAGCACACACAGAGCCGGTAAGTTGGGGCATCCCCACTGTGGGGGAGGAACTGGGGCAGGGGCAATAAATGGCGCCCCCAGGGTGGATCACAGGATGGTTCCACAGGCGGCTTATCGGTGGGGTGGAGGAGGGGTGTCAGATCCCTGCTGCTGTGTGCACCCCTGGACTCTGCATGTGCCCCCCCCACCCCTCCCCCTAAATTTGTTCATGGGGTGAAAGGTAGGCAGCCAGCTGCAGACTCAGGGCTTGTGCCAGACTCTTTCAGACAGGGAGGGGCTGAACTACCAGGCAGGTGGCAGCAGTGCTGAGAAGGGGGCTATGGGGTGGGCTACAGGCACCCCAACATTTGCTGCAACCCCCTCCCCAGTGACACTGCCACCTGCTCCAAGCACAGCCCTAGTTCAGTCCCCCACCGGGAAGAGGCCAGCACAGCCCCCAGTCTGCAGCCCACCCTCACCCTGAGCACCAATTCAGGGGGCACATGCCCCTCATGCCTCCCCCAGGGATGCGTGCAGCATCAGGGAGCTACCCACCTCTCCCCACCGCCCCCCCGACAAGCCGCTCACAGTTCCCCCCCATCACCCACCCTGAGGGCCCATTCATCACTCTGGCTGGGCAGCGCCTGCTCCTGCCCCTGCCCCGCTCCCTCCCTCACCGTGGGGACCTCTATTGGGCCCCTGCCATGTCCATTCCCCTCCCACAGACATAATCAGCCAGATGCTGATCTCCAAGCTGCTGGGCTGTATACTGGCTATCAGATCAGTATTGGCCAATATGGCTAGTTAATAATCAGCCATAAGTATCAGCCAAAAAAAAAAAATCTTGGTCAACCCCTACAATTTAGTGGAAAAAGTTAATGATTGTTTGATGAGCCCTAATCTACACCCAACTGACAACATCTGTGATCCTTTGATACACAACTGGCATGTGACCTGGGAGTAACAACTGCTTACCTGGCATGGTCCACACACTCCACAACTTTGCCAAAAGTGCCTTCACCGAGGCTGCCGACAATCTCATCTAAAAGAGAAAACAAGAGCAGATGTCAGCCCTGAGCACCCAGAGAGAGCGAGGTCCTGCAATTTCATCACAGCATTCAAATGTCAAAAAAATAAAATTAAAAAAAAAGTATCTCTCACTGCCACACTCTTTAAACAGAAGTGTCTATTGTCTGCTTCAGGCAATTACTGGTCAGTCCATTTATAAGCAATAAACACTAGAGACCCCTCCAGAACAATAAGAGAGATCTTGTCTAACATGGGGATAGAAAGTAGAGAGGTAAAGTTTTACGAAAGGTGGCTGTACATCGCTCTTGGAGCCAATCGCCGATCCTGCACACCAGGTGACCTTCCTTGTCATCTTCCACGCTCCTGCTGCGTTTACTGCTCTGTTGGCTTCTCTGTACACACCGCCCCCCGAAACGGCATACGACCAATCGCACGCAGCGGGCAGTTCCGATTGGCAGATTGTGTTGTCATTCAAAGGTGGAGACGACGATGCGTCGGTGGGTGGATTTTCCAGATCCCAGCATTTCATAAGGCACACAGCATATATAACGATAGGGATATTGCAAGGGACACGTCAAGACACAAACTGACTTCAAAACAGAAAAGTAATAAACAGCTACAGGTATGTAAAGAAAACGGTCTCATTAGCTAGGGTCTGATGCAGCAGCCTCTTAGCAGGAAGTGCCACCCTCTTCTCTGGAAGGGAGTGGCAGCTGGGATACTCCATATCACTGGGTTCGCACAAGTATTCCCCACACCGTTTTGTCAGAGAGGAGCAGCTTCCTCTATAATGAACAGAGGACACTACTGGAGGTGCGAGAAGAACGAGTGCTTCGCCATAGTAATGTCATTTTCTCCACTGGCAAACATGAGGATGAACAGAGCATACAAATCAGTTTGGTCAGGCTGTCCAGTAGAAGCCAGAGTAGCCCTCTGCATGATTTGTCTTGGTCTGATCTATTCATTACTTGTCTCCAGATGTCCCAGAGACTCATCCTGCCCCTAAGCTGGCACTCAGCTGCCTTTCCAATTCTGAGAGAAACACCAACTCAACTGATCCTACATTTGGCAAGCCAGACTGGACACAGATAGGGCCAGTGTTGAACTTCTTCCTCTGTGCTGCTTGGAGCAGGGCATTTAAGTCCCTGGGGAGCACTGTTGCTCATTGGTCCTGGTCTGCTAACAATAAGAGGTCTGAATCAATCTTGTTGCTACTAAGCTTCTACTGGAAAACCAGCCGAACATTCCTGAAGGGTTCCTCCCAGCAGAAGAAAATCCTCCCGCAAAGCGAACTACTGTTCTATCCAGTCACTGAACTTTTCTGCTTGGCCTCTCAAAAAAAGCCATATAGAGTTCACTGCATTCTCTATAGCCAGGGATATGGTAACAGAGCTTTAAACGTCCACACCTGCACTTCCTAATGCACTCCACCACACTTTCCCTGACCAGTGCAGAAGAATAACCTACAAACAAAGCCTAAGAGATCATCTGAAATGGAGGAAGTGTTTTGAGAGCACAGTCCAGATAGCCAGAAGACTTTACAACACAGGATTTAGAGCACACTAGCCAAACCCTTCACACTACCACCACACACACACACACGCAGTTAATAGAGCATTTCCATCATTTAACATTGGCTAAGACAAAAGAAGACCACAGAATAAAGTAATGGGCCATTAAGAGTTCCAAACCATGCAGGTATCCAGTATTCCTGCAGGGATCAGGACTCAAGTCATTTTGTTTAAACAATATTTAAAAAGCAACAAACATGAGAACCGTGAATGATATAATTGGTATTTACTGGACTAATGAGAAGCAGTGAAGTTGAGACATTTGGTCTGGTGCCTCACAACACTTCTGAGTCATTCCAGTGTCCTGGGATAACTCTCTCCCCCCATAACATCATATATTTGGCAAACACCTCAAGCGCCTATGAGGTGGGAGACTGCTTCATTAGGCTCGGACTGAAAACACTGAAGTTCTCAGAGAAGCTTCAGTCTGAGGAAGTCTGTAATAACAGTCAAGCAGGCCATGCTCACTCAAGGAGAAGCATTCTCCCAAATACTGTGGGGCAAGAATTGACAACCATCGTGCCAAGAGCATTGAAGAATGGGTGCGACAGTAGACCCACCCTAAAGGACGCAAGATTCTGGCACGATTCAATAGACACAACCCACAAAGGAGTATCCTGTGCATCACTAGGTATCAATAATAGTTCAGGCTGAAATGTAAATAGGCAGCAGAAGCGGAACTCTCATCACATGAAAGAGAAACTAAAACCACAGAGAGAAACCAGAACCAGATGCAGTCACCATTTTTACCTGCATCCAAGGCACCCTTGTTATGGTGCTGAAGAGAACTCCAGTTAATTCCTCTCCCCCTCTCTTTACCTTGGGAGCACATTCTAGTTTTCCCAGGTATTAGGACTACACAGGGTAGGACTTTTACAAATTAACAGCTGCTAAACACTTTGAGTCTAAGACATTGAATTATTACACTCTATGTTCCACTTAAATCAACAACAAAGCAGAAGAGGGATTAGAAGTACTCACCCAATGTATTCAAAGCTGAAAGGAGGTAAGAGAAATTAAAAACCTAGAACCCTCTCAAACTCATTCTGGATTCTACTCACCGAGGATGCACTGCTACAAGACCTGGTCCTGCGTTTCCGACAGTGATGCTGATGCTTCTTTGCTCGCTGGTGTTCTCTGCCCCTCGATCTCCGCCAGTGTCGTGAGTGAGTAGCATAATAATCCTCTCCAAAAGAAGGACTTCGCTCTTCAAACCGGTAGTTGTCGCTGTCCCGTCTCTCTCGGTACCTCCTGTGGTAAGGCATCCTGTCCTGGCTGCATTACAAATAAGAACCCATTTATAAATCTGGGAAGAAAGGGCACACTGTTCAAAAACTACAGCACAGCTGCAAGCAAATGCAACCTGACGATGCATATTCTTATTCCTTCTGCCTGGCAGCAGAGAACATACCGAAGCAGTTCTTGCTCAGAGCTTTAAGCCTAAGTAATTCAAATTGAGAAGCTACAGAGAAGGGCAAAGGTGAACAGGGGTACAACAGGGCTTCTGTATAAGGAGAAGCTCAACAGAGACCAGGATTTTCCAGCCAAGAAAAGAAACTACTGAGAGGAGGTATGAGAAAAGCCTTTAAAATCATAAGCTGAGGATGTATATAGAGATTTACTATTTACAGTCTCATACAATCCTAGAATTATAGGACAAGCAATGAAATTAATAGATAGTTGGTTTCAAACAAAAGGCAAATTCCCTCCCCCCGCACCCTCCAGTGTATAATTAACTTGTGGAACACCCTGCCACAAGCTGTTGTGGAGGTGGATCGTTTAACCAGGTTTACAAGAGGATTGGACAAATTCATGCAGTCTAAGTCCCTAAGCATGTATATTAAACACAACAGTTAAGGGTGTAACCTCAAAATTAGGACTCCCTATGCTTCTGCAAGATAGAAGCTGCAGGGCAGGAGGGGCAAAAAGTGGATCAGTCTGGATATTCCCTGCTTAAATACTCTTTCCTTTGGCATCTACTCAGCTGCTGCGAGAGACATTATACTAATTGGATAGATTGTTTGGTCTGACCCAGCATGGCAAGTTTTCACATTCTAAAACAAAAAGGACTTCTAAGGAGCTATGTGGCAATATCATATTTAGATAATAGGGGCATAGCATTTGGAGCTGGTTAGTACATATCTGTACTTACCTAGGTACTCATATAAAACTCCTCACCATGCAATATGGACATTTTTCTCTCCAAGCCTCCCTCATGGCTTTTCTGTTTCAAGCAGAACTACAGATTTTTTGTGTGTGTGTTTTTTGTTTTTTTTTAATGCAAGGAGAACCGAAGCACAATGACTCACCCAGGGAAATGCAGGATACTTGGCATACAGTGAGATCCAATCATAATCAAAGCCTGAATACCACATCTCTTACTAAGGACTCAGGACACTGCAGCTTAGAGTACTGTACAAGTGCACACACTATCTCTGAGAGCCAAAAAGAAGTTCAGTCTATATAGTCTAGTTCCTGGCCTCTGGTGACAATGGTCTATAACACCAGTTATAAAGTGGTTAAGGTAGCTGTTAGGCCATCCTGTTATCTCACTGTGTAACTCAGTGCCAAAGGATTTTAGACAGTCCTTTCATCTTTGCAAGATAAATGCTTGCATAAGGGAAGTCTTTATAAATCAAAGCTTTGATTTCTGTAAATGGTGCAGAGTAACAGGAGTGTTTTACAAGGTCCCTCTTCTGGGTTCATTCCAAAGATGTGGGAGCTGTTATAGCTCCAAGCTAGAGCCACGGCTCTTTATTTCCAACTGTAGCAACTCATGCTTTTAGCTCTGAAGACTCCCAGTATTTTGCCAAAGAGGGTGACAGGCATATTTGGCTTTTCAAATAAATTCACTGATCATGTGCTATCACCACTTTCAAAAGTATACATTACTGGACAAAAAGGCAGTATTTTGGTAGGAAAGCTCATAGTTCATAGAACTGGACCATGTACTACATTTTACACAAGGTGAGCATATTTTACATCTTAAGAGCAAAGGTTACTAGGTCAAGGCTAGTACTTTTGGCATGTAACTGACTGCAATTTGATTACATTAGATGATGCGATTGTCTGCATTAAGTACCCTTTCATTATTCTGGGTGCCACTCATCTAGGCTGGGAGGGGATCCATTTCATTTTCCCCTGTACTGAGGCTGTCAGCAAGGCAGCCAACTATTGCCAAACAGGTTAGCAATTCTCATAATGTAGGCACTTCATTCAGTGCTGGACCAAGACCAATTTATTTTATGAAGGCTGCCAAACAGATGGCAATAACTTTAGGTCACTACTGAACTTAGCCAAAACTGAAATACAGCTCCAGCCCCAAGCCCAGTCCTGTAGACAGGCCAAAAAACCATTATCTACAACTTTCCCCATTTGCTAACTCTTTAGAGATTCAGAGAGGATTCAGGAGTAACTAGGCAGCACAAAAGTGTATAGTTACAAACACTTAAAGAACCCACACCAAGCCTATATGGAGATAGTCGTGATGTGAAAGTAAACAGCAAAGGTTTTCATCAGTTAACGTGGTTTCTTCATCCAGAAGATCACTATTCAAAGTAGTCCAAATGAAAGAATTGAGAAGCTGGAGTAACTAATCTTTAACTGCACCTGAATAACCTTGTCCATTCAGCAAGTGTATTCTGCTGTGCGTTAATCATGTCTTAGCTTTCCATGGACTTCAATCCAAGGTTAAGAATGAAAGCACAGCCAAAAAGGTGGCAAAATAAGAGTTAAAGAATGTAATATTAGGCTAGGTATTCTTCTGCTGTAAAGCTGATAGGCCTGCACCTGTGCTAGACATCTCAAACACTCAAATGAGAATCAAAGGTTTATCTGAGAACACAACAACCATCTAAGGCAGACACCTGCCCACTACACAGCAACTGCTTAGAAGACAGTCCAAGCCTTTGATAAAGCCTGCTCTCACCTTCGAGATCGTGATCTCCTTGAAAGATCCCTGCGAGGTGGGTATCTCAATCTGCCTTCGTATTCTCTGCTGCGAGACCTCTTCCTCTTCCATTTGTGATTCATGTAGGTCTCTTGCTCCGGGGATCGGTATCTCTTACAGTGATGCATCTGGGGCGCAATAAGGAAGGCACTTGAGTAAAAGGTATCAACTGGAACAAACTGTTGACAGTTTGCAAGTCTCATGGAGCTCACTACTTATTAAGTAAAGAAGGTGAAAACAAAAGCCATGAGGAGATGAGAGAAAGTGCAACAAAAGACATCACACCAACATTACTAATTACAGTTATAAATAAAGAAGTCTCCACAATGTGTGCAACAGCAGGGAACAGTTGCACATCACGCTTTTTTCCAATCTAATACCTATTAACACCTACTACTACTCCCACTGAAAAACAATCAGAATATTTTTCTGGATTTTTCCACTCTACACTGAGATTTCACTGTTTCCCCCATGTATTCAGCTCTCATGCCATTTGCAAATACTTTAAAAGCTAGAGATATACAAAAGTATTTTAAGCAAATAAGACATGTGATTGTAAGAGTACAGGGCTGGAGATAAGAATCTGGAACTAATTTAACTCCATTTATAAATGGACTAAATTAAATCAAGTGTTCCTTTACTACAATTAAGCTCTGTCTTAATCAGCAGACACACAGGTAGACCAGATGGCCTTTGTGCAGACCTTCTTGCTTTTTCATCATTCGTTTGAACTCATCCTGTGTTAATAATGCCTGGAAAGCCAGCACTATCAAAAGACATGAAATTATAAAACATGGTGGCTAAAATAATGGCCTAATTAATGGCCTGTGCCCCCATGTTTCTCTGTTCTGCTCCAATATCACTAACTAGAAATGCCCCCAAGAGGATTCCCAGGCAAGAAGAAATCCTCTGGTGGCAAAGAGCAGTCATAGTAGCTATTGCATCTGCCTTACTTAGGAGAAGTAAATCTCACAGAAAGGGATGTGGCCTAGATACACCTACACAAGGGATTCCTGGCAGTTTAAGCAGCCTTATGCAGTTCATGCACGAGCAGATCTTCTGCTCTCACTTCACACCCCGTCAGCACCAGGTATCGGATGGCAACTGAGCATAGAAGTCATTTCAGGAAACTTGGACCCAATTTTGTATAAATGTAAAATCACATTTATCAGTTATGTTAATGCCCAAGAAAAGACTGCAATCCTCTTAAACCAGCAGCTCAAGGTTTAAGATACTAAACCTGTACTACAAAACTACCACGCATTAAAGAAAAAATGCCCATCAAAACATTGTTTAAAGAAAAATCCCATTGAAAAGTCAGTTTAGATTCAAAAACAGAAATGTCCAAACCCAAATAGCATAGCACTGTTACAACATAAATAGGCATTAAAATGAAACTACTGTCTGGAACTTGTAGTTCTGCACCACAGAAAATGGAAGTCAGTCAGATGCAGAAATGTCAAGCTTTGTTTAAAAGAAAAAACACACGTGTCATGATCCCTTTATGGAATGGCTTCTTAACCCATGTCTCTCCGCTGCCTTGTATGGATTGTGTGGCTCTCTCCTGCTCCCTTATTTTTAATTCATTTGTCCTTTTCTGTCCACCTCCCCTTCAAGACATCCTCCCCTCTTTTCCTTCAGGGTGGACAGCCTTTACCAGCTCCTCATCACATACTTGCCTCTCAGCCTTCCTTGGCCCCCATATCAAGTGAATGTCTCTCCATCCAGGAGATCTGGGCATTGCTTTCACTAGAAAGCATCAGTTTTGTTCCTGCAGGCAGCAACAGAGGTGGTAAGTGGCCAAGCTAAGCCGTTACTGCCCCACAAGCCAGCGCCAGCCAAGACAAGGAAAAACTAAGCAAGTAATCCCTATGCCCACAGCTTTCCCTTCCTTTCAACTACATGACTCCCCCATCTTTTTGCCTGCTTCTTCGTTTGCCCTAGGCGCATCACAAATACAACCCAAATCACCACGTGCCAGAGAGGCTTCTAGTTTTTGCTTTGACAGACGCCAGCCAGCAGATCCATTTTCAGCACAAAAAACCTTTTACGAGAGACCTTAATCCTCAACACAACCCGCACCGCGCATGGACACTTGATCCTAGCCTGCAAGCGCCAAAGGACTTTGACCCATTTGTATCCTTGACGTGGCCGAAAGTTGTTGAAGAGGACTCGGCTGCCAGTCCAAAATTAAAGCCCTCCTGATCCCTCCCCACCACAATGACTTTCTACAGAGTTGGCAGCATCTCACCACAACAAATGCCTTGGCCCTCCACAGCCAGGACCCAGCTCTGCTGGTGCAGGAGGGCTCAGGATGCACAATCGTCATCGGTACCAACCCCTGCTGTCCTGCAGGATTGGTGCGACGCACGCACACCCTCGGAAGCATACACAAAGCCAGCCCGAGTTTGCTTTTGGCAGGCTGCCCAGGCCAGTAGTTTGTCTGGCGAGGGAAAGGAGAGCTCCCGTCGGCTCTTGAAAACAAAGGGGATTTTCTTCCCCCCCCAGTTAAAGCTTGAGAGGAAAAGCTGCCCCCCCCGCGACCCCCCGGCCCTCCCCTCGCGTCCGCAGCTTGGCGGTCCGGCAGGCGCCGCGCCAAGGGAGAAAACGGGTTCCACTCTCGACCTTTTCAGGCCCCGAGCCCCCTCGGCAAGCGCCGCCTCGCTTCTCAGCCCCGGCGCCGGGCGGGCACATCCCATCCGCGCCGTCCCGCTGGCTCTGACACAGGGATCGGCGCCCTCGTTGCCCCGGGGGCCGGGAGGCGGCTCCAGCCGCGGCGCATGCGCGTGAGGGGAGATCCGCAGGGGGGGCCGCAGGGGGGGCGCTCGAGGGATCCTCACTTCTGCCGCCCCCCCCTCCTCCCCCGAAGGCCGGATGCGGCGCCACCCCCTCCCCCCACACTCACCGCCGCGCGCCCCCTCAGCGCTGCGCTCGCGGGCCCAGCCAGGCCCCAGCCGCTGCTTCCGCTTCCGGCTGTCGCCCTGCTCCGACGACGACGCGCAGTGTGCGCACGCAACCTCCTCCTGCCGCTAGAGCAGCGCTTCCGGGGGCGGCCTCTTCCGCGCGGCGCTCTAGCCGCCTTCTTGCTGGGCTTGGAGGATTGCGGAGCTAGGCCCAGGGCTTGTGGGGCAGCAAGGGCAGCCCCTTAAAGGGGTAGAGCGCTGCCCTGAGTCACCCTTGGGGCTCCCCAGCACCGCATGTCCCCTCCCCGCCCAGCCCAGGGGGTCCCCAGACCCCACCGCCCCTCCCCCCAGTATTGGATCCCCCCCCTCACTTCCGGGCAGAGTCTCGCTGGTCCGTGCCCACAGGCTCCCCCATGTCCCCTTTCCTTGTGCTTCACCTGCCATCTCGCCCTGCTTGTTACCTGTCCCCTGAGACTCCTTGACCCAAACCCAGGAGCCATCCCCATAAGGGCAGGGGGCAATCATCGTTCTGGGCGCAAGGCCCACATGTCCCGCACGTGTCAACCAGGCCTCGTGACTGACCTGTGACCTCACTCCCGTCCCTCTTTTCTGCTGATTTGCCCCAATAAATCAGTTCCTGTATCTAGCGGTCTCCCTTCTTCCTTTCCACCACCTCCCTGGGCCTAGCAAGCCGACCCAGCATCTCGTAGTGTAGGAAGTTCAAGTTGGCAGGGACCTCAGGGAGTCGCATCTAGTCCAACCCCCTGCTCCAAGCAGGACCAGCCCCAACTACATCACCCCAGGCAAGGCGTTGTCAATCCAGGCCTTTAAAACCTCCAAGGATGGAGATGTCACCACCTCCCTAGCTAACCCGGCCCAGTGCTTCACCACCCTCCTAGTGAGAGTTTTTCCTAATATCCAACCTAAAGTTCCCTTGCTGCATCTTGAGCCCGTTGCTCCTTGTTCTGTCACCTGCCGCCACGGAGAACAGAGGTCAGTTCTTGGTTCAATGGTGAAGGACGGCTTTGTCTCCTCTGCCCACTGCCTGGCGTTGAAAATTATGCACAGAGGGGATCTCAGGAAAACAAGGGCAGAGAAGCTGACGGCATGGACCAAGACGTGTATGGTTCATTGCTCGGTCAGTGATAGTCCTGGGGTGCTGCGACCTGCAAACGGCAAGTGGGTGGGAAGACACGTGTGGGGCTTTGTGAAGAGGAAAACAGCAGTTAGTGTAAATTTGAGGGTATTCTCCTTCATGCTTGCTGCATGTTGGGGTGCCAACCTGCCAGGATTGCCCTCGAGTCTCCAGGAATTAGATATAAATCTCCAGGAGATGGCTGAGAGTCACTGGGAGATAAATGATAGGGCATTCATTGAAATAAATATTAAATGTTGAATCTGATTGATACAGTAGTCCAGTGGGTTTTGAAAATGTAATAATCATGTGCATTTGCTTTCCTGGCATAAAGTCCATGCACCTTAATCTGTAACTGATATACACAAGCATGTGGGCACGCTCGTGTGTGTCACAGGCACGTTGGCATTCAGGAAACCTCCCGGAATAGATTCAGAGTTGGCAACCCTACCTGGATGGTACTATCCAGTTGTGTTTTGTAAGAGTAATACACCAGTGCTCTTTATACATGTTGGTGCGTAATGGTGGTTCTCAGGGTGTCACATCTAGTCCAACCCCCTGCTCCAGGGAGGACCAGCCATAACTACATCATCCCAGGCAAGATGTTGTCAATCCAGGCCTTCAAAACTCAAGGTTCCCCTCAGAAAGTGCACACTCTTAGCTTTCAACCATTTTTGACTATGGAAAAATAATAGAGGAGCTCTTCTGTGACAAGGGTATATGTTGCAGCCGTGTTGGTCTAAGGACACAAGGTTCTCTGGGTAAATCTGATATCTTTTGTTTGAGTTGTTCTAATAAAAGATACTGGATTTACTCAAAGAACTTTGTTTTCTGTGGCAAAGAACTCAAAAAGACCATAGCAGCTCAGAATGGTTTTGAAGCTTTGGTTTCCTGTTTGATGCCTCTGCATTTATCTTGTGAATTATGTTTGCCTGTCTAGCAGTGCTACATTGAGTGGCACTCCTGAAAGACTCTCCAGGCACCCCAAGGTGCTGCAGCACCCTGGCTGAGAATCATTGGTGCATACAGTAAATTCTGCTTGGTTGCATATTGATTCTTTGCCTACTTTCCAGTAGGTGAAAAAACATTTACTATCTCTTCAGTTAAACTTCACCTGATTATTTACATAATGGGGTGTCTTTAGCATATTTTGGTTTATTGCATAAGCCACGACTAGAAAGAGAAAGCCAAAAACAAATAATGCAATGGTTGAGTAGAGCGCTATGAAAAAAGATTTCCTCTCGCAACAGATGATTTACCATAATGTTTCAAGATATGAAACATTTTTGTAATCTAGTTGTTTTACAGTGTATTTTACTTTTTTTGACATACATTACACATGATTCCTTTCATTAACCACCCTATTGCCTATATAGGACTGTTCATTCAACCGTATGTCTGAGAGGGGAATTGATCAGTTTTGTGTGAGGTTTCCTTATTCATTACACAGGTAACATCACATGTAGGCCTAAGATGTAAATGAACAGCAATTCCCATAGTATTTCATTTATTCAGCACCCAGTCTTTAAAAATGGACAGAAAAATGTGTGGAATGATTTGCAGTTCAGTGCCACATTAGGATCAGGAATTATGCTATCTGTTTCTGTTGCTTTTTAATGTATTTTTTGCAGTTGTGTTCTGTTCCACTTATTAGTGTAGTCCACTTATTTGTACAGTTTGGATGGATAAATGGGTACACAAGTAACAGGAACATACTGCATTTATTCTTGACATTTCACCAACTGTACCCATTTCAAACACATTCAGAAGTCTTGATTCCCTAAATCTAAAATACTCACATCTTAGTCCTTAAAAAAGAAGCAGAGCTGGAGTATGGCATGTAGATCTGGAAAAGAGTCAACATCCGAATACATTCACACCCACCTCTGCCACTATCTGATTGTGTGGCTTCAGGCAAGTCACTTAGCTTCAGCATCCCCATTTGTCATGTGGGTGCCATTACACTAAAGCAAAATCACTGGTGTAATTCTGTTGAGTTTGCTAAATTATAACAGGGATATTTTTGGCCCCATATTTCTATCTAATCTCATAGGCTTGTTCCATGAATCAGTGTTTGCTCCACAGATACTGTAGCTGGTCGGTAAAAGCTCAAGATTCTTGTTCTTTTTCTACTGAGACTAAATAAAAAGGGAAAGGTCCCAACAGCCCACTGAGCCCAGTCATGACTGGCATTCGATTGACCATGTCAGAATTTGGTTAAAATGCCTTTATTAAATCCAAAGGCCAATAGGAGTTGTACAGTTTCTTTAAATGAATGGTCTAAAATACTGTAACAGAATGCAAACAGGTTAGATAACAGCATCGCAATACTTATAATGACCAGTGCAGTAAGATTATCATATGCATTGATCATATGCTTGTAATAAGTCTAAACTCAGGGATCCATGAAGGCTTAGACTGGCTGGCTTCGGCACAGCTTCACTTTGCATTAACAAAGAAACCCTCCCTCTCACTCCATTGTACGCCCCTAGATTTCTCACTACATCATTTTCTTCTCAGTTCAAGAAACTAATCTGATATAGCTGGAAACTTAACATGTATTTATCTTGCCTTTTCCAAAACAATGAAACTTCCTTTGGTAGCATTCAAGTGATATTGTGGCCATGCTTTTCCAGTAAATATGAGGAAGGCTACCTGAAAGCTCATCTAAGTCTATCTTAACCATGAAGTTGATCCATTCTTGATGAGTTTTTGCTGTAGACACCCAGGGCTAAAGTCTGTCATGCCATTCTGGCACCATGTTACCCACCTTCCCTTTGGCAGGCAAGCTTATTTGGGTAGATGTGATATTTTTTATTAGACCAACTGAGTAGTTGGGGTAAAGTTCTTTTTTTAGCTATCTTTTATTAGACTAACTGTTAATAAACTTAGACCAATTTTATTATCTTTTATTATTTTAGATAATTTTTATTAGACGAACTGAGTAGTTGGAAAAAATAACTTTTTGCCAGCTATTTAGTTCATCTAATAAAAGATATCACATCTACCCAAAGAAGTTTTCTGCCTACGTCCTTTGACCAACACAGCCACAACCAAAACCCTGCCACCTTTTCTTCTCCATTTGTATATCAATGGCTCTTCACACTTCCTTCTAGCAGTATTACCATTTTCATTGTTTTGCTGTGATTTCTCCTCTGTCTTTCTCAAATCATGCCTTCTTGGGATTGTCAGGCTTGTACCTGATAAAACATTTCATCTGCTATTGCAGGGTTGGCCAAAATATAGCATGTATGCCACAAGAAGCACAGGCTGCCTCTGTGTGTGGCATGTGGTAGAGGGGAAAAGCAGTACAGTGACAGGGCAGAAAGCAGAGCATGAGGCAGAGGAAGGAGACTGGGGTGGTACTCAGGTTTGGGGCTAATTTGTAACATGCCTGCCAAAAATATTGGCCCCTGGTGCATTGCATTTAATCATTCCTACAGTCACCAAAGAGGCAAGTTCAGCAATAGCAGACCATGACCATCTGTGCTAGGTTACTTCTTCCAGGAGTTGTTTTGCTAAATATAGTTTGCTTCTTTCCCCCCTGAAAGGGACTCTTTGCTCTTGGCTTGGCTGTTAATGTAAGAGTGTGTGTGCCAATTCAGGGTCTAAGTTTTGGCCTCCATTGTAGACAAGTGTATGTGATCTAACTTGCCTGCAGCACTGGGTTCCTATGGTATGTAGTTGTTGGGATTTTGTTCTCCCTGGCCACTTTGAACTGCTCCCCCCACACACACACTTTTCTCCCCTGCCACACATACTTTCTCCTCTGGTGTCTGCTATGCCATGGCCTATGTGAGTGGGCCACAAAATCCCCCTGTTTTGAAATTCCCTTGCACCGTGACTTCTTGCAGCCGTGTGGCAGGGAGATTGTCTATCAGAGAGTGTTTGGTCCTGTAGATATTCCCTGGAGAGGAACGGGACTCACTGCCTCTTATCTGCAGCACAGGCTTGCATTCCTATAATTGCACTCACCTGATAATTGGTGTTGCCAAGTCTTGTGATCTAGTCACCAATCTTGCAACATTAGGTATCTGCTTAAAGCCCCGAGCTCCTGGAGTCATGAGATTAAATTAGCTTGCTCTTTTTTTAAGGAAGTTTTTAGCACCTTGGGTTGTGGAGAAAACCCTGAAAACCCTTGAGTTCTCAAAAACTGTAAGGCAGAAGAAAGAAGCTTCTCTCACTTTTCTTGATAGATAGATAGATAGTGTGTGTGTGTGTGCGCGCGCGTGTGCGTGTATGTAAATCTCACAATATTTGTGATTTTTTTTTAACACTTAGGTTTAGCGGCTTTTATCCATGGGTCTGGCAACTCCCACCAAAAATGGCCAATTCAGAGAAGGGGTGGAGATGGATGCTGCACATTCAGGAGAAGGGGGTGGATTCTTCCAAATTAAGTCAGTCCTCCCCCTTGAGTGTAAATGTGTCAATGAAAACACTCACAAAGGTATAAGTGGATGCCAAGTATTAATAGCCAACAAGTCATGTATGGTATGTGAGAGAGATTTGATGAAAACACTGGAAGGTTTCTGAAGGTGAGGAACGAAAGAGTGCTAATATCTGTAGCGTGACATACAAACAAAGGAGAAGGGGAAAGACGCTGAAACATGCAGCTACAAACAACCCCAGCCTGTGGCAAGAAAACTGCTGTGTGATACACAAGATTTTCCACTTGTTGCATTTCAAGACAAGAAGGAATAAAGCATTGAGGGGCAAACTGAAGTGGCTTAAACATTATTTTCTTGATAATTAATATTCAAATGGGAAGTTGCTGTCTCTCCCAGCCCTGTCACTGTCCTGTGATGGAATTCTAGGCAAGTCAGTTTATTTATCTGTATTTTTTTTCCATTTCCATCTTTTGTGTCTTGTCTGATTAGATTGTGGGCTGTTTGTGTCTGCCAGCTCTGTCTATTCCTGTATCCCTCAGTACCTTAAAAGCATGAAGTTGAAGGAATATGGATTTGTTTGTTTGAAGAATGTAATTACTGCAGGAAGCAGAAAAATGGGTTCTGGGGTTGTGCTGAGAGGGCTGAGTTCAGCAATGGGGTGGGCTTGGCTGGTAGGTCTGGCTAGATGCATACCCTATGCCAGTACTATGCCTTTCTACCATTGACAGAGACTCTGCAAAACACAGATTCATTAGGCTTGGTGGATGACAGCCTCTCCTGTGTAGAAACTCAGTGGGTCACAACAACCCCACTAGTACCCAGTTAGTGGAAGGGGCAGTCTGGGTGTTTCCCTGCTTGCTGCAGTTTTACTTTTGTTCCTGGAGAAATGTAAGGGGCAGACGAGAGGACCCAGGTGTGTGCAGCTTCTTTGAAAGGGACAAGGCAAGCACAAGCTTGCCTCGATCCCAGTGAGTAACTCCCCAAAGGCTGGTTCCCCATCCTGCCCCTTCCACCTCTCTTCCACTGGCAGCCACCTGCATTTCACAATCTCGGTCAGTCTATCAGGAGAGGGGAAATGACACTTTGAGGCTTGTTGCCTGCTTGGTTGCTGTGGCAGCAGCAGTCCTGTGTTCCGTGGCTTGGGCAGACGTAGTGCATGAAGCAGCTCAGCGTAAGGACTAGACTCCCAGGAGAGCTGATCTCTAGAGATTTCTGAGGAGCTGTGGGGGCGCACTCAGTGACAGGTAGGTGGATTTAAGCTCTGCTCCTCTCACCAGCCCCAGGGTTGCTCCTATCCAGAGCCTGGAGCAGGTGGACACAGCTTGGGGCTTTCCCACTTCGCACTCACTAGGCAATTGTGGCACTTCCTATTGAATGCCCTGTGATGGCAAATACAAGCCTTTTGGAACAGAGATGGCGGAGAACAGCATGGATCGAATGGTGTTTTGTGTGGGAGGAAAGGTTCGTCCTTTGAATTCTCCCCATTTGAGGATCAGGTGTTGCTGAGAAATTCACATAGACTCCTTTACCGACTGCTTAGCATCTACAAGTCCACGATAAGAGTCTCAAGCAACAATGGCAGTAATGTTTCATGCCCACAGTTCTGTTCACAGCAGGCTCGACCAGCTAGGGACTTTGCTGCTGCAGCTCTTTATGCTCCTGCCATCCCCATAGCAGGGAAGAGTGGCCTTCAACCTTGTCACTGCGGTAGGACATAAGTGTTCCTAGTTTTGATCTCATTAAGGTAGTCACCACAGTAAGCAGAGATGGCAGCCAAAGAAGGTGGAAAGAAGAAATGTCTGTGTTTGCATTTATACCAAGCTCATCAGTGTGGTCTCTGAAAAGACAAAGGCATGAGTTCCCAATGGGTCAAAACTATCAGTGAGGGCCACACATTCATATAAGAGCGGGAGATTGCAAACTCCCTCCCATTCTTTCTCTCCAGTCATCTAACCAAGCAGATCTGCTCAGCTGGGCACAGCTGGGTCCTCCTTAGATGCTAGGAGCTGCATCGGCTTATTGTGTTGCTTGCCACAGCACTGTGGGAAGTGGAATGGAGGATTCTTGGGCAGCCTGGGAGCAAGTGATTGAGAAAAGGGGCCATGGGTAAGATACCAAGTAGGAATTCCCATTGTGGGTGCGCACTGACCATTTTTGTTGCCCTTGGTTGACAGGCCCTTGATACTTCACACAACAGCTGGATACCATCTCCTCCCAGTGCCATGGAGCTAGATCTGTGACACTTCCCTTGGAAGCTCCAGGGAAGCAGCACCAGGTCCCATGACAAGAGAAGACGTTTCTGAGACTCTGCTGCCCCGATGATCATTTGGGGAGGTTGTTCCCTGTTCCATTGCACCACAAGGCCATAAATGTCCCACCAGAAGTGGAGCGGCTTTACTAGCTTGCCAGCCCACTACAGCAGTGATGGATCCTTCCAGTTCAACACTGACTTGGGGTCCTTGGGCTGGACTGGCAAAAGCCTTGAGAGACACAGGAGAGGTCCACGAGCATCTCCACCCTCCTCCATGATGGAACTGGGAAGAAGCTACATTAACAGCTGCCCACTCTCGGGCAGGGCCCTATTCCAAGCAGAGGTAATGGGACTAGGCCGACCACTCTGCTGGGGGTGCCAAAGCCAGGCAATTCACTCTGGGGCTTCATAATATCTTCTGGTGGGGTCATTCTCCACTCCTAGCCTTTTGTTTATCACACTGTGGCCCTTTATGTCCCATTGGCTGGTCTAAGAAGTGGATCAATACACCCACACCTTCCCAACCTCCCACATGGCATAGAGGGACTAGATATCACTTCTGCCACACCTACGTGGCCCTCTCCCCACATGGATGCTTTGTTCAAGCACTGAACAGCCAGGATTGTTTGTGGGGTAGTCATCACTCTTCCTATGATTCTTGTATTTGGTCAGACAATCATGCCTGTGAGGACATTAACAGGGCACAGTTCCAGTGTTGATGGGAGAAGTGAAAGGAAGAGGAAGAGTATATGTCAAAGTAGGGGCTGGGGACAAAAATAAATCACATCTGTCCTTCACATCAGTGGTCTCTTCTTTATTTCATTCAGAACTCTCTTCCTGGGACACAAGGATCTCTGGAGCCTAACCCCTCATACAACCCTTGGAAAGTGGACAGCAGGGACTTTCTCAGCTCCCAGCTTGTTGAACGAGCCAGGTCCATGAGCCCACTGCGAGGGATCCACTCTATCAATAGTGGGATGTAAGTTCATCTTCCAGAATGCTTGGGACAATGACCTGGAGCCAGGGGGAAATCAGCTGGACATATCCCTGACTTCGCAGGTGAAGGACTTCCTGGTTGAGATGGTTTGGAAGGAACCTCTCTTATGGAAATACGATGTATATGTTATAGGTTTTAGAAAGGAAGGAAGATCAGTGAATGCCCTGTACAGCTCCTTTTTTTGAGCAGTGAGTAACCACTGGAGCTCTCTTATGCAATGCAGTGTTGGAGCAAACTGTTTATTTAATTTCCAAAAGGTTCAGATGCTTGCAACTGCACAAGCACCACCAGCAGTCCTATTTGTAAGATAAGACAGGGCTATTCATCCTCCAGCTTTGGGGCAGCAGCTGATCACCAGTTGTAGCCAGGGAAAAAATCCCTGGCAGGGTATAACATTGTGTTAATAGGTACTGTACTCAGAGTGGTGATCTTCTACCTCAGAAGCATCCAGCAGTGGCCAGTTTTCATTGCAGGGATCTCAACTAGATGCCTAAGATAGACTTTTCTAATATTCTGAATCACACAAGCAGGGCTGTGAATTAATAGGCAAAGATAACACATATAATATTTTTTTATATTGCACTAGCAATGAAGCATGACTGTTATTTTGGAGAGGCTGGTTTTGTTTACCCTAGTGCTGAGACATGCTACACGTCTGCAATCCCCATTAGTTTTACCAGGAGTTAAAGGTACTGTGCTCATCTCAGGACCAGATTTTGACTATGGCCTGCATGCCCATTCTGGTTCTGCCATCTCCTATGAATAGAGAAGGTGGTGTTTCTGCTCAGACCCTTTCAGATCTTATGATGGGATACAGTGGAAGTTGTAGTCCAGTAGATTCTGGGGCACCTTTGGGAACACAAACCTAGTCTTCTCTGCATTTGCCTGAGGACTCCCTGGAGGTATCAGATGTGAACTGTGAGCTTTCTGAACCTTTCCATGGAATGGATTGAAGGATTTTGAATGTACGAGAAGACATTTCCTTCCAACTGCTTCTAGAAAATATGAGTGAAGTAAGAGTTAATGAAAACCAACAGGTTGCTGAGTTTTTAGTTGTAGCTGTGTTGGTCTAAGAAGATAGACACTAGCAGGCAAGGTTCTTTGGGTAGATGTGATATCTTTTATTAGACCAACTTAGTAGTTGGAAAAAAGTTCTTAGCAAGCTTTTGGGTGCAGTTCTATGCCTTCTCCAGGCATAGAAAGTCTCTGCTGTTTTGAGACTGTAAGGACAGTAAAGACTTCCTGTGCATGAAGAAGGGTGACTGCATCTGAAAGCTTGCTAAGAACTTGTTTCCAACTACTCAGTTGGTCTAATAAAAGATATCACATCTACTTAACTAACCTTGCCTGAAAACTAACAAAACATTCATAAAATTGGGAGATCTGAATAAAAAACTCTCCCTTCTCGATTATTCAGGTTCCATGAGGGCAATACCTTCCTTGTTCTCCAATTGTCCAATGTCCAGATTCTCCTAGGAAAAAATGGAGTAGGCAAGATGACTGTTCCTAAATGTGTCCAGAATTCACTATGCCAGAGGGTGAATTCTGATTGATGGATTAGGGAAAGTCATTGTCATTCTTGAAGTCTTCTGTGAGCTCTTCACAAGGCTCTGACTTCCCAGGCTTTCTAGTCAGTCTCTAAAACATAAAGGTGGCTTCTCTTTTCCTTGGCAGATTTTTAACTAATGGTGTGGAACATGCCAGGAAACCTATAAGCCCACCAGTCAGAAGGAGGCATTCTCTGTCTCGTCTCTCAGATCGGGATACAGAAGAATATAACCCCTCGGAGCCATTCGCTCAAAGGGTGTGGAGTGGATCAGAACAGGACTTGCATCTGTCTTTACCAGCACAGAGGAGAGCTGAGCCAGAGCTCTCTCTTCAGAAGGCTCCCAGGGGTCTATGGTGGCAGGAGGAAAAATTGGAGAAGTGGGATAAGGAGCAGGCACTCAGCAGTGTGAAGTATGAGCTGCTTTCTCTTAAAAAGAAGGTAAATGAGTCTCTCCACAGTCTAGAGAATTGTGTAAGGACCTGCCTGGTCTGGATACAGGAGTAGTTATAGGTCCCAGTCTTTCCAAATGTCTACCTGCTTGATTTCAGTCAGGGCTACATGTGCCTTGGACCTCAACCATCTCTGAGGTATAGAGACATAGCACATTATGCCTGAGAGAAAGCCTGGTTTGGCCACTTATCTGTCCCCTTTGGTTGGACTTGGGCATTTTTGGGCATGAGGATGTCTCCGATACAGTAGGGCAGTCGACCACCATTGCTGCTGAGAGCCGCTGGCTCGGCCACCACCGCCAAACGCTGCCAGCTCCAGCCACTTGCCATCTTCCCCACCCCCCCGGGCCCCGCACAGGCCGATATGCCCCAAGCCCCACACACCCCTAGGGACGGCTCTGCTTAGGACACATCTGATGTGCCTGGGAGGTGGCATAGAGCCACCAAGACACAAGATCTGTCCATTTGCTCCATAAATGACTGAGTGGAGTGCTGTGGGGCATGCCTAAGAGTTTGCTATTTGCCAATATTAGATGTGCTGGGCAGGGCTTGTTTCCCCATGACAGCTCCAGGCTTGGGAAGGAGGTTGTGTAATCTAGCCATGACCTCAGTGATGCTACTAAGCTTTGGACAGGCCATCTCTTTAGTGAGTTGCAAACTGTAGCAACTCCTCTAAGGCATTAGGACTTAGTGGAGTAGCTCCTCGTTTCTATCCAGTCTCTATCATAGAGAACGGAGGTTGAGCCTCCCCTGGCCTTGTGCTCTGCTAGGGTTAGTATAAAACCCTGTTTCTGGGGGAGCAAACTCTGCTGAGCTTTGAATTCTTCTCTGACCTGGTCTCTTCCATAGCAGATGGAGAGGTCCCTGGCTCAGCTAGAGAAAGAAAAGAACTGGCTGGAGCTGTCTCGCTATGAAGATGAGAGGCAGAGCAGGGACCTGCGTGAAAAGTGAGTGGACTGGGCTGGGTGGTAAAAAGGCTTGGGTTAGTGATTCTAGGCCAAGGACATGTAGGATTTAGGCAGCTGGGACAAGAGAGAGAGGCGGTATTTCCAGGGAGGATTGGTTCAGATAGCAACACAAGGAGCTTCCTGTTTAACCTAGGAAACTGCTGCAACTTGATGAAAGGTGGGAAGCCAGAGTGGGTTCTTCAAAGGAGCCTAAGAGAGTTGGGCACCTACATTCAGTGGGAGTTTGGTACCTCCCTCCCTCCCTTTGGCATCTACCTACCACCTACTTCTCTAGGTCTTGTAGCAAGCACTATACTATCCTCTTTAGTTCCTGACAGCATTAGTGGGGCAGCAGTGATGGGAAAGTACCGCTCAGATCACAGGGAGAGCTCTGGTGGCCACACGGGATGGTGGCACTCAGGCTCGTATGATAAATAAAAGGTAGTAACTGTTTACTGGGGGCAATCTGACATCTGAATTGCTGATTGGGGTAATGCTTGTGTCTCCTGATGCTTGAGACCAGTAGCTCAGAGGCAGAGACCCACAAGGCACAGAGATCCAATCAAGCCTTGGTCGGTAAAGAGTGACTAAGAGTCATTGCTATAGAGATGGTCTCCATCAGTTTCCAAGGGAACAGGTACCTCCATCAGTAATGCCACCTGTGAGTCTGACAATGTCTGTCAGTTGGGCACTTCTCACAAGCCTTGAATTCACCGCATTAACCCTGTGCTTATTCCTTTGGGTACATTAGGGGAAGGGGCTGGAGTAGAGGTGGAAGTTAATGGGGGCAGCTACATGAGATGCTACATTGCCATAGCAACAAGCTGTGGCGACATAGCTCATTGCTACAGTGAGTAGCATCAGTGGGCATGAGCCATGATGCTACTGCACAATAGTTCATTGCTACTGGACTGTAGGGTCAGAAATGACCTGTGTGCTGCTGGGACTGCGCAGTACCAACTGCTCAGTGGGGTGCACATGTAAATGCACCCAGTGGGTGACAGAGGCTGTGAGTGAACATGGGGCTCTGAGCAAGATGGTAGTTTGGGGTCTTTTTAGAAAGGGCACAGAGAAGGGATGCACAGAACAGCATTTCTCAACCCATGGGTTGCAACCCAAAAGTGGGATGCAAGAATACTTCAAAAGGTCACAAGTGGGGGAAGGGGCAGGGGGTGAGCTGTGTTGTCAGGCTGGCAACACCAGGGCTAGTGCCTGTGCTCTTGGGGGCAGGGCAGCTGGGAGACGCTGCTTGAGGGCAGGAGGAACCATGACCAGGTAGTGCAGTGCAGAAGCCCCAGCCCAGGACAGGTGTGCCACAGGCCTCCCTTCCTTCTCCCTCCAACCCGTGTCACTACTGCCTACATGAGCCAGAGCCACCACAGTCACTGCTGTAGGGAGCTGGTGGGGAGGGGGAGGATGGCAGGGGGCTGTGAGTGAAGGAGGTGAGGGGCCCCAGGGATGGCCTGGTGGGGCAGGGGACTGTGGGTCAGGCATTGGCAGGGCCGGGCAGGGGGTAGGTTGGGACAAGCTATCAATCTTGGCAAATGGGTCCCAGTACAAAAAAGGTTGAGAACCACTGGCATAGAAGAACAAGGGTCCAGATGGAGCATGAGAGCTGTTGAGAGTTAGCTGTAAGAAGTGCTCTGATAGGGGAATGGGTGGAGATGAAACATTTAAAATGGCACAGGGAGAATTGGGGTGGGAGCAATGGAATAGCATAGTCCGTTTATGTTTGCACATGTGTGTGCCAATGTTTACATGTCTTCTAGGATCCTTCATTTGGAGATGGAGATGGCAAAAGCTAAAACCTGCTTGGGCAGAATGAGGTGCTGCTCAGTCTCACCAACTCCCTGCTCTGCGGTAAGGAAGGCCTGGGCATGCTGCCTGAATTATGCCTAAAAAGGCCAGCAAAGGCACTGAACATAGCAGGATCTGAGGAGCGGCAGATGAAATCACATGCAGTGAAGACACTAGCACTGTCATGGGGCCACAGGGCTTAGCACCACATTTATTAGAGAAATGAAGACTCCAGGAAGGGACAGCACTTGGGGCTGTATGCAGTGTCCAGTATAGAACTGGTCCCAGGCTGGAGCTGCACAGTGGGGAGTGCAGTATCTCTAGGCACTTGGGATGCTTTAAAGGACTAATATTTGGGGTCCAGTTCCCATGCCACACAGAGAAGCCTGTAGAACAGTCAGCCTATGCACTTGGTCTCAGACTCTGCTACAAAACTGTTAATAGCTCAGGATGCTTTGACACTTGCTGTCCTGAGGCAGCAAACTAAAGCAAGGTCAGATATCATTAAGGAACACTCAGGAGCTAAATATAGTGCAGGGCTAGGAGAGGGGGGAAAAAGACCAGTGACCATGAAGATCCCAAAGAGCTCTGTGGTCCAGTCTGAGATCTTAAGGACAGCATGGGCCCTTGGTCATTAGTATCATAGTATCATAGTATCTAGGGTCAGAAGGGGCCTAGAGCAGGCCATCTAGTCTGACCCCCCGCCAATGGCAGGAACGAGTGCCAGAGTCACAGGACC
>JAGPOW010003364.1:37629365-37736103 GCA_030014935.1 Caiman crocodilus | reverse complement strand
CCACAGTTTGGTGTCGTCAGCAAACTTGGACAGCTTGCTTTCCACCCCCTCATCCAAGTCAGCGACGAAGATGTTGAACAGCGCAGGCCCAAGGACCGATCCCTGGGGAACCCCACTGCTAACATCTGTCCAGGTCGAGTACGACCCGTCCACCACCACTCTGGGAGCGCCCCATCAGCCAGTTTCTGACCCACTCAACCGTGTAGAGGTCAATGCCACAGCTCCCCGTCTTTTTAATGAGGATGGGGTGACAGACCGTGTCAAACGCCTTCCTGAAGTCTAAAAAGACTATGTCAACAGGGATGCCCGCGTCCATGGATTTGGTCACCTGGTCTTGCATGGGTATGTGGTGTGGGGACAAAAAGGCTAAAAACAGGCATTGGTTTTATCCAGGATCTGATTGTCTGGGGCTTTGACTCACATCTAAACAGGTGGAAGGGTGGGGGTGGAGGTGGCAGGGCTTGTCTACTCAGAGAGCTTGAAAGGCAGTTAACTCAAATTAGCCTTTGATTGTCCTGGAAAAAAACGTGTTTTCTGGGTGCTTCACAGGTGCTTAAAGTGGGACAGTGGGCTGATACTCTGGCTAAAAACAGATGTAGGATTTTTCCAAGATAAAGCCTTTTATTCTGAAACCCTACAGACATTCAAGCACATTGTCCCACTTTAAGTACCTGTGAAGCATAAAGCACCATGATAATGCTTTTCCCAGGAGAATCGGAAATTCCAGTTAATTGCCATTCAAGCTGTGTGTAAAGGACTTTTGTCCACCCCCCCACTCCCTTGTTAGTTCAAAGCCCAGGACAATCAGACCTGAAGGATCCCAGGTTAAAAAGCTTTATCTCAGGGAGAAATCTGACATCTAATTTTAAGTAAAGAGCCACTTGCTGCATCCCAGTCTCCAGTGCTAGAAGAGTCAATGTGCCCAGGAGACATGCCACTGTGAAGGGGGTGGAGGAGGCATGGTGTCATGGCTCGGCCCATCCTGCCACACTGAGTGGCCAGCTGCAGGGAGGGTATATCATGGACACTTCACTGGGCCATTGTTCCTTCTCCTTCATAGCTCCATGTTCTCTGGGGAGCTACAGCTCACTGTCACCTGAAAAGGGGTGTTTGTACTGAAAGCTTACAAAGAACAATTTTTCCAACTATATAGTTGGTCTAATAAAAATGTCACATTTACCAAGAGAACCATGTCACCCGTAATATGGGGCAGTGGGTAATTGGCACAAACTGGCCTATAATGTGAGAGCGTAACAGATATACTTCAGGCAGGCAGGCAGGTGTGTGTGCGCATGCGCACGCACACACACACTCTTTCTCTCTCTCACTTTGGCATGTGGTTGAGGCTGGTCATATTACCTATTACAAACATCATTTGTTAGGGACTTGGCTTTCTTGTGGCTAGCTGATCAAACTATTGGCAACCCTTACATTATAAATCAGGAGATATTTTTAAAGAGAAAAAGTAATTTCTGAGTTCTTTTTGTTTCCCATTTAGTTTCACAGCCTTTTGATTCCATGTGGGTCCCATTGTGCAGCTTTTCTTTGCTGCTATCAGTGCTGGATTTTTTTTTTTAGATGAAACCTGGGATTCTGCTGAAATCACATGAATCCTACAGTTGGGGCTTTTAGAAAAGCGCACAATATATCCTGAGACTCAATCTAAAATCCCAAGTATTGCCCATCTTTCCAATCTGGTCCTCATTCCTGGGAATAAAAAATTGCCTAATAATTTCCAAGCTGGTGGCAGGCTTCTGTCTCAGTCTGTTCACTCTGAGAACAAGTCTACAAGGTATCATTGATCACCCAAATCACATGGTGTGGATTCCTTCACTTGAATTGGTTGCTAGATTTTTTTTTCAATGGGAGAATGATGAATACTAATAGTGTGCTCCCGTGGCAGATTGCTGGTGTTAATATTTGTGAAATGATCAGATGTTATCATTGTTTCACTAATCTCTGGCAGTCATGCAAATGCTTGTCAATAGTGAATCAAGAACAAACAGAATGAGCTGAGTGAAGGAATAGGTGAGATTTTCTGGTTTGTGTATGTAGGAGATCAAATTGGTTGAATGAGAATTAAAATCAATAAGTCATTCTGAATAAGTCAGAAAGCCAGACTGGGGGCTTTTACTGAGATAAGTATTTGCAGAGCCAGCTGGTTGGTGTTTGCCCTTTCCTACGTATGCTGTTGGGCCATCAATGACTTGGGTGGCACATCACAGCTGGTTGGGGTACCTTCTGTGTTGATCCATAGGGAAGGAAGGAGCAGAGCCAAGAAATGACAGCTCTTCAAGAAACCCTGAGTAGCTTTCAGGACCGACTGAAGGACTTGGAGGGAGAGCGAGAGGAAAGGGTCCTGCAGCTGAGCTCCACCAAAGAAGTAAGTCCTTTGGTCTTGTCCTACATGCTCCACCACTTTTGGAAAGGAGTTGCCTATTTAGGATCCACCTGCAATAAATCCATGGGTTAGAGATAACAGACCTGGTTATCCTGAATCTCATACGTGGGAAGTCTGGGCTGGGAATCACCCACTTCAGCTCCCAAAATGCAGGCTGCTTGCATTCCAGGTGATCCCCTTTAAATAGGAGCAAGGAATCACTGAAGAGCAATAGAAGTACTTGCTCAGGCACAAAAAACCAGGATGCCCCAGGCCATACTGTCACATGCATCCAGTCCTATTCATTCACTTCTATGTCATCCTCACACATAGCTCTTAGGCCCCACTTCCTGGGTGATGGGTGACCCTCTAAGAGTAACTACCCCATAATTCAGATTTTGTTACTAGTCCCTTTGGCCAACCTCTGGCCAATAGTGCTTGTGCATCATGAGGTTTTCAGCTGTAGGATGCACACTTTTCCCCTAACCTCAGTCTCCTTCCTTCCTCACTCAGGTACCTGAGCTCTTTGCAGGTCTTCTGAAGAGCTTGCATGTCCTTCCTTTGGCCTCTAGCATCCTGCTGTTCCCCTATTAGCTAGGTGCACTCCATCTCCAGAACCTGGGTCTGTTTGGTGAGGATCTTGGTCCCTGGAAGCTGAACAAGGAGTTGCCCACTCTCATACTTGGCTGCCCAGACCTTCTGCCAGCTTCTTTCAAGGAGGGGACTCCATTACCCTCAAAATTCATATATTTGTTTTGAGACAATGTACCTCCTTTAGAGTCTCTGTGCTATCTTTTGGTTCCTAGGCTCAGCAGCTAGCTTTCAGTCAGACTAGTGAGGCCAATCAGAGAGCAACAGACTTGTTTCAGGCAAACAAAGCCCTGCATGAAGAAATCAACAGATTACAAGCAGCATGCAGTAGCATCAGCCTGGTATGTAGATGAGGCAAATGCATGGCTTTGAGAAACAAGCCACTTCCAAGTTAATGGGTACAGGTTACAGAGAGGGGCTTCGTGTGGAGCAGATGAGTCAAGGAAACAAGAAAAGCAAGATGTGATGGGTGTGTGAGAGAGGCAGAAGTCTTTGGACACACACGTCAAGGCAAATACAAGTATGATTCATAGCTTGGCCTGAGTGTATGTATTACACAATGAATTAGCTTAGTGCTTATGTGCTACCTGGTATGTCATGTACATAGGGGTCATAGAAAAGGAGGGCTGGAAGGGACTTCATAAGATCATTTAGTCCAGCTCAGGACCATCCCTAACTAAACTGTCCCAGCCAAGTCTATGTATAACTTGCTCTTGAAAATGTCCAGGGGTAGAGATTCCAAGGGTAATGCCTGGCCACCTCATAATCAGAAAGTTTTTCCTAATTTCCAAACTAAATATCCTCTGCTGCAGTTTAAGGCTATTGTTCCTAGTCTTGTCTCCAATGGCCAGAGGGGATAGGCTATCTCCATCTACATGCACATACTAATGTGTTGGTGGGTATGTCATCTTGTGGATGACTCAAGCAGAGGACATAAATCCTACTGCTATTGACCAGGCTTGTGTGAATAATAGATTTTGGGTTCAGCAGTTAAGAGTATGAACAGATTAAACATGTATATTAGTTTAATCAGCATTACACTGGCGCAAGAAAGCAGTGAACAGATACACATATCTGCAAAGCATGGTGACTTTGAGCAAGCAAGTAGAGAACTAGCCATTAAAGAATCAAGGCTCATTCTACTGCTGTATGTTACTGCTATTATGTTTAGCCTGTCTGCAACCATTGTGGCTTAGCAGTTTGTTCTTACCTGCTCATATGTTACCTAATGACAAGGTATCATAATAGGTACCTACTGTGTAAACTACCTTGAGAGACCAGTGAGATTCTGGATCCTGGTATAGTTTACATCAGTATATAAACCCCATGTAAATTGCATTCAATACCTCTTCATCCTTTCTTGCCAAGACAGGACACCAAACATTTGGTTATATAAATTATATTGGGTAAACAGAAGAAACATATTTTTGCCCCAAATTGGATCAAGTTTTTTTTTTGTTTTCATGTTATTTAGTTTTTTTATACACTTTTAAAAAAGAACTTAGGTCAGTTTCCAAGCAAAGCCATCCTTTTGAAATGAAAAGTTGCAGCATTTCACATAGAAAATGTTGAAAGAAGAAAAATGTTTTATCTTTTCTGAAATACTTTCTTTTCTCTCCCCCACATCCCTCCCTTGTAGAGCTGTTTTGCCAAAGTAGCTCTGAAATAATTGCAAATAGTTTTGACTACTCTGAAACTACATTTTTTTGGCCAGTTGACTACCCTCTGGGAAATACTCACTTAGCTCTACTGCTGAAAGCTAAAGACAATTTCTTCTTGGGATTAAGGGCTGTGAGAATGGAGAAGGTGGTCCACATTTTGATTGCCTGCTCTGAAGTTTTGTAAGGTGGGCACTGAGTAGCAATAGAGGCCACTGAGTCCATGAACCTCTTCAGAGAGGCCAGTGTGTTTTTCCCACCCCAGTGTGTCATATATATTACTATGCAGGAGAAGGAGCTGCTGTCTTCCAAAGTAGTCAGGCTGGAGGAGGGAGTGTCTGAGCTGACAATGAAGCTAAAGCCTGCCTTGTCTGATGGAAACAGACTCCTGAAGGTACAAAGAAGGCACTTGGGGATGAAAAAGGTGGAAGAGTGGTGATGAAGATGGGAAGTGGGGCACAGGAGGGGAGCAATGTGGTGGGAGAAGGAAGAGCATACATACCATGGGTGTCAACATGGCCTGAATAGCAGCTGGATGGAGGGGAGACAAGCTAGGATTTTGAGTTGTCATGTGCTCCTTGGCTTCTAGGAGAAGGTGGAGCTGCATCAGCAGGTACAGGCACTCACCCTGCAGCTGGAACATGCACAGAGGAGCCAAGAAGGGTTTAATGACCAAGTGTCAGACCTTCACGTGGAGCTGGTGAGCACTAAAGCCCAGGCCAACCGCCAGAACCAAGAGAAGGTCCGGATGAAAGAGGAGTTGGAGACCATCCAACAGGTAACTCAGAGTGACGAATGGACTCCGTGGGCATCCCCTGTTGCTGCTGACTCTGGGCTGGCCCCTCTTCTCTGTCACTGTTGCTTTCAGAGCCAACCCTCCTTTGGGAGATAGGGGCACAAGGGACCCAGCCTAGCAGGAGCAGGGACAGTCTGCTTTAATCCAGTGGTTTCCTAAAACCTTCCTTTCCCTTTAACTGTTTCATTTATATTCCTGGCCACTCCCCCTACCATACTACCAGGGCCCAGCCATGGTAGAGTATTGGCCAGTGCTGGTGCCCATCACTGCCCCCAAGGGAGGTCTGTAGACCTTTTCCTCTCTAACAGTTTTGTGAGTTCGCAGAGACATTTTCAGAGCCAAAGACCCACAATCCCCTTACCATCATCTCTGCCTGGTGATGTCCTTGTCCTCACTTCATTGGTACCCATATCAGGCCTTGCAAGGAACTGGTATGAATCTCTCAGGCTCTATTCAGAGCACATGGAAAATCTCCTGGAAGTTGTAACACAAAGAAAACTTTCCACTGCCCTAGGCACCTGGAGCTGCAGAGGAGAAGGTCTCCTCTCTGATGGGGCTGAGGTGAGATGGAAGAGGTGCAAAGACAGTGTGGAGGGAGGACCCTGGGGAGGATGGTAGCTGCTTTGGATGTTCCTGGCTCTGTAATACTTCTGTTCTGGGAGGGACAGGGCTGACCTCATGTTTGTGTAAGTCCCCTGGTCAGCCTGCTTTGGTAGGTCACTTGGTGCAAGCTTGTGTTGCATCCTTGCCCCATGCCTTCTCATTACATTCAGCCATTTCTCTTGTGCTGGGTGGACATCACTGTGTTGAATTCAGGTCTCAGTGTGATGGCTGGTTTGGGGATGAGAGCTGCATACATAGGGCATTATCTCATGGACTTCTTCTTTCAGGAGAATGAGATGCTGTCCTCTGAGCTGGGTCAGAGCCGGCAGAGGCTGGAAACTTCCCTGGATCAGCTCCATCAGTTGGAGGCTGAGAAGAAGATTCTCACCAACCAGATCCAGGCTCTGGAGATGGAGCGCACCCAGCTGCTAAGGGAGCAGCAGGATGCTAGAGGCCAGGGGGAGGACATGCAGGCTCTTCAGGAGACCTGCAAAGAGCTCAGGTACCTGAGTGGGGAAGGAGACTGAGGTTGGGGGAAGTGTGTATCCTCCAGCTGAAAACCTCATGATGCATCTCTAGTTTCCAGAGTTGGGGGCTTTATGGGCAAAGAAGGGCAAGGGGATGGGAAGGATAAGGGTTTCCTCCAGTCTATGTGATGCATATCAAATGAACTGGCTTCCTATTGGAGTCTAACCCAGTCCCACTGTGTGCTGCCCAGCCCTATTCACAAAGGCTATGCTCCAACGCTGAACAATATTATGTGATCCTTGGTGGCAACATGTGGTACCAGTTCTGGAGGAGACACTGCTGGGATGAGGAACTAACAGCTTGGGTCACTAGGCTACTAACAGAAGGAGAGAGTGGTTTCCAGTTTGGATTTAGCACAGGAGGCAGTCCCAGGCACCAGGAGTTGCAGTGGGGGAGGTTTCCTCTCTGATGGGGCTGAGGTAAGATGGAGGAGGTGCAGAGCCAGCATGGAGGGAGGAGGTCCCTGGGGAGGATGGCAGGTGCTTTGGATGTTTCTGGCTCTTCAGTGCTCCTGTCATTTAGCAGGATCTCGCAGTCCCTGCTGCAGAGGGAGAAGGAGATGCTGCAGGCTCGCTGTGAGGAGCTGGAGGCTGCCCTGCAGCACAAGAGGAAGGAGATAGGCTGCCAGCTGACAGAGCAGCAACAGGTTGCCCAGCACTGGAAGGACAGGTGGCACCAGGTGGCCATGGCCCTGAAGACTAAAGAGGAGGAACTAGAGCATGCACACCATGAGCAGCAGAGCCTGTCTGTCAAGGTGGGACACGGCCTATGAACCCCAGGCTGGCTGCTGCCCTCCTGCCCAGCCTGGCAGCCTCACCAGTGCCCTGCCCTGCTCTCCCTCCCCCCTATCACCATGCCCACCCATCCTCTTTCTCCCTCTCTACATTGTATCCTTCCAGTAGACTGACCAGCCCAGGAACTCCTGGGTTCTCATAAGCTGTACCACCAAGTCACTGTGTAACCATATCCCATCTCTTCCCCTCCCTGTGCCAGTTTACCTGTCTGTACAGCAAAGCCAGGTGCCTGGAAGCATTGGGAAGGCTCATCAGCCAGTGCCTGTAAATCTCTCTGATTGGTTGCACTGGTTTGTAATGGCTAAATTCCCTACCCACCCATCCCTACGTGCATCATAACCCCTTTGCCTCCCCCACCCCACACTCTTATCTTGTTGCTACAGGAAACTGGGAAGTGCAGAGTGTTGTGGTATTTCTTGAGCAGGTTGGGGGAGTTGCCAGGCATTAATTAGGCCCCTGGAGGTTTACAGTCAAGGGGACCAGAGACATAGGCTGGTATTAGACTTCTCCCCTGATATGGGCTTGAGTGCTGAAGAACTTGTCAGCTTATTTTGCTTGCTGGGGCAGAGCCCCAAGGCAGCCCAGACTGACTATGGCGTGGGAGTAGGGCAGATGCTCATAGACAAATGATAGGCCTCAGCGGCAAAGCAAAGGACCTGGGAGCAGATGCCAACCAGAAGCTGACAGCCCTGGAGACTGGCCACCTGGTTTTCCTTGCTGAGTTAAGTTAGTGCAATAGCAGTGAGAAACTGGGCCCAGGCTGCCCCAGCAGTGCGCCTTCATCTCTACCCTAGGACAACTGCCTCTGTGGGGTGAAGTATCCATGTCATAACCATATTGATCTAGAGGCAAAAGGGATCAAAACTCTTGGCAGAGGTGATATCTTTTATTAGACCAACTAGATATTTGCAAAAAAATGAAATCTTTATTTGCAAGCTTTCAGGCACAGGCATCCTTCATCAGGCATTTCCTTATAAGTTATGTTGCCCAGCCCCCTAACCATTTTCACTGCCTTCTCCTGGACTTTCTTCAATTTGCTGACATCCGTTCTGTAGTGGAGGACCCAAAACTGGACACACTACTCCAGATGTGGCTTCACCAGTGCAGAATAGAAGGGAATAATCACTTCCCTTGATCTACTGGCAATGCTCCTACAAATGCAGCCCAGTATGCTGTTAGCCTTTGCAACAAGGACTAACTGCTGGCTCATATATGTTGAACACTAAGATGCCCAGCACCAGCATATCAAAGTGAGATGAGATGCTCCTTAAACAAACATTGAACTGGGTGAGAGGAACAGAACAATTGTGACTTTCACCCCTCTTTCCCTCCCCTCCCTGCCCATTTTTCAGCAAAATTGAAAGATTTCCTAAATTGTCCAACCAGTTCCAGGGAGCTGAAAAGTCAGAATCAAGGAAGTCTGATGTAGCAGATCCTCAACTGGTGATCCACACACTAGCCAAGGGGTTGTAAGATTGCTTACAAAACATAACTCCTCTCCTCTTGTGCCTTGCAGTATGCCAAAATCCTGCAGGACAGAGAGATGCTTGAGGTGGATGCAGAGGAGATGTCTGAGCTGAAAGGAGCTGTGCACAGGTAGAGAGAGGAACATTTTCACTTCCAGTGCTGTAGCACTGTGTCCCCATGTACATGTGCTAGATCCTACATCAGACAGCTCATGGGATTGGGAGCTGACATTGGCACTATGCTGCCAAAAGTGGGAAGGAGTCTGTGAGCCTGTGTGACTTCTGCAATATCTTAGATTGTGCAGGGAAGGGAAGGCGCTGTGTTATACACACTCCACCCTCTGCATGGGTGTGTGGGAGGTTCTGACCCACCATTGTATCATCTCCCAAGCATTAGAAGGTTGTGGCAACTGTATCCAAATGGGCTGGTTGTCTGCCTGTTGCCTGGCACCGCAGTGCAGTCATCACACCAGCCTAGCATGGATGTCAATCACCCATCTAATATGGCAACACACACTCTCTTCCCTCCCTTTGCACAGGTATAAACAACTCCATAAATTGTAGGGTAGTGGGGAATTGGGAGCTGGAGGTACAAACACCACTGCTCTTCATGTGAAGAAAGATGACCAAGTCCAGGCTCAGAGGGGATAGCCCAGGTGCTCCAGGGTGGGACTTTCAGAAGCCCCTCAGTGATCTGGTAACACCTATCATGGTGAAGGTTAAGGTGGCTGAGGAGCAGATGAGCCAGTGGAAGCTGGGGTGATATGTGTTTCCAAGTTACTTCAGGGATTGGCAAAAATCTTGGCTGGTAGCGTAAATGTATAAATGCATTTCCTCCCCTAGCTTGAAGGAAGAAAACAAAGACTTATTGAGGCAGCTGGAGGAGCATCGCAAGGCCAGACAGGCACTGTTGCAACAGCAAGATCTGTCTGCAAATGCAGTAAGCACAGCTATATACATACTTTGCCCCATGCCCTTCCAGGAGGCCTCAGAGATTTTTCAATTGTCAAGGCTGGAAAGGGACCATTATATTTGTGCCATCTGACCTCCTGCATAGCCCAGGCTGGAGAACCTTGCCTAAGAGTCAGTTCTGTGTGTGTCTCTTGCTCATCTTCCCTACCCAAAAAAACCTTGAATGCAACAGCTTGTGTTCTGGGGCATTCAGACAGCAAACAACCCTGCCTACTTTGCATCCCAGTGACACATGTTATACTGCTGGGTGAGCAGGAGATATAAGGTACAGGCAGTTACCAGAACAGGCTGGACTGAGGAGCAGAATCCAAGATGAAACATGGTTCTGATCCATTTCATACTTCCCATTTAACATCTGACTTAGTCACAGTGGAACAGGACAGTGACTGTCTAGGCCAGCTTTACCATCTATAGATCAGACTTGGTACCATTTACAATCCTTTTATTTTAATACCAGCTACTGCTCTGGCCAGTTGCAAGACTGGTAACAGGTGAGTTTGGGGGAGGTAAATATGGAAGTCATGCAAAAGACTTTATGGACTCACTATGCTAAAGGCTATAATGCCAGAGAGGAGAAAGCTCTCCATGTTCCATCTCCACAGACAAATGCAGTGAGGCAGAAGCTGTGAGCAATAGAGGAGCTTGCTAAGGTGGGGAAAATGCCAGATTTGAGGTATGGGAAGGTAATGCCCCTGGTTACTTTGAAACAAATGTTTCATGTTTGTCCAGTCTCTGCAGGTATTGGGCTCTGAGAAGACTTCAGACCAGGATGCCCTTTGCAAAGAGAATGAGGGAACCCAGTAAGTTCTTGCTGCTGATGTGATGTTACAGAACTTAGACTGACTGGCTAGGAAATCCCTTCAGGTGGTGGAAGAAATTTCTGGTCTGGAAGCCACCAGAGAGCAGTTCTTCATGCTGACTGAAGAGTCCAGGCCCCATCTTGTTGGAGGCACCTAAAAGCTTGAAACTTCCCCTTTTGTGTAAGACCCTATGAGGCTAAAACCATTGTAAGTCTTTGGGTCTTCATCCAACAGTGCTGTCAGCCAGGTCATAAGTGTCATGTTACAGGGTGAGCTGTATGGGAAATGTGGGCATCATCTTTTCAAAGGGATCAAATTCATTCCCTGTATAACTCTGTTATGTCAAAGGGGTTGATGAATTTACGTCCTGACTATCAGATTTAACCAGATATCTCCTGGGCCATGATGGGAGGGCAATTTCATATTACCTCTATTACACCTGAAGCAAGCTACCCCAAGCTCCTAAGCATGACATATTAATTCTTATCATGGGCCTGCCCCTGCACTGTGAAAGTTGATAGCAGAACTCCCATTAGTTTGACTTTGACAGTCATCTAGGATTGGGTCTAAGCAGGAGGGATGCATACCAAGGTGCTATTGGTTCCTTCTTGGTTTCATGAATCTCTTTCTTGAATGGTCTTCTTGGGAGTGATGTTGAAAGTGAGATCAATCGACTTGTTTCCATGCATTTGTTTCTTGCTAGTGACAATGTAAAGCAAGTAGAGAATGAAAAATCTGAGAGGGCGGCAGAGATCAGGACGTCACAGGTAGGAATGGCTTTGCTCCTCTCTCCATGAGCCCAGTTCAACAAGGAGTGGTAGGGGCCCAGAGTTATTTCAACTAGATTCAAGGTCCTGAGGTAGGAACTCCTCTGCTCACTGAAAACCCAAGGCGAGTCCCTCCTTAGGTTCTGGTTAGCAGAGCTGCCTTATGATACAGTTTGGTGATGCCTTCTTAGTCCATCTACAGCATTGCATCTTTATGTTGGCACCTGTGCTAGCCTGGAGAAGAGAATGGAGGTTCAGGAGACCCTGCTGGTCCTGACTTCTGTGAGCCACATCCCTCTGGGTATTCATGCTCTTGAACCCATAATAACACCTGTATTTTTGGGATCCCACTATTATGTCTCAGAGCACAAAAAGTTTGTTCTTCCTTAATGGTAGCCTCTTTTAGGTGTGAAAGCTCCTTAATCTCCATCATAGCTCCTTCCCCCCCATAAACATCATCTTAAGACATTCATGTACCAAAGCCTTATTCATGGGTACTTACTGGTCCATATGTATGTGTATTCTATCAGCTGGAACCTCTCTAATTCTCAAAGTACAGCAGTGAGGTTCCATGTCTGAGCTGCAGTAGACCCTAAAAGCAAACATAGAATCAAAAGATGGCCCTAAGAGCTATAAAGTATTTAAAAGTCCTGCATGTCAGTTCTGCTTCCAAGGCTTTGCCATGCCCTGGAGAAATAAAGTGATTATTACCTTCCTTGGATTCAGTGTCCATTTGTTTATGCCCAGCCCTGTGATCTGCTCAGTGGATTGCAACTGTAGCCTTCCAAATGGGCCAGTAGTGCTGCTCAGATTCAGGTGTTCTGGTCTCCCTCCAAGCATGGCTTTTCAGGGTGGTGTGGGTGGTTCTTTGTGTAACCCATTTCTTTCCCCACTATGGCAGCAGGACATTGCTTCACTCCTCCGGGTTGAACTGCAGGCTTGCAAGCAAGAGCTGGAACTGGAAAGGAGCCGTAGTCAGGACCTGCATCGCAAAATGCAGCTGCTGCAGGCTGGGAGCAAGCATGGTGCTCCTCCTTCCCCACAGCAGGTCGGTACCATCCTGGGGGTGATGACCAAGCTGGGTCTACACCATGTTCCAGATCGGTGTCCATGGGCCCTCTCAAGCTAAGTGTATTCAGTCTGTTGGTGCTGAAACTGCCCTCCTACTCATGACACAGCAAGTTGATGCCACGCGTTTTAATTCTGCTCTTCAGATTCTGGAGCACATGGGGCTGATACTGCTCTGCTTCTCTGAGCCAGGAGGGAATCTTGGTATCTAGACACCACTGTCCCATGCCACTATGTGGAACCAGGACAGTGTGGGCTTATATGTTGTTTGAATCTGGTCACCCTCTGCTAGTGCTCTCTACTTAACTACAAATGAAGCTGCTGCAGCTCTGATTACACAGCCCTTTCCTTCTGGAGCTAATGAGGTGATGCTGTTAGTTCCTAGAAAGTACTGTTACATACATTCAGGAGAATATTGGGACACACACTCATGTGTCAGACCCTGCTTGACTTTAGCCCTGATCCCGTGATGGTATTCACATTCCTATCCTCATACCACAGAGGTATCTCACTGACTCTGCACAGGCCGGTAGCAGATCACCGATGATCATCTCCTTAACCATCCCCTGGGAGCAGTTATATGGATCAGAGTGGCACTGAAATTGGGCCTTGAGGCATCATTGTCCAGTTCTGTGTGCAGGCTGATGTACCATCTAGCTACAGCTGAGGAATTAACAGCTACTTAAGAAACTAGTGAAGAAGCCTGGTTTGATAGTTAAAGTACAGCCCCAACTGTCAGGAGACCTGGTACTGCTCTTTGCACTGCCCTTGGCTGGCTCTGTGACCTTGGGCTCGCAACAGTACTTCCCTGTGCTACAGTTTCCCCATGTGGATTGGGGTTTAGTGTTGTTGGCCTACATCCTTGTAGGAATTGAAGGCTAGGAAGTCATAGGTGGGGTCCTGGTGCAGAGGCACATAATGCCCCTGAGCCTGTACTGCAAAGACCATAGTGTGGGAAGCATGTAGGGAAATTAGCAGTTGTGAGATGCAATTGCCTCCCTCCCTAACTCATCCAAAGGGCATCTTTATATTTTCTTTCCATCAGATCACCTTCCCAGCAGAACCTGGGGACACTGCAGCAGCTGGTATAGAGACAGATCACCCTGTGTCTTCTCCACAGCACCACTTGTGAGTCTCTCTGTCTCTTGAGTGTCCATCAGTTTTGTCTTGCCTGCTTCTCTCTTACTCTAGCCACCAGGCCCCACCCCATTCCCCAGCCTCTACTCCCACAGCCAGTTTGTCTTTTGGCCATCCAGCACTCAGGGAGGAGAGAATGGGAAAATAGAGGCCTGGGAAGAAACTGAAATTGGATCCATTTTTCCCTATTCATGGGCTCTTAAATTCCTGGTCTCCCATTCTTGCCCAGGGGAGGCAAAGAAGAATCAGGAAGGGACCTGCTTTTAAACAGAGGCAGAGGCAGAGTGCAGGTTTGTATAGGCATGCAGCCAGAACAAGGATCCTGTCCACTAATGGAGTCCCCTTTATCTCAGTTCCCAGATTTCAGATCCTCACAGAGAACTGTTGGTGATGGAGAGCTCCTGCAGCATGAGGGACTCAGGGAGCCTGTCAGAGATGAAGCGTCTGCAGCAGGAGCTCCAGAGGCTGGTGGCATCCCAGCAGGAAAAGGAAGAGCTGATCTGGGCTCTGAGAGAGGTGCTGTGCTCTTTACAAACCCACTAGGCATGTCCACATGGCAGTGTGCTCCTATCTTCTTGCTCTCCACACATCAGTGCATGAAAAGAGATGGTGAAGATACCCCTGGCTGCTCCTGAGCATGCTGGAAACTTAGGTCCTGAGCATGGTACCAGGGGCTTCCCTCAGGGCATCCTAATTGCCTCATTTCAGGGTTGATGTGGACATAATGAAAGCAGATGGGCATGGTTTATTCCCCAAGCAGCCTGCTACCATGTTGTAGACATACCCAGTATGGACAGGCAGCAGCTCCAGGAGGCAAGATGTGGGTGGAAATCTCAGAAGGCTGGTGGTTCTCATGGCATATGACACCTTCTCATTGGTCCCTGCCTAGGGAGAGATGAAAAAATGTCATCTCCTCAAAGTGGCATCTAGCCTACATATGCTTCTATCACTGATGGAAATCCACTGACAACAGGGTTGCCATGGGCTTGTACTGGTGATACAGAGAGTAGCATCTGGGCCTCAGTCTAAGGAGCTTCTCTTCATGGTCAGGTTGAGAGCGGGGGGTACTGAAGAACCTAATACACAAGAAGGGGAAGGTAGCAGTGACCAAGGAAAACCTGAATCCTCCTCACTGCTGGGAGATGAGCAAAGAGGGTGATTTGGTCTGTAGAACTTTTTGTCCTGATGCTCTTTATCCTGGACTTCATGATCCTCGTTGCCCCAAAGGACTGCAGCCATCACTGAAATTCAAGGCACAATCGAGATGTGTGTATCTCAGTGGGAAATGCTGAGGGTTGAATGCACTTGGGTGTCAGCTACCCACTTTCCATAAAGAGAAATACCCCTTGGCCAGGGCTAGGAGCAGTGTGAAGGTGTATGGAGACAGGTAAGGAGGATAAGTCTCTTTTCCTTTACTGTTAGGAACTGGAAGAACTGAAACAAAGGAAGTCTGGAGACCTCAAGGTGAGAATATTAACCTTGAAGCTTTAACATACTTGGAGTGACAGGATGAAAGGCACCATCTCAGCTGTGCCCACAGTATCCTGTCATTCAGCCTTGCCATATGTGGCCTGTAGGTCCTCAGAGAAGTGGGCCCTTGGTTGTACCCCTGGCACTCTCAGGGACATCACTTTCAAGCATACCTTATGTATCTGCTGCCACTTGATTGTGCCAAACCCAGAAATGAGGCAGTGAGGCTGCCCCAGGGTGCCTAAGAGTGGCTGTGTGGGGCACCTGCAGAGCAGGATCACTGCCACATTTCTAGGTGTGAATGGGAGTAGGTGGATGTGGTGTCCTGAGAAGCAGATATCCCTGGTGCTAGGGATGTGGTGTGGGTGCATCCTTAATGTCTTGATTGATTAAAACATCTGGTCATGAGGAAACGAGTAGAGTCCCATTTTACACCAACTGAGGGTCTGGCCCAATATCCATTCATTCTTCATCTATTAACCTTAATAGGGGTGTTTCTGTTTGGTGCTCTGTGTTTGGGGTCAATTTATTTCTCTGAGGATTTCTCTCATGTCTAGTATCCAAGCACTTCACAATCTCTGACATGTTTATCCTCACAACACTACCTTCAGGCAGGGCTGGGTTATCCTCATTGAACAGATAGGATGCTTGAGTGCAGAGAAGATAAGTGACTTGCCTAAGCTCAACACAGGAAGTCTGTAGCTGAGTAAATACAAGCCAGGTTTCCCCAGTCTTAGGCTAAATCCTGAGCTCCTGGACTTTCTGTCCCCTTGTGTGTGTGTGTGTAGTGTGGGGAGGGATTCTTCTGCATTGAACCTGATGGGATAACTAGAAAACATTAATGTTTCTTGCTTCCCCATGAACCCAGAGACATTAACTATCTAATAATCCCACTCACCATAGAGTCTCCCCTTATTTGCTAAGTAATCCAGGAACCAGACAGAAGGCCTTGGTAACAGGACCTGATGACTGGAACAGGCAACATTGGCTTGTCCTTGTTTGGAATATTTGATGGCCCTCGGTGCTATTGGAATAACACGTGGCTTCCTTTCCAGAGGACTTCAAATATTAGGCTGCCATTTTGTTGTCCATGACCATCCAATCCTTTAATATGCCCCCACACAGGTACTGGGGATCCCATTGTACAATCAACACCTTTGGCCTTTATGGTACATTATGGGAGTGTCTCAGAGACACATTCCTAGTTAGGGAAAGTTTTTTGAGGGTCAGCAGTTCTTCATGGGTAGGATTTTCCTTGACTGAATAGATCCTGCTGAAAACTGTTGCTGTGTAAAGACTCATGGGCACTCAGTGAGTGAGGAATCCACCTTTCTTTTCTACTGATACCACTTTATGGCAGTGCTTCTCAAACTTTTCCTCAGCATGGCCCCATTTCCTCAGCTTGGCCCCTTACTCCCAACCCACAGCCCCCCACCCCTGCAACCCCATCTGCTGATGTTGCAACTCCCATTTGGGGTCACAACCTACAGTTTGCTAACTGCTGCTCTAGGGGGTGGCAGGTGGCTAGGAGTGTTATGAGCTGGCATGACTTAGCCATGGATTATCTTCAGTTTGATGCTACTGGAGTTTGGCTCTGGAGTTTGATGCTACTCTGTCGGTTGACATTGGCTGATGTGGACATTTGTGAGCTAAGAACACGTTAAGTAGGCCAAGTCCAATGATGGGGTCAGTGGGGAACCTACAGTTAGGGCAACAACCTGTTGCTTGACCTTGAATAGAGCAGCCTGTGTTGTGAAACCAGGAGCCAGCAGTGATTTGAGTGTTGCACCTGTTTCTAAAGCCCATTGGTGTGATATCTGCAAGCTGTTACACAAATGCATGTGGACATAGAGTGTCCCCTGCGGGCCTCTGGCTCCCTGTTCCTCCTGCCCTGCTTATTATTGAAGGGAAATCTCACCAGTGTTTTGTGAACTGTGATTCAGGCCTCCCTGGAGGAAGTAGATACAGAGCTGGTTCTGATCCAAGAAGAGCTTCAGAAGGTTTGGGACATGCTGAAAACACGTGACATGGAGCTGGAAGAACAACATCTAGAACTCGAATCTGCCAGAAGCCAGGTACAGAACCTGCCAAGGATGTGATGTCCCACCTGGGGGGAGCGCTCTGTGTTTCAGTGGCATCTGCAGGCCTCTTTGCAACCTGAGTCCCATTGTGCTAGGTGCTATAGAGACACATCAAGAGAAGCAAACCATGGCCCAAACAGCTTACTGTCTCAATAGGAAAGGCAGAGAGAGGATGGGGAGAGGAAACAGGGGCACAGATAAGGGAAGTGAGTTGCCCTGTAGGTCAGCCTGAAAAAAAACTCAGGGCTCCTGAGTCCCAGTGCAGTAGCTCTTCCATTAGACCATGCTGGCTCTCCCTCTCACAGGGACTCACTGACCACTGGTGTTTGTTTCTGTGGCAGCATGTGAATGGTTCAGCTGACTTACCAAGCTACAAAGTCTAGGGTTCTCTGCACATCCCTGGCAAATGATGGAATTAGACAGTTACTTGTTAGTCAAGGTCTGCCTCAGCCCCAGTTTGATCCACAGTCTTCACCTGAAAAGGTCCCAGACTTCAGCTAATTATGTAGCAGCAAAGACCCGGATAGGGGTGCCTGGTAGAGAGAGACAACAGCCCCTAACCAGCCAAAGCAATGATATGACAGGACTCAGCCATCAGAGCCTGTCCCCTATGGTAGGGGGCAGGTATGAAGCAGGTGACTTCAGAGACTGACACTAACCTCTCTCCTGTCTGTTGCCAGTACACAGAATGCAACTCGGAGAAGCTGAGACTGGAGCAACTCGTGACCTCTCTGGAGCAAGAGCTGGCTGAGAAGTATGTAGTTGGCAGGCTTTGCTTTTGGGGCAATGAGGTGCCAAGTGTCCCCGCTTGCAGAGTTGCATGTAGCCCTCAGTCATGTGAGCCACTACTCCATCTTCAGTGTGGAGCCTCGCCAACAATACATGTCCATGGATCAAATTCATCCATGGCATAACTCCACAGAGTCCAATGCAGTCACACCAGGGATGAATCTGGTCTGTAAAAGGATACCTCCAACCCCTACTCCTCCCTTCCACCCCTATGGTTCAGTGGCAGGATTATGCAGACCTGCAGTGAGATGTGGAGGTGAGTGTGTATATGTGTCCTTCGATCTCAATCCCCCTGGCCTGGTTCTGCATAGACCAAAGTTGTTCCCCTCAGGGGCTGTGTGAACATCCCCTGAGGGAGCATCTCCCTCATGAAAACAGTGGAGACAGACTTGGGAAAGAAGTGGACTATCCCACTGTGGATAGACATTCCTGTGCCTCCTTCTGGATGCTGCAGTCACCTTATGAATAGCAGCATCACCGGGGCCCTGATGCCAGGAAAGGATGTGGGGATATGGAGCAGAAGCCGAGAGTTTGGGGCAGGAAGGGTGACGTGGGGACTGGGGTTCAGGGTTGTGGTTCAGACCAAAGATGTTCCTGCTCTGACGGTCAGAATGAGGGGGTTTCTCTGATTGTGAAAGGTTGGCAATTTTCTTGAGCACCTACCAAAAAGCTCCAGGGAGCCACCACTTGTACAGAAACCAAGAAAGCTAACCTTGCAGTCAGCGCTGGGAAAACCAGTCCCCAGGACACTTCACTAGAAGCTTAGTGGTGGAGTCATAAGCGTCTCAGCAGGCAGCTGTCTCTCTGGACCCATGAGCCTAGAGTTGGATTTGAGACATACCCTCCAAGGTGCTCCCCTGCTGGGATCACTGTAACCAAGCTGTCTCTCATATGGGACTCATGTACCTAGCTAGAGATCAGTCATCTCTCTGGAAGTCTTCATACAGTTCCTGCCCTTTAAATAAGCCCAAAGTGCCTGGCTGTGCCAGGAGGGTAGTTTGTTCCAAGCCCGGGTAAAAAGCAAACACTTCCAGAATAAGCAGAAGGCTGTCCAAGAGAATCCATACGGGAGCCCTGGGCTGAGGATGCCCTACTCTGGCTTCTCCAGAAGCTGAGAATGAGAGCATTGCAGCACAGATGGGAACTGCTGGGAGTCAATGCATTATATTTAAAGAGTAGAGTGTGGCACCCAGAGCAGCCAGGTTGAGGGCTGGATTGTGGCCTGTAATGACAGTCTTATATTGGGTATGAGCTAGGAGGTTGTGCTTCCCAGACCTTCAGGGAGTGGAAGAGATGAGTCCCACCCTTTTTAGGAGGAATGGTAAGACCTAGGGTAGTGCTAGCCCAGTGAAGTCCCTGCACTGCTGAGGCTGGATTGGGCCATCGGGAAGCTGTGAAAGAAGGGTAGAGGTGAAGAAAAGCCTAATGAGAGCCCCCTGCCCCTTCCCTCCCACAAAGCATCCTTGCATTAAGGCCCTCTGTCCACCCCATAGTCCTCCCTTGCCCCGTCAGGGATCTGCTAGACTGCTGTATTTTTAATCTGGCTCCAAGTTGTGCCACATTCCCTTGCTCCTTGGAAAGCTGCCTTTACTCCCCACATCTCCTGCATGGGTCAACGGCCCCTGGAAAGGGGTGTGGTGCTGCAGAGGTGGCCGACTTTCCTCCCAGTCCTCATGGGACCTGTGCTTGGAGAGTCCTGTACACTGATTTCTGGGGCATGGTCAGACCCCCTTGAGCCCAAGGATCCTCCTGGTGGCCAGGCCTTGCAGGATGGGTTTTCCTGGCTTCTGTACACATGGTGGCTCCCAGAAGACATGCCACCTTTCCCTTCATTGCTACCTGCATAGTGATCTGTATCTCACCAGATGTTGTGGTCACTTCAGCTGCCTCTGTTAGCATCCTTCTGTTAGCACTCTGCATACCATTTTTGGAGCACCTCTCCATCCCTTTGGTCTATAGAGTCAATTGGGTGGTAGGGGACTGGAGTCTCTTGAGGCAGAACTGATCTGCCAGGTGCATGGTCATGGACATGGCCATTTAAATGAACATGCAGCAGTGGGGACAGTGGAGTTCGGTGTTCAGGGAGCTAATGCAGAGACTTGTTTTTGCAGAGAACGGGCCTTAAGTCACCTCAGGCAAGCAAAGGAGATGGAGAAAACTGAGCTGGAGATTAAAGCTTCTTCATTAGAGCTGACGGTAACTCATGGGAAGGGCATGGGATCTGAGACGTGTGTACTACCTGCAGGGGTACTTTACGGAAACCAGCTTACATACGTGTGTTCTGTATACATGATACCTCATAGAAAGGTGCATGTGAACTGAGGGGTATGTGTATCTTGTGTGTAGCAGCTCTTCAGGGAAATCTCATGCATGCTGCATGTGTTTGTGCACATGTTCTTTATGTAGGGTATTTCCAAGAAAGCCTTATGTAAACTGGAGCAGGGCTGGGTGTGCATACACACACATGTGCATTGCATCAATACTCCAGGGAAGAACACATGATCTGGTGTGTGAGCATCAATAAATTCACACCACCATTTTAGTGCACAAGCAAGACTAGATTCTCCCTTACAGCCTCATCTTCCATAATCAACAACTTCACACCATAGCTACAATTTTCCAAAGGACTTTGCTTGTGGTCAGATTTTTGAGGCCTGCAAACTCACAATATTTCCAGTCAGGGCTGGATTTCTGGATTTTTCAGCTCTTCTGAAAACCTGGCCACTTATTTTAATATCCAAATGGGAGCTCAGTCTTTTTGGTCTTGAAGAACCCTTTCCGGGACCTGAGGGCCCCCTCCATAACTTTTATGAGTTGAATGGCACTCAGTTTCAAAAACTAATTTATATATTGCAGCAGCAGCCCTTACCTCCTTGCAGAGGGGCTAGGCAGTCTGGGTGGGGGATAAGCCAGACAGCAGCAAGCCTGAGCTTGCATTTATCTGTTAATCTTCTTACATCTTATCTCCTCAAACCCTGTGGCATCCTTCAAAGTATCTGGCAGTCCCAGGACTTGGTTGAGAATCAGTATTATAGGGCCTGGTGTTCTCAGACGCATTAAAGAAAGTTGTTCTGGTCCTGAAGTGAGTGCCACAATGTGGAGGGTATATGGAAGGTGAGGCTGCTGACATGGGTAGCATAGGTGCCAACTCCATGGGTGCTCCAGGGCTCAAGCACCCATTGAAAAAAATTAATGGATGCTTAACACCCATGAGCCATGTTTTCTTGGTTTTACATGTTAGATTTCCGCTTTCAGACATTAAACCTCCCCCCACCCAAAGACCGTGCTTTCGTGCTTTACCGAAAGAAGCAGCGCATTACTTCAACCCGGTTCTGCAGCATCTGAATAGATCCAGTGCTTCAGCAGGGCTTCTGGCATGGTTAGCTAAAGCTGATTCAATCAGCTATTAGATAAAAGCCCTGCTAAAGTGCCTCATCATTACAGATGTCAGGTGAGCGGGGTTGAAGTAACATGCTGCCTCTTCTGGGCATGCGCAGGGCTCAGTGTGCGAATGTGCCAAGGTTAAAAATAAAGCATAATTTTTTAGGGTTTTTTTATATCTGCAAGCAGCCACCAGTAAAAGTCAAAGTTGGTGCTTATTATGGGTAGAGTGTTTGGGGAAGGATGCACTGAATGGACTGCAGATGTTTAGGAGTGCAAAGCAGAGACAGATCATTAGCATTAACAATGGGAATGAAACTGCTAACACTATTGCAGGTGGAAATGCACGTCTTATCCACTATGTGTTCAGAGCATGGGGCTCAGAAGAAATCTCATGGTGTAGGAGAGCAAGGGAAAGGTGGACAGGTATTGTGAGGGTGCCTGGGAAGCACTGGGTGGCTCAGGAAATTAAGGGCATGGATGTACAAACAATTTACCACAAGATAAAATGGGGTGCAGCTTTACTGCATGTCAGCTGCTCTGTGGTAAGAGCCTGTGTGCCCACTTTGGTAGGAACAGACATTACACATAAACCTGTTTCATTGAATTATAGAATCATAGAATAGGGTTGGAAAGGACCTTGTAGATCTTCAAGTCAGACCCTCTGCCTGGGCAGGAGGGAAAGTGGTCTCAAATGACACCAGCCAGGTAGGCATTGAGCCACTTCTTAAAGACCCCCAGGGTAGAAGCCAGCACCACTTCCCTTGGAAGTTGGTTCCAGATCCTAGCCGCCCTGACTGTGAAGTAGTTCCTATGGATGTCTAATCTGAACCTACTCTCCAACAATTTGTGGCCGTTATTCCTTGTTATCCTGGGGGGTGCTAGGGGAAACAAGGTCTCCCCCAAACACTTCTGGTCCCTCCCGGTGAGTTTATAGATGGTCACAAGGTTACTAGTGCCCAAGCACAGCACCCTGCGCTTGTCCATACTGAAAAGAATCCTGTTTTTTTAGCCCACCCCTGCAACCTATCCAGGTCTTTCTGCAGTCCTTCCCTCTCTGCTAATGTGCCCACCTCACCCCATATTTTGGTATCATCAGCAAATTTGAACAGGTTGCTTTTCACCCCATTGTTCAAATTGCTGATAAAGAAATTGAACAGCGCGGGCCCTAGGACCGAGCCCTGGGGGACTCCGCTGCCCACTTCCCCTCAGGTCGAATATGACCTGTCCACCACCACTCTCTGAGTACGACCCCTCAGCCAATTTGCAGTCCGTCTGACCATGTAGGCATTGATGCCACAGTCGCCTAGTTTTTTAATGAGGATGGGATGGTCGACAGTGTCAAAGGCCTTGCTGAAGTCCAGAAAGACTACATCCATGGTGACACCTGCATCCAATGCTTTTGTGACTGCTGGTTGCCCCTCAGCATCATCCTTGATGCCGGCCATTCACAGATGTGCTCCTTGATGATCTTCTCAAAAAGTTTTCCCAGGATTGAGGTAAGACTGACAGGCCTATAGTTGCCCAGGTCCTCCTGCCTCCCTTTTTAAAAGATGGGGACCACATTGGTTATTTTCCAATCATCTGGCACCTGGGCTGAGCACCACGAGTGCTCATAAAGCCGTGCCAAGGGCCCAGTAATAACTCCTGCTAGCTCCCTCAACACCCTGGGGTGGAGAGCCTCTGGACCTGCTGATCTGAACACGTTCAGCCCTCCAAAAGCACTCTAACCCGGTCCTCCTCAACCTTAGGTCTGGAGGCATTCCCCTCGAGTCTATATTGAAACACGGTGGGGGAGACCCAGTCCCTGCACAAGAAAAGGGAGGTGAAGTATCTGTTAAAGAGGTCTGTCTTCTCCTCTGGTGCAACCACCAGATTGCCCAGAGCATCTTGCTGGATCCCCACATTTCCCGGTGCCTTCTTCATCCTCCGTATATATTTGAAAAAGGACTTTTTATTATCTTTGATCTTGGATGCTAGTCCTAGCTCTTTGTCCGCCTTAGCTTTCCTAACAGCCCCCCTACAGGCCCGAGCACTGGAGGTATACTCCTCTTTGGAGATAGCACCCCCTTTTCACTGGGTGTATGCCGCCTTTTTGGCAGCCAGGCATTCCCAGACGTCCTTGGTAAGCCAGGGAGGCTTTTGGGCACTCTTGCCCCCCTTGCTTCTTGTCACCCCTTGGGCCCTGAGTATCGTCTCCTTAAGGAACGACCGCTCATCTTGGGCACTGAGCTCCCCTGCCCTCAAGATCCCCAATGCCTCTCTCACCAATCTCCTCAACTCATTGAAGTTGGCCCTCTTGAAGTCTAGGGCTACCGCCTTGCTGCAGGCCCTTGACACCCTGCGCTGGATGATGAATTCCAGAAAGTGATGATCACTATCACCCAGGTGGTCAAGGACCTGGAGCCCCCTTACCAGATCAGTTTAAGTCATCAGAAACTGGTTTAAACCTGTAACAGAACAGATGTTCAGTGCATATAAACTAGTTTGAAAATATCTGAAACCGGTTTGAGATAAACCTGGTTCAATGTCGTATCAGAGTTAACTGATTTGGGTCAAATTGGGTCTGTCCCAGACTTTCTAGACCATGGTAAGTAAGTTCACCTTCAATCAAAGTTATCAGGGATTATCTTCCACCTACCAAGGGGTAAGAGCATGCATGTAGCCAGTTACCACAGGACAATCTGTGTGGTAAAATCCCTTCCCCTTCTTGCCCTGTGGTAAATGGTTAGTCTGGTCATGCATTGAGATATGCTGTAAAGGCTTTCACCCCTGTGCTCCTAGTTCAAGTCCAGGCCACAGGTGGTTGGAGGTGTCTGTGTTATGACACCCATGGGCACAGTAGCAATGACGAATCTTTTGCTGGTAGCCTCAGCAGAGAAGGCAAGCATCAAAGCAGTGCACATCCAACTCCCCACACACCCTCCTTCAGCACAAGGTAGAGGCACATGTGTAGAACGGTGTGTGGGAGGCTCATACTGCTGCTGCCCAGGCTGGATTTGGCCCAGGGAGAGAAGGCTCCTATCTGCAGCCCCAAAGCCCTGCAGCTGTACAGTAATTAAGAGGCAAATCACAGATGTCTTGGAGAGAGGCCTATGCACAAATCGTGGCAGGGAGCAGGCCACACACTGAAACACTCTCCTCTAACACCCCCTTCGTGTCCTTCCTAGCTGGCTGAAATGGAGGTCCTGAGGGACAGCACCCCACAGCTTGGTCAGGCTCCTGCCCCGCCGGCAGTGCAGAACAGGTCCCCTGGGCAAAGTCATGACAGCCGCTGCCAAGGGAAATGCTCTCGTTGTGATTCCCTTCTGGGCCAGCTGGACAAGATGATCCAAAGTAAGACTTTCTCCTCCTCCTCAGATTTGTCACCGCACTTGGCCTGTGAAATAATGAACCTACGAATGCCAGGGGGTTAGACGTTCATCTCCTCTGGGTGCGCAGAATGCTTGGAGTCCCTTATAGAAGGCCCAGGAGACTCACAGATACTCCTGAGGCCCTTGTTATAGTGTTCATTGTCAATAACCCACCAGTCTACTCTCCCCACCTTCGCAACGTGTGATCTCCACCCCCCCACCATCCCCGGTCTAATTTCCTTTGAAGGTTGGATTTTTGTCACTTCAGTAGTTCTTTCCTGCTCTCTGAATCGATAGGCTTGAATCTGAGCATGTTGTGTCTAATGACTGCTTTGAGAACAGTGGCTAGTTGCCTGCTGTTTTGGGAGCAAGTATATGTGTGTGTGTGTGTGTGTGCGTGTGTGCACGCACATGTATGTTCGTGCATGTGTGTATATGTACATGTGTGGGTGCATGGGACTCAATTCAGCATTGATTGCTGCTACAATGTTTTCTCTGTCGCTTTTCTGCTTTCAATGTATGATTTGCCTCCAGGCTGCATGGACAAAGGAAGGAATATCGAGGGGGACAAGGACCAGGCTTTTACCTACCTGTGTGAGCTTCGGGAACTCCTCAAGGTGAGTGAGCTGAGGGCAGCCTCTCTGGCAAAGACAGCAAAGGCTCCAGGAGAGAACCTGGCACACTGATGGGTATTGGTGTCCACTAGAGGACTCCCTAACTCTTTCTGGTCCTGTACCTGCCTCAGCTCTGGTGCCCAAGGGCTCCCAGAAGAAGGTAATGTTGCTAGGAGGACAGTTATGGGGAGGGTACTGTTTGGAGAGGCTGAAGGTCCACTCTATGTGGCCTGCAGCTGGTAGCCTTCAAATAGGCACTGTGGGTCTTACTGTGGCTGAATAGGATGTGTTGGGAGGATGTTTAGAAACCCATGCTATCAGTTTGACATCCCCTGTGCAGAGAAACCAGGGGCCTAGCTATGTATGTGATCTTGTATCCAGAAAGCTAGTGGCTTGTTTCTGATATGCATTATGGCTCTGCTGTAGGCCGCAAGCAGAATTGGAGCTGACTGTGTTGGGCCTGACACAAAAGAGAATCTGCGCCGAGGGAGTGCGTCTACATGAGACTTATTGTGCATTAGTCTAATAATATTGTGCAGTGGGGTAGCAGTTATTAAGCATGCTAATAGCCTAGAGCGCAGTGTTGCTAGGCTAATGCGCAATGTCACTAAAAAACCCTGCACTGGTGCTACTGTGCAGTAACTCTAGTTACTGCGCATTCAGTTAGTACCTCTTATTAGAGGCACTAAACTAAATGTGCAGTAACTAAGGTGCATTAATGAATGTATAGATGTGCCCACTGTAGCTCCTGGTGCAGCAGACATGGACAAAAATTTTCTCCCTTCTCCAGAGAGCTTTATCCCCTCTGGCTGCAACAAGGATATCAGCTTGGTTTCCATATCCACCTGAGTTCATCACATAAGCTGATGTTTTAGTGATGATGGAACAGAAAGAGAGAACAGCAGAGCATGAAGCAGAGGAAAGGGCCGTTTAATAGAGAGGAAAAAACTCTGGGCTTTGGGGGAACCAATGCAATTCACTCCTCTGCCACCGACTCCCTAAAATACCTTCATCAAGTCACTTAAGTCCAGATCCTCCAAGGTATTTTGGTGTCTAACTCCCCGGGATTTTGATGGGAGTTAGGTACCTACTTACAGTGTAGGATGTGGACCTTCAAGACAGCTTTCTGGAAGTATTTAGGTCCTAAAATGTGAAGAGAAGCACAGTGAGAGGGATTTTTAACAACCTGCCTGCATGTTTAGATACCAGAGTATATTTTTGGAACCTTGATCCTTGGTCCGTTTGGCCTGGGTTTTAAAGGCATTAAACATGGCTTCACGCAGTGTTGCTACCCCTAAGTGATTTAGGATCTTAAGTCTCACTTTCAAAAGTGATTTAGACATTGATCCTTCTGTTACCTCATAGTCTTTCAATAAAACTTAGGCCACTAAATCACTGGGGGCCAGATTTTGAAGGTACTTGGTTCCCTAATTGCCTTTGATTCCAGTGGGATTTAAGCACCTCAGTACCTTTGTGGGGGTCTAGCTCTTAGGTCTTACTGTGCTAAGCATGATGAGGCCTAAATACCTTCAAAAAACCCAGGCTTCTGTTCAGTCACTATACACAAGGGATAGCAGTGCTGTTGCAGCACCCAGGAAGTACATCAAAGGTTGGGAAGTAGAGTGATGGATACTTAACATAGGTTAAACAGAGAGAACCAGTCAGCTATGGCAGTGGTTCTTAACCTTTTTTGTACCAGGACCCATTTGTAAACATGGATGGTCAGTCCTGACCCAGTGTCTCTCACTCCTGACCCACTATCCCCTCTCCCCCAGGCCCCAGTGCCCCAGTGTATGGGGCAAGGGGTGGGCATGTGGAGCATGGGGGGTCCCAAGTAGCCCCTTGCAGGCTGGAGCTCTGCCAGCCTGCAAGGGAAAAGCCACTGTTTCCCACATTTTTCTCCTTTAAAGGAAAATCCATTTTTAAAGCCCACAGATCCATTTTTAAAGTTTGTCTGTGACCCTTTCATATATCATGACCCACGGGTTGAGAACATTGAGCTACAGCCATCCTTCGGTGAGGTTGTCAGCTTGAGGCAAACACAGTGGACAGACACCTGAATGTGCCCCATTCTGACTTGATGCCTTTGACTCCTGTGGAGTTACCTTTGCTTACACCAGGCCTGTAGTTGACCCAGTAGGGTTGATGTTGGCTGTTACACCTTTTGCCTGGTGTTCCTGTGGGTGTCCAAAAGAAAGAATAAGAATGCCTTTGTGGAAGTCTTGGGACATTAGACCAGGGGAAGAGTGATGGTCTGGGACAGTGGCAGGAGAAGAGTCTGGGAGCAGACACCCAAAAGCAAAAGCAAAGAGCTCTTTCACTATGGCAAGTGGGAAAAGCTTTACAAAGAAACAGTTGATGTGTTAGACCAGGAGTGTCAAACTCTTTTGAACTGGCAGACCTGTCTGGACTGTGGGGCTTCTCTCAGGCTGGATGTCTAGATCCAGTCTGTGAGTTATTTCACCGTGAATGCCAGTCACCAGAGTTAAAACTGCTGCTATCTATGGCAAGTAAGCAAGGGGAGTGGCATTAACCTTGCAGATGCTGACTGCACTGGCACTTTTTTGGAGCCATGATGAGAAGCCCTCATGGGCCAGATCCAGAGGTGGGTCATCCAGCCAAAGAGAAGCCCAGCAGGCCAGATTTCTGACACCTCTGTGTTAGACAGTATCTTTCCATTGACATCAGTGTGTTTCGGATTAGTCCTTCAGTGAGGTGAAGGAACTGGGGTGTTTTTCTGTCCTACTGCAGATCTTTTTTGCCCACATGGGTTAGTTTTTCCACAGGGTGTGAGTCAACGCCTGGATGGACATGTCACGAGGAACCCCCAAGCAGAGGTTCAGCGCCTGAAACAGCAGCATCAGCTGGTGACCGAGCAGGTAACACTGCATGCACTCAGTTCTGTCTCGGTCTCTCTGACTCATCCTGTTCTTCATGCCTCTCTGGAGATGATAGGCAGTCTTTGGGGACAGGGAGCTGTCACAAGGAGGATCTCACTTTCAGAGCAGGCACGTAGGCATGAGCTCTGACACCAGTACATTGGTGTGTGGGAGGACATGCAAGGAGTTGGCCAGAACCCCAAGTGAGGAGCTTCTGATGTCTGGGGCAGATTGAAAAGATTGCAGTGACTTGAGCCACTAGATCCCCATTGGGAGGGACTGGGATGTGTCACTACAAGCTGGGGAAAGGTGAGGCCCTTGAAGACCTGGCAGGGGATGCAGATTGTAACATTACAATCCAGGGCCTCTCACAGCTGGGGGAGAGCCAGTTTAGGTTTGGGAGAGCTCCTCAAATTGATTCGGCTTCTCCAACAGCTCAAGGGCCTGTTCAAGCAGAGACAACACCTACCATCAGGCTGCAGGAAGCTGCCAGGAAGACAGAAGGCCGGGAACTCAGCAGGGCAGTGGGCTAGGATATCTCAAGAGGTAAGAATAGCCTTGCCATTGCCGACCCAGGTGCATTGCCCCATTTCCCCCAGAATGGCACTGGACATGGCTGATGGTTTCCTGCAGAGCAGGAAGAGGAACACAGGCAGTGACTGAATATGGAAGGCAGTGGAATTAGCAGTCTGGTGGCAGTAAAATCACTGCAATGTCCTTTCCCAGGAACCCTCTATGTCCTAGACCTAGCATCTACCACAAAAGCAATCCTGATTTTGGTCTCATCTGGCTCCTACAGGATGTGAGAGGAGACACCAAGAAACCCAAGGAGGAGCTGAAGGAAAAGCAGGCAGGAGATATGGGCCTCCCTGGCAGCACTGAAGATGCCCAAAGCCTCAGGCAGCAACTGCAAGAGAAATCAGAAATGGTACCGCCGCAGGCACCTTGCTGCAAGGAGTGGCCTGTGGCTCAGGGAGGGATGCTGGGGAAGAGCTGAAAATTCAGCTCTCTAAAGCCAGGAGCAGGGCAGGCAGGGGCTGGTGTTGATATTGCTGCCTCCATGATCTATGACCAAGTGCATCATGGGATATGTCACTGGGAAGGGGCAGGTTTGAGACAAACCCATGCAGTAAAAGGCTTTTTCTTCATCTCAGAGCAAAGAAGCCAAGGGCCCTGTGAACCCTCACCCAGACCCCTGCAAGAGCCCATCTCGCCCCTCCATCCACCCACCCACACATGCTCAGCGCATCCCCTTACACAGCCCCCCTCCCCATCATATTGGCCCCTCTGGCTGCCCTGTAAGCAAGCATCTGTCTTCACAGCCTCCCACTAGACGGAGGCCTGGAGGTCACTAAACAGAGCCGCTCTGTTTGCAGGTCTCTGCCATGACCGCCGAGATCCAAGGTCTGCGGCAGAAGAATGAAAACCTGATGAAAGGTAGGGTGGCTGTGTTCCCGCAGCCCTGGCAGCTCACGGCCTCCTGCAGGGTGGCTGTGCAAGGACTGGGCAATAGTACCGTAGAGAGTTAGAAACATTTAGAAACAGCCAGTGAAGAATGAAAGCTCAGCACCATTCTCCAGGCTGGGGCCTGATTTTGTGAAGTGTTGAGTGCTCTCAGTCCTGGCTGGTGCTAGCAGGAAGCAAGAGCCCTTCAGCTCTGAGACTGTTCGTGCCCCTGAATACTCCAATCATCCTCTGCCTCTGAGAGCAGCTGATTTCTGGATGCTTTGCGGGAAAGTGTGTAGGCCCAGATCCCCAGAGGCATCTCAGTGCTTCATGCCTATTGATTGCAGTAGGAGCTGCCTAAATACCTTTGAGAATCTGTGCCACACCGCACAGGACGCGTCTAACAGAGGCACTCCCACAGCACCTGGGGGAGAAATCTGCCTGGATGATGGTTGTAGTACACCTTGGAGCTTAGAGATTCATTTAGCGGCTGTTAGTGTCTTTGCTTTGTGGCTCCGGCCAGGCTCTGTGCTTCCCTGTTCATTGTACCCTGTAGAGCAAGCCCAGGGCATCCTTGCAGTCCAGGGACATACGAGGGGAGGAACTGTCTCTAGTCTAGTTCATCTATGATGGCTTCTCTTGCTGATCCCAGGGGAAAGAGGTGAAGCTTAGACCTTTTTTAGTGGCAGTGCCCTGCTCAGACCCAGCAATATTCTTTCACCTCTTCCCCCTACAGCAAAACTGAGGTTTCAGCAGCAAATCCAGGCCATCCGCAGCCTCCCCCAGCAGCACCAGGAAAGGACCAGCTCTAACTTACCGATACCTCGGCTTTCCAGCTGGCAGGAGCTGGAATCGAGCCAGCGGAGTGACAGCCCAGCACCTTCTCCTGGTGGTGAACAACACACTTCATCCCCGTCCTCCTTGTGCAACAGGGAGGACTTGCGTGTGGCCACACAAGTGGCATTTCCTGATGCTGGAGATGAGCACAGGAGGTTTGCTTCTGAAGGTAGTGGTAGGCAGCTCCACAGGTCCCAGATGAGGTCAGAACCACCCACCCTGGGGAGCAAGCTACCAGCCACTCCTCTGAGCAGGGAGCTGCCCCCACCTTGCCAGCAGAGTTTTCCCTCCTCCCCTGTGGCCTCTGGCAGATGCTCCCCAGAGCCCGGGTCCTTGCTGCTGAGCTCCCATAGTCAGGCTGGCAGCCAGGAATCCTTGCTCACTCCCAGGGGATCAGCCCTTCTCTTGCCAAAACCCTTCCAGCTGCAAAGACCTAGGTCTCCCTTTAAATTTATGGGGAGCCCTGAACCTTCAGATAACTAAGGTAGGGAACAGCTGTGATGGCAGAAACATCTTGTGTGCTGCTTAAAGGTCAGGTATCCAGGCTGAAGCCATATTGGTCTAGAGGAAAAAGCAAACAGGACTTGTAGTAAAGATGATATCTTTTATTAGACCGACAAGACTTTTTGCAAAATCTCATTGGTCTAATAAAAGATATCATCTCTATTATGAGTCCTGACTGCTAAAGGTGGCTTTCAGTGGCCTGCTCCGTTTCTTCTCTGAACTGTTGGCTGTAGCTCCTAGCTGGGATGTCATTGGAGGTACTAAGTTCCTTGTTCCTGTTTTCAGCTTGGTAATGGGGCCGGCTGGTCTCTTTCCCCTGTCACTACCCTTCCTGTAGGTGTTTGTGGTTGCGGGGGGACCTTCAGGGGTTTGTACTCCCATAGCTGAGCTCCTTCTCCCAGGCACCTGGGCTTCCAGGAGCTGAGCGGGGGAGGGGGAGGTATGGTCAGTGAGAAAAAGGATTCCACATGTATTGTTTGTGTGTGTATTGGAGAAGATAGCTTGGAGAAGCATGTCTGGAAGGGGGTGAGTTTTGTGATGGTCCTTGGGTTGCAGGGGAGTTTTTTTCAGTGTCTTGGACTCTCCCAAGGACAGGCTTTACCTTTATGGTAGAGATTTCCATTATGCTAGAGAATTGGAACTGTATTGACAATCGTCATCTTCAGGGAGCTTCAGGTGATTTGTAGATAGGGCAAGCCTCAACTGCTGTGTGCAATAACGATTTATGAAATGGAGGGTTTGATTCTTCTCCTAGTTAGACACATCAGCACTCAGAGAGCTAAGATGTCAGGATTTGAGAGGGAAAGAGCAGGCTGGGTATTCCAGGGAGAGCAAGCCACAGATACAGTTTTATCAAGTAACTCTCTTCAGGCTGTTGGAATCCAGCAGCACTGCTCAGAAGAATTGAGGAACAGGTAGTAGAGTCACCCTGTAGCTTGCTGCCCCTAGTTCTTCATCTGGGAGGATACACCCACACTGCACTGTGGTGAGGACATAGACAGCCTAGCTGCCCAGCTTGAGCAACCATAGTATGTTACCTGACAGGTTGAAGCTCAGAGTAATCTGGCAAACAAGCCCACGAAGTTGAGTATGTACTTGGCTGGTTAACCTGCACCAGCTAGTTTTAATCTAGCTCTGGTATGTCTACATGACACCACAGTTCCAGTGTAACAGACCTACACTGAAGGTGGATCTGAGAAGATCATCACACAACAGATCCTGGTGTGCCTCTCATTTGCACCAGAGGAAAAAGATCCCATGGTGCTCTCAAGCCATGCTGAGAAGGCACAGCTCTTCCAAAGGGCAGGGATATAAAGCACAGAAGAGGCACATGCCTCATTAGCAAAGCTTGTATACCAGGAGACAGCTAAGGACTTTCAGTGTGGTCACAGGGGGATTTGAGTTTTGTAAAGGCCCCAAACCCTCTGGACTACACTGTTTTCCTTCTGCAAAGCAGTCATGTGTTCTCCACACCATTTTATGCCTGCAGTGAAATCCCAGGGTCCTGATTTCTGTCCCCTCGTGACTCGTTTCTTGTATGGGAAAGAATTATCAGTCACTATTTTTGTACCCTCATATATATTCTTATATTCAGACTCTTGCATGGAAACACTATTTGTTCCTTTTCCATAGAAGCCTGGAATTTGTGTTGCTGTCTCTGGGATTGTTCTTCTTCCAAGCCCAAACAAAAAACATGGCCTTGAGAGGAGAGGGCTTGGAGTCTAAGGTGGAAGACCTCTTACAAGGGTAGGGCCCCGAGTTCTAGGCCTGACTTTTCCTCAGCACTCAGGTTGAGGATTTGAGTTCAGCCTATTTTTCTGCAATGCAGTAAGATCCAAGATCTTTGTTGTCTGGAGAAGTTTAGGGGAATGGGTTTTTCTTCCTTTCCCAGCCAGCGGTGCCCACCAACCGAGAGAAATAAGCATCCTTCACTAGCTGAGATGTTTCGACATCCACCCATTACTCTGTTACCAAAGCACCTTCCACATAAAACAAAAGGCAGGTCCCTAATGGGCAAGTATCTGAACCCCTTGCACCTCTTCAGCATGCTGCTGTTCTAAAGAGACCACTAGGACGGTCTGGCTCAATAGCACAAGAACAGCTGGACAAGACCTTGTTGAACCTCCCAGCGAGGGCAGGGCTAGAATTCTCCCCCCGGCCGACTACCCCAGAGCTGCGGGCCTCTGCCCCCAACTTTCAGGAGAGTCCTAAGAAAAGAGAGCTGGTGACACATGGATGTGCAGTTTCAGATCCAGCCAGGAGGGAGCAGTGCTGTTACTGTATTTTATTACATACAACATGCCCTGGAACAGAAAATGTACTTTTTTTTCTTTTTTTTAAAAGGCAGAATGAAAAAGAAAAAAAAAAGATCCTTCTTAGTAACTAGTGGAGTGGCAGCAGCTAGGGAACAGAGCCTACTCATTGTTCTGCTCCCTGTGGATTTCTGCCAGTTTTACTCTTGAGTTCACCTGGTAAGCAGCAGAAAACGCTCTACCATATTTCTCCCATATAATGCACATTTTGTGGAAGAAAAAGATGTGTGGTATATCAGAAAATATGGTAATTGCACATTATCTTAATCAGATTTGGGGCTTAAATTTAAAACTCTAGGAAACTCTTTTAGTTGTGTTTTATCTTTCGTAGAGCTGGAGGCCATGAAAAAAGACAGTGTGTATGCAGCAATGCACTTGGAGGTCAGATTTCTTGTGTTTATTTATTTTTAAGGGGGATAGATGTAGAAGGGAAATGTAGTTTTACACCAACAGGCAGTGACTGTGCTTTAGGTCCAGACCCAGCACTATACAGGCAAGGTTTTAAGCTTTCCTGTGCCTTCTCAAATTATGTCACTTTCTATTAGCCATCTTGGAGTCTACCCAGCTCCTATGGAAAGCCTGCATGTTCTCAAACAGCCTGCCAGGCCAATAACTTAAGATATTGTAATATACTTTTCATTGATTTGAACATGTTTGTGTAAGTAGCTGATCATTCTGGGGTCAGGTTTTTTTTTAACCACAGGACACATGCAAGGAAAAGGTAGGAGGAGAGGCTGGCCAGCCAACTTTCTGAACTGCACCTGGCATAAAAATACAACTGTAATTGTCAGTAGGATCCCAACAAACTGCGATTACTATGTCCCCAGCTGATCGTTTCATCCTTGTTCTTATATCGTATGGAAGGTCAGACTAGAACACAGTGCGTCTATACAGTTTTTTAATTTGTGTATTTGTTACTTCAGTTACATTAAATATGTATTGCTGCTTAAAGCAAGACAGGAATCTCAGGCCCCAAGCCTACTGCTTTTCAGTTGAGAGGCCTCCTCTCTGCCCCATGCAAAGTTCCCTTTTTCCCACTTAGCCGATCTGAGCCCAGCCCAGCTCTGAATGACAGAGCTGTAGGTCCAAGGGAAGCATGGAACAGCCTGGACTAGGAGAGACAGCACCATCCCAGGACAGGGTGAGGCTGAACAGTAAGAAATGTCAGTGAGACATACAGTAGTTCAATACCTATTATGAAGCAAGGAGGTGGGAGTGCAGCTTAGTTATGAAGGCAGGGCTGCGGTCTCTTAGGGCCTTCCAGTCCCTGTGGCCACTTCTCTTCCAAAGACAAGGGATTCTCCATTCAAAGTGACTCCACAGTCCACTGCTCTATATGTTAAATATATAGAAAAAAAAGAGCTACGTGGTTCACAATCCTGAAGCGTAGCCTTTAAGAACAATGCCAAAAATCATGACAGTTGGCAATAGTGTATGATAAACCTGGTACTTGTTGCTGAGGTCTGTGAAATAAAGGTTGATATTTCATCCACATGTCATCTGACTGATCCCAATGAGTGGAAAGGAATGATCTGGAAGTCACTGTGGCTGTAGTATGATGGTCTTCCATACTATTCCTAGCAGAATCCATGTGACTACAGCATGGGCCAAATATAGCTGATAGTGGTCAAAACCCCACTGAATTCACTAAAGCATCATCCATGCAGTCAGGGGTCATAACTCCAGTGAAGGCCATGCATTTGCACTGGCTTATACCAAGGCTGGGTCTGGCACAGTGCACCCAAAGTGGCCTTTTAACTTTGATCACAAGTTACCTTTGGATGCCAAGCCCAGAATCCCTCCGAGAAAGGAGGCCTCTGTCCATTCCAGATTATCTGCATGCGCTCCTTCCTCTCCCTCCCTCAGACATCCCTCCCTCATTTCTAACTCTTGCCCTCCTTTCTTTGCTGTTACCTTCTCACCTTCCTGTGGGAACAGCCAGGACTTGAGGGTGGGGTTTTGTCCCTTTATGTTCAGACACAAGATCTATCCTACTCAAGACATTTAACAAAGAAAGTTTTGCTTTGAGTCCCTGGCTCCTTCTATTTCCAGCCAAAGCTATTGGTTTGTAGTATTCCAGTGTAGCCCAGAGTGAAGCCTATTATACTTAGGCCCAGTATAATATCCCTTAGTCCCTGAAGACAGAGAGATGAGTCTTTGGCTGTGATCACCTGTTCTCTGGGACCACAGTTCTTTAACTCGGCAGCACAGCCAACAGGGATCACCTGCACTAGCACGTAGATCTAACAAACCTGCCCTTCTGCTCCAGCGGATGGAGGAGCTCCACTAAGAATGTAGCCGAATGGCTTTGGGGGTTGTCAAGGACTAAGTATAGAAGCATCCGGTTGTATTAAATGCCACCGTGCTGATTCCACTTGCCCTCGGCTACACATCTCCTTCCAGTGGATCAGCCCCGCTTCTGGGGCATTGGGACCAATCAGCACTCGGCCCAGGGTGCAGCTGCGTGTATAGATACGAGCCTGGGGGAAGGAAGGTGAAATGGCAGCATGAAGCAGAAGTTACAGCCTCCACTGGAGGAGCCACCAGGGCTTTGTCTAGACCAAGAGGGCCAAACTGCAGCATGCAAGCCACAATTGGCATAGGTAGCTACTGGTATGACATGTGGCAGATCAGGTAGGGAGCACAGAGCTGGGAGCAGAAAGCAGAGCAGCAGACTTGGCAAGGAGCACAGGGCAGGGAGCAGAAAGCAAAGCAGAAGATAAGGCAGGGGGAAAGGGATCAGAGTGCACTCAAAAAGGGGATGGGGTTTAATAAGGGATGAAAAAGTTGGCCACCCTGTCCCAAAAATGCCCCCCTAATCAGCAGTTTGTTCTCAGGAGTCATGCAGAAGTGATGCCTGTTCAGATAAAACCTCACTTTGCTCTATAGCATGCATACTGCATGCATCATCTGACATGGAGATCTAGATCCTGCATCCTGGTTCCTGTCCAACCCACCTGCATCACGATGAACTCTAGGGATAGCTGCTGCTGCTGGATGTCTCCTGCTGGGATGCTGAAGAGGAAGGGCATGTTCCAGACAGGGTTATAGCCTGCGATGCCCTTGGTCTCCTTTGTGTCAATGATTTTGCCATTGTGGTAAAGGTGAATCACAATGTAATGGTCTGGAACCAGAGAATTCAGAGACTCAGACAGAGAAACTAAGCTATATGAGACATTAGTTTGGTGCTAAGGAGTCAGGCAAAGGTGGAAATAGCCTAGACAGAGCAATGTTCAAGACAGTGTATCATGGGAGATCCTGAGCACCCCTGTGCAATACTGGGATACTCTATATCGGAAGCTCTTCTTACCTCCTTCCACACTGCCAAAGGCTTCTGTTCCACCAAATCCTCTCAAGCCCCGTCTTCTCCCTTCACCCCATCCTACCTGGTGTGCCTGGCATGCGTGTGAGCCGACTCAGATTCTCTGCCTTGCGGATCAGCACCTTGATACGGTTGGCCAGAGCCTGATATTGGAGGAGGAGGAAGAGCTGCCCCATGGATCTGGGATGGGAGAACGAAATGCTGGAGCTCACGTCTTGGGAACTGAGACACTGAAACAGCACAGACAAAGGCAACAGTTAAACCCTCAATGATCTCCACACCTTGAGGGCATGCAATACTTCCCTAGAAAGGGAGAAAGTCAGTTGGGCCCAAGAGTTACAAACTGAGTAGTATGAGAAGGGTGGTTCTCCCTAACCTTACCAGAGCTATCTCCCCTCCAATACCCATGCTCTAGCCAACCAGCCTCACAGGCTGTGGCTGTTATTTCAGCTAAAATGGGCTTAGCCTTAGCACCCTATTAACCTCTTGAGCCTCCCATTTCACACAAGACGATCCCTCCAGGTAGGTCTGATATGCCACTTAAAAGGATGTAGTCACATATGAAGTCCTGGAATCTTAAAATACCATCTGCCTTGCAGATGTACTGCTGAACGAGACCGCACTGAGTTCTTGCAATGAACAGACTCTTCTTCAGAACATAATAAATGTCTTATACTGGGTCAGACCATAGGTCCATCCAGGCCAGTATCTACTCTTGCAGGGTGACAGAGAGTGGATGCTGATGGGGAAAGTAAACGGGATGCTCAGAATTTTCCACTCCCTGCTTCTCTCCCACTGCAGCTTCCATCTTTCGGGGGTTTAGGAAGTTCTGATTCAAAGGCTGCACCCTCTGTCACATTTGATACCTGCTGATGGACCTTTCCCCCTAGAACAGGTCCAGTCCCCCCCGTCCTGACCTTTCTGAGTTTGGTTTTGGAGGTTGAGAGCTCCCAGGAGTAGCTGGAGGACACCTTGGGATTCCAGGTGACTTGGGCACATGGGAACAATACTTCCCCGATGAACAAATCCTTGAGGCTGCGAGCCTTCATGTAGACTGCAAAACGCAGTGTGAAGCCCCTCAGCTCCTCCAAGCTGTAGCGGCCAAACTGGAACTGCTCTTGAAACTCTGGGTTCAGGCTCTTTCTGCGCACAGCCGTGCGCTGGGGCTCAGTGAACCTGGGGAGCAGGTACACCTTGACATAGGAGCTGCGGCTGCTTCGGGACACCTTGGGGAGATGGGAGACGCCAATCACGGTCACGGTAAGGGTTGCCTCAGACTGTGAATACAACAAAGTGAAATGGAGCTGGGGCCGCAGTTTGGAACCAGTGCTGGACAGGTTCTCTGGCACGGTGTATGACTGGTGGAGGCGGGCTCCCCGTATGGGGCTTGTCAGTGGCCTGTGCTCATCATAGAAAATGCTGTCCCTGGAGATGTTGTGCCGGTGCTCCCAGCCCTCCAGCAGCATAGAGGGCAGGCTGAGCGTCTGGGAGAAAGGGTAGCTGAATAAAGAGGCCCTGCTGAGGACTGTGCGGTTTGGTGGGCTGCCACAACCGGGGGAACCTGGTGAGTCATTGGCTGCCTCTCCTACTATCCTTGTGTATTGCTGCTGGATGGCCACAGCAGTGGTCTTGGAAGGCAGAGCAGGCCTCAGGTCCACCAGCGTCTGCTCCAGCACCCGGTTTTTGCTGTTGTTGTGCTTATGCCACCTGCTTCGACGCCAGCAAATGGCACAGCCCAGAAGACTGAAGCATAGAAGAGCCAGCCCCACTCCAAGGAAAGCCTGCAAATGTTCTGAACACAGAGAAAAAAAAAAGAGGATATTATAATATCACACCTTATCGAGGTGGCTGCGTATACCAGCAAACTCCCCAATGGGCAGAGATGGTCTGGCTGGAGCCCTGCCTGGGTAGCTGATAGGAAATGTGATTAACATGGAGCAGAGTGCCTCTGGCTGCTTGTGTCACTGGCCTATTAAAAATGCCAGAGAGACTGATTAGACAGAGGCTTCCTTCATATTCTCAGCTTCAGTAGATCACCTTAGTACTTCAAGGACTAATGGATCATCATGGATTCTTGCGATCTTAAGATCCATGGAGCAATGAGGACAACTAAACCTTGGCAAACATCATTCCATTCACATTGGCCATCAAGAACCACCCAGCTTAGAAACATTCAGAACCAGTGTTTTGATTCAATCCAGATACTAAACACAGCCCACGTGCCCAGGTCTAATCACCATTCCACGACAGATCAGCATGGCCGGAGCTCATGCCAGTTGCCATGAAAAATTATTTGCAAGTAGGAGGCAGACCTTACCTGGAAATGGGAACAACAGCAGGTGAGAGGAAGGAGTGGGTCAGCGAGGGAGAGCTGGGAGTTTTGGCATCTGCCATGCTCTATTCATTCTGAGCACCACTCAAGAATGGAGCTGGCAGCGTTACATCAGTTCAACACATCGGTTGCCAGGCTAGAATAAACCCAGCCTCACCCTGAGCAAGATAATGATTATGGAAAAATCTCTGCTTATCAGCCCTGAAGCCATGCTGACGCACTGTTTATAAAAGGACACATGATTCCCATACTCAAACATCCAGGGGAAAACATGCCAGATTCCCTCTTCAACCTCATTTCCCAGTCAATGCGGGGGACTGGCGCCTGACTGGCCATCACGGAGTACCCCCTTTGTGTGATAGGGAAAGGAAAAGCATTCTGGAGATGGGGGAGTTTTGAGTTGGATAAAAAATGTCAGTATTGGCTGATTAAAAAGCATATGGTGTAGGATCACACTACCAGACCCAGCTTTAACATCACCCCCTGCAAACACCCAGAGGTTCCTCCAGGTCCTTTGCATGCCCCATTGCCTCCCAACTCTGCACCCACACCCTTCCTACCTTAGAGAAGCTGGATATGGCCAGTCCCTCCGCCATCCTGTTGTAGAAAGCAGCCAGCATATAGGACTGTTCCAGGTGGACACCTTGACCTCTTTCCACCCCTATGGATAGACCATTGTGGCCTCACACCTCTTCCAGGAGTTAGGGGACAATGGCGAAGGAACATAGACATAATCCAACCTCAAACTCTTGCACTGGGAACACGTTCCAGCACCACTCCAGCACCAGACCATGCTAACGTGGGTGTTGTGACAGATCTTAAATGCAGCAGTTCCCAAACTTAACTGAACCAATGGGACCTTGTCAACCCTCACCATTTCTTCGCAGGTGAACATGAACCCATATCAACACACTTCTAATCGAAAACACTATGCAGAAACACAGGGACCAGTAGGAAACTGTGGACCACCTGCAAATCTCTTACCATGGCATCATGGATGGCCAGTGGTCTCTGAACCATGGTTTCAGAGCATCTTAAAGTTATCAGTAGATTCAACATACCATGCCATGTGTCAAACACCACCAAGGATCCAGTAGCTTATACAGAATCTGGAACAATCTAGTATTTAAACACGTATGCAGTTCTCACACTGTTGACTTTCAGGCCATTCCAGAGAAGGGCTGAATATTTATCTTCAGTAAATAGTTTAGATTTTTTAACAGCAGGGAAGGCGCCTGAAATTCTGCATCAAACAACCAAACAGCTACCAGGATTGATTCGGGAGCTGGATGCACTCTCAAATACAGGGAATGAGAGGGTGAAGGAAAAGCAACAGGCTGCAGTGAGAGATGCTTGCATTAAGAATGAGATACACATTGTCCTTTGAGATCCAGCAGGGTATGAGAAGGGTGGATGGTTTATCCTGCTTCCTAGGGAGAAGTAAAAGAGTATAGCATGTACAGCACAATCTTAAAATGCCCTTTCACAGGAAGACTCACTCTGAACACTACTGAAAGGGTTTGAACAACATTCAACATCACAGCATCTAGGGGAAGGTCAATACCTTCAAACTGGGGGGCTTAAATTTGATCCAGGAGAAGGCCTGAATTGCAGTGGTGCTGAGGACTTGGAACTACCACTGAACCCAGTGCAAGCCACTCATGGGGTTAGGAGCTTCAATGTGGGCCATTTGACCTGGCCCCATCAGAGCTTTCACTCAGATTCCAGTTGTCCATGTTTCCAGGCTATGTCTATATGCCACCAAGTTACAGTCTGAGGTACCAAGGAGGTGTCATAATCTGTGAAGCTCCACCTGCACAGCAGAATCTGGAACAACCCCTGGCTCACAGGTAGCATGTTGCCTATGAAACATTTCAACATGGTTTACAGCCACAGGGAATCAAAAAGTTTAAACTATGATTGACAGGGAAAGCTGAGCATTAAGTTTTCTGCAGCACCTGACTTATTTAGCATTGGGCCACATCAGGGACCTCCATCCTAGAAGAGTTAGAACAGCTCTACTTCAGTTGAGTTCCATCTCAGGCACTGGGAGAAGCACAGATGAAAGAAAGGAAGAAGACAGGTGATACCTAGCCTACCAGGGATGGCCTCAGGAACCAGCACAATACGATAAGAGAAAAAGGGAAATGAGGAGTTACTGGAAGCCAGTAACACTCTGAAGAAACATGCACAGCTTCTTCTTAGAGCCAAGTGTGGAGCTTCAGTCTTATCTCAGGGAGTTCAGAGTCATTGCTCCATGCATTAGAAATAACAAAGGAGTTTGGAAAAGCAGGAGGGGTAGAGGTAACTGTCAGGGCAGGGGGAGACCTGACCCATCCCATCTGAATCAGCTGTAGTTTGATGACCCCTGTGCTATGGTGTGAGTTGTGCAGTGATGATGTCTACACCCTGTCAGGCCAGGTTCTGCTTCTTCTCACCTCCACTCCCACCCCATCCTAGTGCCAAGTTCTCTGTCCTGGAAGATCTTGTGGGCTCTTTGTGCCAGCATCCCTCATCTGCCCATCCAGTTCCTATATACTTTGGGCACCATGTAGAAGGTCCCTTTTTCCAGGAGCCCATTCCTAGAACATTATTGGGATTGTGATGATAGGTGTTATTCCAAATGCTGCTTGGTCCAAGTGTATGTCAATCAAGGAACAAAAGTCTAGGTTCTCAAAAGCAGTTAGGCACTTAGCACTAGTTTAAGTGCCTAACTCCCATGGACTTCAGTAACAGTTGGATGCTTAAGTTCCTTTGAGGATCTGGGCCAAAGCATCCCACAACGTCCATCCCCCTCTTTGCACAGATAGATGCAGTAGACAAAATCCTGTTTGCACACAAAAAGCAATCAAGGAAGGAAAGAGAGGGATTCTGGGGAAGGAAAGAGAGACTGACCTTGCTGATATTTGCAGAGCAGGACTTGGATTAGCAGCCATCCAAATAAGATCACTGCCACCCCTTCAGTCATCCCCTTGCAGAAGATGTCGATGACAGACTGGCAGTGGTGGAGAGCAGAGTAACTGGGATCCGCATGTGCCATTCTGCCTGTTGCTGAGAGTGCGGGGCCAAAACAGAAGCACCAGCTGATTGCAGGAGCTGGGGTACCAGGCTGCAGCTGACCCAGGAGGCAGACAGAAGATCCTGATGGCTGAGGGCTAGTTCCATAAAGTAGGTTTCTACCCAAGGGAATTCCTTTTCTACTAGCAATGAGTTCTGGCCTGTTCAAAGAGCCTCAGATGGGAAGAGGCCGAGTCTCAAGCCCACCTTTGTGCTGAGCTGGAGTGGCAGTGGCTGCACTGTAGCAGAGTCCACTGGGGCAGTCTGTACTCCACCAGCTCTTGGTGGCAGCCAGAAAGGGCAAGGCATCTTAGTGCAGCCCAGCTCTACCTCCTTGAAGCTTAATTTCTAGAAATGCAGAGCAAACAGCCAGCATCCCCCCAGCACCATCTTTAAATAGGGCCAGGGACCGTGGGCAGATGCAGAAGGCAAGGCTTCCTTTCATTCACCCTTAATAATTAGGGTGGCTTCTGCTCCACACAGTCCTCCCCCTCCAGTGCTTCCCCCAAGGCCCTGTCATTCTACATCAGCAGTAACAGACCAGCCGTGCAGAACACAGCTGCCTTGGAGCTCCTGTTACTGGTATGACTAGAGCACTAGAGGAGTAGTGCCCCACTGCACACGTGGGAAGGGAGGATCTCTGTTCTAGAGACCCTGCCATCTAGCACAAGGCATGACATCGGTGATGGAGGAGGCGGCTGGGCAGGGAAGGTCTATGCAACCTATGTTCATCACATTTATCATTTATCCCCCTCTTTTTTAAGAGGTGTGTAGTGTGTATATATCAATGACAGGAGTAGTGACACACACAGATGGTTCATTAATCATACCAGGGATCTCATTGGCCACACACACACACACACGGTTCATTAATCATACCAGGGATTTCATTGGCCTGGCTATGATCAGCTTGGTAATTTAGGACAGATTCCATTGCCCAGACTCTTCCCCTGTGCCGTGGACTTCAGGAACCTTGCCAAATAATAGCTCCTTTTCTGGCTTTACTGCAAAAGGTGGCAAGTTTAACCTTAACTCTGCCCACCTGCATGTATGTATTAGTGCAATGGAATTAAATTGCAATTATTGAACATTGGAATGCTACTTTATAGTACTGCAACACCTCATGCTGCAGACTGGCAGTCTTTAAATAATTTTTTTTATCATAAAGGTTCACTGTAGTTTTTAAATTTGTATATATATGCCAAAGTCTCTATTTTAATAACTTTGTCTGCACCCATATACAGTACACTTGTTTTCAATCAATGACCAAGACTTGCCTACATACAAACCAGAGAATAACTAACTATGAAGCTAAAACTTAGGTATGAACTGAGGTGGCTTGTGTGTTTCACCAACATTTACGTATTCTGCTATCTTAGGACTTATGTGGGCTCTTCACTGAAGTACCCGAGTATCTCTGTGTGAGGATATATTTAGTCCATCTTGTGCATGTGTGCTTTGCTGTGTATTTTTCCTGTACGTGAATGTCATGGACTGAGTTACATGCGCAGATCAGGAAAACAGAACAATAGACAGTATGGCAACAGGCTGCATGTATGAATCTAAGGTTTTAGGTTACACATGCATTAACTCAATCAGTTCCCAATTCTGCATGCTTGTGTGCACATTCTTATAATACTGGTAGCATGTTTGGTTTTTGAAGAGAGTTTTCAAGAAGATCCGTTTCCTAGACTTCAGAGCTCATTTGCAATGAATTTCAATTAGCAGAGGTAAAGTCTACAGCCTGGAACACTTTGGTTGAATGTTCTCAGCATGATCTCTCAGGAGCTCAGCATATGGGGAAAGCTCCAGGTCAACGTGGTTCTTCAGCTCCACCACAGCATAGCCCATCTGCCTCAGAAATGGGAGGGAGCCCTTCTTCATGGCCTGTGCAACTGGCAGGCCAGGTCAGAATGGTCTCCAACCCACCTCTTTCTCCAAACTTGCCGCAATTTCAGTGGTTGGTAGCAAAACTGTTGGTAAGCAACTCGCACACGGATGGCAAATAGTAGTGTGTTTTACTGATGGAAATCCGAGACGTGGGCAGATCACATGACGCAGCCAAAGATGCACTGCGAGCCAGGAATAAAGCTCAGAAGGTCCTGGTTCATCAACTCCTGGCAGAACCACAAGGTGAAGGGCAGATCAGGGCATAGCCCAGGAAGCATACTCTGTCCTCTGTACCTGTTACAGTAAAGCAGCACTAGAGCAGTTAGCTGGCCACACTTCAGAGACCTGCTCCATTTTTCATTTCACTCAGAAGTTATGATAATGTTCTGGGGACTGATTAACATTCTTCGTTCATGATTAACGATTGTCCTACCTGCTCCGATATGGAGAAGCATGCTTGGTGTAATAAATGGGCTGGATGCTTTGTGCCAAATGCCTGGGTAGCCATGCTCTTTCCTAAAGCATTGTTTTCAAGGAACCAAAGAACCATGGTAGGGACCCCTCTGTCACCTTCTTCTGTTCAAGGGGACTGTTTTTCCTCTGTTTTCTGTAGTGGGAATGCTTCCAAGGCACAGCTGTCTCCCTTTGTTAGAGCACTACTGACCACTAAAGGACAGAAAGCAAATGGTTCTGCACAAAGTGCAAGCTAGAAAGGATGAGACAACAGAATTAGGCCTCTGTATTTATCACGCTCAGGAAGTTTGAACAAATGGCTCTAATCAGAACCACTGGTAATGTAAGTGGGTGTTAACCGAGTCCACAAACATTGTGCCAGATCATCAGCTAGGACAAACCATTAGGAGCCAAGCAAACACTTCTGACTTCCTCCAGCTGAAGATCTGTCCTCTTTTTTTCTCTACAACCCGGCAAATCCATCTGGGTTTGAACCAAGGTCTTAACCATAATTCTTGTTCTTTCTGTTTCATTCCCTCAAGTTCACTCAATTTGGGACCAGTATCCATAATGACTAGAGAACTGTAGCTACTCTAAATCACTGAATGCTTTTAATCTGACAATGTCTGTATAACTTCCCTATGTTCTTGTCCAAAGCCTTGTGTGCGCTATGGCTGAATCTGAGTTAAATATCCACTGGTGATCCAAAGGAGACATTGCCTGGTAGTTAATTATGCACTGCTAAGAGTGAGGACCCCTACCTTCTAGTCTTATTTCTGCCATAGGCTCACCATGAGAGTCACCTTGACTCTCTGTGCCTCTGTTCCATCTCATGGGGATAACATCCACCTACCATGCAAGGATATTAAGGGAATTCATCTGTAGATCTGAACGAAAGGGAAGGAAACATCACATGGAAGCACCCAGAGAAATGCATCTTGCTGCTGTTAGCATGAGGCTCTGACCAGAGTGAAACTTTCAGTTTAAAAAAATACCATGCCAATCAAAGCACATTACTGATGAATGACCAAAGTGGATGCGATATGCTGCACACTGCACCCCCGTCACCAGAGAGGCTCCAGCATGTAGTGCAAAAAATGTAACAACACAAAAATAAGGGTGGAAGAGACCTCAGGAGGTTATTTAGCCCAAACCCCTGTTCAAGGCAGGTTCATCCCTGTCTAAACCACTCCAGTAAAGTGTTTAATCTGCCTTAAACACTTCCAAGGATGGAGATCCCACAACCTCTCTCTGTAAACTGTTCAAATGCCTACTTATCCTCACTTAGAAAGTTCTTTGGAAAGTCCAACCTTGAATTGTCCAATTCTTTAACATACGTTGAGGATGCAGTTAAGGTCCTTTTTGCATTGCAAAAATACAGCCAAGTTAAACAAATGGTAACGCCTAGCACTTAGATAGTGCCTTCATGCTATAGATCTCAAAGTGCTTTATCATTAGTCCAATCTGCAGATAGGGAAACAGACAGAAAAATGGCGTGTAACAACACCCGTTTCCTGCTAAGTCCCGTGCACCATGCTATAAATAGGCTCTCAGCAGAGTTGTATTTGCAGTGGGACCTACAGAATGGTGTTATCGCATATACCACGAGGAGGACAAAACAATATTCCTGCCTGTTTGTATCAGGGATTTACGCCAGGCCCCAGGCACTGGAAAGAGCAATATTATGCACATCCATTTAACCAGCTCCAAGCCAAGATTAACGAACCATTAATGATCCTGCAAGACAGAGACTGGCTCCCCTCAAAAAGTGACTGGCAGAACCTAAAGTTTAGAAAAGACAATTCTGCACATCTGCTGGACCCTGTCCCTGATCTCAGCTCTGGCACATGAGCATTGCAAACCTGTGAGTCCTCCGGGTGGGGTAGGATGCACCTTTCTGGGGGATCAACCTGGAATTTACCTTGCCCAGACTTGGAGTAAACGCTGCTGGGAAACAGCTTTCATATCATTACTGGAATACATAGTGCTGGGAAGGGAAGTGTTCCTGACCCCCAGATACGCCTGTTACCCTCTAGACACCTTGGCACCGCAGGACTGGGTGCCCTGCAAAAATGACACAAAGTAAAATGGAAGAGGATGAGGAAGGATTACAGTAGGTAGCAGAAGCCCAACTCATTAAGGAAAGAATTTGTTTGCTGTCATCAGCTCCCTCTCAACACCTGACTTCTGGCCCATAGCAAGGGTCCAGTCAGTCACACCAATCTCCCTGATGGGGGAGAATCAGAGATATGCCACCGCCTGCATGACAGGGTGCCTCACACAATCACATACACCAGGCTGGGAGTCCGAACATTATGGGAGCGCTGCCACTGACTCGTGACCTTGCACCGGCCCTGCATTTTGTGCCTTAGCCTCTCCACCTGTAAAATCCAAATAGTACATTTATGAACTGTGAAAGAAACCTCAAAAGGAAAGAAGCTGGACCCCTTGGCACTGAAGAGGATTCCCACGGGCATCTGTGAGTGGCCAGAAGAATGTATCACATTAGACACAGACCAGGTCACCATAAACCAGGCGTTAATAATCGCTATTCACATCTAGGAATGCAGTCCCTCATCTTAGAAAAGCTCCAGCTGATGCAACCTACAGTGATCCTGCTGCTTCACCATACAGGTCCTCATGGGGAGGGCACCTTTGGTTGAACACGCTCTTCTGTCCTGATAGTCAATCAGCCACAACTCTCTCAAAAATCACCTCCCCTTTTGCAACTACAGACCACCCACGAGGCAAATTTCCCTCCATCGACCTAAAAATAGATTAATAAGAGAAGGCTACTGAGTGCAGAGTGCAGGACTTTCCCTGGAGCTAGACCCAGCCTGTGAAACCCAGGGCTGCAGGAGATAAGGGCGACCCTGGCTCCACTGCTGTATTTATACAACCCCTCACCCTGTCCCCACCCCACCCTCCAGGTAAAATGTCAGATAATTAGCACTTATTTGGCAAAGGCAAGAAGAAAGGGTCAATTCACTGCAACTCTAGATAGGCCTGGCATACAACTGAACCTGTCAGCCTCAGCTTTGTATGTGTTTTGCAGGACAAACAAATGACTGCATGACAACACCACATCACATGGTTTGCTTCTGTGCTCATTGCGTGATTCTAAATCCTGGATTAATAGCCTTGGAAACTGAAGATCACTAAGCATATATCAGGTACCAACAGTACAGGTTCCTCTTGTATTGTTTGACATGCCTTAACCCCCAAGAAGAGATACCAGACTACACGATCCAGTTAGGCCTCAACTTCCCTGTGATTTAGGAGACAAATGCCACTGAAAGCCAGAAAAAATTAGGCTCCTAAATGTCTAAGCCACTTTTACTTTAAATGGATCTTCAGCTCCTAACTCACTTAAGAGCTTTCGATAACGTACTGTACTCAAAGAAAACATTCAGAAGATAAAATGTAATGTAACAATGTCTGCCAGTGCTTGCAGACAATGGGCGCATCTATGCAGTTGTTACTGCACAGTCATTTAATACTTGCTAAAGCTAAGGTAGTAAATGACTGCACAGTAACTGCCATTACTGCACAGTCCCAGCAACATACAGGGTCATTTCTGACCCTATTGCACAGTAGCTTGTTGCTACTGCACAGTAGTTTCGGCATCATGGTTCATGCCCACTGGCGCTACGTCACCGTAGCATCTCATGCAGCTGCTCCCACCCTGAAACAAACCTGTGAAAAAGCCTGCTCTATCTAACTCTATTATTCCATTACACATTTCATAAGTTATCCAGCGTCTAACCTTAGCTGGGCTTCATGGGAAGGGCTGGCTTTCTATGGGAAGGGCTGGCATTATCTGAAGTTGGCTAGAGAAGGTCCAAATTGTAAGAGAAAATTTGGACACAGTAAATATGCGCTAAACGCCTTGATCCAAACCCAACGGGAGTCAACAGAAAGGCTCCTGTTGACTTTACCTGACTTTGAATCAAAGGTGGGATGAGGAATTATTTGGCACAGAGTCTGGATGAGCACTGAAAGTAATGTAAGGGTCATACAGGGTGCGTCTACAGGTGCATTAAGGTTAGTACCTTTAATAACAGGTACTAACTCAATGTGCAGCAATTGCTGCTACTGTGCAGTAGCACCAGCACAGGGCATTTTCATGACACTACATGCGCAGTAAACCAGGGGTTCCCAACCTTTTTATGCTGAGGACCAGCAAACTGTGGACAGGAAGTGACCACAGACAAGCAAACTGCAGACCAGCAGTGACTGGCATACTGCAGGCGGGCACTGCCGTTTCACAGTATGCCAGTCACTTCCAGTCCATGGTTTGCTAGTCTGCGGTCACTTCTGGTCTGGCAGCCAGCCCTCCTGCAGATCGGCACCCAACCCTTCACGGCCCAGCATCGGGCCGCGGCCCAGGGGTTGGGAACCCCTGCAGTAGACTAATTCTACTGTACATTAGCATGGCTTTTGCCATGATGTGCTAATGAGCAGCAGAATTAATCTACTACATATTTAGTGTCTTGTGTAGATGCACCCACAGAAATGTTGGGAGAGAAAGTTAAAACCACGTCTCATGCTGCAAGACTTCCAAGTCCTAGGTTTTAACATGTAGGTGTTTTAATGTGCACTGGGCTATCTTTAGCTCTTTTGTTATTTGTTAGGAAACCAAGCAACTTTTGAAGACCTGGTTCCTGCTTGGATGAACAGTGAATGGCTGTATTAAGAAGGAGAAGGGAGGGGGTGGAATTGGTGATGTGAAGAGTATTACATTGCAGTGGAGACTATAGCTATTAAGGCCCTGGGCTTTCAAGCTCTGGGAAAGCAAATTAGTAGAGCCAGAATACAGTAGGGATGATTTCCTCACAAACATACTGGAGATCAGGACTGATTCTCCTTGTCTTTGGAGGAAATGGAAAAAGTGCATCAATAATATAGGGCATGTCCATGCTAATTACCATATATTCGTTAAACCGTAGCCAAAGCCAGCTTTCGCACCCTTTCATAAAGTCTGTGGTGCTGCCCGACAATCATTCATTATATAGTTTGATTATAAATTAGAGACAATCATTTTATAGTTTGAGTCATGAGTGAAAACTAAATTCAACCCTAGTGCGAGTGCAGTTTTTCCAGGGATGATTTTGGTCCCAAGAAGAAATTAAGGGATGAGACTTATAACCAGGCACTGAGAACCCATAAAATGGGAAGGAAGGAGGTGGGGTAAGAAGAACTGAATACAGCAAGCAGGTAAAAGGATGGTTGTGGGTCAGGTGCAGGATTTCACAGCCAGAAGCAGTGACAGGGTAGGAAGTGGCATCAGATACTGAGAGAACAACATCTGAGGGCTGCTTGGGGTCCAGCTGAGACTGAACAGTAAAAAAGCCAACATTAAACTGATATTAGCTTTAAGTTGGAAGCACTTAGAAAAGCAAAGAGGAGAAGATGAGATGGAGGGAACACAGGTCCGTGAGAGTAGATTTAAGGGATTTCTTTTTTAAAGATGTAGATGAATGACTGCAGAAGGATCAGGGAAAATTAAACATTTTTTAACTTAGCTGCACACCAGAGGATAGCAAGGAAGAGAAATCAAAATCCCATGAGTAATCACACAGATTAAAATTGTGAAGTCCTACTTTAAGGAATGACACTGAAGACATCCCTTACTCATCAACAGGTTTGCTTTCTGCTACAAGTGCCTTGCTCCCATGTTCCTCCTATTAGCTCTGCAGAGCCTGTGTAGCAGAGAGCCAGAGTCTCTTTTCATTCATGTGTCATCAGAACTGTCAACTACTGCCCCGCTGCAGAATATTGGGGGTTGACATTGTGCAGGTCAGAAAACAAGTTAACTCAGACGCAAGACTTTAGCCAAGAAGGAACCTACCATGATTAGGCAACCCAAGGTTGAAGACCATCACACAACTGTTTCTGTGTCAAGCCCAAAATGCAGTGCTTCAATCTTAGCTGACAACTAGAAAACTCACCATCCTCCAAGTAAGATTTCCTTTCCTGTGTCCTTCTGACAAGGCATATAGCAAAATTCACAGATTTTCATAGTATCTAGGGTCAGAAGGGGCCTAAGCAGGCCATCTAGTTTAACCCCCCGCCATTTTTATCTAGTCAAACCCTCCGATATTTGTTGCAATGTGACAGGTCTGCACCATCAGTACTTCTGCTATGGCCACAAACTTGCGAACTCTGGGCTGTCAACTGCATGCCTGAGCACCCACTACTAAATAGGGAAGCCCATTATGCCCTTAGAGGACTTTTTCCAAAAGCCCAAGTAGCAAATGTGCATTGAAACAGCAGTCATTGAAATGCTGTGGCCCTGTAAATCTCTGCAACAGGAAAAGTGATGGAAGGCACGAGGAGGAAGTTAGTCGCAGGATGCTGAAAATCTCAGTGATCCTATGCTACTAACTACCATTGATTCCAAAGCGAGTTTTACCCTTATAAAGGGAGCAGGTCTGCACAGATCAAAGCTTTTAAGGCCTTGTCCTCACATATGGAGACGTGTGTTTGCAGCGGCACAAGAAGAAGCAGCACAAATCTGTGCTGTACTTTTTGCTGCTGTGCATGCCCCTGCATGTGCCCTGTAATGAGAAGAAAAATGCCCCAGTTGGCCAAATTGCCCATTCGCTGCTTTTCTCAGCTCCTGGCATGCTGAAGAAGCTAAAAGGTGACCTAGAGGAGGGGAAACACTCTGGTCAGTGGCCAGAGAATCTCCCTGGAGGACCCAGCCTCCAGTTATCCTGGCACATGCTCCTGGAGCATGTGCCACACCACTTTTTTTTGCTGTAATATTTTTTTAATACCGGGAATTCCTGGTATCAAATTTGCAGTGCAGCACATGGTTGCATGTGTGCTGCGTACAGTTTGTGACACCTCAGACCAGTTCAAGGTGCTGCAAACTGCGCGTGCACACTTGTCTCGATGCACCCTAGGGGAGCAGGTTGCTACTTGTCCTTAGAAAGATTAGGGTCAAAATGAAACTCAGAGTGCTTAGATCATTCATCCCAACTTCCCTCATCGTTCCCATGCATGCCTCATTTCCATCCTTGACCCTTTGCTGTGAAGGTTCCTCTGTCCCATAGCAGTTGCTTTTGTTATAAGCAAGGTTTAGTTCACCTGGGGAAAAACACAGCTATTCCCAGCTCTGACTCTGTGTCCTTATACCAGCAACTTGTGCCGATATTTTCAAAAGCACCTAAATTCCTGAGAACCCTTTAAAGCATGCCAGCCTTAAAGCCTTATCTGCACCTGGATTTCCCCTCCCTTCTGTAGAACAGGAATAATAAAGTTTATCCACAGTTTGTAATGTGCATCAGGATATTATCTTGAGGACGATATGCTTGTTCTATTGTACACTCCACATCCTGGAGTTTAGAATGAGCACGATCTATTTTCCTTTCCATTGTGACCTTGAAGACTTGGAGGAAAGGCATGATAGATGCTCCCCAGTACACCAGGAATTCAGACGTGGCTTAATCACAGAGACTCTTGCTCTCTCATAGGCTCTGGCTCCTCAGAGCGTCTAAACCAAGTGCCAGCAAAGGCATAAAGGGCACTGATAACACTGTAGCCATGACGGTGTGCAACACATGCTGAGTATTAACTCAGCTTCTAGGATGAGGGCAACAAACTGCACTGAGACCATGAGCCACAGTTATGCTGTTGTTGGTACTCAAACTTTAACCTGCCTACCTTGAGGAATCTCTCCATCAGTTGCTGTCACACCTTGAATGCAAGCAGGAACATATTTTGCATCCTGCATCATATTTTTACTTCCTTCTTTTCTAAATACTTTGCACATAGGACAAGTACAAGACCACACAATGTACTGCACCAGACCTATGCAAAACAGAGTTATGATGCCTCTGTGCTTACAGGTGATCTCTTGTCCACATAACACACAATAATAACACAAAGGCCAGTCATTTAGGCACTTGAATAGCTCCAAAATGCCAGGATTCAGGATGCTACAAAGCCATCATTCATCCCCCTTGTGCATATGTGTTACAGTTGTCTTGACAGTGATGCTAGCCCCTGTAAGATCCCCAACTCATTCATTGTACTGGATGAATGACGTTCACTATGTGCACAGCAATTTAGTACTTTAACCTAGCCTCATTGTTCATTGCGGGATCCTTATTTGCTGCTACAAAGACATGGGCATTAGTTTCCTCGTGGCTTTTACTATGGCACACATCACTGAAGTACTGGAGAGCTTCACAGATACTAATTTACCTTTCCAACATCAGTGGGAGATGGGAAGTGACTTTACCTCCACTTCCCAAAAGAGGTACCAAGGCACGGAGAAATTAAGGTCAGAAGTTTCCCTTAATTTTGGGTAGTCCATTCAAGATGCCCTGGGATCTGGATTTTCCAAGCACTCAGCATCACGTACCATTTTCTGCATTCAAAGTACAGCTCCCAAGGACATCAGTTGCAGCTTGGAGAGATCAGCTCCACTCCTAAACTCTGAGAGAGACACAAGCAGCATCTTGCAGCCAGATCCTTTTGATCCTGTACCCTTGAGGCTTCTCAAGCTCTGCTCGCTCATGACTGAAATTCACCCTGCCGGCCAGCTTGCATTTCTGCCAATACTCCCTTTGTCCAAAACACTCTGCTTGAACTCCAGCAAGCTCCTCTCTGACTGCCCCCCAGGAGCCTCCCAACATACCAGGCTTCTCCTGCTGACTGTAAGGTGACCATCACCCTTGGCCCCACTCAAAGGAGGCGCCACTGCCAGACAAAACATGCGCTCTTTGCCTATTGTCCTTCTGAATTTGCCTTACCTGCTTCATTGATCTGGCTTTGGAGGTGAGCAGAGAGAACAGATGAGTCCTGGAGCAATGCAGGCAGGGCTGACATGGGAAAGTTTGAAAGCAGCTAAACAAATCCAGTGAAGAAAAACTGTGCAGGGGAGGGGAGGAGAATGGGAGAGAAAGAGAGCTGGAGCAGGGGAGGGGAAGACTGTGCTTTCAGCCACTCATTGCTGGAGAGGCAGTGAGCGGAGCAGAGCAGGTGAGTTGGGTGGCGGAGGAGAGGCACCGGTCTGATAAACAGGGGCCAGGAATTACTCCAGGCTCGCAGAGCTGAGCAAACCAGTGGAAAATTCCACTCTGCTTCCTGTCTATCCTGGGAAGGACCAACTCCTTGTTTCATAGATATTAGGGGCTGGAAAGGACCTTGTGAGACTTCCCTGCCATGCCAGAGTTTGGTTTGTTTTGCCAACCATGGCATTGCATTGGTGGCTCGTGTCATCTTGCGGTCTGTCATGACTGTTCCTAAAGTCAAGGAGGGGAGAGGCAGGGAGAGCATCTGGCAGTGATGAGAGAACCCCTTGCCTAAAATGCATTGTGTCCTGGTGCTTTGGAGCCCATATCAGCTCCGCCAGGCCTTTAGTGGGAAAGGGCAGGAGTGGGGAGGTTGAGGCCATCCAACAGGAGGGGAACAGATGGGATAAAGTCTGCAGAACCATCCTGGGCGGGCATAGGGTGGTTACTACAACCTTTAGCTGCTGCTGAAAGGTCCCTGATGGAACCAGAATCTCAATAGTCCTCAGACCTTTAACTACTGCTAACTACTAAAGATCCTCGCAGCATCATCTTAGTCCCAGGCTGATCCCTGCATACATCAGGTGGGTTTCAAACCATAACTGGCCCATGACGCACAAGAGCAAGACCCTGCTTTGCCACAGCTTTCTTGTGTGATGACAGGAAGTCCCTCAAGTCCTGCTGGGCCTCAGTTTCACATCTCTAAAATGGGGATAACTTTTATTCCCCCTCCACATGCCGAGGGCCCCAATGAAGTCATTCATAGACCTTTCAGGGTAGTTTGGGTTTAAAATGACTACAATGGGGATATTCTATGCAAAAACTGGCATAGAAGAAGAATTTACAAGTTGGAGTCCAAGGGCAGACCTACCTCAAGGTTGCTGTGGGACAGCTGTCCTGTATGTGGCATCTTCCATTGAGTATCCAAAGTGTTCAATAGCTTGCTATTTACTGTCATTTTACTTAGAGTTGCAGATGTTTAACAGAAACACTATTGGACAGCTTGGCTCAGAAAATGATTCCCATCTTCACAGCCAAACACTCACAGAGGCCTCTTTCACTTCAGCTCCATTCATCCTGCCTTAATGAAAAAGGAGGGGGACAAGGAATAAGTTAGTGACCTTACAATGCACCTGTTCAATTTTCTACCACTCCAGCCAAGAAAGGTACTCTGTGTGCAACATGAAATGATTGCCATGCAAGATGCTGCAATAAAATAAGACCACCTGGAGGGACATGAGAGGGCAAGTATTTCTATGCATACACAGAAGGACACTTGGACAGCATGTAATATTACCTCTGGCAGCACATATATTACTAACGGTGGATCAGATTTTTTGGGTAAATCTTTTATTAGACCAACTCAAATAGTTGGAAAAAGTCTTCTTTGCACATTTTTGGGTATAAAAAGCTTGCAAAGAATTTTTCCAACTATCTACCAAAAGAACCTTGTCTGCCTATGTCCTTAGATCAACACGGCTACACCCCTGTACAATGGTAGATTAAGGATTTTTAGGACTATGCTCTGCTGTAAAACATGGCAGTGTTGATTGCATTGACAACCACCAAGGAATGAAAGGTCTTTTTGTTTCAGGCACTTTACGATGGTTGTATCCACTGCACTATAATTTCCCACATTCACCAACACCTCTCCAACTTGTGCAGTGTTTCAACACCAGGTTCATGATATTGCATCCATCTAGTGGTAACACATGAGAACTGAAAGCTGTTGGTACTTCTGCGAGTCACAGAGCTTGGCAGGGCGGGTGGAAGGAAATCAGTGAAAGAGCTACCCAACCCCATTTCACTGAACAGTGTTTGCAAGGCAGAAAGCTCTTTTTGGAGCACATGCATCCCGAATTGGATTCTAGCTGTCAAGGCCCCCAGGAGAAGGAAGAAGTCTGCAGGGTGTTTGGAGAGGGATCTAACCAGGAATAATGGGAAGTAAGTGAATAAATGAGCATTTGCGCTGGACAGTGGGGAAACATATCCCAACTCTAAGATCTATTTAGTTGTAGAACAGTACTGACAAATGGAACTGAAACCCTAGTGTAAGGCACTTTTAAAATGGACTTAATCCATTGCCTTAGGCAGGAGAGGAGGTTTTCCTTTTTCATGGCAGGAACAATTCTGCACTGACCCCCAAGATTGGGGCAATTATATAAAACCTAGCTAACACATTGCAATGCTTGATCGTGATTATTAAGGGTATAAATTGAGAGAATCCCAGAGTGAGGCCAATGACTTGGAACCACTGATGGGAATGGAATGGAAACCAGCTTCTACCCAACTACAAAACTGGTTTACACTTCGGGAAAAATGACTCCGTGGTTTCCTTTGTAAATATCAAAGCAATATTTTAAGGGTTTAATATGCTTATGTCCACAAAACCAGGCTCCAAGCATGAAGGAATTGGAAGCCAGCTCCTGTAGCTCAATTTTAGTTTTCACATTGTCTGTTCACAAGTCACTAATTAGCATTTTTTTGGCTGCCATCCAGGAGACTCCCAAGTCCCAATATAAGGGTACTTTGCAGGTGCATAACTCTTTTTTTTAAACCCAATGATCTCCTAGCACTTCAGTCTGATCATCAATTACTCCTGACAACTGCCATAGAGATGGATGAGATATCCCAAGATTACAGAATTTTATGGCACTCTAAAGGTCAGTTCTGAAAAAAGGCAAGAGTCAAATTTTGCATTGAGGCTATTTAAATTTTACTTGGAAAAGATCATTATTGAAATGCAGTTAGTTACCCCAATAACCTAGAAAGGACCAAAAATTATTAGGTTTATTTGTAATGAATCGAGGTTATTTAAAAATTGCTCAATTCATTCTCATGTAACTGGCTGAGCTGAACTTCCTGTCAAGACCCATTCTCCAGTCTCACAAGCAAATACCAAAAACTCACCTATCACACCAAGTAAGGTGAGTCTTGGCCTTAGTGAGTCTTGGCCTTAGTGACCCCCCTTTCCTGAGGTCTTTCCCAAGGAGTGGAGAAGAAAAAAAAATTTCCTGAATGGACTCCAACCCTAATCAGAACCAAATAAAAATATCCTTCAGAAAGCCTATGGAACATCATCCAAAAACAGTGAGAAAGGACTTGGAAGAACTGCTTTTTGGTATAAGCACTAGCAGTTGCACATACTTCCATTTTAGTATTTCAGGGCACGTTTCACAGCAGTAGCAGGTGCCCCTTTCCTCAGTGTCACTTCAGGGTATGGAGACCATCCAAGAAGAAATTCCTAGCAACTTCATGTCAAAACTACTAAACTCAAAGTTTTCTAATTGCTTAAGAGCGTTTAAACTGCACCAAAATACCTGGTGAAGTGCCCACATCCTTCACACTGTGCTGGCACTGAAGGTGTGCTGGAGCTCCTACTGGGAAGTAACAAGAGGCCTTTCACAGAGGACAAGTGCATCTAGTGGCTGGAGCAAAGAATCAGCTTGAGTTTTCTTCCTAGCTCCATTACTGAGGTATGTGATGATTTATGGCACAAATGTGTTAGTTTCACCATCTATAAAATGGAGATAATCATCTGTCTCATTGGGTTTCCAGGTTTAACATCTGCCAAATGCTTGGAAATGCTGTAATAAAAAAAGCACTCTAGAAGTACCAATAGACAATAATGTACTGGTCCCTTGCTCTGGACACAGTGGTAGTGGGAGCCTGGTAACTCTAAGGTTACATGGATGGGGGCCCATAAAGTCCACTTCAAATTCCAATTGGTTCTAAAGAACCAACTCAAATTCAGAAAACTGGAGTGCCAGGTCTGTCAGGCCACTCAATTCAACAAAACGGTACATAAAAAAAACCATGCTTCCAGGGTCATCATGTGAAGAGGTAGAAGTTTATTGGAATATAAACATTCAGATAACGTGTAAGATAGAAAAACCCAACAACAACATATACAGACACTTGTTGGAAGGAGACGTCTGAGGTATTTATCCACTGCCTAGGCTATCACATTTTATTCTTTTTTTTTTTTTTTTTAAATAGGTAAGAAAACTAGTAGCAAGGCTGCTGCTGTTTGGTTAAAATGTCTTCTAGTCTGGATCCATTTGGAGAGCGTATGCAGCATCCAAAGAACACTGTGTGACGTGCACATTTGCTTTGGGAGCTGGCTCGTCATGCAGCTTATTTCTATGAAACTTCTTGAAGAGTGGCTTTCTGTTTTTGAGCTGGACTCCATGTTCCTGCCTTCCCAGAACATGCTGGTATCTGCAGTTGGAGGGCAGGTGGTAACCCTCTCTGCGAGGGTTCGGCTTGCAACCCAACACAGCAGGGCTGTACCCACCTTCCTTCTGAACAATGGAGTATTCAGCTGCTGCCGGACCACTGTGGCCTTGGGTACCAGCTGGGTGCTTTTGGCTGCTTGCTATAAAGCTCTGGCTGGTGTGGTGTTCAGAAAAAAAAAAAAAAAAAAAAAAAAAAAAAAATCAGCCACACGGCAAAATGGAACACTTCACACAAGAAACAGTCCTTCCTGCAATATCAAAACCCCTGAGTGCCATACAATCGTCAACAATCTGAGTGATATGGATCGGAGCTGAGGAGATCCTGGACCCCCTCAGTCTTCCTCCTCCTCCCTTACCCCCAATATGCTGCTGGTTTCTACATATTCCCTGTCCCTAAAACCTGGCAGCTCAGCAAAAATATCTGGATCTAAGCAAAATGTGCATCATGCCAAGTGCCAGTATCATACCCAGGCTAGGGAGAGGGTTAGTTTTCACAGTCTGAATGGCTGATCCTTGTAGCCAGATAATGAAAGGGAACAGTTTATTGTTGCAGCTTATTTCACTGAGGTATCTGTTACACGTCCCAACCTTATCCTTTCCCTGAATTGGATTTAAAAAACCCCCCCCAAAAACAAAAAAACACAATCTGTTAGTCCCTGCCTATTTCCAGTCTAGTTGTGTAAAGCTTATGAGCATTAATACTTTAGTAGTGTCAAAGCTGTTTATCGGTTCAGTGATTCCAGTGGCTTTCTGTGCAAGAAAACACAATGTTAGCGTGTGATACACAAGCAAAACACTCATTACAAACCTCTGCTCCCCAGGACCAGAGAAGAAAGCATAAGGAAAAAGCAGGAATTCCCACCCCCCCACCCCATCTCGCCCTTGGGAGATAGTTCCCCAGCCCACCCAACTAAAGAAGCAAGACAATCATAATTATTCATAGAGTTTGGGGAAAAAAAGAATCTTAAGAGTGAGAGACGATGAAATGTCTTGGAGTTCTGCATTATTTGCAAAGCAAATATACCGGGGCCAAGATCTATCCTTCTCTAAACACATGGGCATTTGTAACTTGCACTGAAGACAGCAAGAGACAGGGCATATCAAAGCAGAATCTGACCCATGGTAGGTTCATTGTAATGGCCCAATAAAAGGATGTCACTGTGGCTTCTAATAAGACCAGTCAAGCTATGCAATATAAAATGAATACAGATAGGCCTCTTACAGCAAAAGTGCCTAAAATTGTAGACCCTAAATGCTGTCTGTGTGTTCACCCCTCTCACCTGGAACTTCAAGATGAGAGAAAAACTAACCCATGGTGGGATTTTCCTGAAAACAGAATCATTTCTGTTTATTATAACAGGGATTTAAAAAGCTCGACTAAAAACTGGGCGGAGGCTTTTAGTTTTAAATTAGTGCACTTCATTTACATTTGTACAGAGGCATCAAATAGGGGCTTCTGGCAAGCTTCCAACCTGATCTCTGCTGCGGTAACTGGTTTTGAGCTAGCTGATGATTTTGCCTGTGGGGTTGTTTTGTGGCTCAGACTCATGCTGAGTTGTATTTACAACCCACTCAACAGAAAGGTTATTAAGCAGTTTGGTAATGCAGAACTTAATGAAACAAGGGCTAGATAAACGTCCAGTACCTTGATCCCTTCCGCTCCAACCAAAAGCTAGAATGTCACGGAAAGGTAGAACACAACATGGTTTGAACTGATAATGTAGGCAGGATTGAGTCCTGTGTCTGCACACCTGGATTGTACAGGTAAAACACAACACCACAGCACAGTTTAGGAGTTTGGCCATGAATGCACAAGACTGAACCATGTTTTAATGCATCAGAAGGCTGGCCCTGTGCTGTAAGAGGTCTAGAAAAATCAGTAGTGTTCACAGTATTGTTACCTTCAAAGCTGGGCTAAGAAAACTTGCCAATGTTAAGCGGAGCACTAGATGGCAGAGTTCTGTAAGTTAAACTGGGGCCACCTGTGGGCCATGATTGTTCATAATTGATGGGAGACAGTAAAACTCAAGCCTGCCTGAGAAATACATCTGCCCCTTCCTCTTCTACCTGCATCTGCCCTCTGCTCTCACCCCCTTGCTCATGCCTGCATCCTGGGACCATGCTGTTAGACCTGCCTCTATGCTAGGCTAAGGACAGAGGCCACCTGCTCCTTCACTCAGCTTTTTTCTGTCTTTGGTGCTACAGTAAAAAATAAAAATAAAAACAAAGTAGCAAAACACATATAAAAACAAACTCTTAAGATATGCCAATACTTCCTGAAGAGGTAAAAACAAAAACAAGTACATATTATCTGAGGTATTTCATCTGCTCAAAAGCCCTGAATTAGGTCTGTACAATGGGAGACGTCACCACGGCAGGCTGGAGAGGGGCTCAGGTCCACAAGAGAGAGGTCATGAGTGCTTTTGGAGAGCAGGGGTAGAGCAAGAAGATGGGTCTCCTGGAAAAAGCCAAGAAGTCAACTGGGCAGGCAAAGAAAGAAACACAAGCCTAGGCTTCCCTCAGCTGGAAAGAGAAAGGAGGGAGTGGGGAAAGTAAGGACTAGATTTTCTTCCCTCCCTCTGCATCCAGGAGGTGAGTGTCCTTGTTCACCAGGGATGCCATCACAACTGAATTGTCCTGAGTAGGATCAGCCTACTCCTTTTCCTGTTGCCCAAGCCAGCCTTAGAAACACTGAATGAAGAGGACAAGGCTACGGAGGATTTGTTAAGAGACCAACAGAGAAATGTGTATTGCATTAACAACCATGCACCCAGGGTTCAACAGAATTCCAGCGTCACTGGGTATCTCCTTTTGGACCACTATTGCTGTGCGCACAGAAGGAGGCATGGAGAGGCTAATTAAATACATGGCAAAGAGCAGGGTGCTTTGGGAAGTCTGTACTTAGAGCAAACTTAGTTACAACCCTTCAGCGTCAGGAGGTCAGAACTAGGGGTAAGTACAAGGGATTCAGGCAAATTATAAGGACAAAGGTCACAATGATGGATCTAAACTTTGTTTTCCAAAGGAACATGTGCAAGCCCCAGGCTTTAGGCATTTAACATTAAGTTAGGCCTTGGAACAAGACTGCTGGGAACTGGCTTGACCCAGCCAGAAGAGTGAATTAGCTGGACTGAAGAGGTCTTTTCCATAGTTTCATAGTTGGTAAGGTTGGAAGGGACTTTCCTGTTCTCTGCTGGTCCCCCCGGTAAGTTTACAGATGGTCATCAGATCCCCTCTCAGCCTTCTCTTGCGGAGACTGAACAGGTTCAGGACCCATAGCCTCTCCTTGCAGGGCCTGCCCTGTTGCCCCCTGACCATGCAAGTGGCCCCCCTCTGGACCCTCTCCATGTTGTCCACATCCCTCCTGAAGTGCGGCGCCCACAACTGGACACAGTACTCCACTCTGTGCATCCAACACAGAGATGGGACATTCCATTTCTGTGCACTGAGCAGAGAGTTGGGCCAGTCCTCTGCATCCTCCCAGGACCCTTGAGACGTAGATGAGAGGAGGGCAGGATAAGAGTAAGGACAGAAGTAATTCAAGTCTCCCACGAAACCAGAAACAGGCTAGGCTAAAGAGCAAGGTGAGCACACTCAGGTGAGAACATCAGTATGTTGAACTTAGGGGAGGACTGAATGGTTTGCCTGCTGTATAACTGCACAAATGCTGTTGCTGTCTGCAGCAAGAGGGAACCAATAAAAGAGGCGGAGACCCAGATCCCTTTGGGCATACGATTGTCAATACATTGTGTTGGGAAAGCCCGCATAGCTCATGGTTAGAGAGCTGGAATTGATCTTCCAACCCAATAACCAACCTCTTCTCCTTTCACCTGCCATGGTGATGTCTCAGTTCTCTACAAACCTGCAGCCTCTAAAGATGATCCCTGATTGAAAGACGCCATGTGTGTCCCCTTCCCCTGACCCTATTCCCTAGCTGGAAACCTGAAACAAAAATTAAAAAGAAGAGAAAAAGATTGAACAAACAGGCGACGCTCCTGAAGAGAAAACTCGCCAGCATGGAAGGTTTTATCATCTCGCTGTCGGCCAACCACAAAGCAGGTTCTTTGAGATGAGGTAATCTGTGCGACTCCTTCCAGGCTCGCTCCCTGCCTTGAACAAAGAGGACACGACCGCCCGAGGCCAGTGTGAGAGACAACAAGCTCCCCCATCCGTCAGAGAGACCAGCTGGTCGAGGGCTCTACACTGGGAGTGCCCCTGGATGAGGTAGGGCTGGGAGAGCAGTGGGAGCTGCTGCTGCTACTGCTGCTGCAGGTGCTTTGGGTGTTGGATCCTGCAAGGAGATGGACAACCGGCTTCTGGGCAAACAGCACTCCTGCAGGGCAGAGACAAGTTTGGAAAGGATTAGCAAGACAACACAGCTATAAAGAAGACCAGCTGGCTAGCCTAGACTCACTGCAAAGAGCAAGAGAAGAGGATAGTTTCTCCAACCCCAAAAGATATTAGAGCAGAGAGCTCAGGGAATTTTACAGAAGGTGCAAGCCTAAACCAGACCTGCAAATTCAGCAGACTGAATGCAAGTTTAGTGATAGCAACAAAAGAGGAGGGCAAGGGGAATACAAGGCATCTTGTGCATTGCAGACTCCTGTACACTAAAGCTTTATGAACAAAGGATTAAAAAACAGAACCAGGTTGTTTCTTTGCAATGTACTTCTATTATCCTACAGTTGCATTTCACTGGGCTATTGTATTAGAAAGGTAGCACTTAGCACCAACCTGGAAAGATGCTAAAACACAGCCTCTGAAGGGACATTACTTCAGACTGAACAGACGAGAAAAGGGAGGTAAAATGGAGCTAACACTCTAGTGGCAAGTGAAGAGGATCTGGTCTCATGGGACCAGAGGTCACGGGATCTCTTGCCAGGTAACTACCTCTGTTAATAGGTATTAATATTAATAGATATTAATAGATGTGCCAACAAAATTATTCCATTATGAGAACACTCCAATATGTGGAGAGATCATGTGAAAAAAGTGGAGACTATTTCCTTGAAGAGAGACAACTTCTCTCTAGAAAAGAAGAAGTCACCAAGAAACAGCTTGTATAGAGGCTTTCTATATATATAAAAATCAATTGACAATGTGGTGCAGAGAAGGGCTGAGGAAAAATAGCTCCCGTGTGAACTCAAGGCAGGTTTTAGAAAGTTTTGGATTTATGTTTGACAAGTTAACAGCATCCAGAAGTATCCTGCTTTCAAACAGAAGCTGCTTTATCCAAATCCTACTCTGCATCATTGTCATCCATGTTTTTGTTATCACAAGGTTACACTATTGCCATGAGCTCTGATGACCGCCTAAAAGCTGCAGCTGGTACAGCATGAGGCAGCCTACCTTCTATCAGGGGTGGGTTGCGAGGAGCTTTTTACTGGTGTTCTAGACTTCTTGATAGTTCTCCAGACACAATTCAGGGTGCTGGTTTTGACCTATAATTGTCTGGGTCCTATAAATAGAATCATAGGGCTGGAAGGGATCTCACAAGATCATCTAGTCCAGCCTCCAGCTAAAGGCAGAATCATCCCTTCTTAAACTACCTGCCAAGTGTCTGTGAAACCTATTCTTGAAAATTTCCAAGGATGGCGATTCCAGTTTCTCTAGGTAGTCTGTTCCAAAGCTTGACCCTCTTAATCAAAACCCCTCCTAATCTCTAACCTAAATTTCCTGTTGCAGTTTGAGGCTGTTACTCCTAGTCCTATCATCCACAGCCCATCTCCATCCTCTCTATAAATTGCCCTTCAGATACTTGAAGACTTGTCAAAATTCCCCCTCAGTCTTCTCTTTTCCAAACTAAATAACCTCAGCCTTTTCAGCCTTTCTTCACAAGTCATGCTTCCCAGACCTCTAATCATTTTGTTGCTCCCTTACTTAAGGGACCGTCTTCACTCTTAGGTTCTACCTTGATCCCTGAGGTCAGCCAACAGCAACCTCCCTCAAGTACCATCTGAGCGCCAAGGTCACTTGGCACAATATGTGAGAGGTCATTCTCTGCTTTACAACTCCTTCCCTCAACTTGTGCCCACATCCTTGCCCCTCAGAGCCCAAGCCTGGTCATCTTCAGGAAGTGTTGCAAGATCTTTGCATTTGGGCAGATGTTTAGCAAACAAGACTTGGCTGAAGAATGGTGTGGTGCAGAGAGTCTTTCACATGTCAGTATATATATCTTACTTAATATTTTATCTGGTTTTATATGTTATTTTGCTTTTTTACTGTAGGCCAGGAAAAAAAAAGTAAAGCCTCAGTCTTTACATTGCCAAAAAGCCTTTTTTCCCCTCACCAGCATAGATCGTGCCGTTAATCTCCACAGACATGTTAATGCTCCCAATGCCGCTCGGTGACAAATTCAATGCTGCTGCTGCTGCCGCTCCCGAATCCGGTTTATCCTCTGTTGGGAAAGGACAGATAGGAGTTAGATTGCGATTGCACCTTGCTTCCTGCTAGATGGCCACTGCACTGTCCAAAGACTTTGCAGTGCACAGGTCCTTCTTTCATCTCCTCCTTGATGTGAAAACTCAGCATCTCAAGGGACAAGACACTACTTATTACCAGCTGCTTTGCAGGAGGAAGGAAACTGAAATTTGGAAAGAAGTGGCTCCCTTTGCAGTCCCTGAAGCACAATGAACAGTTTCTAAGCAAGTACTAACATGTCCTGATTCTGTTACCTCTTGATTCTCAAGCCTGTACTTTAACTGCAACAGTATCCATGTCCTGGCTGTCAGAACACTGGTAGGCCCTAGCATTAAAAGTTTTAGCTCCTAGCTTCACTGTTGCATCCTCAGCCCTGTATAAAATTGGCCACCTGCAGTAAGTCACTAAAATGAACACAAAATAAAAAAGAACACATTGTTTTCTACTTCTGAAGGTCCTTTGCAGAAAATGGAGGCATGTCTTCATGTAGGCACAGCCCTTCTTGGCCATTTATTTGTGAATCTGCAACAGCAGTACTGGGGACATCAAAGCATGCTCCATAAGGATGACAGTGGAAAGATGGGAAGGGTGTACTGTATTCTTTAGTTCACTGTTGTAAACAACGAGGTTAAAGGCAAGATTCTTGCCAAGAGAATTCATATCATATTGAGCATATGAAACATCCTGTGAGCAAAGACCACTTCCAGAATCATGTGAAGGGAAACAAAAGGAAAGTCACTTTGTTTGAGCTAACGCACCACCCAGGGAAGCATACTTTGAAAGAGCAGTGGCTCAGAATAAGAGAAATTGGTGCCAATTCCCTTATAAATTCATGATCTACTTAAATCAACATTAAAGTAACAAGAATGTCTTTTGAACAAAATCTCTCACGCAGCCATGGCTAGGCTGTAGTACCAAGGTCTGCCAGGCAAGGGAGCAGGATTATCCAAAATATCAGATAAGAACAGAACAGAAAGAGACATTTACCTTTCCTGTGAACATAAGAAGCCTATTTCTCTTTCCTCTTCCTTTACTGGGCACCTTTATGGATCTCCTTTATGCTGGTACACTACAAACTAAAGGCAGGATTTTCAATAGTGTCCATGTGGGCTAGGCACTTAACTCCAATCAACTCTGAACTGGAGTTGTGTACCTAACTCAGGTGTTTTTGGAAATTTCAACTTACCTGCATTATAATGTTGCTGTACCTGTTAACAGAGACACAGAACTGCTTCCTCCATTTCAGGATTTTGGGGGTCACCCTCCTTTGTAAGACATTCCCTTGTTCCAAAACACGCTCAGAGCTTGTTCAGCAGTGCCTGTGCTGCAATTACCTGTCACCAGGAAATGAAGTCTCTAATGCAGACCAAAGAATTTTTCCTGAGGCTGAAACTACCCATGAAAAGCCCATGCATGTTCCTAGCTGCTATCTGATGTTGTATGCTTCATCCTCCTGGGGTAGTGAGGCTGCTGTTCCCACGAGCAATGCCAGTAGCATTACCAGCACTTCCAAAGAAGTTTGGTTTAACAGCCATCACTTCACAGATGGGGAAGGGGAGGGGACTTAGACAAAGAGACCCCACAGATCTGGGAGTCACACTGCTTCATCTTGGTTCAGCGCTCTATCCACTGGAGCACACCAGCTCCAAGGGTGTTCCTGGGTTTATAAACTAGACCTCTTCCTATCCAGTTCACACGAGAAGCAAGGAGAGGGGCACTGACTAAGTGGGAGGGGATTTCACTCCAACACTTGCATTTGTTAATGGATATTCAGGTATGGAATTAAGTTCACCATCCTAGGTGACTCCCTAAAGCCTGGTCCCACTGAAGTCAGCCATTATCTTCAGTGAGATCCAGTGTCACAGATCTCAATCAGATCTTCTCATTGCCACAGTGCTAGTATTGCATGAAGCAATGGTTTCAAGAATTCCTTTCCCTTCTCCCACAAAATGTCAGACCCCCATGGCCTTGTTTCTGGATCACAAGATGCAAGGAGATGGGACCAGGGCTCTTTAATTGAAATGGATCAAAAGGTTTGTAGGAGAAAACTGTTGGCCTGAAATCTTCTAAAACACTCTTAGCTTTGCTCTTCCTCTAAGTTGTAGCCCTGGGACAGAGGTAAGTGAGAATGCTGTATTAAATAGCTTTTGACACCACCGATTCTGGTAACATGAACTTTTAGGGGTAGGTCTTTTTATGCTTGTTGCTTACATGCAAACTTCTAACTCAGCCTATAATGGCTGTTAGCAGTCTCCTCTGCAAGCAAAATGCTAGGTTTTCTTTTCTGGAGACTGTGAGCAGGGAAGTATAGATTCCTCTCTACAGAAGAGAAATTGGGTCCTTTCTCTATGGAAACAGAGTCAGGGCAAAATCACTGCTACTCTCATCCAAGATATCACTCAACTCTTTTAAAGAAAACAAGTCCTTGCTATAGTCTGGGTAAAGGTAGGACCTTCTTCCAAACAAATACCAAGCTCCAGCCTCAGTCTAACCTATGACAAGGGCTTCTTAAGTTGTTCATATCCAGGGCCTTGTCTTGACAACCTGCCTCTTGCAGTATCACCAAAATGTCAAGAGCTGCAGTGTTTGCTGACTGCAGATCTATAAGATGCCAACCAAAGAGCAGGAGAAGATAGTTAGGGAAGCTGTTCTTTTCTGCAGTGCATTGGTACTAGAGCCAGAGGAGACCAGGATTAGGAACAGGGGCTGAAGGGCTAAGCAGATGGCACAAAGTATGGGAAACACAAGATAGATGTCCTATAAGTTGCCACCAGTGCCCAATCTCTTCCACTGGAGCAAAGACACCATTCACAAGGTTCAAAGAAACATATGAGGTGTTTGCTGCATCAAACAAAGACTCTGTCCTTTTGCTATAGAGCCTCCTCACCCCTGCCATTGATTTTGATCTTCATGGGGATCTGCCGTGCCATGCTGAAGAGATTGCGCTGAAGCGCCTGCTGGACAAGCCGCTGCTCTTCCTCTGTCATCCGTGAGAACTTCTTCTCTGGAGGCTCTCCAGATTCCAGCCTCTCCCTCAGCTGTTCCAGAGTTGCTGTCCTTGCTGCTACAGCTGCCTGCTGGTTAGCCAAGGCCACTGGCATGGCGATACGATTTGGCATAGACACAGTCAAAGGGACACCATCACCTAGAAGAGCAATGAGTTGCTCAGTCATTACATGATCCACCCCAGTACAGGAGTTGGTTTTCAAAGTCTAATATGGAAGAAGGAAACCAGGGCAGAAAAATGCTATTCCACAGTTCCCTGAAGGTCAGGCGGGACATCCCACATAAAGTCCCTTCTTTCCCAAGTACTATGCCCATTCTTCCCACTACACTAACAGGACATCAGGGTCCAATGCTTGGGAACCAAGCCATGTTCTCTCTCTTTCTCCTTACATTCTTCCAACTGGGAATGACTCAGCCCTAAAGCCTGCCTGAGGGATGTGTATTAGTCATGTTCACAACCAAAAGGAGCCAGGACCCTCTCAAAGCAATACCTACAAACCAATCTCTAAGGTGACACCATGGCATGCCCCAGGAGGAAGACAGAGGCCAGGAACTTAGACTCTAGTCATCCCTTACATAGCAGCCTGATGCTCTGAAGCCACTCTGTGGAGCTTTCTCCATGTTGGCATCAGATTGCACTTTCAGGTCATTGAAATCCACTTCATTCTTAAGTTAAACTGCTCTTCCTGGGACAGAATTGCTTTCTGTGATGTCCTTCTTCACCAGCTCTCAAGTCCAGTTTGTTTTAATCTGCCTGAAACTGCCTAGAAGCCTTCAGCTGGGATATCCCACCATTTTACAGAGCGGGAACTAGAGATGAAGATAGGGTAAGTGACTTGCCTACTGCTGCAAAGGAACTCAGTACTGGGGAAAGCCCTAGAGGCCCAATCATTTCCAGATGACCATGGATCTATACTCATTCCTTCTCTTTCACACACATAGTTCTGCAGTCTTGCATGGATAGTCAATATTGCAGTTCAGTCACTGCTGCTCCAGCACAAAAGCTAACAGGGACCTGGAAGGCTCCATAATTTTCTAGCCACCCAGCCCCTCATCACCACTCCAAGTCCTCTGACTCAGGTCTGAACTAGTTCAGCTAGACACAGATCACTCTTCTGTTACACAGACTTTCTAGAAGCCAGTGGCAGACCTTTCCTGACAGCCGTTGCTGGAGAGACACGAGGGCTGCTGGTTCCACTGCCTGGGGTGACACCAATGATCGGGAAGCGGATCTTTGGGGGAGACAGGAGGGAAGGAGACCCTGTGGTGCTGGATGAATAACTGAACAAGGAGGAGCTGTAGCTGGGCCGTCTGCCTTCCCGCCTGTTGCCATCAATAGCAGCCTGTAGCTCAGCAGGAGAGCTTAGGGACTTCTTCTCACATTCGTAGGCATACAAGTACTTCATATACCTGGGAGAAACACAGGGAGAGGGGAACTTAAAAGCAGCAGAGTCAGCAGCACTTGGAAAAGGTGATTTAAAGAGCTCTGTAATTTACAGCACTAAATGAAATGCTCAAGAATGCCAACAGGATCAGGCTTTCTGGAGACCCAGAGTATTCACTGGGATGTCAGGGTGGCATTTACTGGGAGTCTGAGGAAGGCTGCGCATAGAGTGTAAGGCTGTTGTCTTCATACAGACAACTTTCAGGTGGTGGGTCTTGAGTTTCTGGGGTGGAGGGGCACAGTCACATGCTGTTAAACATGTGGATCCAAGGAGGCAGAGAAGGTGGGCAATATTACATTGGATTTGAGTAAGTGTGTGTGGTCACCAAACTAATGGACCCTGACATCATAACTGTATACAAAGGGAAGGGTCAAGGGATCAACTCTGTCTTGGCTGGCCTTGAGTGATTATCTACATGAAATCAACATCCTCAAAGTGCATTTTGCTTGCAGGGAAATCCCTAGCTGAGATGACGTAGTCATTTGAAGTAAATTATATAGATGAGACAAGAACTCTCATCTGCAGTACTGATGCTTTGGCGACTTGCAAGAAAATGGATACGAGTCATGTAAGCTCTTTTACCCCTGTTACCTGCAGCAGCTATGTGACCAGCCCACTGGCACACCCTTGCCCCAGCCATTTTAGGTGGAGCCCTCACCTCAACTCCTTTGGGTTCACGTGAGATGCTGGAAGCCCAAGGAAATGTTAGGCTCCCAGAGAGCAACAGATCATAGCTCCACTTATTTCCTAATACAGTGTATGGTGCCTGTACATGAAGGTTCACAGGACACAAACCAGAGTTCCCTTGAATACTTTGTGTGAAGCCATTATTTATAAGAGCGCTTAGGTTTTCTGGGGCCATGATCCATGACCAAATGTCCCATGAAATAGGCAAACATATCTCTGGTATACATTTCACTATGCAACTAAATTAGCTAGACATGAGTGTTCAGCAGAGGAAGAAACCTTGCAAAAGCGTAGTGAAAAGCCATATTGACTGTTCCATGAATGTACAGTGCATGATTCCTAACAGGCTTCAACTCAGTTAAAACTAAACCATCTGTAAAAGCAGAGCCTCTTAGCTTTACTGAGAGCTATTTTCATATCAAATCTCAGCTTCCTAACTCTTGCCATTAAATCTCTTTGAAAAAAACCCTTTCCTTTCAGTCAAAAGTGGCTGAAACATGTTTGTTTAAACTAGAAGAAAAGCTTCTGCTTTGGGAAGAGACCAAGCCTGGAAAACTTTCCCTGATATGATATATTTTTTTAAAATCTCCTCAGCAGCTGAGAACAGTTAAAAGAGTTCTGAAAATTTAACTGTAGAGGTCACTATTGTTCCCGCTATAGTAATAAATAATTACCTAGTCTTGCAAGCTGTTTTTCTTTAGTAAACTACAAAATACTTTCCAAAGATCGGCATTTACAGCCAGGGAAAACAGTTCTCTTTTTAAAGGCTTTCAAAACACATCAGCATCATGACCTATATGATGTGTATATATGTATATGTATCAGGGGTATAGGTCTAAGGCAGGGGTGGGCAAAATGTGGCCCACCAGGTCATTCTATCCAGCCCACAGGGCCCCTAAATATTAATTTTCTAAATCTTATCTGCCCCTGGCTGCCCATCACGCAGCCCTTGATGGCTTGCCAAAACTCAGTAAGCAGCCCTCTGCCCAAAATAACTGTCCGCCCCTGTTCTAAGGACATAGGCAGACCAGGTTCTTTGGGTAAATCCTATATCTTTTCTTAGCCCAACTCAAATAGTTGGAAAAATTCTTTGCAAGCTTTCAGGCATGGATAATGGTCTGTGCTCTTCTTGGATGGAGTAGTAAGGCAGAGAGCATCTGTAGATGCTTCCTCAGCCTGACAAAAGATATTTGTACCTGAAAGCTTGCAAAGAAGAATTTTTCCAACTATCTGAGTTGGTCTAACAAAATATACTGGATTTACCCAAAGAACCTTGTCTACCTATGTATATATGTACATACAGAGCTCGTGTATGTGTAGGAACTATTTATACTTCACAGAAGTGAAAAGTAAGAGATGGACTGATGACCCCAAGGTAACAGGATGAGCTGGGAGATGAACTGGGATTGGAGCCCCAGGAACTCTCTACACAAGAGGTTGGAAATGTAGCAGAGCAGCTGCCCTGATATTTATGACCCAGCTGCTGTTATGTGCTAACTATCCTGCTCTCCCACAGCTCCCCCTGCTCTGTGCCCTCTTCTGCTTACCAGGTGCTGCTGAAAGCCATAGTGAACACACCCAATGGAGAATGGTCAATTTGGCAGCAAGGGCACAAAAGGAGGAGGCCAAGCAGCTACTTTAATGTGGCCCCTTTAAATCAAAAACGCCCTCCACTCCCCCTCCCAACTGACCTTCACAGGCTGGATTCAAGCTCTCCAGAGCCTGGATCTTGCCCAGGGGTCACAAGTTGCCAGCCCCTAATCCACAGTGTCAAAGGACTGATAGGGAGCACTACAGTGAAGCCTGGAATGCCCATTCTGCATGTGCTACAGCCTAAAACAGGTCATGCTGTAGATGCATCTGACAGGGAACTATTGAGTGGGAACACGGCACCAATTTAAGACTGCTAATTAGGCCCATTCCAGAGCACAGCACATATGGAGCAGGCACAACGGCTTTTACTGTGGTGCTCCCTAGCACAGGCTGGGATAATAGACTCAGCGCCTGAATCCTGATCTCAGAACCCTGTTCTATTCAATAGACAACCACGACTCTTAAATCTGAAGGGTTTTTTTGACAGGATGACTGTCATTGCTACTTTTTGCTTCTGTGAAATACAGGTAGTTCATATATAGAGCCTGTGTATATGTATGCACATGTATACATATATCATGATGCTGAAGTGTTCTGAGAGCCTTTAAAAGGAGATCTATTTTCCCCAGCTATAAATGCTGACCTTTGGAAAGCATTTTGTAGTCTACTAAAGAAACCATACTGCTGGTCCTAGTCCTCTTACCAAGATTCCTCTTTCCTTTTGGATTTGTCTTAGGCATTTACGGAAGAAGCAGGCAGTCAGTATAACAGTTAAATGTGAAACAAATTGCAGAACCAGAAACCAACTGGGATTATATCACTTTGTTATTCTTAATCCTGTTTATTACAGTAGTGCCCACAGATCAACCAAGGAGGCCCAGCTGTGGCAGACAGCATGTACATACTGTCAGACCCTACCCAGAGGAGCTTATAGTCTAAATAAGCAGGATGCCCACCAGATGTGGAAAGAGGAATAACAGACCAACAGTAGAAACAAATGTGATTCAGCAAAAATTCTCTCCGCTCCATGAATTTGGAGGGCAGAAAGGGGCAGGCGTGGAATGTGTCAAGGCAAGGAGACTAGCCGGTCAGCTCTGTTCTTGCCATAATATAGCTTGGTTGCTTCTTTCCCCTCATTACCCTCCCACCCTCCTTCCTTTCTCTGCTCTACCCTTCCCCCCCGCCCCATTTCCTCCTACCATGCATTCACAGTTGCACCGGTTATTAGAGGACTCTGTACTTACTGGGTCCGAAGTGTAAACGCTGCACTGGTAATAGAGGTGGGCAGGTTAAGGCCTTTGGTGATCTCCCGCCATATCTTCTTATTGATGATTTCCACCAACCCCCCCTTCTCAGTCACCAGCTTGTACAGCATGTATAGATCGAGGATCTGCTTTGCCATGATGGGGATCCGATTGATGGGGGTGCCTGCAATTCCACGACAAGACAGTAGGGAAGGGAGCACAGAGGCAGGGAAAAGGAGGACAAGAAATCAGGCAGGCAGGTTCAAGCCATCGATCTCCCTTCTACTGAGAAATGCAGGTGATTTTATTGGCAACCTTCTTTGAGCCCTCTCTGTGGGTTGCTAAATGGGAAAGACAAGCTTAGCCACACACCTTTCCATGGAAAAGCCTTTCCTGCAGGCAAAAGCAATTATCAGACAAATAACAGCCTGCAGCTAGGCAAACTCAGGAGAGCAGAAGGAGGAGGGGAGCTACTCTATTCAAGGAATAGCAATGTGAAATGCAGGTGAAGGAGCAGCACAGAGGTTTGATCTATATCGGCCTCCCGGTGAGCTACTGGCTGAAGTTTGTACCATTCATACTTAGGAGGTGGCTAAAAAGATGCCAGGAAATGGCCCTTACCAATAGGAACACAAGAGGCCTAGGCCTCAGGACTCTGATGTGCTCGTTGAAATGTTCTCTTCCTCTCAGTTATTTTTGGTACTTAACATATGAGAGCAGAACCGGAAGGGCTGATGACATTTTGGCTCACATTACCCCTCCCTTATCCCCCATACACAGTCACACTATCTTTTGCAATTGCTTCTGCTCCTGTTCATCACACAATCTGTTTTCTTCCTCCTAGTTCTCCTCCCTGCAGTAGCACGAGTGCCTACTGCTAGCCCATACTGCATCTTCTCCCATTTTAAGCTCCTTTCCCTCAGTCCTTGTGCGTCACAAATGTCCTCCTTTACAGAAGCAAGCTGCACTGCAGATGGCTCCCGACTTCATCAGCAATGCAGTTTTTCCATGAAGCAGGAAGGATCAGCAGGTACACCCTGCTGCTAGGAGTCGGCATGGTACTTGTGTACTACTTCTAGCTCATATCCAGTTCAAGACTAAACTGAGTAGCAGAACACTGATCTGGTGTACTATGATGTTACTGCTGATCTCTCCTGCTTTTTGGGGAAGGCAGGAACGAGGGAGTGACTTGAAAAGATGAAGACATAGATCCTGGCACCTTTGATCTCATTCCCAATTTATCTATTCTATGCATTAAGAGAGTGAGGGCCAACTTTCTGGCAGGAGTTGCACAAACTAACCCTGCACCCTCCCCGAGTACCACTGTGATCTTCTCCCCTTATCCGACATGCTGCTCTGCTTTCTGCTCTCTGCCCTATTTGGTACTCTGCTTTCTACTCCCCTATCTGCCACTGCGCTGCCTGTCCCCTTCCTGATCTGCCATGTGCCACATAGAGGCTGACTTTGCCACTTGTGCCACAGGTTGGCCACTCCTGTCTTAAGAAAATATCTGCAGATGCTGAGCTACCCCCGACCCACTTGTGCTTAAAAGGACATGGCAAGGTTGATGTAGACTTACACTGAAGCTTTCCACAATCAGGCTAACAGACAGCCAGGACCAATCTGAACAAGCAAATCACATATCTGAAAGGGACCGGCCAACACTGCAGACCTTCCCTTGCATCATGTGCAATCCAAACACTGTAGCAATATGGTAGCACAAGAAAGCCGGAAAGCAAAACTGTATGCTTTCACTGTCTAAGGGGAACAAGCCAATAACATTAGGGAGAAGTAGGTGAGATTTCAGGACTGGCTGTCCCTTTGCTGCAATCCAGCCCTGAGTTGGGAAATGAGGAGTTAATCAAGCAATCATCCTTATCCTGAACTCAGTAAAGTATGACCACATTGCTGAGCACCAGCAGAGCACCACGTGCCTGCTGTGATGCCTTATAGGCACAGTGGTGCTGTATGCTATACCACTTGTGAGCACGCAGGTATTTGGGCGCCTGCCCTTCGGCTCACAGTGGCAAACCTGTCATGCTGCTCTATTCCTGCTTTCACAAGGTGTAGTGGGAAAATACATCTGCTCAGCTTTAGTACTCTCAAGAGTTAATGCTGATCAAAGAATCTGATGTATAAGTTGGCAGCACCCCTTTATCAGAACTATAAAGCAATAAACTGTGGAGAGAATTAAAAGGTTGAAACTAATGATAGCCACAGAAAGGACAAAAGAAAAACAAGGACAAGGGGAATGTATTTCTATGTAGGACATGCTGGAGTAATCCTATGTTCCCAATACGATCAGGGTCCTGCCTGTGAGAGAGGACAATGCCACCATCTTTAACGGAAGGTCCAAGAAGCCCCTATCATGGACGAGCATGGAATCATCAGCCCGTTGGGGAGATTCCTTCCAATGCCTATCAATGATTTGGTTTACACCCTGGAGCTAAATGGTTTATAGCCCTCAAAAATGGTTTTTATTCTGTTCAGTCCAGGAGTTCAACTCAATTTCAAACTTCCATATTATAGGAGTACGCAATCCCTTTATATACAGGGATTATGCACTTGGTGCACATACATATGGACACATATATGCACACTTCTGTCCTCAATAACTCATGGCACCGAGTTTCCCCAAGTTAATTATATGCTACATATTAGTTTTTAACATGCTACTTTGCAGTGCTGTTGAATGCCCCCTTGTTCTCATATTATGAGAGAAAGTAAAGAGGCACCCTGCGCTGACCCTGTTATACCATTCATTGTTTTGTATACATCTATCATATCCTCCTTTACTTGTCTTCTCTCTAAATAGTCCCCTCCCTCTCCAGAGGAGAGACATTTATAAAACAGCAACGCCTAATCTGTCAGCCATCGGCTGCCGCAGCTTTGTTTCCTCAAGGAGTGGGACTAGAATAATTTCTGAACTGTTTAAACATACTGTGGCCCCGAGCAGCCAAAAAAGTCTGAATCAATGCCTTGGTGCCTGAAAGTTTGCAAAGAACTTTTTTCCAATTGGTCTAATAATAAGATACCACATCTACCCAAAGAAGCTTGCTTGCCTATGCCCTCAGACCAACAAGGCTTTGAGCAAAAACCCTGAATCGAGGCCTGATTTACACCTGAACTTTAAATTGGTGCAAATGAGCTGGTGAGGGGCATTTTTTAAAATAGCTATAATATAGCCCCCTAGGGTAGATGCAGTTGTACCTATAAGAAGAGGGACAGATTAATTTTCCTCTCCCACTAGTAAATCCTTTACAGTGATCTAACTCCCACCATGCTGTAGGGAGAGAGGGCTGTACTGCTTTAATATGAGCAGACAAAATGGTACAACTGTTTAATGCACACAAAGCCTCTATCAGCTTAAACAGTGTTAAAAAGCATTTGAAAGCAATTCACTTAATATGGTTAAAGGCGCAGAGGCAGTTACTGTTTTCAGAAGGCTGTAAAATGAGCCTGTCGACAGACTGTACTTTTAGAAGTTGACCTGGGAGCTTTCAACAGAGCTGGGTGAGAGGGCAAAAATCTGATTTATCCCTTCTCACCACCAAGAAAATGGAGAGGGGGAAAGGAGGGGGGGAGAGAGGTCTATTATTAACCCCTTCATTGGAACGTCTACATTTCTGCCAGGGTGGCCACTTCTAGTAGGACACAGGGATGGTCCAGCAGTGTCAATCATTACAGAAGCTGCATCAATGCTGTCACACCGCTAATCAGTCTGGGTCAGCAAAGGCAGGGGAAGGCAGCACTTGGCACTTGCATCTTTTTTCTTCCCCTCCCCCAAGGTCATTTTTGGGCAGCTCAAAACTACCCACTCTTCCCCGCAATCCAATTTAGAAACGGTATTAACTTGCCCATCAGGGACTTTCATCCAGCTATTCTTGGAGACTGGCCAGATGGGGCAGTTGGACAGTGAATGGGAAGGGCCACTAACAAGGTTTCTCAGGAAAACCAAGAGGCTAGTAAGGGGGTGATACTAAAATGTTAACTTTTTTTTAAACAACCAAACTTTATTCCCAATGCAGTTCTTCTCTCTTCTCAAAACCTTCCCATCTCACAATCCTAAAATGTTTTATGCACATTAATGAACTGACTCTCAAGACAGCACTTTGAAGGAGCCAGCTATTATGCCCATTTTACAGAAGGAAAATTGAGGCAAAGAGAGACAAAGTACTTTGTCACAAGCCAGTCAATCACTGCATAGAGCAAGAAGAATCAGCAGCTGAATTCCAGTTTCCTATTGGTTGCAATGGGGGGACACAACTTTCCCCCCCAATTCTTTTTAAAACAGGCCCTTTAAAGGAAAATCTTACTTACAACAAGCAGGGATCCTGGTTTTCTCCGATTAAAACTAAAAATCCCCAATTTTCCATTTTAAAAAAGTAACCCAAAACCCACATTTTTCTATGATTAAAATGAAACATCACTATATATTTTTTGTGTATATAGCTGAGAAAACCAGGATCCCTGGTAATAAGGAACTATAGATAACCTCCTCTGCAAACCTACCACATAAAGATTTTTTTTAACAGATTTTTTTTTTAAACCAACCTGAAAAAATGTATCAGCAGAAATAAAATCCTCAATTACATTCTATAAGATGACAATTTAGAATTATACAGACATTTTCTATCAAGTATTACATGGCTTTGCTATTAGAGAAGTAAGTCCTGAGTTATAGTTTCTTAGCGGCAAGGAGCTGGGAATTGAATGGGAGTTGCGTTTTTTGTCTCAGCATGCTCTTCGCTGGTTTACATCACCCAGAGCGCAGCACGCCATTCGGGAAACACACACGGGAAAGTGTGGAAAGGCTGCTCTTGGAGACCACCCCCTCCCCGGCCTCTCAGAGGAAGGCAAAAGCGATAAAGTCTTTATTGGAAACCCCCAGCGCTGAACAGGAAAGGCTGAAAAACGAGCATCATGGGACGAGAGGACGCTGAAGCCGAGCGGATCCTTTCACAGTCGGCTGCGAGGCTTGTCAGGGCCCATGATGGATTACTGTCATCTGGCAGCATCAGGATTAATGATCTAGAGGTCAGAGGGGAGAATTCCAGAGGGAAAGGTCACTGGTCAGGGGCATGGCATAAGACTTGTTGCCTTTTGATGGCAAACTCATTTTACTGTACTTTCTGGCCTGCCTTCCTGTATTCCACCAGCTCACAGAAATTTCTTTTGCCACTGCTGCAAGCACTGGGGGCTCTCATACGAAGCAGGAAAGGGTGGGGGAGAGGGGATTATTTCTTCTCCAGGCAGTCTTTTATTCCCTGGGAAGGCACCGTTTTCCCCCCGGTCTAAGTGAACCCCAACCCCAAGCCAACTCTCTGGGTGCTCAGCATCAGACAGAGACCTTGACACAAATAAATAGCAGGGTGAAGAGTCTCCACTGCAAAGCCTTGCTGCTCACTTGCTATGGGCCAGGGTTGGAGGAAGACATATATCTTTGGACAGTGATATCCGCAGGCCCTCTCCATTGAGCATAATGGAGAGAACCTGTCCTCCACTATGAAGCAAGAAGGACAGGACACAGGTTTAAGATAAAGAGCTGCACAATATTTTGTATGGGTTATCTTTCCAAAAGCAGGGGCCTACAAGTTGTTCCCAAGTACTCCAAAGCATACTTTTTCAGGTTATATATAGGGTCACTTGCTGAGATGTGACTGGAACAATGTTTTAAAGGAGAACATGGCTCTTTCAGGTGAATCCGGAGAAGAACATTCCAGATAGCTGGTAGAAAACTTGAAAACAGTGGAGGGAGAAGAAGACAAGTGAGAGTAGAGGCTGGAGAATAAAGAGGAGGTAAGCAGGGAGGGGCAAAATCCTGAAGGTCTGAGAGGCTGAGGACAAGAAGTCTGAGCCTGAGGCAGTGGAAAAAGCAGCAACCATCTAAAAGCCTGTGGGGCAGGTGGGTTTTGTGAAAGGGAAGGGAGTCATAACAATTACAGTCTCCAGATTAAGCAGTGTTCCTGGAGAAACCTTAACTGAAGCTATAACTTCTCCACTTTGAGGAAGATCAACAGCCCTTTTTGTCCAACCATATCATTCCCTGCCCTGAAAGGGTTTCCCCCTTCAATAGCATGTAACTGAATACACGGAAGCTTAAAGGGTTTATTTTGATGGTTTTGAATTTCTCTTGTGTACGAGAAGCAGATGGACCTGACTTGCTAGCTTCCCCTCATTTCCTAATAGCTTTCTGGGGGTGGGGGAGGAGGGGCAGGGGTGGAAAAAATGAGGGCTGAGGAAGAAGAGAATATTGCAAATAAATATTCTTTTAACTGGTACTCTTATAAGGGATGGCAAGAAGGCAATGAGGTCTAGACGGCACTGGGAGATGGGGGGTAGAAGGCAGGGGGAAGGGAAAAAAAAAATAGAGCAAAAAAAGCTGGGTAGCCTTTCTTCCTGTGTGACTTGGCCAATCACTGCATTGCTCTGTGCCTCAACTTTCCCATCTGTAAAATAGGAAAAACCTAACTCATCAGGTTAGTCCTAACTTCAGGACTTAGGAGTAAAACTCTGGAAGAGGTGTCATTAAACTTCTAAGGCAGCTACTTCCTTTGCATCCTGCCTGATATGACACTTTTTTAAACCGTTCCAAAATCCCTCTTATTTTCTTTAATTTTATGTAAAGCTTCCATTTCTAGGAAGAGACAGACAGCTCCCACACAGTTTTGTTTCCTGTACCATCCTTTATACAAATAATAACCACGTGCTCTATGGAATGAGAAATGAATAGGGACAGACAAAAGTTTTTCAATGCAACTTGCATAGAAGTGGGAGACAAGAAAAGATTCTGGGCCAGAATGCGCTATGGAGAAGACTCTTGTGTAAGTGTGAAGAAGGGAAGACAAATGCGACGTGATCAGAGGAAATGAATGAAACTATAATAATGCTATATAACCAGATTGACGCAAGACTGAGGCTTGAAAAGATGAGGAAAGTGATTCTGGATTGAATTGTGAAAAGAAAACTCAAATTTGCCAGAGATGCAGAAAATATAACTATGTCACCATGTGCAGGCTCCATCTCTATTTCCTCTCCCTCTAAAATGGAGTCCCATTCTTAAACAAATAATTCTGAAATATAACCTGGGCTTTAGAAATCCCTACAACCTTGCATTGTCTTAGCTTCTGCTTTGTCAAGAATTCTCTCCTAGAACAAATTCACGGTTGGTTTGAAGCAAACCTACTTCGTCTCAAGCCTGAGACCGTCTATGCTGTAGCTATCAAAACGCTTGTGGCTTTACCTACAATAGGCTTCCTTGTCACCTCTATTAGGCAGGTGGCCCAGGGTGTCACTTTAAAAAACTTGAATGGGAAAAGAGAAGCCTGCCCCCCCAGCTTTTCTGCCAGTGCTGCTGCTGGTCTAATCACTCCCTTTAATCAGGGCATTTCCACAGCGGGCACTCTCACCTCCCGACGGGAATGTCACCACCAGATCTGCGAGCCTGCAGACCATTAGACCCTCCTATCAAAGCAGGAGCTGGGACGGAGGGTAATTAATCATGCTCTATTTGACAGGAGGCCCAGTTCTTATCTGCACCCTTACAAATGCCCTCAGTCTGTTTCCCTCCTCAATAAATGAGACTGACAGTTAGAGGCCCCTTATCAGATTTCAGCTGCTGAACCGGAGGCGGCCTAACTGGCATGTGTGTACACACACTTTCACAATGACCACCATCCTTTTGTATTGGCCAAGACTGCAACCGTATTCACCTTCAAGGAAAAACTGCTACGCTATCCCAGGACCAAGTGTACTCTGTTGCCAGGAACCCAGACCCGGTGGAACTCTGCTCCTTCTCATACAGAGCTCAAATAAAGTTCAACTGCTACTGGCACAGCTGGGGCCAATCTATTTGTTGTTCCAAACTTGAGCAGATGGTGAATAGCTTTGCAACGGGTGGAGTTTCCACCCCTACAACCTTTGAACTGAAGAGAAATTCCTCTTTGCCAGTCTAAGCGGAGGCAGCAAATAAAAGTTTACTCCAAACACAAAGGATGAAAGGTGTCTGGACAAGATGCACATGACCCAACTTAAGCTTAGCCTTGCTCAGCTGCTTAATATACATGGCAAGGATCTGGGACACCATCATGGCAAAGAGTTCTACTTTTTTCTATCTAATACTATACAGTCCTCATCATCATATTCAAGTGCCCAGGATTTCAGTGGCTTGCACAGAGCAAGTCATTACTGACTGGTGCAGAAACAAGCAGCCAGATCAGCTTGGACACCGGAGTGCCAAACAAATAAGAAGTACTGATATAAAGGAAAATCATACATAGCAAATAAGAAGTACTGATATAAAGGAAGATCTTTGGAAAGGAATGCCTTGAAACCTTAACATCCAAACTGAGGGACAATGGATGAACTCTTCAAAAATTTAAATCTAAATCCCCCAAACAAGGGAAGAATTGACCTTTCAATTCCTAATCCTATATTCCTGGGAAGGAGACATGGGACAGAGACTACAAACTAATTATTTCAGAGCAGACTGGTGTCAGATTGCTCACTCTCTCTCTCTCTCCATAGAACTCATCAATATGGATGCATACAGAAGATGAGGGAAGAGATCCAGCTCCACACTTCAGACTCTACAGGGACAATCTGCAAATGGGAAAGGAAGAACACCCCAGATGATCGGAGGAAAGGGAGGAGTTGCTCCTCAAAATGATGCAGTAACTGGAAATTATCGTTTTGCTGTAGCATGCTAGGGAGTCTTCTATTGCAGAATTTCTTTTTTTCTTTTGCTATCATGCAAACATTTGTAACAGGTCATTTGCTCTGGCTCTATAACACTGAAAAACAGGAGTTGGAGATTTAAATCTATTGATTCCTGATTTCAAAGTTCCATTGCTTTTCTCAGATCCTGAGATATTCCTGGAGACGGAAAAGAAGCCTGCAGACCTGAAAGGGGCATTCTCTGCATGTGTGCATCTCAAACACCACTTGCCTATAAATAAAATAATGCATTGGTAAAATGTTTTACTCAACAGCATGCATTTGACGTATTCCTCACATCTAAACCACACAGCGTCAACAGCAGGAAAACATTAAAACCACACGCTTTGGCTTACAAAGCCCTTTTTATGTATATTTACATCAAAAACAGAATGGTCAAGCCATCTGGGAAAACCAGTTACATAGAAACCTTGAACAAAATTAGTTGAGTTGTACAATCTGAGGAATTTTATGATTTTGTTCCTCCCCAAAAAGGCAGTACTTTCAATGAACAAAACAGCATCCTTTGAAAAGGAGCCTTAACTAATATGCCAGTGAATGCCTCGGAGTCCCAGAGTGTTGTGCTACAATATTCTAGTAACCAGCAGACACTAACTGAATCACATGAAGCAGAGTTTTTTTGAGTCTAATAAGCCAAGGCAAAAGAAAGCAAGTAAAGTAAAAGCCCTTGCAGAATCCCATCAAGAAACTCTGTACAGTTTTGGTACTTGGCTGTAATTTAGTCATTGATTCTGACAGCTCTTAGGGGAAAAAGCAAGTATGTATATATTAGGGTTTAAGTCTTTTATTCTAATGGGCAGCTGATTTCATAAACCAAAAGGCTCACAAGCAGTGCACAGTGCAAGTAGGACAAGATTTTGGTGTTTGGTTTTTGGGTTTGCAGCCAAGTCTATTAAGCAAGATTTTAATAACCAGCAGACACCGTAATTCCCTCTTGTAGAGTCATTTCTCTAGTTACTTCTTGCAAAAATCAACAGCAATAATTTCTAAGAATGGAAAACATTCATTATTCTACAACTCCTCCAGGAAGTTTCAGTGTGACCAAGTGGAAATTCAGCTCTACTGGGGGTATCATGAGGAAGACAACCACCATCTATCTAAACCAACCTGGGGTATAGGGAAAATAGGCACATCCACCAGGCTGTTCTGTGCCACTTACCTCCACTGCATGAGGCTCACTCAATTTAGGGAAGGCACTAAAAGGTTCTGATAAGCAACAATATAGTTCTAGGCCTATTCCAGGTTGAATTTAAATTTGTCAGTTAAAAAAAGCTTTATGAAAAGAGAGCAGGAGGGAATGGATTTGACAGCAGAAGGCAACACTGAAGATGCTGTGAGTTTTATACTAAAGCCCATGTAGAAAATGTAGATCAAAGATTCACAGAAATAAGCATGTTCTTTTTGCCAGACAAAAGGATGTGGGACACTGGAATACATTATGTGTTTTCATAGGGAGCACACTATTTAAAGATGCTGTAGTCTGGTCTCTGTAGGATTGCTTTTCCAATTCATTTTAGGTCACATATATGTGGTTCATAAACATTAGGGAGCATCTAAAGCCTACGGATATTTGCCTGAGCCATAAAACTGTTATGCAGTATCACAAAATCGTTATCTTCTGCTAAAGCCCAGGACCAAACAGCAGGGCTTACCTCTGCTGGCAGAAGTATATACAGAGACCCATGAAATGCCAGTCTCATCCCACCTAGCTGCAGATAAACTTTCACAAAAAGAGTTAATTTTAGGGCTTGTGGCAGAGGTGGAAATTGTGTCCTTCCCAGAAAGGACAATCCTGCAGCCTGTCCTAGTGGAGGGAGATGGAAGGAAGGTTTAGAAGGGGAAAGTAGTAGTAAAGCACAAGTAGCAACTTCACCTTGAGGCCTAGTCACGGATGGGCCGATTCCCCTAAATCTGTGCAAGAGGGGAAAAACAAAAAAAACAAACCAAAAAACACTCTCCCAACAAAGGAAGAGTTACAGCTTTCCTCTCATCTCCTTCCACCATCATTATTGCCACTGAGGGGCCATTTTATCACTTGCAGCTGTAGCTGTTCAGTGACAACCTGCTGTGCTCAGAGGCAGATGAAACCTGCACATTTGATCTGCATTAAGCCCATTTCATGGCTCCACATTCTAGGTACATTCCAAGCGGCAGCGGCAGCAGCCACGTCTTTTCATCCTCAGAGATTTTTCAGCATCTGCTGTGAAATCTGCTGTTTAACTTTCACATCGGACCTCCAGGATCAGCATCCGTTATCAATCTGCTCACATCTCCTCACCACATCCAAACAAGAGCCAGCCTCCCCCAGAGTCGCTGCAGGAGGACAGTACAGTGACCCTCATTACACCAGGCATAATGAAAAACGGAGCTGCCGACACTTCCAGTCCAAACTGGGGGGCAAACTAACTAGCTTTTTTCACATACAAGGAAATGTAGCACTTTGCTCTCAGCTGCACCAAAGCTTCAGTTTATCAGTCTTTCTGATGGACTCTTCCAGAAGAGTATACCTATGTTCAGATAGGAAAGAAACTTAATTTTGTGCATTGGATAGGGCCACAAAAGAATGACTGAATTATGATCTGTGTGTCCAATCTGCTATGTTAATGACTATGTATTTGGACTATGTCAGACCCCAACATGTGCATACAATGTCTACCTGCTTTGCAGCTACAATCGTCTTTTACCATTGTCTGCAATAGTGAAGTATCATAGGAAAATGCTATGGTGACTGCTTAGTGGTGGTCCAACCAAAGAAATGGAAGAGAAACAATTAAGTGCAGCCTCTGAGAAACCAAGCTACAAGTCAGAATGACTATCTGGGATTTAAAAACAAAACAAAGAAGAAAAAAAAAAGAGGCAGATCAGAGATACTGAGGAGATGATGTAGTTCCTTGCTCTGGTCTCCCTTATACACTACATTGTTTCCAGGCAAGTTTGAGCAACTGACCTTCACAGTCTTTCCAATGAAATTTTAGGGGACTGCCACAAAAATGAAGGCTACTCGATGAATACCACAGCACTCATGGGATGTGCAGCCTAATCTCAGTGATGCTCAACTTTTTCCCCAGCAGGCAGAATAGGCAGTGCCCTATCTGGTTGCAGACCAGATCCTACCAGTGGCTCCAGCCTGGGTGCTGTGGGTAACATCCAGCCATTCAGAGGGGAACAGGGGGCAGCCCAGCCACAACCTGGCCCTGTGGGGGAAAGGGGGTGCAGCTTGGCCCTGCAGGGTAAAAGGAGACATGGCCCAGTCCCAACCCAGCATTTGGGGATGGGAGAAGTCCCCAGCATCAGGGGGCATGGCCTGGTCTCAACCTGGGTGTGACTACAAGAGGAAGGAGGTGTGGCCCAACTCCGATCCAGATGTGGGGGAGTGGGCTTGTCCCAGCTACAACCAACAGTGTGAGGTTTGGGTTTTGCAAACTTGGCAGGGTGAGGGTGATCATATTAATGGCCACTGCTCCTCCACTGCTAAGTTTCCCATCCCATGGGGAGCCCCACAGGCCAGATGTGATGGCTCACACAGCTGGGTTTGCTCATATATTTCCTCTTAAATAGCCTTTTGGAAAACAAGAGTTGCACAAAAACAAAACAGTGGGAATACACAGCTGATTAAAAGCTGTACACCTACAGCAGCCAGCTGGCAACCAGCTCAGCCTCTGGGCTGGGAGCGTGTTGTTTATAAATAATTAAAAGGCAACTGGAAGAAAACACAAAGGTATTAAGCCTATTTCGCTCTCAAGGTACCTGGAGATTTTCATTACTGCCAATCTTATGCTTTTAGGATGATGGTATTTTTCATCCCTTTACCCCAAAATGTGCAGCTCAAAAAAAAATCTTAAGTAAACTAATCAGGCCGCCTTATGTCTTTGCCTACTGATTTTGACTCAGTGCAAACAAGTTCAAGGTCCTAAACTGCTGCACCCTGGTTAAGAATGACTGTCTTAGAGCTTCATAATAGAAACACCCAAAAATACTTGTTGAAATCAAGGGATTAAGTAGTGGTGAGACTCAAATTCCAGTCCCAGGAAGTTAGTTTACCATATCAGTTGTTCTTTGGCTTCAGAAGACTGAGACATCATCCCTTAATTCTAAGGGTTCACCAATAAAGACTTTGGGGCCTGATACCAATAGCTGGTTTTTAAGGAAGCATATCAGCTGATACCAATGCAATTTCCAATACAGCTGCATCCAGCTGGTAAGCCCATTGTGGTGAAAGGGAAGGGGGGAGCAGACCAATGCCCCTGAGGTGAGGGAGAGGAGCTGGGGCAGGCACTGCCCAGCTAGGGTGAGGCGGGTGCAGGACAGAGCCGCTGCTCATTTGGGGGGGGGTGCAGGAAAGGGGGCGAGATGTGTCTCCTACAACCGCATGCTGCTCATCTGGTAGCTCCCACCACTTGTCCGGGAGGGCACAGGGGGAGCATGTACCCTTGGATCTGTGCAGGGTAGGTCAGGTAGACTGCATCTTGAGGCTGGGGACTGGGCTGTGCTTGGGGTGGGTGTCAGTGGTGCTGGGAGACAGTGGGGAGAGGGCTACAGTGAAATTTGGAGTGGCTGCAGCCCTCCTCATAACCCCCCTCCCAGAACCGTTGCTACCCACCCTGAGAGCAGCCAGCTCCAGCCCCAATCTGCAGCTGCAGCCTGCCTGGCCCGCCTTGCCCCACCCCGATCCGGGGGCACACATTCCCTCCTCCCGTGCCCTCACGGATGAGCCACAGCTCCATCTAGCGCTCACCCCACCTGGGCTGAGCAGCACTTACCTCGGCCCCACTCCCTCCCTCACCGTGGGGGGCCTTGACCTGCACCCCGCCACACCCTTTCCACCACAACAGACTTACCAGTTGCATGCAGCTCTCCACGCTGCTGTGCTCTGCTCCTCACTGCCTGCATGCTGGGCTGTGCACACAAACAGGCATTTATCGACCAAATTATTGGCTGCTTTGATTTCCAATACAGTCATTTTCCTTATACTAGTGCCTATCCAATAACAGACCGATGTATCCGTGGCACCTCTACTTACCAGATCGAGGCATAACCATGCTAATGAACCAGTTTCTATAAGAGCCTAGGAAAAGTAAGCTGGCTTTTAGATTATTACACTACTATGAATAGGAGCTAAGGACAAGCTCTTCCTTCCTGTATGGCAAATATTCACTGTACCTGATCTTGCAGACCTTGTTGAGATAAGTGGACTGCAATATGGCTCTTTATTACATAGCAGTATATCAGAAAATGTTATTTATCTGTTGCAAGATTAGGTCTATAGATTTGCCTAAAACATCCCTGGACAAACTTCAGTATGGCATGTCACAGCTCTCTAGCCATAAAATGCTGCTTTAGCTATTTTTGTACTGCACAAGGGGCTGTTAGCTAGACTGATACAGGCATTTTTCACCGATCTGGAGGAACTACACTTGCATACCAAGATGATAGAGAAGTATCTATACCATATTCTAGCTGAGTGACTCCACGGCTCCCATGTCAGTTTTGCCTCCTGACAAAGTGGTTGAGCACAGGACAAACAGTTTCTTCTGAATGGTGTTCCTGGACTGAGTTAAGCAAGTGGAGATGAAACAGAAAATCTAAACCTGAAGAATATGTATGACAAGAGGAAAACAATGCTTTTGCACGTTTTCACAGTTCCCTGATGGTTGGGTCTAAACACAGATGTAAGCCCCTGACTCAGTATGCAGAGCTTGTTTTTGGTTTGTTTGTTTTTTTGTTTGGTTTTGATTTTAAGGGTGTTCACACACATTCCCTATTTGAGTTATGAAAATAAAATGCTGGGGGCTTTTGTAGGGGAACATGTCAACAAAGCACTTTATTCCAAGGAAGGGAGAGATTTGCCTAAATGTTTCAGAAATCAGTATGCCAGTTGCCTTCCAAATTAAATCCTGGAGGCCTTTGTTTCTTTAGACAGATGGAGCAGAAAGCAGGGAAATTTCCAAATCACCCAATATTCTAAGGTAGAATGGCTCTTCCTTGCCCAGCTCCCTTTACTCCCAAGACAATTAACTCAGGTCACAATGCTGTTCTCGTACCCAACCAGCAAGCTGAAGGGGATCTGCTCCTTTTGAGTCAGTCCCAGCACAGGGGGAAGCTACGGCCTGGGCTCCACTGTCCCATTTTAGATGATCTAAACAAAGCAAGTGACTCACTCACCCCTCTTCTGCATAAAGATGAAAAGGTCATCCAGGAACTCCTTCCGCTCAGGGTCACTATCCAGTTCATACAGCTGAGGAATCAAGAAAAATAAAGAGGTAACCCAGGCGAGGGAAGATGGAAGAGATACCACCACCACATATCCTGGACTTCTGCTGGTGATACAATGGTGGGACAGCTTCCAGCTGTACAGCAAGTTAAAAGTCAGAGTTTTTAACTCTTAGAGCTGACAAGGCTGAAGTGGTGGCAGACTGAGCCCCCTTTGTTGGATGGGAGATGCTCTGTACCATTCTCCATGAATCTGTTCAGTGGAGAAAGGGACTTTGGAAGAAGTAAGAATTCACTTTTTGTTGGAGTGAAGCGTGGCAGCAACCCAGGACTTTTGAGATGGGGGAGAGGAAAGAAAGGGCTCTGAGGATCCCACCTGTGAGCAAAGGGGAGATGGAAATTTTGGAGCCAAAAAGAAAACCAGAATGGAAAGAAAGGAATGTAAAATGGAATGTAACACTCCGGCTCAGAAACATCAACCTCTCCCATCCACATCCCCAAGGCACTAACAAGGTTAACAAGCGGCTTCTTCTGACCTTTCTATTCTTTCCTTGGAGCTTTGCACCTCTATGACAACCTCCTGAAAGGGGAGGGAAAAATAAAGATCTTTTAGATCCTGTTAATAAGGAACGCTCCATGGGAGATACGCCTCTGAAATAAGCTAGAAAGTACTTGCACTTAGCTGGACAATCAATAAAGAAACTGTCAAAACATTTCTGCATAACTGAGTGCCTTAAAGAAACAAGGCTTCTGATCAAATCTTGTTCAACTGCTTATTCAATAATAATAAAAAGAATAAATTCTACTTCTTAGCACTATTCTGATATTTCAGAGAAGACAGAGGCAAGATAATCGTACAAATAGCAGTTGAGAGTGAATCCAATTTTCACTTCTGAAAGGCACTGCAAGGGCACAATATAAACTTGTGCCGGTCAGTATTGTTAATCGAGGCACACATAAGATATCCTAGCATTTTAAATACATGAGAATTAAAGAAAGTGAGACGCACAGAGAAAAGAAATGGAATACATATAACTGGAAATCGGGTTTTTTTCCCCCTGCTGGTTATAGCTGCTCTCTGAGGTGACGATCAATAGGAAAGCAAAGGTTCAGCAAGATAACCATGTGCCTGTCTCTCTCAAAATGGGGAGTTAGCTACTCAAAGCACAACTCTTTCAAAAGAAAATGAGTTTATTGGGTTTATTTCCTGTGTAGGCCACCTCTTCAGACACACTGCACTACTTGGAAGGAAATGCATCACTTGACTTATACAGCAATTAACTATACCCTTTCGAAAAGGGCCAGCTTAGCTTAAAATAAATTCCATTAGTCTGACACAGCCCAAATCTGCTAATCAGTTTTAAGAAGCTAAACCCTGTCCTTCCACACAAAGATAGTTGCTGATGAAAAAATAGTAACTGTCATAAGTGTAGTAAGTATGAAGTTTTATTGCAAGCTGTATTTCAACCATTAAGAGCAATAAAATGGCTGAATGCTACACATCCACAACCACAGGGGGTGGTCATCTTAACATGAAATGAGCAATTTCAGAGTAGTTGCTTCACACATTCAAACCATAGAGGAACAGGCAGTGATGTGTAATCCCTATCAATGAAGTGAAGAGAAATTATTCCTTCCCTGCCCCCAAGTCCCACTAATAATAAACACCAATAATTAGAGAGACTGACCTTGGCAAAGTCACGAGAGATCTCTCTTCCTCGGCCTCCATCAGCTTCTTCACTCCAACTCAGATTTCCATTCTGGGGAACAAAAATTAAAGGTGAGGGGATCCATAGGGATAACGTTCTTGCTTTATGGATGGCAAGTCAGATAACAGTGTATGTGTGTACACACAGAGAGGCAATATCTGGTATAGAGGTAACGGATGTAGAGGGAATAGGAAAACAATGTAGTCTTTTAAATAACATTTCATGTTAAGGTGGCCATAAAAAAGTAGGGGCTGTCATTTCAACCTTCCCTAAAACATGTACATTTTTTCAGATACAAGAATTTTTCTGGGTGATATCTAAAGAAGAATGCACTGCACTTGAAACCTCTAAATCTATCCCAACCACGTAGTTGGTCCAATAAAAGATGCAAGAATCAAGGATTTTTGTGGGTGATATACAAGTCCTGGACCATTATGGCCACAACATTTCTCCAAAACCATATTTTTCAATAAAGTTGAAATTTTTCCTCTTTTCACAACAAGATCATTTCTCTTGAGGGGGGAAAAAAATCCCTGGCCAATTTAAATGGCCATGTTCTTCTCAGGGTTAATATCCTTGATCCAATATTTGAAGTAGGGTATCTTTTCAATTGCACTGTCATCTGATTTAACAGCTGCACTGTTAAAGCCAAATGAAGAGAGAATTTAAGAATGAAGTTTCCCCATTATCTGTGGCCAGCCTTAGGCAAGTGAATGTATTCTGTGATGGCTAAAGCCCTGATTGAAAGTAGCAGGTGTCAAGCATTCATTCTAGTGAATCCCAACTGTGCCAAGAGATCATCTCTCAGTCCTTTCCATTAGCAATATGACTCTACTTTCTTCATGCTCAAAAGAGTTCCAGACTGACCTCCAATGTACCCACAAAAGCAACTTTAGGGAGAAATCAAAGGAAAGAAAATGGGCAGAAAATAATGTGACCAAGACTCTTTTCAAACCCACCTCCTGTAACAAGCCTGATGCAAATAAATCCAGGAACTACTGAATCTGGATTTCTCACATGGACACAGAAAGAACAACCAGTTAAGGTATATACTTCTCACTAGGCCAGGCACCAGTTGGGCCTACACTGTTCAGTCTAATTACTAGATCTGGAACAGCAGTTGACTATGGCTACTTAGTAGTTTTGGGAACAACATACAGGCTTGCTGTCATGCATATCCATCTTTACTTGGTAGGATTACTCAAGATCATTTACCATGCTGATTACAAATGCACAGCATCTTAAAGCCCACAGAAAAGCATTAGATCTATTTTAATAAGAGCCACTTTAACATCTCAAAATCTTGGGAGTCATCTGGTAGTGACATATACATTGAATTACAAAGATGAATGGCACTCGTCAAAGCCAGGCAAAGCTACATTTCCCCCCTTTATAAACACAGCAGTGGGCTGCCCTAATGCCTGCTGATTTAGTTTGAGCCAGTAATTCCTGCTGGAAAGTCAATTATCCAGTGAGCCCCATCAGCTGAAAGATATTTAATGGGGGATTATTGCCGCTTCTGTTATGTCAGCTGTTTATTACAGCAGGCCAATTCCCAACACTCTGGGAAGCGATCTGAAGACCAGTTTTGTTCGCGAGAGGATTCATCTGGATGTCCTTTGCTAACGGAGATTAAAAACACAGCTTCCTGCTAATGAGGGTAACATCCAGCTGCTCCTGAACCCTGATAAGAAGCCAGTTAACTTGGAGCAACAACAAGCCTGTGTGAATAGTCTGAGTAACACATGCAAGCCAAGACCTCCAACAGCAACTGGTAATACTGAGTATTCAACCTGATATAAGGAATTAAAACTTGTGGAAGAGGTGAGATCTTTTATTAGGCCAATTAGATAGCTGCAAACAGTTTCCAGTTATCTAGTTGGCCTAATAAAAAAATCTCACCTCTTCCATGAGTTTTGATTCCTTTCGCCAGTCTAGACCAATACATCTACAGCCTGGATACCCAACAACCTGATAAGGTATCCAGGTTTTACAACTTCAACCATCTTTGCAATCTCCTATGCTTGAAAAAGGGCACTCATGTCCAAAAACTTGCAAATAAAGAATTTTTTTGCAAATATCTAGTTGGTCTAATACAAGATATCACCTCTGCCATGAATTTTGATTCCTTTCAACTTCAGAGAACTAAGTGAACCTGATTTTCAAAGCACTGGGGATTCAGTTTCTAAAAATCTTTAAAGGGCTTCTAAATGGGCATGCACCTCCCCCCCAAAAAAGAATCAAAGAACCCACATTCATGAGAGGCTTTTTAAATTCTCTATCGTGCTGTGATCTCTCTCATTGTAAATCCAGGAAAGAGAAGGAATGAGAATATGCATGAGCTCCTCCAGGTAGGGAGGAAGTGTGAAAAACAGTTTAAGCCACAAACACATTATTTAATTGCTTCATAAGTTAGCCAACAGTCCTTCAAAACTAACAGGTCTGTTCTTAGTTGTTACTACAGCAGAAAAACTACATGGGGGTGAAATGCAGTCTGAGGGATTCATCTTCTGCTTTCTTGTAAAACAAAATAAAAAAATTGGCATTGCACCACAAATTCTGTCAGATTACCAAATAGAGGATAATACGCAGCAGCATTTACGTTCTACATCCTTTCTGTACATACCAAAATACTCTACATAGTGGGGAAAACAGGTTGGGCACCTTCAACCACAGTAGTTTTAACTACTGGTTTAAACTGTCCTGTCTAAATTAAGTTTTGACAACTGGCTTTTCCAAAACAGGTTGGCCAGTTAGGAAAGAGTTTATTAATACCATATAGAGGATATTTTAAAATGCATATGTATATCTAGGTAGATTTTAAAAAAAAGGTCAGAAGGTGATAAAGTTCTGTAAAGATATTAGGCCTGATTTAAAACAAAGCAAAACAAAACCATTAATTTAAAGAATAGCCTTTACTTGAATGAATATAGCTAACCTTATTAACTGCTAATTGGTACCATACCCTACAACATTCAAATTAAAGCACCAAAAAGTAAAATACATTTTTTTAAAGGAAAAGTGAATAATGAAGATAAATGTTTTAAAAATTGAAATATATTCTTGAAGATAAAAATCCTGCTTGCAATATTTTAAAATAATATTTAACCTATGAAAAGAAAACAAGCAAAAACAAAATCACTGCACTTGACACTTCACCCTGTTCTTCAATGGTCTGATTTAGACCTTGACTCTTTCTCACCTACTTTGGCATTTAGTATTTTATAGCACATGACAAGTTTCCTTGCTTTCTCCGCTTCCGACCTGTTTCTCAGGTTATTCTGGCAGAAACCAAAAAGGCAAAAAAAATTATTTCTATTAAAAGCAGATGATGCTACCTACGCATGCTTGCAGATGAATCACAAATATAATAGATGTATTGCAGATGATATAGTTAGGCTAGTAAGTGAGCTAGAGTCATGCAGTCATTACATCTAGACTTGATCAGCTATGCATAGGACTTCAGATCTTTGCTATGAATTACAAGTAGCCATTCATGTTGCACCTGAATTTGACCACGTTAGCCCTGGAGTTGGTCAAGAGCATCTGCTATTGGTTTTAGCTAGACATGGGTGCTTTGCCTCTGTACAGCTGTAAGCTGTTGATGTTTCCATGTTGTCCTGAATGTAATTCTCATGGTCATCTACCATTTCTATGAAAAACAGTTTTGATTCAAGGCATGCCATGTGGCTGTTCCAACTTGTTTATCCTAGCATAGCAAATCGCTCACAATTCTTAAGGCAGCCTTTGCAGTTAGGTACATAATTTCCCAAAAGATTAATGAAATTTGAGGCACGACATTGTTCTTCTGCAGCTTCTTGGTTTTTGCAGAAATAATCACACATCCAAGGAAATGTAATGCAAATGAAATCCAATCTCAATAAGAGCAAAGTGAACACAGGAAAAAATAACCCAAACTATATATGCATGATGAAGGGCTCTATGTTAACTAGAAAAGCTATGAAGAAAAGCAACAAAGGTGATCTGGAGTATGGAAGGACTTCAATATGAGAAAATAAATAGGCTGGAATTTTTCAGCCTCAAATGAGATGCTTAAAGTGGGATACGATAAAAGTCTGCAAAATATGAAATGGTGCAAAGAAAGTAAATAGGAATATATTATATACAGTCTCTCACAATACTACAACTAGGGAACATAAAATGAAACAATTAGGGAGAAGGTTTGAAATTAAAAGGAGGATCTTTTCATGAAGTGAGTAATTAACTTGTGGAACTCATTACCACAAGACTTTGTGAAAGTTGACAGTTTAACCCAGTTGAAAAAGATACTGTTCAAATTCATAGAGGAAAGAGTAGGTATTAGACGTGATAGACAAGGGGGCAGCCTCTGAATCACCTGTGAATGCTAGAAACTGCGATGAGAGAAGAGCAGAGGTTGGAAGACTGAACACTCCCTGTTCACCCTCCCTCAGCATTCGTCCTCTGTCACCGAGACAGGTCTACTTGTGCCATGGCACTGGGCCGAGGACCTGAATTATAAGGTTCCCAGAGTGGCTAGGGGAAGGCCACTAAATGTGCAACTAATTTCTTGGGACACCAAGTGACGGAACAGGAACAGGAACGAAGGTTACAGGCTAATAACCAGGGTGCCGAGGAAGGACACCACGCTGCGGACTCTACCCAGATCCCATGTTCTTCAAAGGCCTCTAAAGAGCTGCTGGACACTGCATAGTGAAATTCTGCTCAGGGATGTGTACAGATGAAGCAAAAGGTAGACAATCCTGCACACACTCAAGTCCCCACCAGCCTGCATCTCCTTCCTGGTCTGCTAGGACAGGATGGCCAAAGCCAGGAGACTGATTAGAACTGGACCTATGGTCTGACCCAACTAACAACACTTCTAATAAACTTGTTTTCTAAACTTTATCACCCTCATAGGTACAACTCTTCACATGACATGTATTTTAATTTTGCTTTTTTGAAGGCTGCCATGGCAAAAGTTAAATGGTATTCTGATCTCTTGTAATTACCATTACAGAAGCTCCTGGCATGTTTGAGGTTTGCTTGATGAAAGCCAGTATCAGATGGTTTAAACCAGTTTTGATCACTGCCCTGGTGAAAACTTTAAAAAAGTACTTTTTTTTTTGCCAACACTGTGGGAAAGCACAACAGTCCCCATCTACCTAAGGGATCCAGGCAACCAGGCATATGCATATATGAGGCCTGGGGGTCCTGTGTCCTGTGCTGATGCAGCCCCCATTGGTGCTGCTTATGGAGTGTGTTGTCCCCAGCCACTTATAATCTGGAAAGCCTTGGACTACAGTATAAGCACCTGACAGGCAAGATCTTCCTTGACTATTGGGGATCCTGATTCTCTCTGATAAACCTTCTCCCCACCAATTTTTGGATTAAAAAAAGTAACCCAAAATCCACATTTTTCCATGACCAAAATGAAACACCACTAATGGATGGACGGATGCATGGATGGATGGATAGAGAGTGGTGTTTTGTTTTAATCATGGAAAAATGTGAATTTTGGGTTACTATTTTTAATCTAAAAATGGGGGGGGGGCAGTTTATCAGAGAAAACCAGGATCCCTGTCTATCATATGCAATTTAAAGGGACTAACTCTCCCTCAACACCTTCCAGGTTTCCATACGCTTTGCCCAGATTATCAATCTAGGATCCCATAAAATGACAACTGCAATGGCAGTTTTGTGATGCTGACAACTGGCTCACCGGATAAAAGAGATTTTGACACTTATTCACTTAAGACACTAAGCAACCACCTGAATTACGATACTAGTGACTTGAGTTCAGCTGAAATGGGTGAAATGTTAAGAAACAGCTATCTAGCTACAGATGCGAAGTTTATAGGCTTACAGAAACAAGTGGCCCTTCATGTGATAAAGACATTTCCCAGGGAGGATTTAGCTCCGATTAAATTCAAATAATCCATTCCTCCTCAGAAAGCAAAGATACCCTAAAACTAGAATGACTCTCTCCCCATAAACAGCAGGAAACTGAAAAAAAAAATCAATACCTCTTTCACAAGTCATTAGAATGCCTTTTTATAGATAACAGAAGCAGAAGGAAGTAGAAATCAGTATTTAAAATTTGTATTTGGGAGAATGCCAAGTGTCCGTCCCTCTCCTAACTTTTATACAAGGAATTGGCTTGTGTTCGCTTCCTTGGCTACCACACTTGAGATATGACAAACTGGAATTCATCTGAGATTTCTTACATAGATGATGCAGCCTTACAAGGAGTGACTGGTTTCACTTGGCACTCTCCTATGAAGTATCAGCAGGCAAAACTTAGTTCTGGACACAGGTCTTACCCTAAAGAGAGCCTTCAGACTCTCTCTCCAGATTCTACCCACCCCACTCCCTTTTCCCCAAACCCCCACCAAAGCCCTGAGGCTAATCAGTTATCCAAGGGTTCCCTGGAACAGCTACTCAGAGACCGTTGGCATGATGTTAAAAGCAATTAGAGAATAAGCTATTTTAGGATTATTCTGTAACCACCTGGAATATCTTATTAACATGGAGCTCAACGTTCAGAGCAATTTCAGTGTCCTGTCCCATGTACAAAAACAGAATTAACTTTTTCCTCAAGAGAAGTGATAAGAATGGGTCACCAATAAAAGGACAAATACATTCCAGCCTCTTCGAGTTCACAATTGCCAGATCCCAAAAATCTCCTTTGACTATATTGCTCAAAGCTCATCCATTCTACTTCATGGAAGTCTGCACTTTCCCACCACCCTATATGTTGGGGAAGAGTCTAATTTCCTACAGAACCAACATCCCATGCCTAATACAAGAGAGAGAGAGAGACCAGGATATAAAAGTTCAGCATGGTGAATGCCAGGCCAGAGGTGCACCTTACCCTAAAGTTCTAAGTTCCCCAGTGCAAATATTTTCAAGGAAGGTGCAGATGAGTTCGTTCCCGTGGTATATTTATTTTTGGTGCGTATGCTGGAGGTCATCACTGATGAAGAAACAAGGGGCATTTATAGACATATGTTTGTCTGCTCCAATGTGCCAGAGATCCGGCATGTCGAAGCAGACTCAATTAATTTAGTCTGCTCAACTCATGCATGTCTATAAACAGTGGAATGCCTGTCAGTGTTGAGAAAACAGCAGTGGTGAGCTTTTGAACTAAAACACCTTTGTTGTGTTTTAGTTCACAAGTGCTCCACCTCCATATTCTCAGAGATGATATGCATTTTGCTGTTTATAAAAATGTATGTACCAAAGTGCCGGGCACCTTTAAAAGTGCACAGTGCTGCAATGCAAACATGTATACAAATGCCCAAGGTCTTTACCACAAACAACTAGGAACGTTACTTAGTTTTGACAACTTAACTCAAACCTGATATACCTGCCTGCCAGAAGTACTTCAATTCTGGTATTTCTAGACAGACTTCAAACTAAGCATGGTGATTTCCCAATCACAAATAACCATTAAGGAACTAATCATTGCTGTGAAACAGTCTTTTTCCCCCCTATCCCACCAGCTTAACTGCAAATGCACAGCTAATGGGAAATGTACAGGGGGGCGCAGCAATTTCAGGATTATCAGAGAATCAGAAGAAATTCCTTGTGTGGGTGGAGCTGAACCCTGGGAAGTGAAACAGAAGCTACTATAAAGGGAGCTGTTGTAGCACAAAATGCCGATAAGATCAGTATTGCTGCCCAGAGCTGCAAGTTCTCAAGCTTGGTAAGGAACCACGTTATAATTATCATATACATGCCTGCTGTTGCCTGACAAAACTTTGTACTAGCAGAAATAATTCTACAGAACAAAGCTCCATTGAACCTGTATGGCTTGAGGATTATTCTTGAACCATATTTTAACGAGCTCAGCATCAAGTTGAGGTAAACAAACAAAAAAATCCAGATGACTTCCATATACTCAGGCCATATCAGGTGCCCCTTTTTCTTAGCCCTCCTTATGAACACTATCAACTGTATATTGCTTTAATCACGTAGGTCGGTGCAGCGCAGGAATATACAGGAACAACAATGTGGAAGATTAGGACTCCTGACTCCTTAAGTGTCCATGAAAAAATTATAACTTGGGCTATCAGATTATAAAATGCAGTGTGGCATGTGGCCACTTTCTTGTAATCGCTCTGAAGGGACAGAAAATGGAAAAATAAGAACATGACACACCCAAGCTTTTCCTACCCATGATCCTGCTGTCTTAACCAGTTAATTGGCACATGGACAGACAATCCAGAGGCATTTCTAAAGGTTGACTGACTCCCAAGCCAATTCTGGCTTTCATAATCAATCACACACACGTGAGGTTGCAGAGGTTATGAGCAAGCACAGAATCCATGCACTGGAATTCATAATAAAAAAAGCCCCCAAAGCCCCCAAAACAAAACAAAATATTAAAAACTCTCAAAGGCAGGATAATGAATAAACAAGGCATACTGTCAACTCAGAAGGCATGTAAAGGGAATGATTGTGAGTATCCAACCTGAGACATCTTTAAAGGATGTAACTGTTAAAAAGTGCACCAACCTTGTGAAACGCAAGCCCCTTTAAGGCATTGACTTAAATGCCCATAAGCAAAGGCACTAAATACCACTAGTCCGCTGAGGATCTTGGAATAGTTTATATTCCCTGCAAGAACTAAAATAGGAATCTTGCTAACCACAATAATAAAAGTGTTCCTGAGTATGAAAAGGATTTGCTGGGACATCAGTTGGAATATTGGCAGCCAAAGTGATTCGGCAGCAATCCTGTCTCCATACTGCTGCTCTCCCTGGTAACCAGAGAGGCTGCCCAGCTATGTTTAAAATTAGATGAGAACCCACACCCAACCATCTGCTAAAAAGTGTCATTTTCTTCCACGGAATTAAAATCTCATTTCTCTTTGGATAAAGATGGGCAGTCCACCAGGCCCTTTCTGCCCAAACCGTGGGAGCTCTCAGCTATCTAAGCAGTGATGGATTTACACAGGATTTGAGCAGCACTAGGAGAGAGGGAGCTGCCCGGTTCCCTCCGCCCTCCTTTTGGGACTGCAAGCCCTTGACGAGCCGCTCCACTCCCTCACTGTTTTGTGCTGACAAGATTCCCACCGCCCTTGTGTCATAAGCTGAGCCAGCTCTTTTGTCCGATGGCTTGTTCTACAATTATTTACTCGGCTGTCCGAGTCTGAATAGGAACTCAGAGCAGCCAGACATCAATGCTGTTTTTCAACTTTCTGCCACCCTAGTATTAGGCTCCCTCCAGAGAATCTCAGTCTTGTGAAGCAAAGCCAACGCTCCTCCTGAAGGCCCCAGTTAATCAAGATAAAATTACATTCAAAAGGAGAACTCAACACAACCATGTTCATGTTCTAGAGCTGATGGCAAAAGCCAGATCCTGGGGAATTGCATACCACATGGGCCATAGCTTCCCTTCCCTTTCTGTGGGACCCTCCTCATACCTGTCCTCCTTCTCTGTGCCCCTCACACTACCTTGCTGTCCAAGCCACAGGTTTTGTGGGACCCTTGGAGCAGGAAGCAAAAGCTGGAGAGAGTGGGACCCCAGAGATCCTAGCCATAATAGCAGCGAGTTGCACCCCTGCAGAGGCCCACGGGCCATAAGATAACTGCCTGGGGGGACGGCAGGCTGCCAGTTGCACAACCCCAATCTAGAGTATTTGAAACAAGTGAAAAAAAATGCATCAATGTGATTTAGGAGCTAAGCTGCCAGTCAGTGGAATTTAGGCAGTTTTGAAAATATGATCTTTTATCTGCTGACTTGTTGCTGAGCTGAAAATACAACTAAAACATGGGTAGGCCCTTAAAAGATGTTCAAGTTGAACAAATTAAAACAGCTCTTCTCATTGGCTGCAGCTGTGGCCTACTTCTCTCCCAAGCTGGGCTGACATCATTGATGAGAAAATAAGGAAGCAAGCAAACAAAGCTGTGTTAAGTTCAAGCATCTTTGTAAGCTCCAACCTTACAGTCCTGTAGTCTGTAAAAAGTGTGGGGAAGGAGGTCAGGCATGCAAGGATTTCCTCCTCCTCCTTGTATCCAGGGTAGGTGCGAGCACAGTCACAATGCAGATGCTAGATCAACAATGCCTAACCTTTATCAAGCATGCAAAAGGCTGTGGACGCAATCCTGATGTACCAGCTGACCTCAAGCTTCAAGTGAGGGGTAAGGAAGCATACATTGCACCCTATCACTGAGTGGTTATGTTCCAATAGAAAATGACCTCAGGATGTCCCAAGCTAGCAAAGCACTGCCTGAGCACTAAAAAGGCTCACAATGCAATCATTTATGAATCCATTTCCAATAATACCATCTTTAAAACTTGTACAAATAAAACCACTTACTCCCCTGAATGTCTAATGAAAAGGCCCTGCAGAATTTAACACAAAACAACTTTCCTAAATATTGTTTCTGAAGACAGGAGGAGGAAAAGTGCTTGCAACTGGTAAGAGATGAAAATGGTAATCCAGTTAATTCCACAAAAGACATCACAAATCATTTTAAACACCTTATGAATATAAGACATTTTACACACCCAAAAAACCAAGGACTTGGGGGGAGCTTTTAAATACCAAAAGAAAACTGTCCAACTGTACTCTCTTGCCTTCAGAGATCAAGCTACTCATTAGTATCTTAAATGTGAATGTTACCAGGTAAGATTGTGATATCTCAGCATTACAGTTTCACACTTCAAAACACAAGCTACAAATGTGGATGTAACAAGTTCAACCCTCAACACTTTCTTTACTGCAGGGCTGTCCACATGGCAGCCGACAGGCCAGATGCAGCCCCTGAGAGGTCAACCTGTACTCCCTGGCCTTCTGGTGCCATGCCCCCATCATTCTCCAGCTGCTGCTGCTGAGGTCTCTGGTCTCTACCCTTCCTTTCCCCAACTTCCACTTGTTGCCCCTAACACTGGGGACAAGGCAAAGCAGCCTGTGGGGCCAGAGAAGGTACTGTCAGGGGGATCCATAGATCCTGCACAGAGTGCTGGAATGGCAGGGTAGGTCTATACAACTTGGCATGGTATGTGACCCAGGAGGAACGTGGTCTGTGCAGCATGTGGCTGGTGGCCAGCAGGTTCTGCCCACTAAGAAGTTGGACAACCCAGCCCTATTTGAACTGAATGCGCTTCCTTAGCACCATTACAATTTTGTACCTCTTCAGTACCCTTCATCAGCATATGTCAAAGCACTTTACAAACGCTGGGCCAGATTCCTGAATACAGCAGATATCCATGCAACACAGCAGCGTGGAAGTCTGATGAACAAATCATCTTTAAGTCACCTTTGCAGTTCCCGAATTCTAGAACAAGCAGCCTGGCTGCTCTAACACAACACTACGCTGCAAAAGCCTCCTGAAGGCTGCAGGATGGTTGAAATACAACAAAACTAGGAACGTCACATATATGGGAGCCTACGTACAGCTCTACCAATGGCTCTACAGCACCCAGGGATCTATCTTTCAGCAAAGATATTTTCTGACGCTACATCTGACCAGTTTGTAGGCTTTTTCTTTCCCCCTCTTGTCAGGAAAGCACAAAGGGAATCAAGCCCACTACCTTAGTAAGCTTCATGTGATGCTGCCTAGTGCACTATACCAAACCACAAAGAAATAATTTGTCCAAAGTCAGTGAAGCACTGACCCAGTCTCACAGTCTGAAATTAGTTTTTGAATCAAGTGGCTACTAAAGAGAGGAGCCTGCACTTCCAGGCTTGTACCCAGGCTGGATTAACGCCTTAGTGGGCCCTAGGCAAACAAATTTGTGAACCCTGGGCTAGTCGGGGCCCCTTTCCCCACCCTGGTGCTGCCACCCGCAGGGAGCAGGGCTTGGAGCCGCCGCTAGGAAGCAGCCACTGGCAGCAAGGTCAGCAGAGGGAAGGGAAAGGGAAGGGAAGCAGATGGGGCCATTCATGCCACGCCGCCGCCACCACCAGGGCCCTACACCCGCAGCTCAGGGCCCTAGGCACGTGTCTAGTTTGCCTATGTGTTAATCCACCCCTGCTTGTACCCTCTGTCACACTGGTTTGACTGTGCTGTCAGAGACCTCCCAGCTACCCCTTGTTGAGAGACTCGAAAAAGGAAACCAGTTCTCCCATCAGCCACCACATGGTACTTTAGCAAGGGCTGAAGCAATTTCTCCAGTGCCAGTCACCTGACTAACACACCCATCCAATTTCCTTACAGCAGTTTGAATAATTCCTCTCTCAAACCAACCTCTCTTGAGCAACAAATGCCTAGGAGGAGCAGCAGCTGGCTGGCTGCTAAACACTGCAACACTGGAGGTAGGAATCCTGCTGACCGCTAACTCAAGTCACTTGCACAGAATCCTGCCAGGACCATCAATATGGGAACTAGCGAGCACAGATGTGGGCTTACTGCTGGAAACACTGGGTGAGACTACTGCATTTCTTTTATGTAGGAGGTCAAGCCTGATACAAAGTTCTGAAGGTGACAAATTCTTCCTCATTGAAAAGCCTCCCATGTCATCATGTAGCAAGGTTGTTTGTTATAGCTATGTTGGTCTAAGGACACAGGCAGGCGAGGTTCTTTGTATATATGTAATATCTTTTATTAGACCAACTAAATAGTTGGGAAAAAGTTCTTTGCAAGCTTTTGGGCACAAACATCCTTCTTCTGGCATTGGGAGACTTTGCAGAGTCTCCCAATGCCTGAAGAAGGGTGTTAGTGCCTGAAACCTTACAAAGAACTTTTTTTCCATCATGAAGCAAAACACTCAAGCCTCCAACCAACAGTTTCTTATGAGGAGATTTGAAATGATCTATGTTCATAGCAAGCAATCGAAGTCTACTATTCACAGATCATCACTAAGGAAAAAAAAAAATCAGTCTTCCTACTTCCAGTCGCTTCCTCAGAAATTCTATCTGCCTAGAACCAAAGGAAGAATTAATTCAACTTTGAAACTGTAGCATTCCCCAATGGAAACCTTCCATAAGCCCATACTGTACTGGTTGCAGCCAAATGTTGCTAAACCCAACCCACAAATCTAAACCTAGCATGTGTTAGTGCCAGTTTCAAAATCCCTATAACTGTAGCTGCACCCAACAGAGTTAAGATCCACTGATTTAAAGCATAAAGCACCCTTGTGTTATGTTTGTTAAAGATATACCCACTTATCATGAAACACAACCAAGTAAAGAATTCTTGGCACTACTGACATATTTCAAGGACTGATAATTATCCTTTTAAACGCATTATAAACATCCCAGCTGTTAGAATACAATAGCAAGCAAATCACTTTCCTCCCACTCATGAGTTACAAAATGGCCTGGCTGATTCACTGAATCACTGGTGGGGTATGGAGCTTTCCCCACTTTCCAGAACGCAGGCCCCAATCCAGTCTGAGTTTGCAGTGATTGGAAGTCTTTATTGAGGGCTTGCAGATGGTCTGGAAGGAATAAGTTGAGTCAGATACTACCAGGCAGATGTCTGCATCAAAAGCAATTATAACAAATAGCATTTGTCAGCCCCTTGCTGACAGCCTAAGCAGAAAGGTGAAGGACAAATGAGTCACATAGACCAACTCATCTCTGATCTGCAAGGGCTATGGCTAGAAGTAAAAAGCTGAGACCCACAGATAAGGGGCCTTCACTTACTACTTCTGTGGGTCACCAGAAATCTGTGCTCCTACAGCTAACAAACAAGATGCCTATAACAGTTATTAGGCTGACTTTGAGAAAAAAAGCTTCGGAGAGAAACTCCATTCACACTGACCTGCTTGAGCTGTTCATCCAACCTCCAGGGCTGCCGCCCAGATGGGGAACCTGAATATGGTTGTTTAGTAGTGTCTTTACCCTGCTCTTCCTTTACTGGTTGTCCTCGCTGATGTCCTGGGGTGGGATTAGAGGTAGAAGCCACTCTTTGGTTGTGATGGGCCACTTTGGGAGAATGAAAAAACTTCAAAGCAGAACAGGCATCTTTCTCAGTCATTTCGGTGCCATCCTCAAGATCTCCACCTTCCAAACCCCCTTCTTCTTCCTCATCCTCCTCTTCTTCATCTTCCTCTTCCTCAGGATCAGAGTTCATGCTGCTCTGATCAAAAGCTCGGGCAGCCCCAGCTACAGGTGGGACTCTGGCCAGAGGGCCAACAGCAGAGCCGCCTGAAGCTCTGCCAGATGTGGCTGCTAGAACAGCCTGCTGGGCAGCCAGCTGCTGAGTATACAGCATCTGGGCCTCTCTGATCTGCCTCTGCTGTCTCTCCCTGGAATCCATCTGCAGAGGAGCTTGCTGCTGCTGTTGCTGCTTCTGCAGCTGTTCCACAACAGCTTCGAGCTTCATCCTGCAGTTAGCATGGCTGGGAAAGGGGTGGGGGCGCTTCTCAATCCAGTAGGGCACAAGCCCCAACTTCCAGAGATCAACAGAATCTGAAAGAGAGTTAACAGTTGTCTGTATGAATATAGAATGCTTTCATCTTTCTCTATGTAGGAGGCTAAGCAGGCTCCAAGGCCAATACTCTTTCCAGTTCAGGAGACCGTGAAACAATCTGCCTTGAGTTCAGCAGCCTCAGGCTCAAGCTTGCATTCGATTTTCAGTGTTTAATTGTATTTTCAAGCTGAGCACATTTAGCAAAAGCACAGATTACAAACTCCAGTCACCATCTGAAAAGCCTCTATTCCCTGCCCCGAAAGCTCTTTCTCCACTGAATCTCAATCCCCACTCCCTGCCCCCTACACACACACCACCTAGCTTAATGTATTAGGTTTTTGATTTATATTTCCCTTCTCCCTGTATTGGAGAATTGACAGAACTGCACTGAATAATCATTGCACTTGAAAAAAACCCCCTTCCATTATTTCACCAGATACCATTGCCTTTGTTACTTATTTAATGTTTTTGTCATTTTACCAGAGTTCAACGTGCTGAGATGGTCATAAAAACAGGTCTCTATTAATAGGCAACCCTCAATCCTCTGGAACATGGTGTACATGTAAGAGTCACCAACACCTTCTACGGGTACACCTAGGCAAGAGTATGGCGGAACAGAGGCTGCCCAAGACCTATCATCCACCCTTTAGACCACTAAGAGAAAATCCAAAGGCCAGACCGAGTCCAGATGCTCAGTGCCTGGCTGGTCGTAGCTTATGTCAGAGAACAACAGGTAGAACTGCTATGGACTGCCTAACATCTCAAGGAGGGCACATTTCTGTCAGGGTGATATCTTTTAGCCCTTCTGCAACCAAGGATTACCCACAAAACAGTGGGGTCTACAGTTTGGAGGCACTCTACACTCATCTCACACTGGAGTTTGCAACATTGTGGTATAGCTATCCTTCCAAAAGTAGCCCCACCACATTGCCTCCAGGCCCTCCAATTGAAGGCAGCTTATGGTTTTATCCAGTACGTTCTATATTTTATGCCTTGAAGTAAACTGGGGAAGCTGGGGTTAGATCAACCTAGACCCAATTGTTTAGTCAACCACTGGGAAAGTTTTTCCTCTCCTGTCTCAGTGCCTAACTCTGCCACTACATCTCAATCTCAAATGTTAACAATCTCCGACAGCTCAATCCCCCCAGTTGGTGCAGGACTTAAGATACAGCTTCATTCCGACTCGAGACCAAAACAGCTGACTAGCTGCTGAGATGCACAGCTAAGGCACCAGGCAAATCTCAGGAAAGGACAGTATTCCTTATTTCCAAAGATGAAGTGGAATTTGTGAATTACAGACTGCAGAGTCCAGACACTGAAATACATCTCACCTGCCAGTTAGACAAGCTCTTCAAGACTTAATGAGATAAATCAGAACCCAGCCAATAATGGAGGAGAAACAAAGGAAAGACCAGATACAAACACGCGAGGGAGTCTCTCCTCCATCTCTGCTACAACCAGCATTATGTTATAGAAGCTGACCAAACACAGCTCCTTAAAAAAGGAAAATATTTTGCTAAGACTATCTAATGAAGACATTACTATGACTAAAACAAGAAAAATGTTAAGACCAGCCCAGTTTTTATGCTACAGAATAAGAGGGGAAAAAAAGTCTCCTGAAGCCCCCAGATCTTTTTTTTTTAAAGAGATACTTATATAGTATAGGCCAATGTTTCTCAACCCATAGGTCATGACCCAAAAGTAGGTGGCAAAAATATATGAAAGCATCATGAACAAACTTTAAAAACTGATTCTCCTTCAACAGAAAAAAAAAAGGGAGAAACTGTGACATTTCCCTTGCAGGCTGGCAGAGCTCAAGCCTGCAAGGGGCTGCTTGGAGCTGCCCCCCCACCACACACCCACTGTGGGGTTGGAGCCTGGGAGGCAGCAGGTCAGGAGCGAGGAGCACTGGGCTGGGACTGCCCATCTATGTCTACAAATGCATACTGGTCCAAAAAAGGTTGAGAACCACTGCTATTCACTACAAACTTAAGAAAATGAAATTTAAATTAAAATCTGCCTGTATATAATACCAAAGGCATTTTTCTCTGCAAACTGTCTCTTGTCCTAAACAGCTACTTGGCTCATCAAAACGAAATCATTCCAATGACAGGTATAGCAGTATTCTTAAATCATGTACATAAATATATTCTTCGCTTGCACGTGGAATAACAGTGGAGGAACAATAACGCACAACTTGGCAGCCAATTCCTTGCACCAACTTCTTAGGTGCAACACACAACCGAAGCTAGATGCAGGCACATCTTGGGCACAGTAACAGTGGTCTGGAATGTGGGTCACAACACTAACCACAGACCAGGCTGGATACAAGATGCACATATATAATATAACCCCCCCAACCATCCCTTGTACGCCCTATTGTGTATTGCTGCACCTGAGGCACGTTAGGGTGTCATCTATCATGGCTCAGTGACATACAGCAGGGTGTGCAGTTACTACATGCCTGGAGTACACTGTACTAAATAAGTGACGTGGTAGAAGGTTAACCTGTCAGGTAAACACACCTGAGGTGCAGCAATGCACGCCCTGGGATGCCATTCCAGTGCACTGCATGCAGTTCAGATACAATAACACATGACGGGTTACAGCAAGATTTATTCCCTGCTCTTGTGTGTTTTGATTAGACACAAACATGAAACCCCAGGGCCTCCTGAACCAAAGAAATGTACTCAGCGCACGGTAACCACACCCTAGCCAAGTATCCTCATAATTATGAAGACATTCAACTTTCCAAAGTCTTTTAAGTCAACAAAGACAAATATTTTTAACAAAAAGGGAGATGAGAACCACAAAAAAAGGATGTTGTTCTTTTCTGAATGTCTCTGGGTGCTTTGCTGTTGCTATCTCTGATCACTGCCAACGATTTGAACCTCTATCTTACTTTTCAGCCTTGAGGTGCCCATTCCTATCAGCACCGGCCATAAAAAAACCCTACGTAAATGTAAGGTTCTCACAAGACAACCTGCGCAGGGGCATTGAGCCCCTTGCGAACTGTGCAATCTAACCCCTGCTCCTTTGAATGCTCTACTAATTAGCTTTCGGCTAATGTATAGCTAATTACTTCTCAGTTTCACGCATAAAAGACTGTGGTGATGTTTCCTTCTTGGCTTTTCTTAAAATCCTATGTGCTGGGCTGAAGCAGAGCAGAGCGCCTCCATGCCAGCGCCTGGCAGTGGAGATCCTCAGCCAAGGGTCTGCGTGGGGTGCCCCAAGGTCCTTTTGAGGCTGCCTTGCATCGCTGGTGCTGGGAGGGAGGCAAATGTTGAGCACCAGATAAACCCCGGGGTTTCAGAGAGGAACTGGCAGCAGTTAAGCTGCCCTGCCCGGCTGTGGGCTGCCTGGCATCCCTGCCTGCCACAGGCGAACGGCTCTAGTGGGTCTCAGAAATGAAGCTGGCAATGTCCGGAGTGGGGGAGGGGGGAGGCTGAGCCTGACACGGCCACGGGGGGCTACAACAGAACAAGGCCCGGGGGAGGCAGTGCCTGAAGGGGAAGGCAAGGCTGCCTTCCCCTGCCCCAACGGGGGCCCTCAGTGGGAGAGACCCGGGCAGACCTTCTCCCCGCCAGGCCCTGCCCCTGCTGCCCACAGGCCCCCACTAGACCCCCCCAGTCCAGCTCCCCATTCACCCGTCAGTGACGGCTCTGCCCCCCTCTGCCTGACACTCCCAGCTGCGGGGAGCCCCGAGGGCGCGGGGCCGTTACCTGCTCGGCGGCACGGGGCGCAGGTCGCTCCAGGCCCGAGCACAGGCTCCGCCCGCCCTGCCCCGCCCCCCCCC
>JAGPOW010003364.1:37543110-37623193 GCA_030014935.1 Caiman crocodilus | reverse complement strand
CTTGCTGAGTGTTGACAAACCATCGAGGGCTGCATGACAGACAGCCCAGGGCAGATTAATATTAATTTTCTAAATTTTTAGGGGCCCTGTGGGCCAGAGAGAATGGCCTTCCTGGCCGTATCTGGTCTGTTGGCCGCATTTTGCCCACTCCTGCTCTGGACCCATGGCTGCCAAGTACTGGCAGCCATGCTGAAGCCAGAGCCAGATGCCAGCATTTGGCAGCCATCTTAGCCTCTCCACCCTCATCTTTGGCCAGCCCCGTGGCCAGCGTAGGCAACACACATCAGCTCCCTCCTTACCCACTCTGCCTCTCTGTGCTGTGGCTGCCGCTGCCAGCAGCAGCCAATGACCAGTGCTCCTTCTAGCCATTGTGCTGGCCCTAGCAGACACCCCATTGTCCTGGACCCAGGAGAGCTGCACACCTACCAGCAGCAGCCAAGACATCAGTTGTAGGAGGCCCTGGCTGACCCCCTCCTCCTCTGCTCTAGCCCACCTGCCCTGCTGCCCAGACACCCGCTACCCCCTGCCCACCCCTAGCACCAGTCTTAGGACACGCATATGGTTGAAAAAAAAATCTTTACTTTCACAACATCTACCACCCACCAACAATGAAAAAAAACCCAAAACCATGCTTACAAGTGGCAAACTGTATATGGAGCAGCCTAGCCCTGGGGGAGGAGAGGTGCCCAGCCAGGAGCCCTGGCAGCTGATCCCCTAGTGGCTAGGCAGACCCAGGACTAAATTCCCTGCATTAGTGTGGAGTAACATGTCTATAGATGTACTAATCCACATAAACTAATCCTGTTTAAATGTGATACTTGATTTGGGCAGATGTCAAATTTAGGTTTACATAGCCTAAAATCACCATTTTTAAGCCACATTAAGGGTGTGCACGTGTAGGCATGTCCCTAATGCACCTTAAATTAGGTTACTCTGCATTAAATGACCATGTGTACACGTGCCTGGTGGGTTTGAAGTAACTGGGTGGTCTGAGTTCTGACAACCAACGCCCAGGAAAAAGCAAACTTGCTAAATGGGTACTTTGCGTCAGTTTTCACCAGTCCCATGGGATGGCCCAGGTGAGGAAGATTCCTTGTCCTCCATGGAAGCTGACCTCGTGAAGCAACGCCTTGACAGGTTGGAAACCTTCAAGTCATCTGGCTCTGATGGGTTACACCCAAGGGTACTCGGGGAGCATCGTAGCTCACCCCCTGGCATAGATCTTTGAGAGCCCTTGGCTTTCTGGTGAAGTGCCTGCTGATTGGAAGAGGGCCAAGTCATGCCTATCTTCAAGAAAGGGATGAAAGTAGATCTAGAAAACTACAGGCCCATCAGCCTGACTTTTATCCTGGGGAAGGTCTTGAAAAAGATTATCAAAGAGGCCATCCTTAACAGACTAGTTAAAGGCAATATCCCGAGGGATACCCAGCATAGATTTGTTGCGGGTAAGTCTTGCTTGACCAATCTCATTTCCTTTTATGACCAGGTAACCTATCACCTAAACAAGGGGAAAGAGATTGACATTGTATATCTTGACTTTAAAAAAGCCTTTGATCTAGTATCCCACGATCACCTCTTGGCTAAACTGGCTAACTGCAGCCTTGACGTCACCATGATCTGCTGGCTGGGGAACTGGTTCCTTGGTCGGACCCAGAGGGTGGTGGTTGATGGGAGCCAATCATCTTGGTGTGCTGTGACCAGTGGGGTCCTTCAAGGCTCTGTCCTAGGACCTATACTATTTAACATCTTCATCAATGGTGTAGACAATGGTGTCAGAAGCAGACTGGCCAAATTTGCTGGCAACACCAGAGTCTGGGGTAAAGCATCCCCACCTGAGGACAGGAGGGTGGTCCAAGCAGATCTTGACAGGCTCATGAAATGGGCGGACGAGAACCTGATGGTGTTCAACACCAAAAAATACTAGGTTCTCCACCTTGGGAGGAAAAACCTGCATCGTGCTTATAGGCTTGGTAATGCTACACTGGTTAGCACTACAGATGAAACGGACTTGGGGGTGATGGTTGACCACAAGATGAACATGAGCCATCAATGCGATACTGCAGCTAGTAAAGCGAGCAAAATGCTGGCTTGCATCCATAGATGCTTCTCAAGCAAATCTCGGGACGTTATTCTCCCGCTGTACTTGGTCTTGGTGAGGCCGCAGCTGGAGTACTGTGTCCAGTTTTGGGCTCTACAATTCAGAAAGGATGTGGAGAAGCTTGAGAGGGTGCAGAGAAGAGCCACGCGCATGATCAGAGGTCAGGAAAACAGACCTTTTGATGACATGCTGAGAGCCATGGGACTCCTCAGCCTGGAAAAGTGCAGGCTCAGGGGTGATCTGGTGGTCACCTATAAGTTTATCAGGGGTGCTCATCAGGATCTGGGGGAACATTTGTTCACCAGAGCGCTCCAAGGAATGACAAGATTGAATGATCACAAACTCTGCTGCAACTGATTCAGGCTGGACATAAGAAAGAACTCCACTGTCCAAGCCCCCAAGGTTTGGAATAGACTGCTGCTGGAGATGGTTCAAACACCCACTTCGAATGCCTTCAAGACACATTTGGCTGCTTATCTTGCTGGGATCCTATGATCCCTGCTGACTTCCTGCCCCGGGGGCAAGGGGCTGGACTCGATGATCCTTCTCCCTTCTAGACCAAACGTCTATGAAATCATGGATTGAGAATTTGTGTGGAATGAGGATGGGCAGAATATCTGCCAGTGTTTTGGGTGTGTACAGGATGGAAAGTTTCTTTATCAGATGGAGATAATGGTAGCAGGAAAGGGGATTAGGGTGGGTTTTGGCTAAGGTGCAGGGATGCAGTGAAGGTAGGGATCTGGCAGAATAGGAGGAAGTCAGTTTATGGTTCATGGAGGAGACAGAGAAGTCTTTCCTAACTTCTTTTGTTTCTTCATGTCTTCCTGATTTCTGGCATAGGTCAGGAAGATGAGCATGTATGTGAAGTATGGCCAAGATGTTTGACGGGAGGACAAGCTGGTGAAGTTCTTGTTTTAGTGACCTATATACATGTGTGTTCTTAAGCTTCCACAAAGTCAGGGTTCAGAAGTGGACAAACTCCCAGCAAGGCCAAGCCAGAATTGCTGCCTAATAGCCCTATTCCAGTGCCTGTTTCCCCCCCTTGGCTTGCATTCTTTGTTCCTGTGGGGGCCGAGTACAGCCGGTGGGGTTTCTAGTACATTGACCAATGAAATAGAATTAGGCATAAAAGCATATTGGTTAAAGTTGAAAAAACTTTACTTACAGACTGAAGTACAGGGACTGGCATCGATGTACACAGTGTAGGCACTGTTCATAAAGTTGCAAACCGGGTAGAATTCTAAACAATCTGAGCATGCGGGGTATGGGGTATGTCGGGACGATTGGCGATGGGGAGTCATTGGTGGGTGATCAGGCCTCCAAGTTTGCTCCGAAATGCACGTGGAACTCTCTTCCTACGTACACACGAACTTCTCCGACATGGGCAGAAACTGCCCTAGCTTTTATACAGCTAGAGAGCCAATTGCTAGTCGCCAGGTAGGAATAATTTACGAGAAGCCAATCAGTAGCATGCATGCAAACAGTGCAACTGCTAAGTTTGGCGGGGATTGATCACTGCACCAAGGTTTTTTCCCACCATACTGAGGGACTTTTGCACTGAGTACTCGCATTGCGCCTGGGAATTCTGTGCCAAGGCACTTTTAATCACTGAGCACAGACAGTTCCATTTGACTTCTAGCCCAGAGGTACGTTTTCTCCTAGCAGTTTAGAAAGATTGGTATTGGGATTAGGAGTCTAACCTCAGCCTCCCATAAGCAGTATGGACTAAGCATTCTTAATGTGTGTGGTGGGGTGGGGAGGGAAGCAAGGGGAAGGTATACAGTGGTGGGAAGGACAGGTGGTGAGGAATGGGTTGGTCTGGCAGGGTTACTTGTCAACCAAGGAAGACTGCAGCTTTTGGAGGAAGCCGAGTTGTTAGAGCTGACATTGTCTAACAATCTGTGATCTTTATCCCATAACAGCTAACTGATGAGCTTGTAAAAAAAGTTGGATTTCAAGCTGTAATTATCTTGCTGATCAGATACTGATATGAAGGAAAGATCTTGTGCCAAGCAGCAAGCATTAGAGAGGGTCCTAGCCATTGCAAATAAAGTTCATCCTGCTTTCTGAGCGCACACAACCTTGAGATGGAAGAGGCAGCTCTCCTCAAAGAACATAGCTGATCAGCAGAAATGCCAGGCATATTCAGGAGTCAAAAAATGTGCCTGCCATGGTCCAGTGTAGGCTTGCAATCCTGGAGAAGTAGGAGCAGGAAACACTGCCAGAGATGCATGCAAACCACAGCACCTATGGAATGGGGAGTGGACTGGAAGGTTCCTGTGGAATGGGAGACTGGGATGCCTCCCAGTAAGAACAGGCAGCATTTAAGCACAGTGGTGCTGCTGGGTGGCAAATGCATGTGTGAGGCTTGTTTTCTCTGGGAGTTTTCAACAGGAAAGCAGGGCATACAGGAGTCCTCAGGGGAGCATGGAAATCTCTAACAGGGGATATCAGGACACAAAGGAGTCAAAGCAGGTGGAGGTAGAGGGCTTCCAGTAGGCCTCCCTTTCCTGAGTGGATGCTGTGGCTTCATCACCAGTTTGAGTGTTAGCTTTGCCTGCTACTGCATCCTATTAGATCCCTGCCTCAAAGCCCCAAGTTCTCTGTTCCAAAATTACTAGATGCTCTGGAAAAAGCTGTAATATAGGTACTAGAAACTTGCCAGCAGCTGTCACAATAGATGAAGCCAGAATCTGGCAGATGCAGCAATCTGTATAGGAGGGAAGAGACCCATTTCCAGTGGAATCCAACTCCTATAAGCAACCCAGGTTGCTAGCAGTGGGGTTTAGAGTCTGAGAACTACTGCAGCTACTGTGGTCTTGTCTCCTAACTTCTTCTCAGGGAGTAATGTGGATTATGGATAGTCCCAACCTACAAAAGCCACTTTATGCCATAGAATCCCCAGCCTGCCCTGGTAAAATTTGGTGTTTGACTTCAGCTCAGTTCATATCCATAAAGCCACAGAGCAGCTCCTTGGAGACTTGCCCTTAGGGGAAGTCTCTGAAAAAAACCAGCAGTGCTGGAAAGAGGCTTCCTTTGCATTGCTGGATACGCTCCAGGGAATTATGCACAGAAAATTCAAAATTATGTGCTGAGTCCCAGGGGCTGCATATGGCAGTCACGCTGGCCTGGCCTGTTGGTGTGCACCTTTGGATCAGATGGGGCTGGCAGCACTTCAGGCAAGAGCTGTGTGTCATGGGGCTAGGCAGGCTCCGTGGCTCCACATGGGGCTTCCAGTGGGAAGCCACGCATTGAAGCAGAGTTGTGTGCCGTCAGGCTGAGCTGGCTTTGTGCCTGTGTGTGGCTTCCCGCTGGAGTGCTGGAAGCTCCACATGGAGGAACAGAGCTGGCCCAATGACACGCAGCTCCCACCTGCAATGCTGTGAGCCCCACATGCTGGCAGAGCTGGTCTGGTCCAGGTTGAAGGTGTTCACCAGCAGGCCATCTGGTCTGGCTCCATGTCACCATGTGCAGCCACCTGGACTCAGCCAGAGCCACGTGCCACCAGGATGCTCTGCCTGCCACAGCCATGAATGCCCTGAGGGCAAACTGCCTGCTGCTGCTGTTGCCTCCACTGGCAGCAGAGGCTGTGCACCATTGTGGGGAAGAGGGGCATGTGGTTGGGGGTCCCACAACCAACCCCATGCCCACTCCCAAACCCCATGCCCACAGGCAGGAGTTCCCATCGCCACTTACCAGCTGCCCAGTCATGCAGCACATGTGGCTCCCAGCTGAGGTGCCAAGGGCCCTGCGAAGGTGGAGGCACAGAGCCTGCCCAAGTTAAATTATGCGCAGTCCTACACGTTATGTGCAAAATAGCACCAGCGCATATTTATGCCATTCCCTGGGATGTAGCTAGACCTGAGCAGTTATCAGACCCAGCCCTGAAAGCATATTTCAGGCCAGCCCCGAAATCACATCCTTCACAATGGGCAGGGCCAGAAGGACAAAGTCTATACCAGTGGTTCTCCACCTATTTTCTGTAGCAGGTCAGGCTTGCAGCTCTCAATGTGTTGTGTAGGCCACACCCACAACGTACAGCACGTGCCTCAGTTTTACAAGATGCGTTTCATACACATTGTCCTACCACAAGCTAATGCCAAGAGAAGGTTCTACCTGCAGTCCTGGGCTCCACCAAGAGCAGAAGCCAGTCTTGCTTGATGGAGCCCATTACTGTCAAACAGAAGGGAGAGGCTATGAAAGGCCGGTTCTTGGAGGAATTTAACAACCCCATTCTCCAGTCTGTCAAAGGCAGAAACTTTCTGTAGAAACTGATGACCGGTCTCCCTATCCCCCAGACTAAACATCCCAACATTTAGGCGAAGCTATTCCCCAATTTACCAATCCCATGGAAGTCAAACAAATAAAGGCCCAGCCCAGCTGGAACCGAAGCAGGGCCAGAGGGCTGGTGGAGGGGACTCCTAGCCCTGAGCCAGCAGGGCAGTTGGACCACTTTCAACGCTAGGTGCATGTGGCTGTAGGGGAAAGGATCAGGGCCTGCCCAGCTGTTGAGATGCTAGTCTTGGAAGTGGGCTGGCAAAAATGGGCCCTCTCTCCATTTTCTGGAGGAAGAACAAGCTGTTGAGGAAAGCCTGTGAGCTTGCAATTTAGCAACAGTAGATAGTGATGTAACGAAGTATTACACTTGTCCCTAAAGGTAACATGATGGCCACTCACGTGTCTCTCCATGATCTGAAAAGACGCACAAGGGAGGGAGAAAGGTGAACAGCTACCTAGGGGAAGACCGCCCCGCCAGTGAATCAGGCTCCCTGCCAACATTTCCACCCGTAGGAGAGCAGGGCGACCTGGCTGAGGAAAAGAAGCCAAAGGGGACAAAGATTGTTCCCAAGTTCAGACCACACACCTGGCCGAAACCCCCAGAGCACAACTCGGCCTCACTACCACAACACAAAACTCTTCTAAACCACACACCGGGCGGCCCGGTTTTTGCGTCCCGGAACCGGAAGCCCGCCGCCGGTTCCGCATCCTCATTGGCTGCCTGCTGCCAATCCCTGCCCCCCAACACCAACGAGAGAAAAGAGCTCTTCTCCTCTTCCCTCCATCCTCCTTGCGGCTTTACTGTGCTTCCTGGCGCGGGGCATGCCGGGAGCTGAGGGAGGGGTCAGCTCAGTTCCCGGCGGGCTTCGCGCGCCCTAAGGGAGCTTTCTGCTTCCGGTGCAGAGCGGCAGGTCGGGCCGGGGTGAGAGAGCGGAAAGCGGAGCATCGGTTCGGGCCAGGTACACAGGTTGGGCTGGGAGCACAGGGCGGGGAGCAGAGCGGGCTGGGTGGGGGGCCGGAGCGGTGTTCAGGCCGGGCGTGAGGGTACTTCCGTCAAACCTGCCAGAGGAGTTGGCCCCCAGACACCGAAATCTCCCTCCACCCGCGCCGACCGGGGCAGGGAGGGCCGGGCCGGGCCGGGCCGAAGGCTCCAGGCAGCTGCTCTGTCGTGGCGGGAGTGAGTCTCACTGGAGCCTTTCGTCCCTTCTGCAGCGTTTGCCAGCGATTGGGATCGGGATCACGCTTGTGGAAGCGGTGCCATGTCCCTGCCCGAGTGGCACATCGCAGTGAAGCTGGCGGACCAGCCCTTGGCCCCCAAATCCATCTTGCGGCTCCCAGAGGCAGAGCTGGGCGAGTGCCCGTTGGGCGGGTGCAGCATCTCCTACCTGAAGCAGCTGATCACTGGAAAGCTGCAAGAGTCCGTCCCAGACCCTGAGCTCATCGGTGAGTCCCGGCAGCACTGGGGGCACAGTCAATTTTACATGGGGCACTTTCAGCTGAAGTGCTTCTGGCTCCAAGCAGCTGGCTGAAGTTGCTACTAGCTGTTTCTCAGCTGCTCCCTTCCACCCCGTGTTTCAGTAGTGGACCTTGCCGTCCTTCTGAGAGAGGCTGCGAGCGTTTTGGAGGATAGGAACAGGGTTCGGATGGAAAGGTTGGGCAGCAGGGTGAAGCTCAGCACAGACAAATGGAAGGTGCTGCATGTACGGTGGAATAATTAGACACAAATTTAACATGGTGGGGTCATTAGCTGGGTGACAGCACGGCTGAGAAGCATGTAGTGGTTTTGGTGGATGGCTCAAGGCAAGTCAGCAGTGTCCTGCAGTCACAGAAAAGCAGTGTTGCCAGCTCTCATGATTTTTGGCTTTGTTCTTAAAGTCTGTGCTTTGGGAGTGTGAAAAAATATAGCTCTTTTATATTTATATTGATAAAAAGAAAAAGTTATGTTTTTTACATTCCCAAAACATAGACTTTAAAAATAAAGTAAAAAATCAGGGGAGTTGGCAATACTGGAAAAGTAGATGCAGTTTGGGGCTGCATTAACAGGTGTATTAGGTATGAAGCAAGAGAGGTAATAGTCTCACTCTGCTCAGCACTGATTAGGCCTCACCTAGATTATTGTTTACAGTTTGTGCTTTGTATTTTAAAAAGGAGGTGGAGAAGTTAAGAGGAGTCCAGAGGTGGGCATAACAAACGATAAATAAATGGTTCAGAAGGCAGGTTGTGTGAGGAGAGATTGAGAAAATCAGGCTTGTTTAGATTGGCGAAAAGGCAGGTAATATGGGGATGTGATGACACTCTTCAGATATCTGAAAGACTGTCATAACAAAGAGGAAAAGCAACTCTTCTCCTTGGCTGCAGAGAGCAGAAGGTAAAGCAATGACTTCAACTTGCAGCAAAGCAGATGGACATTAGGTCTCAGAAATGGATATTGTATCTTGGAGGGGAGGGCGTGGGGAAACTTCTTGACTGGTTGAGCAGTGAAGCAATGGAATAGATAGTCCAGGGAAGTGGTGAAGTCGCCTTCAGTGGAGGCTTTCAAGAGGAGGCCCAATAACCATTGGTCAGGGATTATTCAGGAGCGACCTTCCTGCATTTCCACAGGTGTTTGGACCAAGTGACCTTTGAGGGCCCTACTGACTCTATAAATCTGAGATTCTATGTATAGTATATAACTTGAGTATTGTGCTGAAAAGGCATCGTGCAAGTGTGAATCATAATTAGGACTTCAGTCTTCTTTATTTTCTAGGCATGTTCATATCTAACTGTGAAGAAGTTCTTCCTAATGTCCAGTCTAAATCTGCTCTCTGCTAGCTTATGGCCATTATTTCTTGTGACCCCCAGGGGCGCCTTGGTGAGTAAAACCTCACCAATTCCCTTCTGTGCCTCCATAATGAACTTATAGGCAACCACAAGGTCACTTCTCAGCCTTCTCTTGCAGAGGCTGAAGAGGTCCAGGTAACCTCATAGGGCTTGGCCTGCACACCCTTAACCATACGAGTGGCCCTTCTCTGGACCAGGTTATCCACATCCCTCTTGAAGTGTGACACCCAAAACTGCACACAGTATTCCAACTGCGGTCTGACCAGCGCCCGATAGAGGGGAAGTATCACCTCCTTGGTTCTGTTTGACATGCATCTGCTGATACATGGTAAAGTGCAGTTAGCTTTGCTGATGACTTCATCACACTGCCATCTCACATTCATCTTGGAGTCCTCTAGGACTCTGAGATTCCTTTCCGCTTCCATGCTGCCGAGCAGATCATTTCCTAGGCATTAGGTGTGCTTGACGTTTTTCCTCCCTAGATGCAGCACTTTGCATTTCTCCTTGTTAAATCGCATTCTATTGTTTTCTGCCCATATATCCAACCTGTCCAGGTCTCCCTGTAGTTGTTCCCTGCCCTCCAGTTTGTCCACTTCTCCCCACAGTTTTGTATCATCCGCAACCTTGGACAGAGTACACTTCACTGCCTTGGCCAAATCACTCATGAAGACATTGAAGAATATCGGTCCAAGGCCTGAGCCCTGTGGGAGCCCACATCCTTTCGGGCTGATATCAACCCGTCCACCACCACTCTGCATACTACCCTCTAGCCAATTTGCCACCCACCGGACTGTGTAATCATCCAAGTCCCAGCCTCTTAATCTGTTCACCAGTATAGGATGGGATACCATATTGAAAGCCTTCCTGAAGTCTAAGTAAATGATATCTACACCTACTCCTGTGTCCAGGTGTTTTGTAACCTGGTCATAAAGAGACTAGATTAGTCAGGCATGATCTACCTGTTATGAATCTGTGCTGGTTTCCCCTCAGTGTAATTTTTCCTGCTGGGCTCTCACATATATGTGCCTTAATAATCTTTTCAGAGACTTTTTACCAAGGATGGAGGTGAGACTGACTGGCCTGTATTTGCTTAGATCCTCCTTCCTCCCCTTCTTCAGAATAGGGACCGCATTGGCCCTTTTCCAGTCCTCCGGGACCTGTTTGTAACAAGTCTTTCTGAAATGACTTCCAGGAAAGATCTGTTCTGCTATGACAATTGTTTTGTATTTGCCATAAGTAGAATGGTGTTTCTCTGGCAGGGTGCGCAGCTAGGCTTATGGTAACCTATGTTTAGTGGTTTCTTGTTTTGAAATATGTCTGTGACTAGGCAGGTGAATTGCTTGGAGATCACAGTATCCTAGAAAAGTAGGGCTGGAAGGGTCCTCAGTATGCTGCCTAGTCCAGCCTCCTGCTCAAGGCAGGATCATCCATGTTTAAACTATCCCATGTAGAATTTTCTGTAACACAGTTAACTTCCAGTGGCAGAGACTCCACAACATCTCTTGGTGGTCTGTTCCAGTACCTAACAACTCTGAGTCAGAAAGATTTTCATAATATCCAATCCTTACTATATGCTGTATTATGTGATAGGCTGAGGACATCACTGTAATTCATCATACATCCTCTGTCTTTGGTCCCTTAGGGGCCTTATGGCTTGATTGTTATGGGAGCAGACTGTTATAATTCTATTATGTCTTGCTCAGATCTGATCTATTGTGGTCGCAAGCTGAGGGATGACCAGACGCTTGACTTCTATGGTATCCAGTCAGGCTCCACAGTTCATGTTCTACGCAAGTCATGGCCTGAGCCAGATCAGAAAGCAGGTGAGTGAGTGATTAACCCAGATTAACCCATCAGAACTTTTCAAAGTGTGTGTGCTATGGATCCTTTATAGTTGTAGTGAGGTCAGGTTCTTCTGCTTGAGTTTCTTTTCTAGGATTGCAGGGGAGTCATTGAGGAGAGGTGACTCCCTTGGGGTTGATCTGGGAGTCTTGTGCTGAATTCTCTAGACTCTAGGTAAGGTTGGGGAGCTTTCACTTTGTGATGCCTGATGTGGAAGGAGCCTTGTGATCACAGCTCACTGAAGGGGGCTCTATTTCACTGATTGTCAAGGATCACTATCAGATCCATGCTTCCCCCACCCCCCCAATCTTTTTTTTCTGCTTGTTGGGTGCCTTCTGCACTGAACATCAGATTGGGTGCCACTGGAATTAGAGACTTGGGAATCCAAGACAAACGTCTTGAGATTCTCCTACCTTGTGCTGCTCTGTCAAGCAGGTTTTGGCTTTCTTGGGGGACAGAAAACAGAAGCTTTGGTGAGATACTGCAGTTCCAGTCTGCCTGTCTGTGTTGATTCCACTGACAGGTCTTCAAGATGCTGGGAAACAAGGAATCCTTGGACCAGATCGTCGTGGCTACTCCTGGCCTCAGCAGTGACCCCATTGCTTTGGGTGAGTTTAGATATGGCTAAAGAGACCTGAAAACTGCTGTAGATAGGTCTGAGATCGCTTCAATCAAAAGTCATGCTCCAAGGATAGCAGAAGTCAGTTGCCACAGCAGGTGTTCATTTTTGAGGAAGAAGGGATCTGTGTGTGCACACAAGTCAGATTTTACTCCTGCAGTTTCTGTTGTTGGTAGCCAAGCTAGACTGGGAACTTCTGGGAAGATGTTGGGTTTGAGGAGCAGGGCTGGTACATAAGGAAGGATGCAGTGGGGAAGAGGTGTGTAGTAAGTGATTCTCCTTAGCACCTGCCCTTTCCAAGTGCTACAGAGGTGCAGTTTAAAGCTAACCCAGGCTTGTCTTGGCTTGGCCTGGTGAGCTAGCAGCATGCAATCACAGAAGAGTAAGACTGGAAGGGACCTCCAGAGTTCATTTAGTGAAACTCCCTGCTTGAGGCAGGATCATTCCTAACCAAACCATCCTGTACAAACCCATTGTCTAACCATTACCATGTGGGAAACCCTAAAATGATGTTGCCTCTCCCAGTCCAGAGCCTTTTAGTGCGGACAGCTCTGAAGAGGCAGAAATTTAGCTTTGTCACAGTGCTTTACAATAGCCACTGATATGTTCAAACAGTTGTGTGGAGTTAGCTGAGAGAGTTTGTTATTTTGGCAGGTGGGGGTTGTGGGTCTCGTAAAGAGGAAGCCGTGGCCTTAAAACAAAAAAAAAGCACTAATGGAGGTATATTAAGCATTGATGCCTTCTGGAAGCTTCTGTGATCTATTCCTGTCCATAATGTAAAGTGGCAACAGGAACTGAGTGATTTCTGCTTGTACCTTGTCCTTGGATTGCTTGTCCCGTCTTGTGTCCTGTTTCTGATTCAACCCATTTCCTGGTTTCTTACAGGAGTTTTGCAGGACAAGGATCTTTTTTCTGTTTTTGCAGACCCAAATATGCTGGACACGTAAGTTCTGGATGCCAGAGGCTGAGTGTGAGTCACCATGTAACCGAGCATAGTCTGCATTGTCACTCAGATTATTTCTCTTTAGGATGTATCTGTGTGTTACTTCAGCTCCAGTTCCCCTCTCGTCTTCCAACCTCAGCTCTTTGTTATAGGAGCCTTAGAAAAGACGGAGCTGACATGTGCCTTGGGGTCTGTCATAATAATTCAAGGGTTTTGCAGTGGGAAGAGAATCGGTCACTGCTATATCCGAGATTCAAATCCAGTCTTGCTTGGCAGTGCCTGAAAGTGTTCACCATCTAATTGTTGCTTAGTGGTCTGGCTGAAATAGATTGGAAAGTGTTGTTAGGGGAAGAGTGGAGGCCATTTGGTCCTAAGGGGGAGGATGTCCACATCAGAGAACCCACCCTAGAACGGTTTCTCAGTGGCCCCTCATGTTTTTGGTACCAGCAAATGCTAGGATTGGGTGGGCTTTGTTGAGGAAACTGCCTTCTTTCTGGTAGAGAATGGGTTTCTGTGGTATGAGGCTGGTCCACAGGGGGCAGTGTGGGCCAGACTTGATTTATGAGTAAAGAGAGGACTCCAATCAGCCCTTAGGGCTGTCAAACCTGATATCTCCCCTAGATCTGGGAACCCTTGAGTTAAGTCTAGCAAGTGATTTGTGAACATGCCTCTATATCTATTTGACCAATTTGATTAGGCAGGTTACATCATCATGCTGCCAGAGCAGAGATCTGTGATGGTGAAGAGACAGCCTGCCAGGACTCTTGAGAGCAGCCACATAGGCTGTGCCAGCTTGCAGCCCTGAGGTGCCACTTCTGTGTTTCCTCCTTCTAGGCTAATCCCAACTCACCCTGCCCTCGTGAATGCCATTATCCTAGTTCTGCACTCGGTAGCAGGCAGCACACCTTTGCCAGCTCCAGAGACCTCGTCGCGTAGCATGCCCTCCAGTTCCTACAGGGATATGCCAGGTGAGTTCACTTCTAAACCACTCAGACATAAGGGAATATGTAGAGACGGCAGAACGTGCGGGAGATGTGGCAGATATGGAGTCTTCCCCAGGCTGGGCTTGGCTTATTGAATCAGTAACACTCACGTGCACACACAGTTGCATGCATCAGGCATTGATATTTGCACCTCTACTGAGTTGTGAATGCCTTTAAAGTCTCTATCAGCCAATTAGATAGCAGTAAAGGGGTTTCTGGGTATGTCTGACCTGCATTACTTGTAGATCTTGCCTCAGATTGAAGCTTTTTCTCTAGATCAGTCTTTCTTAACCCTCTTAGACTTGAGGGCCTCCCTTGGAAAGTGCCAGCTCTTAGTTTTGGCTCATTTTTTGACCACAGGGAAATACTAGAGCAATTCTTCTGTTGCAGAGAACTCAGAATGACCACGACAGCACAGAATGATTTTAACACTGTGAATTCCTATTTGAAATCTCTGGGTCTATCTTTATGAATCTTGTTTGTACATCTAACAGTCCTAACATTGTGTGGCACCCCATGGAACCTGTAAAAGGATCTTGAGGCCCACTAGGGTGTCACAGCACCCCTGGTTCAGAGTTGCTACTCTAGGTAAATAGGAACCCTTCAAAGTAATCTGAGGGTGCTGCAGAAAGGGGTGCTGATCCTCCATGAGGTGGTGCTCTTCCCCAGCTATTGGAGCTGAGGAAGAGGCTCCAGGGCTCATCAGAAACGGTGCTGAAGACTATATCTATTGTCTCATCCAAGAGATGCAATCTTTTTCTCATGTGAGAGGATTAAATAATCCCATGGTACTTTGTTGAAAGAGTAGGGCTTAGCTCCATAGTTCTGACCAAATTCCAGTTTGTGGTTATTCTGCCTCCCTGCATTCTTGCTGCAATTTCAGTAGACGTAATTCCTCATTCCCACTTGCAAGTGCTGGAAAGCATTACTGGCCTGTCATGTTCGGAGCAATAAAGAGCTGAGGAATCTGGACTGTAGTATGGAATCCAGAGTTCAGAGATAGATACCTGTGCTCCCTACACAAAGCATGGGAAGAGTGAGGGAGCTCAGACAGATTCAAAAATACCTGTGCTTCAAGGTGGCAGCTGTCCAGAGCAAGTTGTTCAGCAGTAGTGTGTACAGGACTGTCTTAACCCAGGAGTTCTCAAACTTTGTTCTACTGCAACCCCGAGTGCTGGATGGCAGCAGTGGGGGATGGGGAACTCGCACATGACAGCCACTGCTGCCATCCACCACTCCACACCGCTGCCGCATGCCACTTCCCCGTGCTGTTGCAGTATCCCCTGGGAAGTTTGTGGCCCCTCCTTAAGTTGGTCACGACTCACAGTTTGAAAACCCCTATCTTAACCTAATTTTTCCAGAGCCTAGTACTGCACATGGTTGTTTTCATTCACTTGGGCATTGCAGCCTGCCTGCTTCCCTGTGAAGGTATGCCAACAGCCATTCTTGGAAACAGTAAGCCTGGCTGCATTCTTCTTTTTCAAACATATCTAAATGTAAAAGAGGAGCAGGAAAAAAATATCCATGCTTTCTTCATTATATAATGTCCTGTTGTATAATAGTGAGGCATTATATAAAAGATAGCAAGTAGAAGGACTGTGGTTTAATTCCTTCTAAAGCCTAAGGGAACCCAAATCTGAATATCCCATTCTGTATCCTAGAGTGTCCTAACCACTGGGATATTGCTTGGGGTTAGGGGCACATCCCAACCCTCCTGTTGAAGATAGGCCACTGAATGAAAAAGAACTGAAGACTCTTGAATTTTTCTGGATCTCACCTTTGGATTTGTGTGTCTCAGTTCTGGTTAAGTTCTTTATTGCATCTCACCCATGATGGCTGCTACATTTCTGCTTGGAGGGCAAGCAGGCCATCTTTGGAAGACATAAAGTGCTGGTATGTTTCCTAAATGAAACCATATGGCATTTGTAGCACCAAACCATGCAATAGCCTGATTTTAAATACCCGAATGCAAAGGGTGGGGTGGGAGGAATCTAATAGTCTCTGCTGTAGGAGGAAATGGAATCTGAGATTTTGAATCATCTCTGGCTTTGAGAGTTTCCTCCACTTTCATTTATTCTCTTTCTGGGGCAGGTGGCTTTCTGTTTGAGGGTCTCTCTGATGATGAAGACGACTTTCATCAGGTAAGGTTAGCAGGGAACAGAGTGTAATTTTGGGAAGTGGTCATCTCTACAGGAGTAATAAACATCAGAAAGCTTGGAACATCTGGTCTGAATGGTTTTGCAGTTGAAAGCATTGAATTAGGACTAACGGAAACTCAATCTGATTCCTGGCTCTGCCACAGACCCCTTCTCTGACTTGAGACTAGCTACTTCATCTCCCTATGCTTCAGTTTCCTGTCTGTACCCTGGCTCTGGGAGCCCTTTCTATCTCTTAGGACTATAATGAAAGTAATGATTGTGTGGTACTCGGATATTCTAGTGCTAGGGAGTCGCATAAATGTCTAGGAGGGATCCCATGGGAACGGCATTATGCATTATATCAGCCCCCAGAATCCCATATGTAAAAATGGAATGTACTTTACATGCTGCAAAGAAAAATACTGTAATAAACAATGAATACAATATGTAAGAAAGCTCAGAAAAACCTATAATCTTACAAAAGCTAAATCCTCAGACTCTTCAAGAGATTCTTCCATGAATTAGCAAAGTTTTTAAAACATTGCATACTTCATTCCCTGAGATGAGCATCTTCACATTGATCACTATTGTCAAGGATGCTTGTGAGATCTTCTTAACTTCCCACATCTTCCTGTCCGTGTCCACTAGCAGTCCTAGTTACTTTGGAAAATACACTGGGTAAATTCTTCTCTTGTTTGCCTGTGTCTGGAAACATCATCCTTGTGTGACATCTGGTCCCTGACTTGTATCTGTCTGTAGCACAAAACCTGCCCAGTGAAAAGAGCAATCATATTTTTTCACATTTTGTTAGGCTTTGTTGAGCCTATGTAGCCATGGGTGGATCTAGGATTTTGAAAAGTGGGCTGCAGCTATTGTGGTGCATCCATCATATAACACAATATACCTTCTCCAGTTAAAAAAGAAACTAGAAGCTTTACTAATAAGAAGGAGCCTAGAGCTATATTATTCAATTTAAAATTGAAGGACCTGTCGTGTCCCGTCCCCCCCCCCCACCGCACCTGCGAAAAAACCCCCAAAACAAACTTTACTGGAATGTGCTTTAATTTTCTATATTGCTTATTATATGTAAAAACATGACAGACTAGATAAAAATAATCCAAAGCTGTTGTTTCATTAGTCCTAGAATCACTGTATTTAAAAGTGCATCTCTCTTCCAGATTCGCAAAACAAAATCAAGCCTTCTTGAACATCTAGGCAGTACTTCAAATGCTTCACTGAAAGTGATTTCCACACCGGAATTAACATACACCTGAGTTAATATTCCCTTCCCTCAACCCCCAGTTAGTGTTTTTAGCTAGACTTTAAAAAAACAATTTGCAGGGCTGTGAAATGGGAGCTACATTGGCAGACAGCAACATTGCAGGAGCAAAGATAACTGGAGTAGTGGAATTATTAAAGACAGAAGGAGGGTCATTCACACCTTTGGAATAAAGAGTTTAGAAGGAATCAAGCAAATAATAATGAGCTATTATATCAGTGAACAGTTTCACTGCTGCTTGAATCAAAGTGCTGCTGCCCTTGTCAGGCAGTTGCCTTTAGACTCTGGATAGACCACGAATTAAATGGGGGTATAAGTGCACCAGTATACCGCCCACCCCCATTGGGTCTGTCCCTGAATGTAGCACATCTAAAAGTGTTAGTTATCTTCCTTCCGTTCCCCCCCACCCAATTTTGTTGCCTCTTGCCTCTGAATTAGCATCTGAATCTGAGATTACCAAAGCTAGGTTGTACAGATGATTATGTCGTTTTAAGACTTTCAGTGACTCCCTGGTTCTATGGTTAAATAACTGCTATAGTGTTCGGGGGCAGGAAAATCAGTTTTAGATTGTTCAGTCTTTCAGAAGTGTCACCTGAATGGCACTGCATTTATTAACAGGTAGACCATAGCAGGGGTCCTGGCTGGACCCAGCTCCCTGCCACAGATCTGTGCCCCCAGGAGAGATCACGCTACCTCTACTTCCCTTGCTGCAGCTACCTAGCCTCTCTACAGTGATGATAAATGCAGGCAGAAAAGATCAGCAGGGAGGGCTGCTGAGAACTGTGCTGCAGAGGGGATGGGTAACTCGGTGGAGCTTGGTACCACCCTGTGCTCTATGCTACCCAGGTCTGATTTTTCTCAGGCATAATCCAACCTTTTCTCAGGCCAGATCCAGCTGTGGGGCCTAGATTGCAGACTGCTGGGATATTGCATTACTGTTTCACGTTGTGGTTGAAATCTCTCAGCCAATCTAGAAAAATATCCCCAGCCATCTGTGATGGCTTTAGTCTAGTTGGGGATGGTCTTGCTTTGAGCAGGGGGTTGGACTAGATGATCTCCTGAGGTTCCTTCCAACCCTAATTTTCTATGAGTCTTGGCCCTATAAGACTGGTAAGCTGTTTTTTCTAATCGGACATCTGGGTTCTTTACTTTTGTTAGCATCATATAATTCTTATTTGTTCCTTCACGTTTGAGACCACCAGCACAGTCAGTCTGTCCTTTGTCTCTTTATGGATGCTGATGCCATCTGATTTAAAGATCAATGATGCATTTGGAAGAGCTCTGTAGTAAATGCTGGTCTCTTCCATGTTGTTGCTTGTCTTTTGGATTTGTGTATTTTGAGAATGTTGGGTAGAACATTGGCAGGCTAATCTTTGGCACTAGGTCAGCAGCTTGCTCTTCCATGTGACCTTTTAATGGAGATGCTGTTGTGTTCCTTCCAACAAGAAAGCCATCTTTTCATTGGGGTGAGGACTTAGTGTAGGTTCCAAGTGAAATCTTTCCAGTTATTCTTCTAGCCTTTGTCCACATGTGGGAATGTCTTTGGCTTTTCCACTTGTAAATGAGAACTGTGCCAAAGTTGTCTCAGAGCCTGCAGCTTTGCCTTTTGTCTGATATTTTCAGGAAGGATTTGCATTTGTCTCATACTTGCTGATTTATTTCAACCCATCTGGCTGCTGTTCTTAATAGCTGTGTCTAAGCTATCTTTGTCTGGGATAATTTTTCATCCAGGATCTTCATAACTTGGAACTTTCCTCTGGTGAACAAATTAATTCCCTTTCTCTTAGAGATGCTGCTGACTGAGTGCTCTGATATGACTGATGCCTTACTCAGCTTAATCTTTGTGATGTCTAATTAACCTGTCCTTGGTTTCCTTTTACCTAGTTTTGACTTATGCAGTATTCCAAGAGTTGCTTTGCAAATAACCAGGCAAAATTCAGTTGAATAGATAGCAAAAGTTTCATATTGCTGACAAGGTGTTCATAATCAGGATTCAATAAAATAGAATCTACCTCCTGGGTGAGGTGGAGGTCCTGCACACAGTGTGAGAACCTCCATGAGCAGCTTGTTTTGGCTGTCTGCTCCTCCCAGCAGATACCTGGATAGTTTAGATCTCCCATGACCACCGCCTCTCGTCTGTGTGGCATCTGCTAGCTGCCTAGAGAATACATTGTCTAGCTCTTGATCCTGATGAGAAGGCCTGTAGTAGACCCCACAACCAAGTCCTTTTCCCCTGGTCCCCCCATGGATCCTGACCCACAATGCCTCAGTGTTCCCCTCCTCCACACCTGCCTTAATGGTGGAAGCTGTATACTGCTCCTTAACATAGAGTGCTACCCCCCACCACCTTTTTTTCCCCACTCTGTCACACCTACATACCCTATAACCCTCAATGCCTACTGCCCAGTCGTGTGTAGAATCCCACCATGTCTTGGTTAGTCCGACTAGGTCACACTGAGTGCTAGCAAACAAGAGTGCAAGCTCCTCCTGCTCATTCCCCATACTCCTGGCATTTGTATAAAGACATTTTAGTCCCCCAAAGCGGGCTCTTGGTGCCCCTGTGCCTTGATGGCGTGTGTTCCCTTTATTACTTACCTGGTGTGGTCTGGTGCCTTGTTTATGGCTTACTAACCCTGGGCTCTCTTCGACCACCGGTTCCCTGACCTCTGTCGAGCCTAGTTTAAAGCTCTTTGGAGGAGATCAGCCAACCTGCGGGTGAACAAATGCTTACCTCTGGGAGAGAGATGAAAATCATCATCTCCCAGGAACCCTCCTCCCTGGAAGTGGGATGGAAGAAAATACAACCTGTGCTCCAGTCTTCTTGAGGCTGTCTCCCAGTTCATGGAAGTCCTTCATGATGTGGTCAGGGCTGGTCCTAGCCGCATTGCTGGTTCCCACATGAATGAGGACCATGGGGTAGTAGTCAGAGGGCTTAATGAGACCAGGAATTGTCTCAGTGATGTCCCTGATCTTAGCTCCAGGCATGCAGGAAACTTCTCTCACCATAGGATCTGGTTGACAGATCCGCCTCTCTGTGCCTCTTGGGATCGAGTTGCCCACCACAATCACTCGGCATTTCTTCTTCTGCCTGGGCAGTGATCCCCCTCAGCCTGCCCAGTAGGGGCTACAGGGATCACCTCCTCTGCATGAAAATGCTCCTCTGTCTCCTCCACAGTTGTCAGGGCCTCATATCTGTTCCCTACACACAATGGGAAAGCAGACATCAGGCTCTGCCACCTGGATCCAGAAGTGACTGTCCTTCACTCCCCTGCTGCAGACTCCTCATGTGGAGTTTCACCCGTGAGCATTTGGAGCTGTAAGGAATGGAAATACCTGTCAATCACAGCCTTATCATCCCTGATCCACCTTGGCCCTGCTCACTGTCTCCTGGAGTTCCCTCGCTTCCCTAAGGCCCAAAGGTGGGCACACGAGGGACAGGCGAGGCGCAGCAGACCCGATGGCAGGGTCACTGCCAGACCACCGCTGCAGACGGGGGCAGGACTGTGTCTGAGTGGACACCTCAGAGGAACCAGGGGTGGGCAGTGCCATCTGAGCTGCAGCTGCCTCCCGTACTCTTACTTTAGCTGCTCTTACCTTAGTTGCTGAGCTTTGAGTCCTCATTGCTCTTGCTAGTTGCTCCTTCTTGTCGCTTACTCTTTGTGCACCTGCCTCATGCAGATGCAGGCACGCCCTTACAGACCGTGCCTGTTTGCGCTCTCTGTTTGCGTGTGGCTCCCTGCCTAGCTTACCAAAGAGGCATCCCCTCTGGATCCTCTGCAGCTGTGACAGCTCCTGCTCCACTTACCTTCAGGGGAGGGGGAGGGTCATCTGCTGCCCCTGCTGTTGCTTTTCAGCCTCTGCTGCCTCAGGTACATTGCAGGGGGCACATATGTGCTGAGAGTCAGCACGTGTGCCCAGTCAGCTTCCTTTCCCTCCTACTGTACCCAACTGAGTTTTGATGGCAGCTCCAAGCATCAGGTCACTGGAATCCCAAGTACCTGAGTTTCAATGAAACACAAACACTAACAGATGAATTTTCTTTTGTTGTGACAGAGCACAAGGTCTACACCATCCAGCAGCACTTCAGGGTCTCGCCCAGCGTCTCTTGGCTACACTGGGGCTGCTGGACCCCGACCCATCACACAGAGCGAACTGGCTACAGCACTGGCCCTGGCTAGTACCCCAGAGAGCAGTTCCCACACTCCCACTCCTGGGACCCAGGTATGGTAACAGCACAATGTCTAGGAGCTCCTCTTGCCTGCATAAATTGTATGGAGGTACTGATCCTTAATAGCCAATCACTGCTCAGGTCTGTGGACCAGTGCTGTGCTGTACCATTGGGAGTCTATGAGATGTATGTTAGGGGGAAGGGGGCTGTGGTTTGGGCAGAAGAGGCATTGCTGTGGAGCTACAATTAGAACTGTGGGTGGATCACAGCAGCATGATCTCCTTTCTTCCAGGGTCACTCATCGGGAACCTCTCCAATGTCCTCCAGTGTCCAATCGGGAACCCCCATCACCAATGATCTCTTCAGCCAAGCCCTACAACATGCCCTGCAGGCCTCCGGGCAGCCTAGCCTTCAGGTCAGTAGCCTACTTCTTCATTTCTTGGTTCTGTGACCTACTTCTGATTCTCCACCTTAATTGTGTTGACTGTGGCAGGACTAGGATTTGTCACTTGCAGCCTGCACCTGGAGAAGGGCATGGTGGAAGATGTCTCCCTGGCTAAGTAAAGCCCCCAGTAGATGATGCAATAGGGAACAATGCAGGTGCTCTGGATATTTGGCAGAGGTTGTCCTTAAAGTGTATTGGGTAGGATAAATGGGTGATGAGGAGCTCTCAGCAGGAGGTATTTTAGATTCCATGGTGATGGGAATGGAGGTATACCTTGTTTGGCTAACAGACACAGCAGGGAAATTGTGGCATTAGATTGGGTAAAGAACCCTCTGATTTCTTGGATGCTGTCAGATCCCCATAGTGGTTTTTGTTCTCTTCCTGCAGAGCCAGTGGCAGCCACAGCTGCAGCAGCTGCGAGACATGGGCATACACGATGATGAGTTAAGTCTCCGAGCCCTGCAAGCCACTGGAGGGGACATCCAGGCTGCCTTGGAACTCATATTTGCTGGAGGGGCTCCTTAACACTTCTTGTGAGAGGTCAGAAAGGTGCGTTTCAGCAGTACTGTGAAGTTAGGCCAGCTGTGAGTCTCTGGATTCTGATTCCCAGCACAGTGACTGGTCCCTATGAAACACGTAACCAGAACTGAACTCTCTTCTTTTGCACTGCGCAGTTTGTGGGTCTTTCTCCTTTTTTGTTGGAATGTGGCTTTATGACTGAGAAGTTGCTGCACTGCTATGGGACAGGAATGCTGATTTGACCACTAAGGGCAGCTTTTCCAATTGCAATGAACCCCTCAGCTGTAGTATCCATAAACGAGATGTCTGGATCTAATAATAGAACAGGCCAATACCTCCTCTGAGCCAGAGAAGGTTGCTAAGCTTCAGATGTAACCTAGAGGCATCTGCTAACTCTTCCCCTACTTGCAGTTATGTTCCTTCCAACCTACAAGCTTCAGTCTTTTTTATTTTACCAATGTGGTTCAGAAGTGTTTGAGTGTAATAAAGTTGTTCCTCTCCATTTGCCTGGTGTTTGAGTTGTGATCCAGTACATTTCAGACTTAGCCCGGTTAGTACTGGCCTTCAAGAAAATACCGTGCTGTTCTAGGACATGTGGTTAAGATTTGCATGGTGTAATCTTTTCATGGAGCCAATATTGAACCCATGTCACCAGTCAGTGGGAGAGGAATTGTCTTCAATGTGGTGTTCAGATATGGTCCTGCTCATTTTACTGCTGTTGAAAATTTAAAGATCTTCTCATAATATCCTAATCTTCAACTTCAAAACACTTTGAGGGCACGCTCTCTTACCTTGTTTTCTTTCCCCCATCAGCACTATTGGAATGGCTGTCATATTCCACCCCAGCAAAAAGGAAAGCAAAATGAATGAGAGCAGCTAACGAGAAATGTAGCTCCAGTTAACTCTGCTCTGATGACTGATCACTAATATTCCACAAAGTCTAAAGCAAAAGATTCCCTTTCTGTTAGAGATCCATTTTCCATTAGCTTTGGGGAATTGGGAATTGTGGAAATTCATGATAACTTGGTCTTGGTTATTGTCTCTGAATGGTGCCTAGCCACCACAGAGTGACAATAAAGATATGGTTAAACAATGGTTTGGCTAAGCCACATCTTTAGTCAGAGAACCTCAAAGCACTTCATGATACCCCAGTGAAAAAGGGTATGGTATGGAGTGGATAGTTCAGGCACAGAGAAGCTAAGGGTCTTCTGTAGTAGGTTGCCTATTTGAGATACCCAGGATCTGAATTTTGCAGTCTGAAAGGACTGCCATAGTAATTTAGAGTCAATTGGAGGTATGCATCTCGAGATTAGACACCCAAAGTTGAACACATGGGCCTAAACATTTTATACTGGGTCCTACAGTGAGTTACTAGTGGAGGCAAGAATAGAATATAGGTTGTGCGCCCCCAAGTCCCATGCTATAACCTCCCTTTCCCCCTGGTGAATCCACATCTTCAAAGCACTTCCACCAGCTTTAATCAAGATCATCCTAGATAACATACAGAGCCAAATGTTGGATTTTTCTTTACCATGCAGCATAATGTCCAATGGTTTTTAATCCATTCTAGTTAAATAAATGTCTTTGGAAGAAGGTTTCCTACCACTTACATTGACACAAGATTTCAGTATTGGCCATCTGAAATGGAGTCAGCATTTCCAACTTGATTCCTGGTTGCTACTGAAATGGGTGAAATTTTTCTGGCCTGTATTACACAGGAACCCACACTAGCTGATCTGGCATGAAGAAGTCTAATGACTGCTTCTCCCAGTGCTGTTTTCATTGCTTCATACTCTTTACCTTGCCTTCCTTAGCTGGCATGTAAATAACTCTTTAGTTTTAAGGAAATATTCTTCAGTTCTTCCTCTTTCCTTTTTCAGGGTTCCCTGTCATCTGTAACATCATACAGGTGGTCCCCTGTCAACGAACGTCCAAGTTACGGACATCCATACTTACGAACGAGCTGCCACCGTGGCATCGGTGGTTCATTGGCTCGAGCGTACCCACGCCATTCTGTTCCAGATCATGTGCCGTTAGCGTTGTGTATGTGTTCCAACTTGCATACAAAATCGACTTAAAGACGGTCTCAGGAACGTAACCCGGAGACCGCTTGTATTTCTGTTAAGAAGCCTATAATTGGCTATAGTCATTCCAATTATGACATCTTCAGAGAAACAAGGAGAGGAACTTAATGTGATCTTCCTTTATCCATGAGGTGGCTGTGAAAAGGTAGCTTCTGTGACATCTAAGCCTGTAATTTTTTTTCCAATCTCTCGTTTGCTTTTCTGGCTTTTACTGTTTTTCATGCTTTCAGCTATTTCCTTTGCCCTTTAATGCTAGTTGAGATTCTACCATTCAGATCAGATCTCTTCTCAATTTTTCCTCCCTGAATTTGTAATCTTTCAGACTGCTTCATTTCTCACCCTTCACTGAAGATGAAGGTATGTGCTGTATTTCCTGTTCATGTACATCTGCAGGAAGGGGTACAAAGTAGCATGATTTTTTTTTTTTTTGCCTAAATTGCCTCTCCCTCACCACAGAAATTGGGTACTTAATTCCCATTAGGTTATATCATTTGTTAGTCAAATGCTCATAGACTTGTGTGTTCTATGTCTGGTATTTTTGGGAAGATATTTGAATGTGTGCATCCAGTTAGAGGGATGCAGTGAGTAGTAGCAGCTGTTCAGTTAACCTCTTGGCATCATATCAGGGCTTTTATCTTTAGTCATGTATCAAAGTAAATCAGCCAAGTAGGGTGTTTTGTTTGCATATGCTGATGGTAGGGACAGGCAGAAGGAAATGATGCCTTTGGTAACATTATCAGTTGTTTCCAAATATCACAGCTCTTGTCATTTCTGGGTCCCCATGCTTTGTTACTGAATATTGATGCTGCCCTGTGCTAACCTTGTCCCCTTGGAAAGGGTGGAGCTGAGAGTTTGTCCTTTGTCAGCCTCCCTCGGTCATGCACCATCTTGTTTCCTGGTTCCAGACACACCCAGCAGTGTCATCCAGCAGTCATTTTTGTCCCTGTTCATTTTTCCTTTGGTTCAGAACATCCCAAGGTACACTTCTTTCCAAAGAAGTGAGTAAACTTGGCAGTAACAACCAGCAGCCAAATTTGGAGATGATGCTCTAAAAGGAGAACAGAATGCAGATGTGAAAGCAGCAGAGCACTCCCCCTGCCCCCTTGTAGGCTTCACTTTCAGGGCAGCTTTTCTCTACGCCTCACCACATTGGTTTGCTTAACACCTCCTCCTCCTCTTTCACAATACTAGAGGTCCCTGGTGACATAGGGCAGAAGGTCTGTCTCCAACCAGGTTTCTCATGACTTTATTTCAAGTAGTGAGAGTGCCATGCAGAAACCACCTGCTGTTTTTTCCTTTTTTGGTTGTTCACTACAGTGAATCTAAAATCTTAAAAGTTCATTCTTTCAAGTCTGGTTTCACATAAAAATGAGAAGGGCCATTATTAACAAGAGGAAGAAAGGGGGATTTTTTGTTTTGTTTTGGTTTTTTCCTCCCCCCTTCTCCTGCACTTCTGAATCAACTGTTCCTCTCTTCTACAGTCTGCCATAGAAGGAGCCCCATAGAACTGCTAGTATCACTGGCTCTGCATCTCCCTACTGACCTGGCATGAACCATACATACATCAGGACTGAGTCTGAATGTGTGTGGTAAGAGCACTCCAGCTCTCAGCCCTCTTGTGTTAGCATTGTGCTCTCTTGTCTTGCCTGCAGTGGGCTTGACCATGGGTCAGCATTTAGACTTTTGCAAAGGGATCTTTTGCTCTCATGTTTCTTCCTCAGAGCTGGGTGAGGGGGAGATTTATCCAAGTCTGTGTCTGACGTGGTGGTTCTCAGGCCGAGCTTCCTGATCATGCCTAGCTCTTACAGTGTTTGAAGCTATACATACAAGAAATAAGTTGCAGAGCTACAGGGAGCTGCTTGCATAGCAAGTGATCATGTTGGCTTGGATGGGGAGAGTGTCTGAAAATGACACAACAACTCTGTGGTTGCTGCTTGCAGGTGGGGTCACCCATATATGCTGATGCTCTGTGACCGGGTGAATGAGTGAGAATCTTTACTTATCGTTACTGTTCTAATCACTCATGTGGATTAAGTTGGCACGCTGTCAGTTATGCTAGGTGTTTATGCTCTTGACAACTCTTGAGCTGGTTGAATGTCACAGGAAAGCCTCTCTCCTACCTCCCAGCTAAGAGCCTGTGATTTCTAATCCCTGCTGTTCCATTACAGGTTGGTTTGGAAATGGATAGAACATGGTGTAAGGAAGGATGGTGGTAATTTATGGGATGGGATCGTTAACCAGGCACCAGGACCCTCTTAGTTTCTTTAATTCTTACCTGCATTCCAGTGTGAATAATGGATGGTCCTTGATGTAAACCTTCCATCCAAAGGACAGTGTTTCTAACAATGTAACACCCCATGGGGAATCTCTTGGCCTCGAAGCCCTGGACATCACAGATTCATTTGCTGTCCAGGCAAATGGTAGTGGTAAATAGTTGGCCACACTTTTTTCTAATGGTAGTAGGTGCAAAGACTTTGGTCAGATCTTATTATAGCATGACCTCTGGTTGCTAACAAGCAGTTGAACTGCATTTGTAGCATTATCCAGAGTGAAACTGCATGCTGGTTAATTGGCTGTTTTCATGTGTCTTTCCAGCACACTTTAAGGCACAACACAGCCAGCATATGGAAGATGCTGCCAAAGACAAGGGTAATTATCTGATGCCACATGGTGCTGTTCCTTGGGAACAGAGACCTGCATTGAATATTGCCTTAAGTACCCTGGTGCAGATATCAAGGAAAATCAAGAGGGCTGCAGCAAATAAAGCCTTTGTTCTGGGATTCGTAGTCAGAAACTAGGAGACACAAAAGCCTCAGAAAATCCTCATTTCCCTTCCAGTTCTTTTTTCTCCTCAGCCATTGGCTTTGAACTTTTTTGTACCTCTCAAGATCACTGTGAAGCTGTCTTGAGCACCCCTTTTTTAGATCTGGAACATGCAGATATTGGCTTGCCTGCTTCCTGACTTGCTGCTGCCAGCTATTGAAAAGAGGGTGAGAATAGGTAGGTCTGAACTAACATAATGAATCTACTCTGATCATTAGATGGAATTTTGCAATGTGGTTTCTTGCGAGAGCAGGAGACTGGACAAGATGACTTGGGAGCTGCCTTCAAGTCATTGTGTATATATATTGCTGTGTATTTTAAGAACTGCAACCCCTTGTTGGGAGGCGAAGCTGTCTATCACTCATTTCACAGATGCGGTATAAATAAGGGCCTTAGTAAAGTCACTGGTAAAGTAAGCCATTCACCTCTCCAATGGCCAAGGAGAACTGACGTTGCTAAGGTTCTTTCCAAAAAAATCACACCCCTTTACTACTGTAGCTCTCAGCAAACTGCCCATCTAGATAGAGCTATGCAAATAGAAAGGAGCTTCTGCTTGCAGAGACGAGCAAAAGGCACTTAAACCGAAATTAGTTTGTTTGGCAGGACATTCCTACCCTGGGTATATGCAATAGCTGTGGATTGCAAGGTATGGAAAAAATTAAGCAGTAAGCCAAAATCTTAGAAAATAGATACCGTCAAGTACTCCTAATTTTGAGGAGGAGGTTACAAATGTGTGATGATATGGGAAACCCGCCCCCCCACCCCTGTAAAGTGTACAAATATTGTACAATGACTTGGTTATAGGAATGCATCCCATACAAATATCATAGTTGAGTTGAATCAAAGCATAGCAAGAAGAAATTAATAGGGAAAAAAATATTGAATAAGGCGTATCTCCTCCTCAGTAAACACTAAAGAGACGATGACTAACTTGTTAATTGTAACTTGGCTGGAGGTAGATCACCTGGCTCTAGCCAGCCTACAAGACTGGTTTTGAGGAGCAGGTCCAAGGCCTGGGATACAGAAGATCAAAAGAATTTTAATGGCTTAAAAAGACTCACTTTGGGTGCAGTTGGGATGGTTTGATCTCCCTACAAAAACTGACAGAACAATACTGGATTGTCTGTAGAAGTTTGGCCTATCTACGTTACAATAAGAGATGGGAAGATTTAGTTAAGATATACATGTAGACTAGTGGTGCCCAACCTTTTCACCCTGCAAACTGGACTAGTGGTTTCCATCTATGGGCTAAATTGTGGGGTAAGGGTGGTAGGGGCTTGGGGGTGGGGGGGATTGTAGGGGGGCAGAAGGGGGAAGAGGGGCTGTGCTTTGGCCCAGATCTAGCCACAAGGCTTGAAAATTTCGCAGCAGAGGGGTGGTGGTAGTATTAATTACCCTTTTCCCTCCATCAGCAAATTTTGTGACCCATGGGAAGACCTGTAAGCTGGATGTCATGGCTCCTTGGGCCTGACTTGGCCTTTGGGCTGGGGGTTAATAGTCCACATCAGGGGTGCTTGTTTTAAAATAATCTTTCTCTGCATGTTTTATTCTTACTATTAAACAACACTTTTTTTTTTTAAAAGGGCTGTTTAGTCTATAGATACACAAATGGTTGCAGACTCCCAAGAGGGAGTACTGAAGCGCCATACCCAATCTGACCTGTTGGTAAGCATTGTTGGACCATGATGTATTGTAGACAAGGGTATAGGTAAGGCATCTATTTAGGAGTAGGAGAACTGGGTTTTCACCCTGGAAGAGCTAAAGGGTGTATTCACAGAACAGAAAGAGGAGACAGGTGTAGCTAGCCCTGTATCCATGACATAAAGGTAACTACATACCATATTTACCCAAATATAAGATGACCCTGAATATAAGACAGACCCTCAATAATTAGACTCGCTACATGGAAAATGTATAAACTTATTTAAATTTTCCATGTATGAAATCTAATTTTTGGAGGATCATCTTAAATTCATCCCTCCCACTACTGTATGCAGTAGGGGGAGAGGTGATGAGAGGTCAGTAACGGGGCAGGTGACTGGGGGGACAGACAGTGGAGGAGGTGGTAGGGGGACGTGGTGGGGCCATTATGGGGGCAGTGGGGGACAGGCATTGGGGGGTACATGGTAGAGGGTTGTAAGGGGGCAGACAATGGGAGACAGAGTGAGGGGGCAGGTGATTGGGGGGGAGGCAGTGGAGCAGGCAGTGAGAGAGACGGGCACCTTGCCCCCTTTGACTTGTCCTGCCCCCCTCTCCTACACCCTTGTTATGCCTGCCTCCCTCTATCCTCAGGCTTCCCCAATCTCCCTTCCCTTGTCTTCCCTCTCTTCCCCCCTCCATGCTGTTTCTGCGCCCCCCAGGCTTGGATCCTTGCTCCCCCTTCCTCCCATCTCCCCTCACCCCTTCCATTGAAGTCTTCCCTCCCACCCCTTCTCCACCTCCCAGCTGCACTCCGAGTGCTCACCTTTGGCAAGCCGCATCTCTGCTGCAGCTTTGGGCATGGATTATGGCTCCAGCCCAGCCCTGTAGCAGTGACTTGGAGCCAGCACTGCTGCTGTGGGGCTGGGCTGGGACCGGTGCTCTGTGCTCCAGGCTGCAGCAAAAATGGAGCCTGCTGGTACAAAGCAAAGATAAAGAGGAGTGTGGCAAAGCTGAGGGGAAACTGGGGGCTGTGGTGGATGAGGGGCTGGATGTATAGAGGCAGTGGGGAGCAGCCAGCAACTCTGGTCCCAACCCCTGCCCTTGTGCTCAATTGTAAGGTGAGGGGCTTTGTTCCTCGTGTTAAATGAGTGGAGGGGAACCTCATCTTCTAACCGAGTCAGTGCAGTAGATATAATACACTTAGACTTGTTAAGACATTTAACACTGTGTAAACATTTTGATTAACAACACTGCCCAATGGCATTAGTGCACAGTTCTCATTAATTATGAACTAACTTGCAAACTGATCTCAAAAAGTTACTTTCAAGGGCGGGGATTATCATTCCACGCTAGACTATGTGCTGATCAACATGTGAGCCTTGGGAGGAAATGTAAACTGGCTGCTGATAATATGAGGACCGTACAGTCATACCAAGCAAGTCAAATTGCTTGGGAAACTGATAAATTGAGATTAGAACTCAGGTCTCTGGGGCCCCTTTTTCCTTTCACAAAAGGCAAGATGGTTTCAAGCCTATTTATTATACAGACATGATGGGCTTATCTCAGGGGTGGGCAAAATGCCAGTTTTGGCCAGTGACCAGACTCCCATTTCCTAGCAGCCCCTGCCAGTGTTGCTTCATCCAGTTTCCGTGGAGACCCCAGGAGCGGCAGCGCAATGACAGCACAGGGCCAGCAGCACTGGTGGGGCGCGCTGCTGGGTGAGGAGCTGCTCTGGGGCTGGGCCTGGGCTCTTGCGGCGGTGACAGCGTGGTCCAGAGCTGGGGCATGGCTTTGATCCACTGTCTGCATGCCCTGCCCAGGGCATGTGGGCAGCAGATCGCAGGTTGCCCCGGCTCCAGACCAGGCTGTCACCGCTGCAAGATCCCAGCCCTGCGCATGCTGCTGGTGGTGGTGGGGCAGGTGTCCATGGAAGCCATGGCCCTGTGCTGTCACTGGGGTTTCCACAGAAAGTGGCTGCAGGGGTGCAGGCAAGGGCTGCTGGGAAATGGAGTCTGCTGCAGGCCCAGTCTGGCCCATGAGCCAGACTTTGCCTGGCCCTTATTTACGTGCATCAAGAAAGTAGAAGCACCCCGCAAGGCAGAGCCCAATCTATTTATTCCCATTTTAATTGTATCTCATTAGTCCCTGATTTATGGGGAAGGAGGTTGGCATTTGCAGTTGTAACTCCTTTGGGATTTGCTTGTAGGTGTTGCTCTGGCAAGAACTGTAGCTATCATAGGCTACTATAATGTATTGTAGGAACCTCATTTGCAAGTAGTTGCGTTCATTCCTTGAAGTTGATCGTCAGTCTGTCAGACCATCTGGTTGTCCTGTCGCTTTTTCCTGTCTGTCACCCATCTGTCATCATTCGTCCATTGATCTGCTTGACTAATCTATGGCAGTTACAAACATTCATCTTGGTGGCAGGCTAGATCAAGCCAGTGTGGGAAGAGTGAATTCCAGCTAAGTGATAGTAGGCAAGTAGCTCTCTGTTACATCAACAATAACTGACATGCCAGAGTATGAAAACTATAGAAGCAACATCTACCATTATGCAGCAGCACCTTTTATTAAGTTAGTCCCTGAACTCGCAAATGATCTCCCTGGCACACAGAAATATGGGGTGGTGTAAGACTTAAGCCAAAATTGTCAAGCTGTCTGACCTGAAAAACAAGATCTCTTCCTTAGAAAGGTGGAGGGAAAGCAGGTTGTTTCAACTAGATTGCTTGTCCTCCCTCTCATGTTGTGTAATCTTTGTTTATTTTGAGGAAGAATTTAATAACTTCACAGACTATGCTAGATCTGTCACTCTGGCTTAACTTTGGGTGTGACTATTTTGTCTGTCTATAATTCTTTTCATGCACGTGGCTACAGTACTCTTATTTGTTTCCTGGCTTAAGTGGCAGTACCCCATGTGTCTCCTGGCATAAGTTGTTGTGCAGTGTTGCTGCGTGCTGCAGTTCAGCTGCTGTGTAATCCACTCCAGAGGTGACTGCATTTCCACAGCTATAAAGAAGTAGTGGTGGCCTACAAGTATCTTCTGCCTCCTTCGTATTCACCCAATCTGATCATGCACCCAGCACAGCTCAGCCAGGCCTCCAGACTGAGCCTAATACACCATTCACTTAACAGGTCCCTTCACCTAACGTCACTGCCCATCAGGTAAAACCTGAGTCAAATTCAGCTCTTCTGTTGGTGAAAATGCACGATAATTTCCAGTTCAAATATAGCTTTACTCATCCAGCTCTGTGGCCAGCGTTACACTGATGTAAATCCATGGTAACGCCACGGATTTCAGTGAATTCCCTGCAGATTTATACCCAACAGATGGTCGTGGAAATTGTCTTTGGATGTCCAGATAGGGAGACTGACCTGAGGCCTGAGCATTGTTGGAGCTGAGAACACTGATTTATACCGTTAATGAATTTATCCCAGTAGTGCTGAAACGTTCAGTGACTCTCTGCATCTCTGTTACTGCTGGGAAAGGCCTGTAATCTTGTAGGTATCATTTCTTTATTCTCTTTCCTCCTTCTCTCATCAAACCCCAGTTGATCCCCACATCTAGTGAGGGTCTGCTCTGAGGTAGTGATTTAGAGCCAGTATAAATACTGACAACTCTGTGTTGTAAATCTCTGGGACCACTGTCCTATTTTTTCCTCTTCATGAACGACAGAGAAGTGACTAATTTTAACAGGAACCCTTACATCTCTTTCCCTGCCTCCAAGCTGTCTGTGTTAAAATGTACACATTTTCCAGGCACAGGGAGAAATTCTTGGTATTGCATGACGTTTTGCAGCTAGATCCAGCCATGATGAGGACAATGTCTCCCACCCTTCTGCATTTCCTAGAACTCAGGATATAAAAATGACTGCACAGATAATCATTGTATTCACCTGGAGAAACCTGGCAGACCAAAAGTGTGTAGCCTATGTGGTTTGGGCACCTCCAGTCTTGAGCAGCAGCTTTGGGGAGGGGGTTAGGTGCCTAAATTCACATCAGGTACTGAAGTCCTTTTGTGGATCCAGTCCTTAAGTGCTGGGGCGTGTTGTTTCCCATCTGCTCAATGAGTAGAACAGCCTGCCCCACTCCCACATGGGACTGCTGCCAGGATAAATGCACTAAAGAGTGCATGAAGTTCACACACTGTGACAATCAGGACCGCGGATGCAGTTGATGAGCTCACTCCAGAAGTGCATTCATACATAAACATGGTGCAGCAGAATCTCTTGTTCTCAGAAATCCTCCAGGCCTTCTGTTTTACGAGCCATTAAATATCTCCCCTTTTGCCCCCATGAGGTATGAAGCCCAGGATTAAACTATATGCTCTGTTTCCCTTCAGTCATATTAATCTCTTGGGGAATTCGAATGTCTTTCTGTTGGCACCAACAGAAACAATATTGAGCATCAGCTCTGATGAAGGTTTAACTTTGCCTTTCTCCCTTCAGTTTCTGCAAGCCTGTTGCTTTTATATTCTCCCCCACTGGCAGGGCAAAGGCTGCTAGGGGAGGAAATCCCAGTGATAACTATGGGGGCCTTTCCCAGGAAAGAGATCTTTCCTGATCTGTTAACAAGTGCTGTTTTTTGACCAAATGAATGATAAAAACAATGGGAAGTATCAAGAAGACAATCTCATGGATTCCTGACAAGTGGTGTGGTCTCAAGCAACAGAGACAGATATAGCCAGTTGGCAGTGTTATGCAGCTTACAGGTTGGTGGGACTTTTCAACATCCATCCATCCCAAAGCACATATCCTGCCACTGGGACCACTGGATCTCCATTTATTAGTAATACCAAACTTTAAGATATCTACCATTGGGCAGGTCTGATTCTTACACCCCTTACACAGATACACATATCTTTGTTGCAATCTAACTAGAATATGACAAGAACTAAGTGCCAACGTTGCCCACCCCCTTCTACGAGAGGACATTTATCACACAGGACATGCCACCCTCCTGCCATCCAACACTCAGCTGCAGAAGAAAGGCATGCTGCTACTTTTGTTTGCCATGGGAGAAAAGTTCCCCTGATATTCTTCTCAAGCTGCTTTGACCTGAACATGGGGGACAATTTGAGACCAGGACACACTTGGTAGGCTTGTGTGGGGGAAGGATAGTACAGCTGTTGATGTCCCTCCCTGTGATTTTCAAAAATAAAGCTATTTATAGTCCATGAATCTACGTGGGTTTAACCTGTAATAAAAGAGCTTGTCAGTAGTGATTTACCTACATCTAAAACTAATGCATTTAATTCATATACTTTGAAAAGGGGCTTTCCTGTGTTACTTTACATGACGTATAATTAAAACATCAAACGCCTAGTCCTTTGTAATCTTCACACAGCAATGTCTGCTGGAGACAAAACAAATTCATTCATTCATTGGAATTCATTCTTGCAATTGATGATCCAGCCTATGCTAGCTTTCTCTCTAATTAATTTGGAAAAGGGCAGCTGGAGGCTGCCAGCCAAGATGCTCTGGTTTATCATCGTTAGCGTGTTTAGTTTTTGATCACTTCCAGTGCAGCTAGGATGGGGGTTTTGGTGATTAAATGAAAATAAGCATTCTATGTTAAAAACAATCCACACATTGCAGTTCTTTGATGTCTGCCATTAGGGAAGTTTGGGGAAGTCCTAATTTTGCCCGCGAGTGTTGGAACTCAGGCTGGACTACAGAGGCATAAGTGGCCCAGTACTGTACTGTAGGACAGCAGCAGCACATGGTGCAGGAGCGATGGGCAGAGGTTTCAGTGCTGTGAGGGGACTTCATTTTTCCAGTGGTCACTTCCATTTTTTGCCACCAACACATGTTGAGCAGCAAAGAAAAGGAGGTGACATCTCGATGTGCTGCTGCTGCTGCTCTGTCCTACCTGCATCCAGCACTACTGCAAGAAAGGTGCAGGGTCTGTGTGTATGGGAGGAGGGAGAATAGGATGAGGTACCCTCCTGCCTCTATTATGCCCCCCCCCCCTTAATGCCTCAGGCCCATGCCATGCTTGCTCACTGATTGTTACGTTACTACCAGACTGCATGGATTTAATCAACGTAGCATGTCATACTTGCATGAAACCAAAATGTGATGCTGTAGGATTTTTTAAGGGAAAGGCCAAGAGTCATTTGATGAATGGCCATTTGAGTGTCTGATATCTTCAGCATGTCTCAGTTCCTGTATTTCTCCTTTGATAATGCAGGGGGAACTCAAGCACCTGGCTTATCTGGTTTCGGGCACCTCATGAGAAAAGAAAGGTTTGGAAAGAGTAGGTTGCTCTGCTCGATGTGAGCATTGCATTAGTTCCATGATTTTTTTGACAGCTGAGCTGTGACCGTCACAGCAGGATGGTGATTTAGCACAAAGTCCCATGATCTGACCAAGCTCAGCATAGCTGGAGAAAGGTGAGTGCAAGCCAACTCTACATTTGCTTGTCTTGGGACAGCCCACAAGCTGATCTGGTCCCCAGTTGTCAACCCTGTAGGGCTCAATATTATATTGATGTCTCTGGTTACAAGAGACCATTGTCATAAATCGGGGACCCCTTTTCCAATTCACGTCCTATTAGGATGGAATAGTCATGCATTGCCCCAGCCTCTAACCTATCAATTCTGAGGCTAATAAAAACCATGGCTTCCATTAAAGCATTGGTGATAGGGCCAAAACCCAGCTTTAATGGAAACTGGCTTTTCAGTGCTGTAAAGTGCTTTGGCATCTCTCAAGGAAAGGAAAGGTAGTCCTTAGGATCAGTCTGCAGGCAGAATATTGTATGGGACTTCAATATAGGACTTCCACCTCAACACCCAGCAACTTGGCTGGTAGGTGTGGTTTCCAAACCATGAGATGCTGAGTTTTATCCTTGGGGGAAGCCTTGCGTTTTGTAATGTGGCCTAGCACAGTAAGAGCAGGAGCAGAGATCAGGTCTATTTGTACAGCTGGAAACATGGGCCTCCAAAGGGCAACTCAGTAGCATCTCAGCTGCCGTTGCTACTGGCTCTTTTAAGTTTCTTGTTCCTCCTGGCTGCAGTTACTTATTCCTTTCTGACAGGTGGCCAACCTGTGGCAGATGTCTACAATTTGCGCGGGCAGCCTCTGTGTGTTGCACATAGTTTAGGAGCAGGGAGCAGAAAGCAGAGCAACAGATCAGGCCGATAAAGGGGATCAGAGTTGCACACAGGGAGGGTGCAGGGTTTATGTTGTGCCACACCTGTCAGAAAAGTTGGCTCACACTGCCTTAGGGCTTTCTCCATTGAACTCATAGGGAAGACTTCCCTTACATGCACATTGAAGCAAATGCAGCTTCTGGCCCTGATTTAGTAAAGCACATAAGCTTGTGCCTAACCTGAAATCTGTAGTTAAAGGCCCATCAAGCTGCATTCTCTCCTGCATTAGGCCTTCAGTACCCCACTATAGGTTATAGGACCATGGGATGAGCTCCCTGTCTCTGATAACTCACCTACTTTGTGATCTCCATGATAAAAGCTATTTCACTGTGCAACCAGCAGGGGACACTAGCAGCAGGAAAATTGCTCTCAGCAGGGATTTTTGCCTAAGTAACAGAGTTGGTTTAACAAAAGATATCAGCTTTACCCAAAGAACTTTGCCTGCCTGTGTCCTTAGACCAACACGGCTACAACCAACACCCCAGGGTAAAATTATGACTCTCTCTGCTTAGAACATAGGAGGCAGATCAGGGACAGGAGATAGGTCTGCTCATAAGTCCATGCACAGATCTGGAGTGCTGGATGAGGGATTTATCACCCAGCAGAAAAAACACCTCCACTGAGGAGAAACAGGACAGATGTGATTTTCAGAAGCAATGATCATTTGCATCTGAGAATTCCCCCTCCTCTCCTCTGGCCTGTTTAATTGCGTTACAGTAAAGGGAACCAAAACACAAGAGCAAAACCCTTCTCCATTAAATTCTAAAATCTGGACCAGCTGCCCTGGATTTGAGCCCTCGAGTTAAAGTTTCATTTTCTTAAATGTTCACAGAATAATTTCCCTCTGTAGACTGTTTGCTTGTAGTGTAGTTGAAATGTCATCGTCATGCATTATCATGAGTTGTGTGCGTCTTGCGAAGGCCAAGATAAAAATAGCAGATTTAGAGATGTCTGAACAAAGTTTCCCCAAAATGTATCTAAGTTGCTTCCTGCAGCCGGCTTTTGTTGTTTCCCTTTTATTAGTTTATTTTCTTACAAGCAGCCAAGTGAAATATAATCAACAGGTAGACAAAGGCTCTTGCAAACAGAGAACAAAATTAGGGTAAAATAGTCTGGTAAGTTATACAGACCCCAAAATAAGCAGCATTGAGCCAATACTCAATGGTGTGGAACTTGAAATGGTCCATTCAGGCATTCAGAAGAAAGAAAAGGACGGATGTAAGCTACATATTGGGCTAGCGTGGTTAAGGTACACCAGTTTCTGGTGCTAACCATTCTGTCTGACCATGACATCCCAGTCTAGGTGCCCATTTTATAGCTTGGTTGAAGGGAGAATGGCTTTTATGTCACAACTTGAACTCTTGCTTCTGGATTTATAATCCCACATCCCTCCACTTAGCAGAGAGCTACATAAATCTATAATGACCTGGAAATGAGAGCCTTCCAAAGAAGCAATTTCACAGTGACTTGTTGGAGGGCAAGGCTATACCTCCATGTTGTATGTATATGTGTGTGTGTTTATGTATATGTATATATAAAAATAAGATATGCATGTGTGTGTGTGTCTAGAGATGGTCTTGGATTAAAACCCCTTTATTTGAACACTCTCAAACATCTATAGAATGTAAAGCTGGATATCACTGACCACAACCATCTACTCAGTTAAGATAAGAATACCTGGGTATTAAATGCTCAGATGCATCTAAGTCAGGGAAGAGCAGGTTGCTGTTATTTTTATTACCAACAAGAGGAGAATCCTAGTTCATCCTGCATCCTAAAAATTCTCCAGCTACAAGTTGGTAGATTTCTTTAGACTGTGGTGCTCTGGAGCAAATTACCAATTAGATCAGGTAAATGAGGAGTTACCCCCTTACTAGCTGCTCATGAGTCTTTAATGATTTCTCCTTGATTGCTCACTTAATCCACCTATTAGACTATTAGTTTAAATGTAATCCCATTGCTCTTTCAAAATTATTTGTTCTGGTGTATGACTTTGCTTTATTGGTCCAACAGGCCAATATTAGCACAAATTTTCTAAGACATTTTCCTGTTAATTGATACATTTTCATGGTCAGTCAGGTGAGTCTGACTTTTGCAAAGCAGTGAAAGTAATGGATGGCTTAGGCAAGTACAAGGCAAAACCAGAATTATAGTGCTTAAGAACAGAAGTATGAACACGTGTAACTTCCAGGTTTGCAAAACCGAAAGTTTTAGGTGCAAGCAAAAATTTAGCCTCTGGTTATTGTGCAGGATTGGGAAATGATGTTCCTGATTCATGCTGTTGAAATATGGTCCAGATTGACATGTAAAATCAGTCCTTTTGTGCTGCTTTGGCTGTGTGAAAGGGGCTTAATGAATTATATTTACAGGTCCTCAACTGGGTCCTTTCTTTTGCAAATGGATTTAAAAGGATATCTGGAAATCTGTGAACTTGGTCTAAAAATGCAGCTACTTCTGGAGTGGAATGTAACAGCAGCATAATCATTTAAGGTTGAAATGGAAGAGTGATGTCTGAAAGTGGAAAAGGGAGGGCCTTTGCATCCCTTAAAATGTAATTACCTAACATGTTATTTGTAGAAAAAGAGACAGGAACAGCTTGCAAAGAAGTCTTTTGGGGTTTAACGTTCAGACTTTAGTTGACCTTGGTTTTCCATTTACTGCAGGTGTTAACTTTCACTAGCTCACATAAGCAGGGTGTTCTTCATTACAGTTTCAATATTACATTCTCTGAGGAGAGGGAGAGGCTGCAGCGGGATCTGGGCTGACTGCACAAGTGGGTGGACAAGAACAGGATGGGATTGAACGTGGACAAGTGCAGGGTGATGCATCTGAGGAGAGGCAACCCCCAGTACACATACTGGCTGGGAAGCTCCCCTCTTGCTAGCACAGAGGTGGAATGGGATCTTGGCGTCATCGTTGACACCAAGATGAACATGAGCTGCCAATGTCAGACGGTGGTTGGGAAGGCCAAACAAACCCTATCGTGCATCTTATTTGTCCATGTCCTTAGACCATGGTGGTCTAAGGACATGGGCAAATAAGGTTCTTTGGGTAGATACAATATTTTTTTATTAGACCAACTAAACAGCTGGAAAAAATTGTTCTTTGCAAGCTTTTGGACACAAATACCCTTTTGGACACAACCAACCGTGTGTTTGTGTCCAAGGCTTACAAAAAACAGTTTTCCCAACTATTTAGTTACTCTAATAAAAGATATCATATCTACCTAAACATACACCTGAGTTTTAAACGCCTGGGATCCATGGTCCTGGAGAAGCAGGCATAAGGCTGTCAGGTGTCCCAAAGCACTGAGAAATGTCATTTTTTGTGTCTCAGCTAAAGCAGATCTCTCATGTCTGCAGCTGGGGTTGAGAGTCCATTGTTCACCTGGCTCTAGCCACTGAATCTGCAGTGAGGCAGTAGCTATTCCCTATTTCTCATCAGTACCAGTTCCCAGGGCTACATCTGATTCTCCAGTACTCTCTAAGGAGTGCTTTAAATTGCTCCTCCTCCTCTCAGCCCCACCCTCCACTAATTCAAATACTGTACACTAGCGCAAGCCTAGCAAAGGGTTTCTTCTGTGTTCTGCTTCTCTGAGTGCTAGAGATGGGTGCCAGCTGCCCAGCAGTCTTTGCTGTCACCCTGTGGACCAGCCACCTCTGGCTCCTGGCAGCTGGGCACTCCAGGGTGAACCCTAGACTCATTGTCCCTTTTCAAGGTAAGTGTCAAAAAGCATTTGCCTGTGACTATTGTGAACCTAGAAATGTACAAGTGTGATTTGCAAGAGAAGTAAAGAGCAAAGCTCTGCATTCTGAGCACTGCACACATCTGGATGTTATTTCTGTGCAAAACCATTATAGTGGACTTGGTCTTAATTTGGCTCTAGCTCTTCCAGAAAGACAGCCCTGTGGAAAGGAGCCAGTCTGTCTTCTATCTTATGAGCTTTGTGATTTTTTTTTTCCCCTCTTCTAATATAGATTTAATGCCTCTGATTTTTTTTCCCCTCCTACTTTCTAGAGATGATCATTCACTTTCTTAAAATCATAGAAAATGAGGGTTAGAGAAGACCTCAGAAGGTCATCTAATCCACCCCCCTGCTCAAAGCAGAACCAGCCTCAACTTAATGAGACCTTTTTATTTTATGAGTTTTGTGATTTCTACCCCCACCATTTAATTTAACCCCTTTGATTCCCCCTTTTTTTTCCAGAGGTGATCATTCACTTTCTTAATGAGACCTTTATGTTTTATGAGCTTTTGTGATTCCCATGCAATTTAATTTAATCCCTTTGATTTCCCCCACCTTTATTTTCTGGTGATGATCACTCGCTTTCTTAATGAGACCTTTATCTTTTGGTCCATTTCCACATAAAATAATATACTCAGGACTGCCAATAAGATCAGTTCCTGAAGATTAACTGTTCTTGTCACATTGATACAAAAGAGGCTGCAGTTGTTGTTATTAATAATTATGTTTTGTAGAGTGATTATTTTCCTACTCAGCTGAACGATTGTGTCTGCTATCTATGTATCAATTTGTCCTTGTAAATGCTTAGTTTAGATCTCTTCCTGAGGAGAAAAAAAATAAAACCAAGGTGAGTGGTGCATTGCCAGTGTAACAAGGAGATGGGGAATATAAACTGAACAAAGAGGAAGCAAATGCCTTGTGTTTGTTAGAGCAGGTTATACCAGTGCATGCAAAGAAAAAGATTAAAGCATCTTTCAAGCTCATCTATCAATGTCAGAGGAGGGTGCTCCTAGGAAGCACTGCAGTGTTTCTGTTGTTTTAGCAGGGGCTGTGCTGGAAGTGGAAAGCTCTTGTGCCTTTGTGATACAACCTCCTGGCTCTTTGTTGAGTGAAGGGTATGTTTGCACCCTGCTTGATGGTCTGGTTCATTAGGGACCATCTGTTTATTCTTCAGCCACATGCTCTTTGTAATTAGTGCTGCTTAAGAAGGAGCTGTAAACAGAGTATTGGGAACATGGGGTGGGGGGGGATAGACTGGGGGTGGGATCGTGGCCTGTTATATTGGCAGGGGAGATGAAGTCATTCAGCACTGGGGATCTGGGAGAAGGTGCCATTAGCATCATGCCTTTGTCTATCAAATTATGCAAACCTTAATGGGGGAAGGGGAAAGCCTTATACATAGAAGAGAGGGGGAAAAACAGTTCCTGTCTGGGAAATGTAGTTTCTCTAGAGACAAATGAGTGAGTGATGTTCCTGTTAAGGGGATCTGAGCAGCAAAAAACCCTTCCCAAGCCAGAATCCTTGCAGTGGAAAGAGCAGCCTGAAGTGATCAGGTTTCTGACACCTGCTTCTCGCGCTCTATATGTACTTGTGATAGGGTTATTTAACTGCTTGCTTAATATATTTGTGCAGTAAGCCTGGCTTCCTGGCACCAGATGCAGTCTCCTGTGATCGTCTTCACTAATGAATGATAAGAGGCTTTATGGCAAACAGACTTATGCTGAGGTCAATCTTCAGTACAATAGATACCTTGGATTGTGAGATGAGCCCAGCCCTCTGCCAACACAATCCCATGATCTAGTCCCATTAATAAGTGTATCTAGTACTATCTTAAAATGCACCCCTCTCCCCCTGCACTTTCCTTTTATACTTTTACTAACAGGCTGTGCCAGGGTTTTGTTCTGTTTCTGTTAGAAATGCGGTATTTCATGCAGCCCTTAAATTAATACAGTTGGGTCTAGCTGCCTATTGAAATCCTTGGGGTCAGCATTCACTGAACAGCTGGGGATCCAATGATATGGCCTAATTAAAGATAGCACTGATGGGCTGTGCAAGTCTTACTGCCTGTCCCCTTTCATAGCAAAGCCTTTGCAGGGGTAGCCGGGATGCCTGAGGGAAAGGAGGTCAAGGGGAGCAAAGCAACTGTAGTGGTTGATTGTCTCTCTCCTGGCTGCTTTGCAGCTATTTAGGTGATAAGTAGCTTGGGGCAGGATCTGGCTTCTGTTTGGGTTCCTCCCTACCTAATACCTGTATCCCTGACTTCACTGCCAGAATAAGGACAAAGCTACCCAAGGACTTTCTGGCTCTGGAGATGAAGGGTGAAACTGTCTGCTGGAGCTGCAGCAACCCCAGATCTTGCTAGCAGTAAGCTGTGCTCCTAATGCCATTTGCACATGGAAGGCAGGGCTGGGAGAAACTTTCCTTGCCGCTGCTCTTCTCCCCTGCTCTAGGGAGAGGGCTCTAGGCTTCTGGTTGTTCCTTTCCCCAGTACTGGTTTGTAGAGCTGCCAAAGTGCAGAAAGGGAGCTGTATCTATAGAAAGATGGCTCTATTGTTCTCCAGTATGGCTCTGGTTACATGTGGGAGCGGTCCAGGTTGTGTCAGGGTATAAACCAGAGTTGCTCTGTTGACTTCAGGGAGCTAGGCTGATTTCCTGGTCCCATCATCTACAGTGCCCCTGATATTAGTGTTAGTGATGCTGTCTCCAGAGGGATCGGTAAGGGAACACCTTGTGTTGTATGCTGAATCCCATCCTTCCCAAAGACACTGTCAGTGTTTATAGTCCCCCAGTATCAGATCCTTCCTTCTTTACCTTTTCCACCCCCAAACTTTCTCCCATTGATTAAATCTTTCCTCTTGTTAGATCATCCTAGAGCCCTAGAATAGGGAGGATCCTTAATCACAGGGACAATTTGCCTAATGATTGTGGTAGAGCATCTATACCTGGCAATTTGTTTAAAATCAAGAGTGGTTGCTTGTCCAGAAGAGACGCTGTAGTTCAGATAAATCTTGGTTGGTCTTTCAGGCTATGCGGTGGGTGAGGCTAGACCTTGGCATCTGTCCCTTCTGGCTTTGAGCTCTGCATCCTGGCTGTTACTGCTGGGTGACCTGCACAGAGCTTTAAGGGAAGGTGCTAGGAGGAGGCACAAGGTTTTTAATCCAGTGCAGCATGCCTGGGACTGATGCTGCAGAGGGAGGGAGTCTGGCAGGGTAAGGAGTGCAAAGGAGCTATGTATGTACAGGATCCATTGACTCTAGAGGCACAGGAGTGTGCTTCCGCCCAGAGCTTCTCCCCCAAATATAGGGAATTTCAGAGTCCCAGTGCAGAGAATGGGAGGCTTTGTTTGACATGCATTCTCAAGGGGGGATGCTGGCTTTGGAAACCTGGCAGGAATAACTGCTTGTCTCTAAGACCTTAAACCCACCCTAGTATGGGGCTCCAGGTTACCTTGCTTTGACCTCTAGTGAGGCTGGAGTTGAACCTGACAGCTGTCCTGTTTGACTCCATCCTTTGTGCTGGGGTCAGGCTGGCTGGAGAGCCCAGCAGTGACCCAGGAAGGACTGAGAAGAGAGTCCAGAAAGCTTCCATCTAGTTTTCCAGCTCTCACTTAGATGAGCAGATCCATTGGCTAGCTATATCCGTGCAAAAATCCCTTAGTTAAGAATCCAAGACCACCACCCCTTGCCCCCCCCCGACAGCAGCCTGCTTTTGAGAGTCATTGGAGCAGGGCACAGAGGCACAGTTTAAATGCTGCAGTGCAGAGAGGTGCTGGTACCACCCAGGCTGCCTGCCCATCACATAGGAGACATAGGGTGGTATGAGAGAAGCAGTATAGTTTCATGTTATCTAGGGGGAGAGTTTCTCTGCCCCTCCTTGCCAGCTAAGGGAGGTCCGATGCAGTTGACTCACATTTCTTCTTGCAAATCCAGTGAGGATTTCTTTATTCCCAGAGAACTAGTTAGGTGAGGCTCTTGGCTGGCTTTCATTCAGAAAAGTTTTGAGCTGTCATAGTTTTGGCAGATAGCCTGAAAATGGGATTGGAATACAGCTCAGTAGTATATAGCTCACGAGTTCTGGCCATAAGACAGCGTTCCCTGTTTGCTGTACCATGAGATCTCAGTCTTATGATATTGGGGCCCTGATTTTTGATGGTCATGCTGTTGGTTGGGACTAAGCGTTCTGAGTGATTTGATCTTCTTCTGACCTGTGTAGGGTCGTAATTCTGTGGGGCTGTAATTCTGCCTTTATTATACGGTCCCTGACTGATGTGGCTGGAAGTCAATGGGGTGGACTGCCCCAAAGCAAGGATCCTATTTAAGAAAGAGAAGGAGTCCATTCCCAGCTGGAGTTGGTTTTGGGATTCCAAGAATGGCATGATTTCTGAGAGGACAAAAACTGGCCATTTCATCCAATATGGAAAGCAGATGGTTGTGAAACTGCCTGAAATGGAGCAGCCTGGATGTCAGCCTGAAATCTGGCTGAAGATTGCGCCCTGGTTCTGGCACCATTTTGGATGAGCTGAGTGCCAGATGGAGCTAAGAAGCAATGCCAACCTGTCAGGGCATAATATGGCCTGGCTGGGTATGTGCAAGTAAAGACCTGGTCTGTCATGCCTGGGGATTGCCTGGGGCTCTTCAAATGGTTTTTGATGCCCCTTAGTGTTTCTGTAGTAGACGGGGAGAACCACCATAGCCTGGTTTGTAGTTGGTGAACAGCAACTTAAAACCCAGCTGTGTCTGCTAAGCTTTGTCCTCCTCAGCTGTGGGATCAAAGGCATTTGAGCCAAGTCTGGGATCTGAGTATCCCTCCAAATGTGGAGGGAGCTCAGATTTTGCTTTGGATGGTGAAGCTCAGACTCGCTTCTAATGATTAGGGCTCCACATCTCCCTCCAAACATTTGGCATTAACCATTGTCAGGAGAATAGACAAAGGAGGCCAATGAGTCTCTTCTGGGTACATTGAACCTCCTGTTGTCCTCGTGAAGGAAGATGCAAAGGTCTGTTGCAGACACTGTAACCCATCACTGGACAGAGATTTCAGCAGTCTCACCCTCTGCCAGTGTAGAAGGAAGTGTTTCCAAGCTGGTACATTATGTTCCTTTTAATCTCCCCCCTTCCCCCCGCCTTTTGGCACATTTTAGAACTTAAATACTGGCCAGCTGGCCTTCGCTTTGCAAAAGGTACATTCAGATCCTGCGCTGAGCCTTGGCTCATTGGATCAGTCGCAGGTTTGCATTCTGATTCTGGCTTCAGAGCTGGAGAGCATTGAATGCTATGTGGGGCTGCGTGTGCAGGGCTGTCTCATGGAGCTGGGAGATGATGGCACCTTGTCCATGGAGCAGGGGTGTGGCTGCATCTTGGACATGGTGTTTGGTTCTCAGTGCCTCATGACTACAATGCCCATTGAGTATTTAGAGATGGATCAACGAAAAGCGAAGGAGAGATGTGAGGCTGGAAGACCTGACCAGAGGTCACCCTCTTCCACCTGATCCAGTTGGGAAAATAGCTAGCTGTGGAGGGCTGGTCTAGATGCATTACAGCAGTGATTCTAGCCTCTTCCATGCAGAGACTAGTGGAGGGCTTTGCACCTCTCTAGCCAAGACCTCTCTCCCAGTTGGGCATCATGGGATGGCTCCCATGAGTGCCTTCTCCTGACACGTTTATGACCCCCATCAGCTGGTGACCCACCTAGGCTAAGTAGTAGGGTGCTGGAATTGTTGGTGATGATGGTTGGCTTTATTGACCAATGTGCCTAGATACTACTGATGTCTGCTCTACAAATAAAACCCCAGCCCTTTTAAAATAGCTGCAGCTGGAGGCATGAGCTGAGACATCCAAAGATGGTTCAGACATGGGTGTGGGATGGAGTAGGCTCCACAACCACCAAAGAGCTCTTCCAGACTGATCCATTAATAGTAGGTATCGGCCTCCAGGTCTGTCCTACTCCAGTGTCTCCTTTTTTGTAGGCTCCATGGGGGATCATCTATGTGTAGCTGCCTCTGCTCGGGAGAGCTCTGTGCAACTCTCGACCCACATGAGGTTGGCAGGGCTTGGTGTCTGAGAGGTTAAACAGGAGAGATTATGAAGAAACCCACATTTCCATACCAGCAGCAGATGGTCTCTGCCAATTTAGCTGCTGTTTCTTGGCCTGTGTTCCCTGTGGTACAGACCTCCCACTCCATCTTCTTGTGTTCGGAAGTGCTTGGCCTGGCCCCACAAAGCAAGGGCACCATGGGTTCGCAGGGAGTGTATCCATCCCCCTGGGGCTGACCTATGTGGCTGGCAAGCAATGTGAAAACAGAGGCCAGTCAGAGCCAGGAGCCTCAGTCACGTTCCCAGTGCTGAAGGCTGCTTTTTTCTGCAGTAGACTGCTATGCTCCTGTTTGCCCAGGAGATGGGAGGTGAAGGGCATGATCCTTCCCTTAGGGGAGAGTTTGACCTAGGTGGCACTTAGAGCTTCAGCTCTTCTGGAAGTCCCTTTCCTGGAAGCAGTTGGCACCCCTCAGGGAAACCCCAGTGTAATAGGGCCCCCAATCAAAATATTCTTCCCCACCTCCTATTGAGTTAGAAAATGAAGGGAATTATTCCTTTACCCCTCTTACGTTATAAGAATACAACAATGGAGAAGACTGGAAGGAAGTCTTAACATGTGGGCTGCTTCTTCGGGCACATAGGACTTGTAAACCAGGATCCATTTCAAATGAAGTCCATGCAATCAACTCACCCTTGTTCTCCCCCTTTCCTAGTAGCCTGATCTCTATGGGTCAGTGCTCTGCTGCCAGTGTACAGTCCCATTGCTGTAGAGATAAGTCCTGCATCACCAAGGGTGATCGTGCCAGCCTGCAAGGGACAAGCCAGTTTCCCACATTTCTCTCCTTTAAAGAGAACCCATTTTTAAAGTTTGTTTGCAACCCTTTCACATATTCTTGCAACCCACTTTTCGCTTGTGGCCCATGGGTTGAAAAACACCAATGTAGATGTATCCTGTGACTGGCCCTACTCCAGCATTGTGACCCTTGCAGCTGCTCAGCTAGAATTCATATCCTCTTCCCCCTTTGGAGTGGCAGGAGGATCAGCAATCAGGCTCAACCAGAATCTGTAGGATGAATTAAACTTTCTGGTATGAGCCCTCCCTAGTGTGAGCGCTTCCTCACAGAAAAACCCTTTCTGTCCCACAGCTGCTCATTCACAGCTGAGTTTCTGAAATGCCCTTTTACCTTCCTGCCAGCTGCCCCTTGTAGCCACAAGGCACTTAGTGTTCTCAGCACTGCCCACCATTTCACATCCAATGTCATCACAAGTATACCACCAGCATGGGGCTTGGCTGGTGGCCATTTTTTTGCCATCTCCGGTACAGATACTGAGCAGATTTTCCCCCAATACATTCACATCCTTCTGCAGCTCCCACCTCCAGCAGCAGTGGTGGGATGCTGGCCTGTGCCACCCTTATGTTTCAGTTGACTTTCTGGAACCAAGTATAAGCATTCCCAGCAAAAGGAGGATTCAAGGAAAGCAGATCTGGCCAGTTGTGCTGCCTCTCATCCTGATTCCAGGAAATCACTGTGGTTTAAATGGAAGCACAGATTCATTTCTGTCTGCTCCCCTCTGAATTGTCGCTGGGAGCAGTGCATCTGTGGAGACTGGCAAGGAGCTATTACTCTAGTACAGCTATTTTTCTAGTATTCATAGTTTAGCTACAGCCCACAGGTGGATCTAGCCTGTGAAGCCATTGGATCTGGTCCATGAGTCCAGGGGGAGGAGGGACTTTGGCTGCACTGTGGCTGGGCACTGGGGAGAAGTGGTGGCAGGTGAGTTCCAGCACTGGTTCCCATCGCACCCAAGCTGGGTCATCCTGGCCTGCCACCAGAAGATGTTGCTGGTGTAGTATGTTATGGAAACTGATAGCTAGCACAGGTGATGTGATGGGGCAGGGAATTCCCATGTACATAGAAGCGGTCCTAATAAGTGCTGGGATCTGTAGGGAAATGACTAGTTCCCATTTGTGCCTGCCTGGGGGAGCTGTGGACTGACTCGGAGATGCTAAAAGTGGCTTCTGGCAGCAGACATGTTGATGAAAATAAACCTGACAAATAGCTGCAGGCATCTCCTCCCTGTTTATATATTTGGAGTCCTAGACAAGGAGTAAATACAGGCATTATGACACTGCTCATCCAGTGAGTACAAGGCACTGGAAGTCAAGCGTTCACTATTGTGAATGGCTTGGAGAGGAGGTCCAGGGCGCCCTATTGAGAGTGTTTTTGGGAGTCAGAGGCAGCTAGAATAGATCAGGGAAGTGACATGCATAGGGAGTATTTAAAAGAACAGGAAGCATGATGATGGGGGGGGGGGGAATGACACATGCTTTTGTCTCATGAACAACAGCCTGTTTGTTATTTTTATAGAAGCTGTTATTGCTAGACGGGCAGAGCCTTAAATGGGAAGAAATATTTGTTTTTATGCCATGAGCTGCCCGGAGCAAAAAAAAAACAGCTGTAGAGGTACTATGTCAGGACCAACTCATGCCAGTGCTGCATGTTCATCTTGTGTTCTGTGCTGGAGGTATATTTTTAATCCCCCATGTTGGACTGGTAAGCTGTGGGGAGGGCCCTTGGGTCTGTTTCCATCTCTTCTGCCGATTGGTCTTCAAAGTCAAGCCACTGCTCTGAGTGGTTCATCTGCCTGTAAAACAAGGGTTAATAATTCCTACCGGTCTCTGCAAAGTGCTCTGACCGGCATCCTGCCAGAGGATTTATGATGCAGTCATTGAGGCTCTGGCAGTTAGATGCTATAGCAAGACACTAGGAGTTGATCGCGGCCTTTCTGCCCAGAGTCCTTTGCAAATGACAGCTGTCTCTCAAACTGGTGAGAGGAAGGTTAGTTCAGTGGTTAGTGCTTGTGGAGGACTAGGGAGACTTGAGTTCCAGTTCCTGGTCGGCCACTGACCTCCTATGTGACCTTGGGTGCATCACTTAGCCTCTCCCTATCTTCATTTCCCTGGCTGCAAGATGCGGGTAATAGCACTTTTCCATTCCACAGGTGCCTTGTGACATAATCAGTTCCTCTGGTGATGGGCATGAGGAGGGCTACAAAGTACTGATGATAAAAGGCCAGGCTGAAAAATAATGTTGAGTTTCCAAATGAGTTGGGGGATTCTCTGGTCTCTACAGAGACACGCCTGTAGTTTCCCAGGACACTTCACAGCTTGGCTACTGGGTTTTGTTTCTAAATAAGCCTTTTTATGGAAAACACTGGCCTGGAGCCCTTCATGGGGACAATATTTCAATCCCACTTTAGTCCGGCCACATAGATACACTCCCCAATGCTATATTTCTTCTCTCGTTGCATTTATTCCATCTCTGCCAGCGTCAGCTTTTATTCCACTTCATCCCTCAAGGATAGACTTTAAATAGACAAAGTCTGTTCCTGCAAGCCAAACACTTCCTGCCCACACTGGCATTTCTTCCCTCTTCTGCATGTTGGAGACTCCCAGTGGTATTCTCGCTACAGGGCCCTGTGCTGGTCTCTTTAAAGTTCAAGTGGATTGGGAGGAGACCCTGCACAAGTCTACAGATGACTTCTGACATTTGGGAAATTAACCAAAGTGGGGTTTTAATTTTATTAACTCAGAATAATTTCCCAAGGAAGTGACCTATACTGAGACTGTGAATGGGTATTTGGGGAGCCAGTGGGAGTCCCAGATGGGGAAGGCTGTTCATTTGTGGTGTGCGGGGAATCCGTCTGGACTCTCACAACTGAATTTTAGCTGTTTCTTGGTTTTGCATGGTACTGCGTCACACAGGGAAGAACCTATCTGGTGTTGAAGCTGCTCTGCTTCTTCCTGAGATTTCTAAACTTGGGAACTTATAGAACCTGATTTGTGTTTTGTTTCTGTAATTTAAGGGATGGCTCAGCAAACCTTTTGCTGGTAAGGAACAGCGTTTCAGTTAGTTCAGATCCTCTGGCTGTTTGCCCTGCCCATGCCCTGACTATACTGTTTGTTTTGGGTTTACATGCCTGTAGCTGTTATGTAACTTTTTTGTTCTGGTTTCTTGTGGATACCAAAACAAGAAATCCCCATGCCTTCACAACAAGGAGAACTTGCATTCAGTGTCACTTCCATTAAGGGCTCTGTGCCCTTCCCCCTGCCTCATTTAGGCAGCTATACTTAAAGTATGAATGCTTGTGAGGCTAGTATGGAATAAGCAGCAATACTTTGAGCTATCCATCTGTCTTGAGGCACTTTGCAAATGTGGGTCAACATTATTTGTGTACAGGGAGGAAGGTGAGGCACAGAACAGAGAAGAGACTGGTCTAAGTTCACATATCAGGATAGAACCAGGAATCCTGCTTTCTATTCCTACAGTTTGTATGCCGGATCCCAGTGTGTATGAACTCAGACCAAGGGGGTTGCATTCTGTCAGGTGGGACAATACAGTGTTCCTGAGTTATCGTGCATCCAATGTTTGTTCATTCTAAAGGGAGATGAACTTGGATATGTCAAGATTGTGCTGGGGCTTAAGCACGTTACAAAATCCATAAAAGTTATGGTTTTTTGAAATTAGCAGGAGTTCCTTTCAGGTATTGTATTAGAAACACAGGGACACTAAGAAGCTGACTTCCAGTCCTGGAATGCAAGTAGTACTGCATCATCCCCCTAGATGTCTGAGAGGTGATGCATAAGAACTTAGTCATGTGTGACCAGTTACCAGGAAAAGGATGCAAGGTGTGTGTAGTGTTCTCATAGTGGGTATCCTATCCTTATGTCCCTTTGAATTGAGGTGGCACTTGCTTTGAAAGACACATGACCAAGCCACGATTCACCAAAGCTAATCCCAACTGCATTTTACTGCAGCTAGTCAGGAAACCAGAAAGTGTTTCCTTCCTTTCTGTTCACATCCTGGTCATCAAGAACATGGAAGAACCAAATCTGGATGAAGTTATTACAGGATGCAATCAATCTGTGGATGAGTGAGCTAAGCAGAAAGGGATTTGCAGCAGCGTGCCTCAGAGTGGATGCATTTCCACTTCTGGGTCTGAAGAGTGGAATAGATTGTGTGTGGTCTCTTATCAGAGCTAGGGGGATGTGATGCAGGAAGTGCTAGGGAGCAGCATCATATGAGTTACCATCTGACTGAGAGATTACAGTGAGGTTCAACCTACTTGCCCCTAGTGAGGTTCTAGATGCATATTAAGATCCTTGAGTTATTCCTAAATGGAGCAGGAGCTAATGCTCGTCCCTGGAGCCCTTTTCTCTGCCTGTTGGTACAGATTATCCAGTTCCCTTGGTTGCATGAAACTCTTAGATTGAAAGCTCTTTGAGGCAGGGGGCTTTTTGCTCAGCAACTAGGCAGGGAGTCCCTGGGAACTTTACTAGGGAATAAAAGTGAAGTAATATCAAGCAGATTGTGTCTTAATCCTCTTTTCCCCAAAGGTGCTGGATACTCTCAGCTCAACCGAATGCAGCTCAGCAGCTTTGAAAATCAGCCCAGTAAAGTTTGATGCCTTCACGATATACCCCCAGCATTTCTGGGAGCTAAGTTATAGGTCACCCCTTTGAAATACTTGAGTATGGAAGACAGATCCTAGTTACTGGGACTGTCAGTGTTCATGCTTCATTGGTTTCCCAGCCAGCCAGGAAGGAAGGAATTTAGGAGGACTGGGTTCCTGTGTTAACATCTTAATGTCCAGTCTTTGTCTCTTATTGACTGGGGTGCTGAGCTGGAGGGACCACAGACTTGCTCTCGTGAATCCTTTATTATATTCAGCTGAATGGTGCTGCTCTGTAGACGGCTTAATATGAAACCTAATTCTCTCCAGATTCAATTGAAAAGATTGTTTGGAGCTTGCTGGATAAATACACAGAGAAAATGTTTCCTTGGAATCGAGGTGTTCCCTGGAGAGGGGGTTGTTTTGGCCAGAGCTCCAGTGTGTCCCTGCCAGTCTCCTCCTGATTCTCCTAGCCCATTTCAGCAGCCTGCTTGGTGTGCTGCTAAGGACCCAGGGCTCCTGTAGTCTATGACTGAGGCATCTTATTAGGTAGGTGGCCTTAGAGGTGGAGACCCCAATGCTCCCTATGTTCATGGATTTAATTCATTTCAGTGGAGATCGTGGGGGGGGAAAAACAAATGCCAAAGTATGGAAATCCTTAGTGAATCACTCCCAGCTCAGTCCTACCATTAATATATCAGGGATATGAGACCTCCTATGCCTGGATCAGACAGATGGTCCCTCTAACCCACTATCCTGGCCAATGCTCTGTTTCACAGGGTCCTGTATCCACCGCCCCCCATCAGAGACAACTTTGCAACAACCTGCTTAGGAGGACAGACACCTCCAAGGCTGCTGTTGCTTGGCTAGTGCTCCAAAACAGCAGTGCATGGGCTGCTCCCTCTTGATACACAAGCTGGCATACTAGTGTCTTGGCATGTGATTTCTATGCATTGTTTTCTATTCTGTAGCCTAACCCCCATTTGACTCCTGCCAAGGTGCTTGCAGCTGGTATGTCCTGTTGCAACAAGTGCAGTAGACAAAGAATATTTGGAAGCCTTCTGTCTCGCACCATTACAGTCTCACTGATGGAGGGGTAGACGTGTGAAAGCTCATCAGGTCTCTAATGTTGCTGGGAAGAAACCGGGCATCTCGGGGTTGCTGGGAAGGCAGGTGAAGGGCAGTGATTCTCAAATAGGGTGCTGTGTACATGGGGTGCCCTGAGTTCCTTTCAATGCTCTCGGAGGTGGGGTGCCACACAATACTGGCATGTGGTCTTTCTGAGTTCTTAATGGCAGAAGAACTACTCTAAATTTTCTGCAGTTAAAAACAAGTGAAACTCAGAGCTGGCATTTCCCGAGGGGGACCTTGCATCTTGAAAGATTGAGAACCAGTGTTATAAGGCAGCCTCATCCCTGAATATTTGATACCTCTCTCTCCTAACTGCATGCTTAGGCTAGAAGAAGGTTTTGATGGCAGGTTTCACACTTATCTCTAAGGCCCTGACTCTGCAGTTGGACCCGTGCAGAGCTCATTCAGTCAGGCACTAAGCAGACCATCAGTCTCCACGTAGTGTCCAGTCACAGGATAGGACACTGTGATTTTTATGTTGCCTCTGTGGAATTTGAAGCATTCCCAGATAAAACACTTCTCTTGCTGTGAAGCACAGTAGGATCCTGCTTTCTGAAAAATCTCTGGCCTCCTGGGCTGCTGCTGGGAGTTATTGGTTTATTGTTCCACTGGGAATTTGTCCCTGAAAAGATACAAGTGTAGACACAGCTACAGCTCTGGCCTTGGCTGGGATGGCTGCAAACAATGCAGGGCAAAGAAACAGTGATAAGCAATAGCCCTGATATGCCAGCCTCCCCCACCCCACTGGTGATGGATGGCAATGCAGGAGATTGCATTCACATGGGAATCTCTCCTTGGGAGATGTAAAGGTGAGGAAAAGGGGAAATTGGCCTTTCTGTGCTGCCTGGGGGGATGAAGCCCCTGCCCTCTTGTAGTGTGGGTGGAGGAGAAAGCCGTCAGTTTTGTCTAGTGGACAGCACACCAGGATGCACTTGGGGAGACCTATTCCTAGCCCTGTCTGCTGCGTGATCTTGGACATGTCCCCCACCTCTATGCCTTCAGTTTCCTCACCTGTAAACAGGAGCTATTGATGCTAGTGACCACCTTGTGTGCTCCAGTAGAGTCCGAGGGGTTCACCTACTTAGACTTCCCTTATTAACTTGAGTTTCTCTATACAACACAGCAGAAGGGACCAGGCTAACTGGAAGACTGGTCCAGGAAGTTGTCTTCACTTCTTACCTCTATTGCAGGATTTCCAGGATAAAGAATGGCAAATCCTGGCCCTTGGCCATGCCCTTTCTTGCAAACAAGCCTCAGTTCAAAGACACCTTCTCCCTGCCTATCCCAAGCACTGTGTCCATGCAGCATCCCAGGGCAAAGGTATACAAATACAAAATGGCACTGGAAAGAGGTGTGGTTATAACCTGGGGGCGTGTTTTTATAAATCCTTCTGTATCTGGTGTATGGAGGATAGGGGTCCATTCCAGCATCATCTTGACAGGTATGCCCCTTTTGGCTCAAGGAGGGAGCAGTTGCTACTTTGAGTTTTGGAAGGTCCGAGTCACCCTGTAAGCTCTAGTCGAGATTGGCCATCATACTGATGGGGCTCTGGAACCCAATCATCCTGGCCTGTTTGGGGTGGGCGAGAGGGCAGATGGGAAGCCCAAGGGGTAAAGTAACTGGGTTTCCCCACTACTTGAGGAAGTATAACGGAGGTCTGGCAGCTGAAGAAGCAAGAGGATGGAGAAACATGGGGCACAGACAATGTCCTGGTACTTTCTGAAGTGAGGAAAGACCATGACCCTCTAGTTTGCTTAACAAAGAACAGGTGCAAAGTCATCATGAGAAACTGTCAATCTACTGCTTTGGGTTAAAATGAAATATGCTGGGAGAGACTGTGCTGCCCAGTCTGGCAAGAAGGGGGATGGATAGATAGGTGCTGAAGCTAGGGTACCATTATTTTGCTCAACATCCTTTTGATTCTGGCCTGTAGCAGGGGCCAAGGTAGCTACTGATGTAAAGAAGGGGGAGGCCAGTGATAGATATGCTACTTAAAACAATCCCTGTGCTGGGAAGCTGGTAGTTCTCCAGTGCCTCCCCTGGAGGAATTCTCTCTGTTTGGTAGGAGACTTTTCTGGTCCCTTTATTGTATCCTAGCAGAGCCCAGGGCCGGGCTGGGGAGTGTTGAATCCTTCCTCTCATTCCTAGGCCCATTTTACACAAAGTACAGCCTTGTTCCCCAGGTGAATACCTCTGTCACTGGCTGGGTGACCACATCCTGTTAGGCCAGTTAACAGGGAGGTGGCATCTCTTTGTCCCCCACTGGTTAACTCCCCTGAGAGCCAAGCAGAGTGATAAGGGGTTCTGTGGATCAAAGGTAACCTTTGGGTGACACCTGATCAGTCTTCCTGCTGTCAGATGGGCATGAAGCAGGAAACTAGTGTACCTGGGGCATAGACTCAGGTCTCCATAGGGCGGTATCAGAAGGTCAGCACACAGCTGGGTCCATGCCCCAGGTGCATTTGTTCCCTGTTCCTTCCACTCACAGCTGTGCTGACTCTGCCCCATGCCTGGAACCAAGCACAGCAAAATTGGCTCCTTCTCACTCATCAGGGCTGCTGAGTAAGAGAGGACTATTTCAATGCAGTTCTGTTTCAAAGCAGAACTGCTGATGAGAGATGTGATAAACTTGCCTCCAGCATCCAACTAAGCAAAACCAGGAAACCAGACCATGTTAGGGTTAGAGAGGGCAGAGACTGATAGCCCCTTGCCTGTGCCTGAGTGACTTGCTTTGAGTCCCACATCACAGTGTGCAGAGTCCTTAACTGAACATAGACTCCCACTCATGAGGGAACTGCAACTAGGACAAACTCATGTCTCAGCAAAGCAAAAGGCGAAGGTAAAACATCATGTGTCTTCTCTTTCTGATAGCTGGATGCTGCTTGCCCTTAAGTAACAAAATCACTGACAGCAGGCTGCCATGTGTCTAAGGGCAGAAACAGATGCCTATTGTCCTGCAGCATCAGTGGGTGAGACAATAGGCAATGTGTTCGCCCAGGCCTTGAGGGGTCCCTGTCTTGTGCACCCCAGGAACTCCTGCACAGGATCAGACCCCTCAAGCCCTGGGAGCACCTGCCTGGCTTCCAGTGCTAATGAGCCATGCACCCAGGATCTCTGAGATGCATCAGTGTTAAACAGAGAAACCCCAGCTATGTTTGTAGTATGACAAGGAGAATAGATATAGATACCCATTTGCTTGGCCTTTGTGCTGCCATAAAAATGTTTGACAGCACAAAAGTAATGATTGGTGACAAAGTAACCTGATTATAGGCAGTGCAACCAGAGTCCTTGTTGGAACAGCTGGCCTGTTGTCTACGGAGACCTGCTTGCATAACACACAAGAAAGGTGAACTATTGGTTAAGATTCTAGCCGGACTTTGGTTTGACTTTAGGTTGTCCCTGCTTTGCCACAGACTTCCTGGGCATGACCTGAGACAAATCACTTAGCATCTCTGTGTGCTAATTCTTCATCTGCCAGAGGTGGAAGCTAATTCTTCATCTACTTCACAAAATTACAAACTTGTAATCACAGCAGCAGTTTGTAATCAAACTTTTTTCCAAGTCCTACAAATAGACCACGTCACCTTTTTCATTTTAAGGGGTTTCCCCTAAGCCCATTTTACATATACAGTGAAAAGGAGGGATTTCCCTGACTGGGACCCTGCACTCTTTTCCTGAAGAGATTTCCAAAATTGGTGATTCTTCTATAATTTCTCTTTTGCTTAAAAAAGAAAAGAAAAGGGGGAACTTCTGAAATAGGATGAGGAAGCTGCAGTAATAGATCAAGTAAGAGCAATAACTTCCAGTCTAGGAAGCTTTCAAGCGCTTTTAAAAGCATTAGTGAAATAAATAATTCTATTAATATCTGGCTCTGCTTGTAGCCAGATAAGCTAATAACCAGCCTTTTAGAGTGCTTTGTGCCTACACATTGGCTACTTTATTGACAGGAAACTCTAGAGGGGCAGATCCCTGCTCCTCTTAAGAACATGAGAGATACCATCCCAGGCCAGCCTACAGGTCCATCTAATGTAGTATCCCATATCACATCAAGGTTGACCTTCTGTTCCTGACCAAGTTCTCCATCTACCAGACCCAGAAGGAGATGCAGATGGGGGGAATTCAGGTGACTGTGATTGTCTTTCTTTTACTCTGCACAGTGGGAGGTGTTGGTGGATTTATTAAGTGGTGTCCACAGGCTACTTAGATGTGTCTAAAGAGCAGTGGGCACTAGCTGGTGTTCTCTGCATTATCCCCCCTCAGAATCCTTACTAACCTGTAGCCTGCACACCCTCTCCTGTTTTCATCCATTAACCCAAGCACTGAGTTGCTATGTGTTTTGTGGCCTTTCTTTAATCACTTAAGGAGTGTTTTGTTTTCTGGTGGGCTAGGCTTACTATACCTCCATAGCGAATAGGCCCGTACCTCAGTCACAGATGTTGGATAATAAGGAGAAGGGTGTCTATGCAAGAGTCTTTCCAGATTGTGTCCCCTGCCCCTCTTGTTATACATCTTCTGGCATTCAGAGGCCTAGGGAGTCCTAATACGGAATAGTTTAAGACCTACTGATGGACCTGTCCTGTGCAGGAGAATCCTATAATACTGGGGTGGAGAGAGGTTGGGCTGGAGCCACTGAGCCAATGGCTAATTCTGCCTCTTGCACAAACGACAAATCGACTACCCTGCTGCTTTTAGTTGCAGGATATTGGATTTGTCTGCAAAGTAAAACGTGCCTCTGGTGTTTGGGACTGGAGAGTTAGGAACAAATTTGCCCCCTTTCCTCTTCCAGCTCTATTGAGAACACTGGATGACTACATAAATGTACTGTGGAGGCTTGGTGTGAGGACTCCTCTTCCCATGAAGATTAGATAGTACCCCAGGCAGGATGCTAAGCAGCTGGATCCATGATGTAGTCTGGGCAAATTCTGATCTGGGCGACAGGTAGAGGGACCAGATCGTGACAGTTCCCAATAGCACATGGGCCATCTTTTTACAAGGTGACCATTTGCCGCCTTCACCTCCCAGTAGATAAAGGGAACAACACGTACTGATTATTTTTCCTACTTAGAGTAAGCTCTCTGGCTTGGCTTTAGTACAAACACGAGTCAGTGGAACATGCCATATTTTCTTATAAATGACACACCCAGAAATATAATTCACACCCTTATTTTTGAAAGGTAGAATGAACCCATGAAAAATCTTTTTGTTATGGCTGCATAGAGCAGGGACAGCTTAATCCTCAGCTGAGTCATCCTCCTCTCAGTAGGCTCTGAAATAGGAAGAGAGATCAGGAACAGCCAACAGAAACCAAATATCAGCTTGAATAGTGGAACATCAAGGCCCTTAAAAGGACGAGACAGTTGTTAACACTTGTGAGATGGAGAACAACGAGCCATTAAGTCAGCTGACTTCCTCAGCTGCTGAACAGTAATACCACAGCTACTGTGCTATGGAAAAGCAATTGTAGCATGGTGCTTCTATTCTGAGCAGAGAAACAGCTTCCCTGCTTCACATGCACGCACAGGGCCGGTTCAAGGGTACTTGGTGTCCTAGGCAAACTGTGTACCTCGGCACCCCCGCCACTTCCAATATAGAGGAAAATAAGAAGTCTACAATGAACTTTTACTTCTGAGATCTTTTCAGAGGTCTTTCTCCCCTTACCAAATCAAAGGTCTGAGACCAAAATGGAACTGTAGCCAGCCAGGGTTGTTTAGCATGATGTTCCTGTTATTTTGTTTTGCATATAATTTTGGCACCCTAGGCAACCGCCTACTTCATGAAAAGAGTGTACATATGCACAGGGTTGATCTAATCATTTGGGGGAAATGGAGGTTTGTTTTGTATGTGAGAAAATGATAGCTTCATTTGTGCAACTCTCCTATTATATGTTCCTTCATAATAAGGTGCAGAATCACGTCCTCTTGGGATGGGTTGCTCTGAGTTAGTTAGTTAATTATCAGATTCGCTCTTCTCTTGTGAGAACACCTCTGTCTGCTCCTCCATTACCTCACCCAACAGACGCTCCCATGGCACATTCCCTTCTTGGCTCCTGCTCTGTATTTTTGTTGTGACACAGATCTTGGTACTCACCCCATTTCCCCTGCAAAGCACAAAGCTTTCTTTTCATTTACCCACTTGCCCTGCGTGCTTAGCGAATGAGATGACAATCGCTCTCTTGATTCTTCTGCTGACTGGGGGTTTTGTGTAAAATGAAGCAAATGCCAGCCAAGAGTTCAGAAAGAGTTGATGGGGCATTAGAAACTGGAGATAAGCACTCCCAGGAGGTAAGGGGCTCTTTCAGATATTTCAGGTTGTTCCTGGAGCCACAGCTCTTCCACTCTGACTTCCCTTGGCTGATTTGATTCCCTTTATCTGGGCAGTGGGTTGAAAAGCAGCAAGTGGTTTTGGTGCATTTTTATCTCCTAAATCTTATTGTCTAACAATGTTTTCCCAGAGGGATATCTCTGTGCTTTACAGACTGTGTGAACCAGGATTGTTCACCTATCCCTGCATAGCAGCTGACTCTGGGGTGAATTATGATAGCCCCTGAATACCAGTAGCTTTACATAATTAGCATTAAAATGAAACTGCAGGAGGAATACAGAAGTTGCTTTATCCTGGAATTTGACCAGGATGCATTTTAGCACAGAAAGCCACAGGATCTCTGAAAGAAAACAAATGGATAAGACTTCAACTTTTATACTTGGTCTATTTATGTTATGTATACACTCCCCATGCCCCATAATGTCTTGATTGTAGTTAGCCCCATTACCCTCCCTGTAAGCCAGGGCAATGCTGTTATCTCTTCTTTTCCAGAGAGACTAGGTGACTTGCCCAGGGCAACATCAGGAGGCTGTAGCAGAGCAGAGCCTCAATCAATGCTACTGTCAGTTAAGTGCCCACCCCTGGGTGCTTTGGATCCCAGAATGAGATGTGCTTCTACTGTAGCCCTAAGAGGAGGAGCTCACACTCACCCCAGGGCCTAGGATTCATACTGGTTAGCTGTGGGAACTGAACTCCCTGCCAAGCAGTCAAGCAACCTGAGTTACCCTTAGGAGAAATATAGATCATTTCAGTCTTGGTATAGGGCAGTGGCTTTTAACTTGTGGTCTGTAGACCCCTGGGGGTCTGCACACTGTCTAAGGGATCCACAAAGGATCAATCAAAGGCATGTGAATACCCGCACTTACCGCTCAAAGGGGTCTGCACCTCCATTTGACACTTTTTATGGGGTCCACAAATGAAGCAAAGTTGAAAACCTTTTTGTATAGGGCCTCTAACCCACCTATTCAGATCGCCTTCAGATGCCTGCATAATAGAAACTGTGACACTGAAGTTGGAGGCTTCAGCAAGGATCTAGCCTTTGGGTGCAGAGCTGGAGGGAAGAGCCCCAGCGCCACTTCAGCAAACCACTAAGCTTTTTCTAGGAGGTCCCCTAGCCAGGTCCTTTTCCTGATGACAGCAAGTATAGCTGCAAGTCAAGTTTCTCTGGATTTGGGCTAGCGAAGTGTGGATATTTTTGGTTAGGCACCTTGACTCTGCTGTCTGGAAGCAGCTGGTGGAAAGCAAAACAAACAATGCTTGGCGCCAGCAAATGACTGTTTTCATCCTAGCTGCATGGAAGAGAAACTAGTTGTTTCCTTCTATTTATTGCCTTGTTTTCCAGCAGGTCAGCGTGGTTGAGCTCAACTCAGTTCCGTCTCACCAAGGACTCACACTGGAAACAAAGTCAGCAGGAACAAGCTGAGCAGATGGTTGTTGCATAAGAGAAAAGGTTTTCCTGAGTCAAATGTTGGAGTTTCATAAAAGGGTGAAGGTTGTTGATACTTGGTAGGAGCTAGCAGTTTAGTGATGGCAAGGCATGGTCAATTTAAAAACCTCATGGAGCCAAAGCATAAGGAGCTTTTCCCTTGATCTAGCTGGAGAACTGCCAATCTATAGCACAGGCAATCTCTGGGGCACATAGCCGATCAGAGAGAGAGAGCAGAAGATTGGGCAGGGAGCAGAGAGCAGTAGATCAATCAGGGGAAGGGGATCAGGGTTGCACTCAGGAAGGTCATGGAGCTTAGTCTGGCATATCTCCTAGAAAGGTTAGCTCTTGCTGATTTAGCTGGTTGAAGTGCTTCAATCCCCTGCAGGGAATTGGCATATGCAGGAGGTTTATCCCCACTATGGTAAATAGACTGAGGTGCTTTATTTCCACTAGGATCTTGCAGCAAGACAACTAATTTGTTGTAAAATGCAACATTTGTTCTTTTTGCAATGAAGGCAGGCTATAATATACATGTGTCTTTGCCTTTGTATAAGGGGCAGTGTGATCCAAGGTTGGGAATGGAACGAGTTCAATAGTAATGAATGATGTATGAAAAATAGCTGCTTTTTTTCTGATGGTCAGCTGTCCAGGAAAAGAGATAAATGCAATGATTCAATTCAGTAAAGCCCCCCTTGCTTGAAATTCATTAGTATGTTGCTAACTTGTGAATAGTGGCAGTAGGTGTTGACGTGGATCAGTTATGTGCACCATGGGATGAGATTCAGATTGTGGATTGGATGCCCTTTGCTATTTAATGCATAGCAATGCAGATGGCATGTAGAGGTGTCAAATCTGAAATTCACAGTTTGAAATTTAATGAGGGTGGTGGCATGTTCTTTGTGATTCCAAATTTGTTTCCTGTAAATGTTCAAGCTTAACATTTTGCTTTTGGGAGATCCTTCACACCAGCAAGGCTTGTTTTGCTGAAATATTCACAGCAAGTGAATGTAAAGAGGGGATGTGTGAACAAAGTTGGGGCAAACTGATTGCAGATGCAAATACATACTCATCGTCTTGTGCTGTTTGTCCAATGCTAGTTAAATGTCAGGGCCACTGGTTTCTACCTGCCAGCATATTCATTGTGGGTCTTCGCACCAGTCGGTCTCTGTGTTTGGGCACTGTGGGTAGCTTCAGGTTAGCAATAGCATGGTAAGAGGGCAGGAATTTTTCTCTTCCTGTAAATGATCAGTACCATAGAGCACTACTTGCCTCTAGTCCCTTGTGCAAGGGGGTTGCAGCTACAGAACATCCTGTCTCAAAGTCTTGCTGCATGTAGCTCTATGGCTCAAGTGATTTGCATTGGCCAACCTGGGTGACGGTTAGCTGTGGCAAGCTTAGCTGCTGGGAAGTGGCTGTTTGCACTGAATGGTGGCTGGGCTAATGAGAAAGGTGGGTAGGGTTGAGCAGGGGAAGCTCAGGCTCTGGAAGGGAAAGGCAGAATGCAATGTAGACTGAAGCTGCTGTGTATGGTTAATACAGCACTTCTTGCTTCTGCAGATGGCAAGGCCATGAGAACTGCCATGTACTAGGCCAGACCCTTGGTACATATAGCCCAGTATCCTGTCACAGCCAAAGATGCTGCTTCCCAGGAGGTGGTGGAGAACAGGGTTTCAGTGGAGAGTGTTTTACATCCTCCTCAAACCCCTGAAGGACTTGGGGACTAGGGTGGTACTGAGCTCAGTGTCATCCTTCCTCTCCCAATGTGGCCCCCAAGCCTCCCCTACTAAGCCTGGGGAAGATCCTGTTCCCAGTAACAACCTTTTCCCTGAGGTGGCAGGACATGTACAGTCTTTCCTGTCTCAACAGTGGCAGTGTGGGGGGGATGACCAGGGCATTCCCAGAACTTCCCAGCATCTCCTCTTCCATTGCAGCTTCCAGCATTCAGGTCATGGCTGGGCCTCCACAGGCTACTCTGGTGCAGAGAGCACCTGCATTTAGGGATCATGCCTTTGTTGTGCTATCCCTGTCCTTAGCCTGCAGATTAACATGAGTTCTTCAGTTGTAGCGGGGAGTGGGGCATTGCGATGGGCTGATGTGGTGAGAGAAGGGATCCACACTGCCTCGGAGTGATGGTGTTGCCTGCTGCTGCATAGGGAAGAGGCTGGTAGCACCTAGGACTCTGGCACTTTTGGGGTCTTGGCTGGGTGCTGATGCAGGAGTGGCTCACTTGTAGCTGACCATACTTCGGACGATCCTAGCACAGCTGGTGTCTTGAGTGGCACTGCTAGAGCACTGCTGTGAGGAAGTTCACTTTTCTGGAGTCCCAGATGCTCATAAGGAGGAAGCCTGCAAAACACCTAGCAGCTTGTAACCCTCAGCTCCATTAAACATTTTCTCCCTTTCTGCTGGCCATTGCAGCCACGCTAGGCAGGCATGCCGCATGCTCAGTGCTGGCTCGTCGGAGCTCTAGACAAGGAGGAATTTCTGGTCGTGTGCTGCTTGCCCTTTGCAGATCTGTAAACAGAGACACGTGCCAAGTCACTGATTAATAGCCTCTCCCTGGCAGCTTGTCCAGGCTCCATCATCCTTGCAGAGGCCTTTGCATAATGTGCTTGGCTGCTGAACTAGTGGCTAAATGGAGTGGACCCAAGGGCAGCTCTGCAGAAAAGCAAGCCCTAGGAGTGATTTTATTTATTTTTTTTAATGCTGGTACTGCAATAAGACACTGGGGAGCTGACTAGCTATGGCATGCGAAACAAAGGAGGTACCAAGACAAGCTTCTCCTATCCAGGGTTGGGTTGTTAGCCCAAAGGGTAGCTAAAGTGCTGCAGATCCTTAATATGCAATGGACGGCAAGATCTTCAGGACAGGCAAACCACTTACACTAGAGCTTTGTAGCAGCCAGGACACCCCTGAAAAGCCCTGCCTTCCTGGAGGGGGTCTTAGGAGCATGGAGCCCTTTCAGAGCTTGACCTCTAAGCCAGTCAATACAATAAAAATACCGATTTAGCCTTATCTAATTCCATACTTTCTTGCACCCCGCATGCCCCATGAATAAAGCATGCATTTGGCTTGGGGAAGGAAGAATGGAGGGGAAAAAATATATATTTCTTTTTCAGCCACGGCTGAATGCTGGCTGCGGAAGATCCTGACTGCAGTGGCTGTGGTCGCAAGAGGGTTAACAGTAGCTCTGACCCTGGAGACTGAACTCTATCCAATCCTTCCCTGAGGCTGGCTGGGGGAAGCAGGAAAGGCTGCAGCATCTCCCTGCTTCTGTTCCTTCATTCTTCTAGTATTCCAGGAATGAAAAATCAGCTTCCCTGCTTAAGATGCACACCCTGGTTTTTTTTGGGGGGGGGGAGGGGAGGAGGGGAAAGGTGTGTGTATGTGAGTAAATACAGTAGTTGGATGCTGTTTTGGGGCATCACATGGATCTTCCCTCCCCCAGCCTGGGAACTACTAGGCAGTGCATGCTTGCAGCCAGCTTCTGAAGGAGGCTTCGAGCCACTTCAATATTGTCCTCTTGCAGAAAGGCAATTGCTTGCCCTGCATCTTGATCTTCTCAAGTGCCTGCATTGGCAAAATGGAGCAGGAACGGCAGACCTTTAAGGGGCAGAGTGAATAAAGAGGAAGGCAGAGTGAATAAAGAGCTGAGTGCAAGATTTCTCACATCTGGGAAATGAGCTAGAAGGATCTAGTCTGTAGCAATCTATTCAGTGGGACTTGCAGCATGCTCGTTTAACCTCTTGCATGCTGGCAAGGGGTAGGCTGAAGGATGCTGGTCCAGAGTGTAATGGTGTTTATGCAGGGAATCCTCTCTTGGAGCAATTGCATTCTTTCTTGGTCATGCATGAAGCTGCCCATCTCCCCAATTCAGGGGGTCATGTTTGTGGCCCCAGCTCCTCTCGGCTATAGGTGGGAGTGGAGCACAGTATAAAGGGGAAGCCAGCTGTGATGTTAGAGAGCTGCTGCCCCAAGAGAGAGGAAGCCCAGAGCCTGGCTCTGAACCCAGCGCAGCTGACGTAGCTCCATCCCCCTGGCAACTTGTGGCTCCAGGTGTGGGACTGAGGGAATCCCAGGACAGGTGATTACTGATGCTCAACATGATTCTGAGGATTCCCCATCCTCTGTCCCGAAGGGGAGGGACCTTTGCTTCACCCCGGTCATGGTGCCAATGTCCTCTTGTCCTAGCTGAACAGCAGCCATGTTCAGCATGGAGCTGGGGCTCTACAAGGTTGCTGCAGCTCCTCCAGGCTTGTTCCTCATAGTGCCTTCCTCTTCTTCCTCCAGGCCCTGGAGTGTTATTTTGCAGAAAGGGAAGCTAGGTCTATGTGGGGGAAGGGAGACGTCTCCAAGCCACAGACCAGAGATCAGGGGGCTGTTTTGCGCAGTGAGTTTTGCGATGCTCAATACATCTGCTCCAGACTTGCCAATGAGGTGCCTTGTTGCTGAGTCTGGAGCAGAAGGTGCAGGTTTCAGGGGCTAGAGGGAGCCTTGCATGAAGCACATCTTTGCTGGGGAAGGACAGGGTTGGATCAGCAAAGCGAGACAGGTCAGATGGTTAGTGCCAAGGGTGGGCAAGCAGGGCCTGGCTACTGCTCACAGGGAGTTGGGCACCAGGATGGAGCTAGGGGGCACCTCTCCTTTTTCCCTCCCCCACAAACACCATTTGCAAGGGCTCTGGCTCCAGCAGTGGGGAGGGCAGAGCGGGGTTGGTGGCAGCAGCTGGCAGAAGCAGGGCACGGCAGGGGAAGAGGTAGGTATCAGTGTTAATCCCCTTGTCTCCTTTTTGCCACTGAAAAACCATGTTTTAAGTGGCTGCACGACACACATTGGCAATAAAAGGTGGTGACATCTGCATCCCACAGCAGCAAACCTTGTGCTGCTGTCCCGGCAAGGTGCAGTGCCAACATTCAGGGTGTAAAGTGGGCTGGTTACACCTCCTGGCAGCAGCCAAGGCACTTATCCCTTTGCGGCCAAGTCCTTGTATCCATCCAGTAGGCTAGTAAGTGACCTACTTCCCAGGGTTTGCAGGGCCCCCAGCTCTGGGCTCCTCAGCCTCCCCAAAAACAAGAGCCAGACACTCAAAAGCATTGAAGTGCCTAATTCCCACAGGTTCTAAGGAGATTTGTGCGCCAAAGTACCTTTTGAGGATCTGAGCCCAGCTTCCTCCCTGGGCAAAGAGGCAGATGGGCACAGGCAAGCCAGTCCATTTCCTGCCCACTCTCCATGGCGTTCTTCTTGGCATATGGAAGGGGCTGCAAGGAGCAGTGCACGCAGATCTGAAAGGATCGGGAACGCACTTGGCAGTTAGCCCTGGCTGGGCAGGAGATCGGTAATCCGGCCACTTTGGAGTCCATTGCTGGTCTCTTGGATCTCATTTTACCCTTCGAGTGCCTCCTTCAACACATGTTCCATCCTCCTCCCTTCCATCCTCTCTTGCTGGGGTCACAGGGAGATGTGGCAGCCCCTCTCTTCACTTCTTGCCTCCCTATTTTCGTGGCATTTTTTTAGCTCTAGTTTTGTTTATGCCCGAGTCCAAAGTGGGAGTCATCAGCTGGCAGGGCAGGAGCGAGAGAGTTTGCCTGTGGCAGGCAGAGAGCGTGTAAAGTCCCAGCTGCTAGACCAGCGTGCTCTGTTGTTGTGCAGGCCAGTGCACAGTGCTGTGTCTGGGCTGGGCTGAGTGTCCTCATCTTTTTGAGTGCACAGATTTCTGCCTAGGGTTTTCTCTGTTGATCCCAGCAGTGAGATTGGTGCAGGGTATTGGGGCTGTAATACCATCCCAGCTCTGTATACCCTTACTGGGCAGAACTGGAAAGCTTCCTGGTTTCCCTGATGCTTCCAGCACCTAGTCCATTAGCCAACTTCATAGGCAGGATTCCTGACTGCAGAGCTCATTGGCTGGACATGTCCAATGATTCCAGGTGGCAGCCTTGTCTTTGACCTATTTCTGTGTTTGCAGCTACATTTATCTCCTATCAAGACTGCCTTTAACCAGGAGGGTTAGATGTGGCTGAGCTGTGTGTGTTCCTTATCCAGAGCTCCCATCTGTGTCTGAGACCATTGGTGGATTTGCACACAAGCCTGATGAATCCTTCTCTCTTTATTTTCTAGGGGAGAAACGGTTTTCATATGAGAAGAACGAGACACAGACAGTCTTCTATCATGAAGATGGGCACCCTTCTCTTCTTGTTGGAGGAAAGAACAAGCTTTATTATTTTGACTTTGAAAACTCAAGCAACTATACAGTAAGTAGACTACACAGCCACACATGATTTTAACTTCCCAGCCCTCCCATAAGTCATTCAGCACTGTCATTCTTAGGGTACCACTGGGGACACTGAGTCGCAGAGAAATTCAGTGGCTTGCCACTGATCTGCTTGGGAAAAGTGGGCAAAGCCAAGAGTTGAAGGCAGGTTATTAGACAGTCTCTCAATACTGTGCCTTCATCCTGTTCTATGCTGCTGCTGTCCAGATGGCTCAGTGAGGTCTCACTCCAGGGTCTCTGATGTCAACATTCAGAATTGCTGAACCAAGTATGATGTCACATAGACTAGATGGGGCTGTCACTGGGTAGAGGGAGAGCAGTCCTCAAGGACAAAGCTACCAGGATGTCACTCTTCTGGCCTTCCCAGTTGGAAGTGGGAGGACAAGGGTTCCAGAGATGGCATGAGGCAGGGAGAAGGGTGTATGAGGGTGGAAGGTTTTTTACCTTACTCCTGCTTTGGTATTTCCTGTGCCAAGCACAAACTCCCCCTTCTGCATTCCTGTGTTCAAAAGCCTGGGTAGCTCTGAGAGCTCCAGCACTTCCTCCATCTCTCTTTTGCACCCAGCCATTGATACCCACTTCTCAATGACCTGAGCCTTTCCCAGCAGCCTTGGTCCCAAAATGCCTCTGAAAGTGGCTTGACCTGATCCATCCAGCACCTCCAAGTACTCATCCTAGAGCTCCCCACTTCTGGAAAGACCAGATTTCACTTTAGTTTATCCCTCAGGACCTGAACATGTATCCTTACATAGTCCTGCTTCTCATATACTTTGAATGACCAATTCCCATGTGAGAACCATATAGGAAGTGCTGGGTTTCAATGGCTAATTACTCTGCCATGGATACACAACTGACCGGTCTTCCTTTCTGGCTGAGACAGTGGGTGGCATGTGGGCTCAGTGTTTAGTCAATGTTGGCAGTTAACATTCAGATATTCAGAGAGGGAGTGAACTAAAATGAGGCTCTTTTTCCAGGAGGACTTCTTCCCTGGAAGACCATCAGAACACTGTGTAAGTATGGAGGTCTAGCTGGGTGGACTGATCACATTGAGGGATATTATGAGGCTTCCCTGAGCTGCTGTAGGGTTGCTGTCCCATTTAGGGCTAGGGCCTCATAAGATGGAGCTGAAAGAGAGCCACTTGGAGATTGGTTAAACAAACCATGATCAGAGAACGTAGGTTTAAGTCAGGGAGGCTGTTGGTAAGAGGGATCAAGAGGGCTATCTTTTATTGAGATGGTAATGGATGGAAGACCTGGATTTCATTAGTGTAAGGAGTATTTATGTAAAACTGAGTGATATGAAATGTCTAAACAGGAGACTAAGTTAGCTCTGGACTTGAGAGTAGGGCCTAGTCTGGGACACATGGATAGCGATTTGTTCTCCCCAAGTAAATTTTTTGGTACAGTAAATGAGACTAGATGATTTGTGAAAGCCATTAGCAACCCACATGCAGTATGTGCCTGCCAGTGGTCCAAGGATTGGGCCTGGAGTAGGTGGGTATCTACCATTCACCTTTGCCTTTCTTTTCCAGGATGACCAAGCCAATTACCTCACATTCATTGACAAGGTCAATGATGGCATTCTAGTGTGTGGGACAAACTCCTGCCAACCCACCTGCTGGCACTGGGTAAGCCAGGTTTAATTCTACTCCCTTTTACCACTTCAGGCTAGTGAGAGAAGAACCTAGCTCTTCTCAACCTTTGCTCACATCTTCTCCACCAGGTCCAGGTTAGTGTCTCAGTGTACTTCGAGGCTATAGCACAGACTGGGAGGTGGCACAGAAGGGTCACCGCCAGAGGTGGGAAGAGAGTCCAGGAGTACTGACTCCCAGGTGCTTGCTTTTACCTATGGCCTGGTGGGGAAGATGCTGGACAAAGCGATGGGAGACCCAGGTTCTGTGTCCGCTTACTTGTCTTGTGATCAGATCAAATCGCTCCACTCTTGCCCAGCCTGTACAAAGGGGGTGTTGATCACACTCTTCTTCCCTCATAAAGTTTTCTATAAGACTTCAGAGCCCTTTCTGTCTTGAGCTCTTTTTTGTGCTTCATCACCATATCCATGATCCCTTCCTGGCAGAGAAGTTTGGTCTGTACCAGAGAACAGGACCACAGTGTAACTCTGAGTGGTGATGGGAACTCATGGCAAACACTGGTTTAGTCAACACATTTGTTTCCACGAACAGTCTTTTTCCAGGTTCGCTGTGATGCATGTAGGAATCTGATATGAGAACCTCACAGTTGCAGGGTGATACCTTGTCTCACAGGAAACATGAATTTTGCTGAGCTTCCTGGCTTGTTAGCCCAGCTGGGTGTTGAATGGAACATTCCCAGCCAAAGTATGCTCAGGTCTGCAGCTTTGTTCTCCATGCTCCCTAGAGAGGACACTGGATATGTGGTGTTTGTGCATTCACCTAGCAGATGGGGAAACAAGAGGTGGCTATTTTCTTTGGCAGAACACCTGTGGCAGGTGGTGACTTAATAATTTCCTTTGCCATCCTAAGGAAAATCAGAAGAGCTTTGCAGAAGACGGGAGGGGTTTGGCTCCTTTTACTCCTAGTCAGAATGCCCTCGTCCTTGTTGATGGTAAGTACAAGCACTTGCATCTCTTCAGCCTATAGCACCACAGTCCTGGAATGGCTTTCTGGGTTCAAATTTCTTTTCACCTCCTCATTTTAGGTCCCTTGTCTTCTCTCCATCCCTTGGCATTAGGCCTTGCTTAGGCACAAGGGAGAAAGTGGCAGTGGGGCAGGAAACTTGCTCTATTTCTAGTCTAAAGGTGATGTTAAGACCTCTCTCTAGTGTGGTGGTGGGGTCCCCTCTGTGCATCTGCCTCTCCCCTCCATGTCCACATAATGGGGAATGAGAGCTATCAGTAAAGGCTATTTTCATTTACTTTCTTCCTCTGCTGAGAGGAATCGATTTCTGAGTCTGGCCCAAGAGTCCAGAGCAAAACAGCTGCTGCATTTGTCCTTTACTTGTCTTCTTGTAGGTGGTACCAGCATGGAGGCCATGGTAGGCCTGGTGGGCAATGAAAATTTATTTCTATGCTAGTGGCTGGACCATTTTGTCTAGAGGGGTGGTAGTGATAGGAGACCCATTGGCTGAATGGCTGATGCAGGGCAAACCTCCTCCACATGGTACTTACACATGGGTGGGTGGGAGGGAGTGGGGAGGGTGCAAAGAACTGTTCTTGAGGACCATTGGTTTGGCATATTCTATCAAAGCTAGAGGGAAACATTGAAAGAGCAGTTGACTGGATATGATCCTTCCCTTCCCACAGGCACAGACATCTACTCCACCCACAAGAAGCACCTGTACAATGGGAAAATACCCCGTTTCCGCCAGGCCCGAGGGTCTGGGGAGCTGTACACCAGTGACACAGCAATGCAGAGTGAGTATGACAGGACTCTCAGAGATTCTCTAACTTATCCCAGTGGGGACATGAACTGGAAATGTAAGGCTATTGACCACAGCTCCCTGCCTTTCCCTCACCTATCCCACCCATAGGGATTAATTCTAGCTCCCCCCCACACATCCTCTGTAGGTCAGTCTAGGGTCCTACAGTAGCCACGGTTGCATCACAAGGGATCAGGGGAGAATTCCTCAGGTAGAGTACTTCATGCTTGGAAGAGGATTGTGGAGGTGAAGTAGCTTCCATACAACAATGCTAGGTTGCTTGGGGCATCAGAGCAATCCTAAGGAGGCTGGCTGTATACTAGCACAGAGGGAGTCAAAACATTTGCCAACCTGCTGTCTTCAGTGCCTGTTGATAACCTGGTCTTCAGGCTGGAACAACCCAACTTGGATCATGGATGGGTGGGCACAAGGACCCGTCTGCCCCTGCTGCTGTTGCTTCTGTCTGCCTTGCCAGGGGGGAAACTTCTGCTGCTTCAGGCTGCTGATGTCCCATGTCTGCAGGCTACATCCAATGGCTCTACAGGCCAGACCTAGCTCGAAGGGCGTCGGTTGCTGACTCCTGGCCTCTGGCCTACAACACTGATCAGCATAGTGCCCTGGGCAATCCTCGTGAGAGCAATAACTTTCACATTCCATTTGGCTCAGGTTTGGTTAGCAAGGAGGAAAACAAACTTGCTTGAGCTTCTCTAGCAGTAAGTGTATTGGGCAAGTCATCCCTCTGCTGCCTGGATTCATTGCTAATATACTAAACCTCTGACTCAAGCCTTGGGGCTAGGGGTAGAATTCTTCCTCCTTGAGGTTGGTCAGTGTGGGAACAGAAGTAACTATTAACTAGAAAATAAAAAAAACTGCTGAAGAAACTGGACACTGTCTCCTGTATGACTGTGGAAGAAAATGCAGTTGCTTAAGAGACCTGTGGGGCTGCAATTTCTTTTCCGTTGGTAGCGACAGCAGGAGCTGAACTTCTATTCAGAGCCAGGTGGTTGAGACGGTGTTTGTAGAACCTAGAGGCTCTTCCTCCTCCACCATGAGCCTTGTCATTCATTGAAATCTGGAAGACGTCCTCCTCCCCAGCTGCTGTTTTTCTTGTAAAGGGGAGAGTCGTGTTTTTTCCCACCTGACTTTTTTTTTTTTTTCTCCCTGTGGATCAGGAGTGAGGAGGAGACTAGCAGTGGGGGAGGCAGGTAGGGTTGTTAACAGAAAGGACTGGAGTGGAGGGGAAAGATGAGGAGGCCTCCACATTACACTTTCATGTACCTCTGGCCCTGGGCCTCTCCCTTGAGCATTGCAAGTGGTGCTTGGCTGGGAGATACTGGAAGGTAAGGGAAACCTGCAGCTTTGGGGCAATGGGATTTCTGCACAGCTAAAGTACTAGGAGGAAGAAAAGGACAGCAAGTGCAAAATGTCTTGAGGGAGGAGGAAACGAAGGCAGAAGCCAATAAAGGAGACTCCTCCAGAGCACCAGGGTGCCTAACGCAATTGGGCCATGCTCCTCACCACAGGGACACGAGCTAATGAGGCTCAGGCGTCACAATTCCACTCCCAGCGCAGGGTGTACCTTTGGCTGATTTCATGGAACAAGAGATGCATATTAATAGGCCTGTCTTAAGGTCCACAGTGCTCATGGTGGTCTCAATTCCACATAAACAACTTGTGCAAAAGACCTCTCTCCTGCTGGGACTTCTTTCCATGCTGTGGTTGTGGGTTTTCTTTTTTCTCCCCAATGCATTAACAGACCAAATTGCCTCTGGAGCTAACCAGCCTCAGAACTCGGCTGAACTGATTTCTAAAGTCGTAAGAAGCAGCAACCTGCTGGATCCAGAGGCAGCTCTTTATTCTCCCTTCTCTTTACCATGGGTCTTATCAATGCAGACAAAGAGCTTGGCTAGCTGGTTTCATGTAGGAGTCATTGCTTCTGTTCCCTTGTGGTGCTCCTCTGAGTGGCCTTGCAGCAGGAATTTGGTCTCCATACATGCCTACCTGGCCCTTATGCTTTCATGGCTCTTGCCTTGCAGACCCGCAGTTCGTCAAGGGCACTGTCATCCAGCGAGATACACCCTACGATGGCAAAATCTACTATTTCTTTCGGGAGGACAACCCCGACAAGAGCCCCGAGGCACCATTACTGGTCTCCAGAGTGGCACAGCTGTGTAAGGTATGGAGTAAGCAGGATATAGTGGGTGAGTTAGAGATGCCAGCTGGTTAAGCTGATTGTGTTGCCCGCACAAATGTGCCCGTGCCTGGGAGATGAGGAAAGCAATGAGGGTGCACCTGCCATTACAAGTGAGGCTTGGAGATGGAGGGAGAATGGGGTTCAGAGGAAGCTGGATGGGAGCGGGAGCTTCTCAGGCCCTTGGTAGGAGGCTCCTTCAAGCTGATTACAAATGCTGGGGAGATGACGAGGGGCAGTACCCAAGAAGTTCCTTTCTATCACACACATTGCACTGCCTTTGGTGACCCTTCCCACCCTAAGTAGAGGAAGCCTTGTAGTAATTTTTTCACTTGCAGCTGCACCCTGACTTCTGATGATCCCTCTAGGCATAAGGCAAAGGTAGCTCTCTTGTGAGTGTAAGGACAATCCTGTCATCAGAGAGCTAGTTTGGGACATGTAAGAGTTTGGTTCCCTGCTCTGTCACAGATTTCCTGTGTGATCTTGGGCAAGTCATTTGGTGTCTCCAGGCACCTGTTACCCATCTGTATAAGGAATACAACAACACTGCCCAGTCCCCCAGGGGTGTTAGGGCGCTTCTTCTCCTGAGGGTTGTGAAGCTGCTAATTGGGACTTGGGTGGATTGAGCCTGAGCATGAGGGGCAGTGTTGCCATCCCTTGTGGATGGGCTCTGATTCTCTGCTTGCCCACAGGGAGACAGGGGGGGCAGTGGTTCTCTCTCTTCTTCCAAGTGGACAACTTTCCTGAAGTCCACGCTGGCCTGTGTTGACCCAGCCACCAAGGGGAACTTCAACAGCTTACAGGACATCTTCATTGTCCCTTCAAAAGAAACCTGGAAGGAAACAAGAGTCTACGGGCTCTTCACAAACTCCTGGTAAGTCTCTGTAGGCCTCAGCAGAACCTGGAGGTGGGATTTTTTCACAGGCATTTCAGGTTCTGGTCCCTAGAAAGCATGTTCCGTCACATGTTCCATTGCTGAAGGAAATGCAGGAGGCATCAGCTTTCTGATTCCCTCCCATAGCTTCATTCCTCCCACCTTCTCTGAAGTGGCCTAATCGTGAGAGGGGCAGAATGCATTCATCTCCTTGGGAATGTTGAGCATCTGGCAGGATTTGGGGTTTTGCATGCGCTGGTTGCTCTTTCCCACCTTGTCTCAAGCATATCTTGTCTTTTGCCTTCTTCAAGGCAGCTGTACACTTTTTTTGGGATTCACAGATGTAGGGGCAGCATCTCAGTACTGCAGCAAACCTTTACATATAGCAGCAATGCTGTGGTGCTTGGCTCCTCCACCTCCACAGAAGCCCTGTAAAGAAGAGAATACATTAAAAGGAGTCCAGTAATGGAAGCCATAAAAGTACTAAGCTAGATCTTTTAGAGGGGAAGAGAGATGGTAAAGTATCTATGTGCTAAGCACAGTCCTGACATCTTCAGGCTTGCTATCAGTGAGAGTTTTGCCTGTGTCATGACTTCAAGCTTGGGATTTCTTGCACTGTAGACTTACTTCACTAATATAGAGGTTGGGTCCTCTGTTTTGTCCTTCCCTGCTCTACAGTTGACTCCCATCTGGGATATATGTGAAACTATGCATGTCAGTGTGCTCTCCCATTCTAGCTGAAACCTTGAGCCATAGCTGGTTACTGTCCCCTGACCTGCTGTTTATCATATTTCCCATAGGGGGGACTCTGCTGTGTGCATCTACTCCATTGGTGAGATAGACCGTGTGTTCCAGACATCAAAACTCAAAGGCTACAATGAGCCCCTCCCAAGTTTCCGGCCTGGACAGGTAAATATCAGCTGCCTATCCAAGTGGATGGACATATCCCAAAAGCCGCTGGGAGCAAGAGAACCAGGGTCTATTCCTGTCTACCACAGACTGAGTGACCCTGGCCAAATCACCACATTATCTCCATTTTTGCCCTATATAATATGGGGATACCGAATACATCAGTATGTATTCTCCTTCTTGGCCAGGAGAAGTGGTGCTATGAATATCCTTTATGCTTGCAGTGGGTTTGGAGATCCTCATATAGGGCAGGCTAGACGAGGTAGATGTGTTATCCTAGGGATGCTGATCCATTGATGTCAGTGCTCTAGGGGCTTTTGAGGCATGGAAGGGGAGAGAAGATGCATCTCTATGGCTTTCATTGTGTCTGTTTAGGAGATGGGGTAACAAAGAAGCTTTGCTATAGTCTCATGAGCCCAATGAGTGAAGGATGCAAAATAAAGGGGCAGGTGGCTGAGAACCAGTCTTCCCACTGCATTCTGGGCAGTGCATGGGGAAGGTATGGCATTTTCTGCAGCAGTGAAAATGGTCACTATGTGATCAGGGCCTTAAGGGCACTGGTATATACACAAATGGAGGTCAGGAAGGACATCTCCCCTTGGGATGTCTGTAGCCATCGGGGGGGGGTGTTGTTTGTACTTGGCAGCAACCCTCCTTGGCCCCATGTTTTCCATAGAGCTTTTACCAGTCAGTTAATGCCCTTCTGATGAAATCTGGGGCCAGTGACAGATGCCTGGAGTATGATTTAGGATTTCTCCCTATTGGGACCAAAGTGCATGCCTGGCAGCCCAGGTGGGGTGGTAGGTATAGCCTATCAGACACCCCTTAATTATGTCCATCCAACCTGATTGGGCTGTGCTGCTGCCTGGAATAGTTGGCACTATGGTCTATGCCTTCTCTAGCTTCTGTTCCTACCGACCAACATGTACATGATGCTGAGCATCCTAAAGCTGCCTTACCTGTGTTGGAGGGGTTTCTCCCCCAGTGGCTGAGGGGCTTTTTATGGCCCTCATGTACTGCCATAATAGTGCATAGATCCCAAATTAACCTGTGTCCAGCTCTGTGTTGTTCAGGTTCCCATGTCTTTATTTCTGACCTCACCCTGTGAGTCTGGGTGGTCTTGACAGTAAGTTTTCTTCTTGACTTAGTGTTCTTCAGAAAGAACTCCTTCTGAGACCTTCAGAATAGCCGATGGTTACCCTGAGGTGGAAGACAAAGTACAGCCCATCAACCAGAAGAAGGCACCCTTATTCCACAACAAGTACCACTACAAGAAAATTGGGGTACACGAGGTCCAGGCAGCGGATGGCGAAATGTACAATGTCCTGTATTTAGTGACAGGTATGGAGCCAGTTGCATAGCAGTATCTTTGCCCTTAGAGTAAATAGCTGGCCTTAGAGATGCCAGCTATTTACTAGAAAGTAACACCTAATCTTTGGCTGCATAACTCTGAGGTCATTGCTGGGATGCCAGCCCTGGCCACTGGCAAGCTTATATTGGCCTGTTGCTGACTCATGAAAAGAGACTTCCCCTCAGTTGTGAGCTGTATTAGGCCTATGAGACACAGGAGAGTAGCTTTGATTCCATGGAAGTGGTGTGCATATGCATTTGTACATATGCTGTTACCTTGACTCAGTTTGTCCTAGCCCACATTGATACAGCAGATATATTGCTAGAAGCAACTGCATGACAGTCTGTGTTGCAATTTTGGTATTGTGATTGTAGAAATGCGACTTTGCTTCTGATTCAAGGGTCCTTTATTAATTGGGGCCAGATCCTAAGGTGGTGGGGGCAAGATTGGGAGGTGCCCAGACTCAGCAGCTTAAGGCTGTCCCTTCAGGCATTACCAGCCTGAGCAGAAAGCATTGCATCCTTCTCATGGACAAAGCACATGTGACGTCACTAAGCTCAGCTCGAGGGACTCCAAAAATATGACTGGAGCCTTGGAGCCTCCCGGGGCATTAATCATCATGGCAGATGTTGACAATGATCTCATGTCCCAAGGTCCTCAGCTCTTAGCATTAGGCTGGGCCTCCCACAAGAGTCTGTGCTGATGGGCAGCAGCTGAAAACACTGCTGCTCTCATTCTGTGGCTCGTGCTTTTGGACTGTATTGGAAGGAGTATTGGGTATAAAAGATGGAAAGTGACAGCGTTATTTGACTCGGCTCTAGTTAAGCCTCATCTGGAGTATTGCATCCATCTGGACTCTGCATTGTAAGAAGGAGGTGGAGAAGGGCTCAGGGGTGGGGGACCCAAGCAAAAAGGGTGGGAAGGCAGATTGTTGGAGGACTGGTTGGGAGAACTGGTTATGTTTAGCTTGGAGGAATGGAGATTAAAGGAACATGATATCAGTCTTCAAATATTTGCACAGCTGCCATAAAGAAGAGTGAAAGCTGCTCTCCTTTGATGCAGAAGGTAGGGCTATAAAGCAATGGCTTCAAATTCCAGGGAGGTAGATTTAGATTGGATGTCAGGAAACCACTTTCCTTCAGTTAGAGCAGTGAGGCAGTGGAATAGACTGCCCAAGGAAGTTGGAGTCTCCTTCATTGGAAACTTTCAAGAGGATGGTGTATGTGTGAAAATTATGATTTTTTTTTTTTTAAATATTGTGACTTCCCCCTCCCTGCCTGAGGGACTGATTAGGAGTGGTTTAAATTTGGGCTGCTGACAACACTTCTCTTGTTCCACCCCTCTTTCTCTCCCAGAAAGAGAAAAGGGTCAGCTTGAAGAGTAAAGGCAAGAGCTATAACCAGTGCCCAAATTTGGAGGTGGCCCTCACCTCCCAGCACCCTCACAAGTGGCAGTCTTCCAGCTCTTCCCCTGAATTTTCTGTGATAGAAACTGAAGGTGAAATACTTGGGGAAAGTCACTTTGACTAGAGGACAAAGCCCCAGCTGAGTTGCTTTTCCCCCTGAGGCTCAGCAAGGCCTTTCTGAGTGTTTTAAATAGACATCATGGCATTGCAAGGACTGAGTTGCCTTTCTTGCATCAGTGCTCTGCCTTTTGGGGTAATGGTGGCAACCCCCACGTGTGCTGGCTCCACTGAGCATGGGGATGGGATTGAAGGACTTTACATCAGACTTCTCCATCTCATGCAGGTGCTGTAGGGCTTGGAGGTTTTTTTTCAGGCCCTTGGACATGGGGCAAGGAGGGTCTGTCCCAAACATTTTAAGTGTGGGAGGCTGAGACTTCATTTTTTCCCTTGGTCTTGTGTGATTCACAAGTAGCAGAAGATGGAACAGCAATGGAGTCTAAACAATTGCTCCGATGTGGGGAAAGGGCATGGGGTGGACTTGCTTTTCCTGCCCTCCTTCTTGGCACCAAGGATGCAGAATCTGTTACCAGACTGTGAGAGGCAACAAGGGGAATCGGTTCCTGGAAGCTGTGGAATATAAGGGCGAGAGGTCTCAGTTATGGGAAGAGCCTTTGTTCTTGGCTGTTTCCAAAATAGGGACCCATTGTTTTTGCCATTGTATGAATAGCCCTTTGCCAGAACCTCCTCCCTAGACAGCTGGTTCCTGTAATGTACTTATTCCTGCCAGGATTCACACAGAGGGCATTTGTCCTCCTCCATGGGGCTGGGTCTCAGCCTTCAGCACAGCAGGAAGCAGTCACAGCAATGACAGATTGTGTTTTTACATCTAGTGTTGCTGACTCCCTCCCCCCATCACTAAACTGTTTCTCTTCCCTCTTCTGTTCCCTGCATGGCCAGGGCTGTAGCCCATCCCTCTTCTTTCCCAAACACCTCTGCTGTCTGTTGTTGACCTTCCCACTCCTGTCTCTTGCAGACAAAGGATATATCCACAAAATGGTGCAGATGCCACATGGTGTCCTGAACATCATGGAGATCCAGCCCTTTCAGAACAGAGTTCCTGTCCAGTCCATGACCCTGGATCGCACAAAGGTGAGCTCCTTCTTCTCTCTTAGCCAGGGCTGCCACAGAGAGGAGATGTTTGGAAGGCTGATCCCAATCTATTCTGTGGAAGAACAGATGTTAATCCCAGTGCAGCTGCAATGTTAAGTTGCAAGGGGATACTCCTGTCTTGTATAGCATTGCTGTCTTTGTTAGCTGTTAAACAGCTTCTGGAATCATGCCAGAAGTGGGGTAAGCAATCCCTTTGTGTGCACCTTTAGTAGATTGTCTAAAGCTTTAGTAGTCTTCCTAATAAAAAAGAGCCACATGGGGATAAGCTGCTGGAGGAGACCAGGGGTTAGTGTTCTGCCAGTGTCATCATTCTTTTCTGCTTTCTTCCTGCAGGCCAAGCTCTACTTGGGCTCAGACACCGAGGTGGTCCAGGTGCCCATGGACATGTGCGAAATATATGGCAACAGCTGTGATGAGTGTGTCCTGGCAAGGGACCCTTACTGCGGATGGAGAGCTGGGAAATGCACCTCAGTGTATAGCAATTGGTATGTGTCATATATGCTGCAGGAGTGCATAGGTGTTTTATTGCAACCAATGCTGATATCGGAAACAAGCAATAAACCTGTAACCAGACCCTCCATACCTCTTTCCTTTTCAGTGCTGTCACATATGTGGCATGCGTACACACTGTAACAATGCCTCTTCCCCTTTCCTGTCCTTTGGCACTAGTGAATCCAGTGTCTAGACAATGGCAGTTCTTGCACTTTCTTGCTGTTCCTTGTTCCATGTACCTTTTCCTTGTCCTAAAGGGACCATTAAAATACTTGTCTGAAGTGCAACACAGTTATGCACATGCAGTCCAGCATCTTGGCAGAAGTGAAAGCAAACTCTATCTACTCATCCTTATGTCAGATTGTGTGATGCCCTTACTTGCCTGAGGTTGGAGCCTCTCAGCTCAGCAACTCCATCATAGTCAGCATAGCTCTGTTAAGGATCATAGCTATTACCCAATAGGCACTTCCAGTGACTTCAGAACAAACCCTGTTGTATAGCACTGTATTTGGTGGAAGTAAGAGATCATCAACAGAGCTGATAGAAACTGGGCCAAGCAGTAGTATTAAATGAATCTCTGACCATTTACATGGCCTGGCACTGGGTAGTTTCCAATGGTTATAATTATGTTTTATCTGGTCTCACAGGTGAGAATAAAGCCATTTAGATTGAGCTGGCACAACTCTGTTAAACAACGTTAGTTTTGGGCCTGTCCATACTACCAAGAATTGTGTGCAATGTGAAGGCCTACTTCTGCCTGCTTAAATGCTACTAGACTGGTGATAGTTAGGGGGTGGGTACAGCTTTCGCTGTCTCCTCATGGTCAGGAACAAAACCATGGAATTGGGGATGCAGGATGGATCTCCTTCCTAATTCCTGCTCTTCATCATCGTTCCTATTTTGTTTTTATTTAGGTCGTTGCTACAAAATATCTCTATAGAATCATCCCAGGAAGTATGCCCCAGCTACAAGAAGCAGGAAGGTATTCATGATTTGACTTTTGTAGTTTTGCCACTTGTTTGAGGGAGGGAAGTAAAAGTGTGGGGTTGAGGACAGAGATGGAGTAGGTTAACATGGCTCATTGTAATTGTGTGCACCCCTTAATCAGGAGTCCATAATAAAGTTCTTCAGCATCACTGGTAGGACTGTTTCTTGGGATGCACTTTTTCCACAAAGTTATCTGGGGCTGTCGCTTGGGTGTTGCCTCAACTCTGGACACATACAAGCCCCTCCCATGAGCTTAATGATGCTATATGACCAAGAGTAAGCAATGCTGTGCACTAGACACTTCCTCCCAACATGTTTTTTCTTTCAGGAGATAGCCGTGAGAGCTACCATAACGTCACAGTGGCAGTCTTCTCACGGTACTACCTTCGCTGCCCAGTGGAATCCCACTATGCTACATACAAGTGGTTTCACAATGACAGCTGTGTCCAGACCTGCAATACCACCCACCATCCCTGCATCCACTTCATTGAGAACGTGACCCAGGATCAGTATGGCTGCTACATTTGTGTGTCGGAGGAGGGTGGGTACACGCAGACTCTTGTGAAGGAATGCATGGTGAAACAACCAGAATTCATGAGGCTGCAATGGAATCGGGCCACCACAACTTCCTGCTGCTCCTTGATGCTGTTGATGGTTTTTGTCCTGCTGTTCTTCTTAAGGGACTGAGTTGTGTCCTCGCCTACACGTGATGACTCCCTTCTTGAGCTGCTGTTGAGTTCCTTGACTTCTGTCTTGCAATTCACCTGTAACAGAGATGCACTTCTTTCATTAGTTCATTAATCTTAGTACTTTTCAGCCCTTTTCAATGGAGACTGAATGTGGTAGCCCTCCTACCCTAGGGGGCTGCCCCTACAGTCTACACCCTTCCTCTCCATCCATGGCAGAACTGTGGAAGGGAGGACATTTAACAAAGGACTCCCTTCATACATGGAACCTAGAGGGAAGATGATGTTCCCAAAGAGGGAGAGAGAGGAGGCAGCATGTGACCATCACTAGAAAGTAACAGAGTTATAGTCTGGGAAGGCAAGAGGGGCAGTGGGAAAATAAGCCAGGCAGCAAGGAAGGTGGGTGGGAGGG
>JAGPOW010003364.1:37525018-37543010 GCA_030014935.1 Caiman crocodilus | reverse complement strand
GTCATCTAGACCCAGCACTCTTTCCTGCCTATGCAGGGGGTCGGACTCGATGATCTATTGAGGTCCCTTCTGACCCTAACATCTATGAATCTATGAATCAGCAGAGTTAACTGGCTGTCATGTCATAGCAGTAATGGGCAGGAGGACATGGCATGATGGGGAGCAGCATTTGAAAGCTGAGGGACAAGATGGGTGTGTAAAAGGTGGGACGTGGGACAAAGGGCAAAACAGGAGACCCAAGGCAGGGATGAGGCTGGATAAGACATGGCATATGTCGATAGAAGTGTGACAGGCACCAAAGATTAACAATCAGCTCAGCAGTTTTGATTATTGAACTTGGAGGCCAGCAAGCCAGCATTACCATTTAATTCATATAGGAAACGTGAGTGCTGAATCAGCAGATTCATGTGCATGTTTGCCAGAACAGGACAATCCAGAATCCAGATGCTGTAGTGGGCCCTGCCCCACACTCATAATCTGAAACATCACCTTTCTTAGGTCCTGGGGCTCCTACCAGGAAAGCAAATGGTTAAAGAGAGACAAGCCACAGTTTACAGTTTTTCAAATGTAAGGCAAAAATGATCACCTGGGAAGAAGCGGTGACTGTATTAACAGCCTCCCTTCTATAGTGCCTCTCAACAGATGACTCAAAATATTTTGCAAACATTAAGGAGATGTGTCTTATAAAAAAGCTCAGTGTTGCAGGTAAACATTACTCTACATGGAGATAACTACAGAACTAGGCATATAGTAGGGGGAAGGGTCAGTGGGGGTGGAGGATGCTTGCTAATAGTAGGGCCACATATGTTTTTTTAATGACTCATAGATTTGAAATTGATTTAGCTGAGTTGGGACATGAAAAATTTTCCTTTAAAAATAAATAAATAAAATATATATGTGTGTGTGTGTGTGTGTGTGTGTATATATATAGATAGAGATAGAGAGAGAGAGAGAGAGAGAGAGAGTAGGGCACAGGGGATGACTCACTCTTTATGATCCATCCAGTCTCAAATCTTCCAGCTCAAATTGTCCCAGATAGGGTCATATATCTGGCTGACTCCTATTGGATGGGTGACTACCTCATGGCACTATTGTTATTCTAGATGGCCCTAATATATGAACAGTTGTTAACCTTTATGAGTAGAGACAGTCTGATGTCCCAGGAAAACTTTTACCTTGTTACTCTAGCTCTCCAGTCTTTTACACCTTCACAAGTATATGCTTTGGTCTCACAAAAAAGGTAGCCTAGGCTTGAACTGGGGACTCAGCAGCAAGACAACAGGAGGTAGTACCAACCCCAGAGCCACATACCCAGATCTCATTAAGCTGCTTCATTTGCTGTCTTGCCCTGCTATTTGCTTGTTCCATGCAGAACTGAATTCTGATCTAAGTCTATCTTTCTCCACAAGCAAATTCAGAGCACAGCTGCCTTATAGCTAACTCCCTCCTATGCTTCTATCAGATTAGCCAGCTGCTGTTTCCCTCTACACCTGAGATCTGCCCCAGTAACTCATGAAATCCTGTTCTGAGAAATAACATTTTGCAAGTGTGCAATGTTTGGAGGAAAGATTCTAGGGGAACACAAAATACTGGGGAATAGAACCAGAGCAAGTCAACCACAAATACCCTCGTTTCTACAGTCAGAGAACAGAGCTTGGATTCCTCCTTCCCTCTCATTATGCATAAGAGGGGTTTCATCTGGAGAGGTGCAAAGTGGCTTAATAAGGAAGGTGGCCATCTGGGACTTTGTAGCTACTCCCATCCTCCAGCAGCATAGAAGGAAAGGAATAAAAGAGTAGCTCCTAGCTTGCTACTTTGTACCTTTCTCTGTGTGTATAGGCAGCAGCTCAAAGGTAAGGCCAAAGATATGCTTTGGGTAATGTTTTAGTGACTTGGTCAAGCTCCAAAATATTATTGCCTTCCTGCAAAGACTATTAGAGCTGGGTCAGGATGGGAAGTTGGTTCTGAAATATCTATGAATAGTGTAACTTTATGCTGATCTGGGAGAATCTAGTGGATCTAATGGTCCAACAAGGCAGTTCCTTTTTTCCTGTGTGGTGGGGTTTTTTTTTTGTTTTTTTTTTTGGGGGGGGGTTGTTTTTTAAATGATATGCAGTGCAAGGGGAGCACAGTTGTTAGCTAGTCCCTTGACCCCTTCATAGTAAAAATAATTCTCAATCTAGTGTTGCCTTATTCAGCCCCCTGAAATGGCTGGTTGCTTCTTGTTTCTGGAGGCAATAGTGGGGAAAGTGGAAGCCTGGAGTATAGCTGTACTTGAGTACCAGTTTGTTGGTAAACCTCCTTGGCTACTCTCCTAGGCTTGTACTCGCTTTCTGTTACCTTTGTAGTGATGATCCACACAGAAGGGTGTGGAAAGAAGCTCTATGCATTTAAATACTGTTTGGAAAATTTAAACTGGGTAACTACTGCTTGAGAGAGTAACTGAAACCAAGCAGTCAGGCAATAAAAGGAATTTCTCTTCCTTCCCCATACTTTGTGCCAGGTGGACCTAATTTTGGAAGGGACTGTACTCAATTAAGTTAATACTACCAGTATTCTGAGTCTTGCTCATACACAGCAAACAAATTGCTGCAAACACTCTCTTTTGAGTGTGTGTTTTTTGGCTTTTTTGGGGGGAGGGGTTGTTTGGGTTGTCTCTTGTCTTGTTTGCTTCCTCTTACCTACCCCTAGATAAAACTGCTTGTTGTTTCTTAATAAAAAGAGCTATCCTCAAGTGCAGAAACCATTATAACTCCTGGGGAGTGATCTCTCTATGGAGAAGACGGTTAGTAAAAGGTTCAGTGTGACTATCCTCCCCTTTGCTGCAGGGTAAACTTGCACAGTAAGTCTCCTATGAAGCATAGACTCTTGCACCTAACATGGCTGCAGCTGTTAGCCTGCTGTAAGGGAAAAGCAGGTGAACTCTACCTTGTCCCTTGGCTTACCCTCAGGGTGAGGACACAACTGTTGCAGCTGGAAGCATCTCTTTATCCATTTCTTGGATTTCAAATGTTGATATGCACTTGGTGCAACCCTACCCCTCACCTCTATGAGCTTCTCTCACTTCTGATGGTGGCTCCTTGGAGAATGAGTTAGTGGTACAGGGTGCTCACTTCATCAGCTGCAATTCTCAAATCCCCTCTTGAGCCTATGTATTGGTTATAGCCAAGATGTCAGTTGGAATATACTGGCTTATTTAGCAAACTGCCCCAGATAAATTCCTTGATGTCAAGCAGCCTTGGAAAGAGGCCTCAAACCTTCCCTGAGGGAGTGACATGTAAGAATACCTGTGAAGTGGTGAGCATATGCTTCCTCTCCAGATATACTAAACATGAGATCTAATGCTTTGAGTAACAAGCAAGATCAGAAGGATAAAATGGGCACCTGTCCAACCACCTCTAGATGCCTCTCTTCACTCTAAGTGGTGGCAATCAAACAGGTCTAAGTTATCCCATATTTGCACTTTACTGTATTATACCTCTGAGCTCTAAATGCCTTGGAGACCACAGTTAACTCTACTTAAGATCTTAGTGCAATACTAGGTCTTGTATCAGTTGCTACCTCAATAAGACTGGCCACCCAGGGCAATGGGAGACCAAGAAGAAGTCTCTTTGGGGTCAGCTGTGTGTACTTCTGTGATGTGGTGTGGCTTTTATTTATTTTACCACTGCCAGGGGAGCCTGATCCCTCAAGGTGGGAGGGAAGACCCTAGGGGAGACTTGTTCAGTTCCAATGTCAGATAGACCATAGCATCTTGACTGAGATGACCAACACTCCATCACTTCACCAGCTTGAAACCCAACTCAAAGTACCAGTGGCTGAAGCTGTAGAGTCTTTTCAGGAGCTGGGTTGCCTGGGGAAGCTGCCTGCATAAAATAATATAGTCTCAATTACTACTGGCTAATGCTGGCCTTTCATGGGGCCAACTGGCTTTGTTTCACAAAAGCCATCTGTTACCAAACTCTTTTTCTAGTAAAATGGGCCTTCAGTCTGTAATACCCATGTGGATCCCTTGGGGCTTACCCACAGGGAGGGTTTGAAGGGGATGGGTATCCACTAAGGAACAGCTTTAGTTTGCAGTTTTACCTACTGTCTCTTATGTTTCACAGCTGAGCTCCATAAGATTTCCCATGATAAGCCAAGGGGCAGGACCCCCAAAGAGGGATGTTACAGGGCAGGATACTACAATGGCTCACTTAAGGAAAAGAAGAAAAGGAGCATTGAGAGTAACTCTGGCCTCCACCTTAGTGACTGGTAACAAAGGGTGTTGGTGGCAAGCCCTCTTGGCTATCCTTTCCTGTTTCTTCATTGCCATCCTTGCACATGATGAAGGGTCTTCAGCTGTTCCTCACCAGACCCTCCCTGACTTGATACCAGTGCTGTCATGCTTGCAGCCTGACTTGGTCCCATTCCAGAACCTGACCAATGGCACACTAGCGAAGCCTAACCAAGACTTGTTAAATTGCACTACAGAAAGGCAAACTGATTCTTCAACAGCTAGAAGCTCACTGGTGCATGTGGTAAGGGCCACAGATCAGCTATACCTCCCAGAAGATAATGGATTTGATGCTAGGAGAACGGACTCTGGTACACTTGCTGCTACAAGTGCCTCTAGAAAGTTGGAAGCTTCAGCAGCCAAGAACCTGGTAGCACAAATGCTACTGACCAAAACGGCTGTATTCTCCCGAATACCATCACTTCTGGCAGATGTTGGCTCTTCTCGCTCAGAAATGAGTATGACTGGTCCAACTGCAGACCTATTCAAACCATCACTGGATTCTGCATCTCTTACTGCTCATTTGAGTCCTGCCTCTCAGTTGAAGGAAGAAATGGCTATAGAAAGCTTTCCAAATGAGGAATGGGGTCTGTCTAAAGCAAGCCAGTCCTCTCCTACAACAATGGCTTCCACCCCTGGCCTACATCAGATGACCACTAAATCTAGTTCTACTAGCATCCCAACTCTACCTGTGGGTGAGGTGTGGCAGCCATCTAGATCAAGAAAAGAAACTTCCCACTTGATGTTACTGATCACAAGTCCATCTGTGCCAACCAACTCAGCTGCTGCTTCCATGCAAGATACTTGGACCACAAAAACAAACTTCCCAAATGGCATCTCTGCTGTGAGAGCAAGTTCTCCTTCCCTCCCTGGCAACCCAAGGTCAGCTTCCCCTACCCGCTTAAGCAGTGTGGCTGGTTATGGCCCCACAGACTTGGCACAGTCTGACTCTGTCCCTGAAATGCAGCCAGGTTCTCTGATCCCATCTCCTGCAGCAAAAGAGAGAACTGTAGGTTCTGCTGACAGTGTAGTAGCAGTTGACCAGGAACTCCTTCCAACTAAATTGGCTCATAAGCTGGCCATGACTACAACCCAACTTCCTGCTAGCATCCCACAGTCCACTAATCTACCCCCAGCTACAGCCTCTGTGGCAAAACTGCTCTCTGCTAAGCTAATGGCTGACGCCATGTCTTCTGCACCACTGCCGACGGATGATCTGACCCACTTCACTGAACCACCACCTCCTAGGTCTGTGACACTGCTAAATGCATCAGAAAGCCCCACTGAAGAAGCAGAAAGTGAAGAGAAGCCTGCTACAACCAGACTGAGTAGGGCATGGCTGACAAAGGTGACCACAGCCAGGTGGTCAATGCAACCTGGATGGGCTGGTGCTACTGAGGAGTCAAGTATCCCATCAGATGTCCTTGTTTTGCCGCTTGCAACCACTCTTGCTGATTTGCCCCATGCAAGTTCAGTAGAAGACTTGGTGGAGACTCCCTCATTGCATGATGCAAGAATGGACCTCCTTCCCACTCAGTCAGGGCCAGGGCCCTTTTCTCTCCTGACAACCAGCCTGCCAAGCTCCAAGATGCCTGTTGACATTATACCAAGCTCTCTGTTAGCAGGGACTCCTGAGCCACCCACCCTTCCTGGAATTCCTTGTGAAGTAACTAGTCTTCTCCCTCCTGCTGAGGCAGCAGTCAGCAGTGCCCCTCATCTGACCAGAGCTGCTGCAGAAGCCTCCACTCCAGATACAGCTAAAATGCCCAAATTCAGCACTTTTACAGTCAAACATCCCTCTGGCCCAAGAGAACTTGGTACAGTGCTTCCCACTACAGAGCGCTATCTGCCTAAGGGGCATCTGCAAGACCATACTGATACGTGGTTAGGTACTGGCCCTGATCCTACTGCCTTATCAGCCCAGGTATTAGATCTGGGTACAGCTGGGGAGCATCTGGCTTATGAACCTGAAGACAATATGGCTATGCTGATGGGTACCAGTTCTGATCTCACTACCTTGGTGGGCCAGGTGTTGGATCTTGGCCCTGCTGGGGTGCAAACTGGCTCTCTTCAACCAGTTCTTGCACATACCTCTAACAGCTTAACAGTAGTACCTTCCACTTGGGCCCAGGTAGGAGTATCTGGTTCTGGTGGGACTCTAGCTAGCATCATTTGGACTCTGACACACTCTGCAGTGTTAAATGAGAGAAGCATTTTGTCTGCTGTAAACCCAGCTGTTGGCACTCTGCCTAAAGAGACTACAAGCCATTCTCCCTACCACATGCTGCCTGTCAGCAAAAACACAAAAGCAGAGTCCAGCCTTTATGCTTGCTACCCCAGACCATCTGTTGGTACCTCAGAAGCCAGCCCATCTGCAAATGCCACTAGTGCAACTCCCTACGGTGAGCTGGCTGGAAATGCAATGTTCTCTGAGGAAGAACAGATGCCTGCAGCTGTTAAGGCAGTAACTGCATGTCCAACTGCTGCCTCAGAGCTACTTGGACCATCAACTGACTTGCCTTCCAGCTCTGCTGAACCACAAGTGCCACCGAAGCAAAGGCTCTATGCACTCGAAGCAGGACCAAGAACACCAACCATGCCAGTGGGCTCCACCTCCTCCCGCTTGCCATCATCTCCGCTAGGTGTGAACAGCATCCCACCTATGCCAGTGAAGGTGCTTCCTAATGCCCTAGAGGAGCCCTCCTCTGTGCCACTGCCATCAAAAATGAGCAGGCATGCTTCAAGCATTACAGTAACAGAAACTGATGCACCTCTTCTCCAAAGTAGTACTCTGGGCAGCACTGGGAGGATACTACTCGCAGCAGCAAAATCTGTTAGAACAGAACCCATTCTGGGACCTGCAACCACAGTTGGTGCCTTGCCTGACCTACCTAGTGTGATCCCTCCTGAGTGGGATCATCGTCTTGTTGGCCATCTCTCAATGACTTTGACCTCCCCCAAAGTAAAGGAGCTGCAAAGCCGTTCCACTGCTCCTGCACGGAGCTCTACAGCTGCTGATCCCGCCAAGACTAGCAGGCATGCGGCTACCCAAACTGTGGGCTCTAGGGTTACAGATGCCTTCCTGGCTGTTATGAGGAATGTGACTGTGCTCACCAGGACTTCTAGTCCTATGGCCTCCAGTGTACCAGAAGCCCCACTTATAACTGCCTTCCCATCTAAGAGCACGGATATCCTAGTTCAGTCTCTACCTAGACAAGCTTATCACCTACATCTAAATGCAGCTGTCACTAATGTGGCTGCATCTACATGGAAACCCACACTGCCAACTTTGAGAGAACACAAGGTCACGGATGTGCCTGCCAAACCAGCCAGTCCAAGTATGTCAATCTCCATCAGCTCTCCAGTCCTTGCTGCTGAAGTAGCAACAACCATGCACATGGAGTCCAAGGCTCAGCCAGTTAGAAGTGTAACTGCTGGGGCAGCAGTTCCTACAGGTGCACTGTTCACTAGCACAAGCTTGACTCGGTCCTTGAGCTCTAGAGCGTCCATGTCGGAGACTGTCTCTGAAGCCAAGCCTATGGCAGTCACTTCCTATCCTAGTCCCTCCAGCGTTCTACCAGGGTCACCCGCAATAGCTTCAACTGGTATCAAAGTGCACACTGGCCCCAGTATGCAGCTTCCTGTGACACTGCCTACAACAGCCTCAGAGCCAACTTGGTCGACAAACTACATGGAGACCTTCTGTAGTGGGACTACTGTACCAATATGGCCTGCAATTCATCCTACCTTGGCTATGTCTACCCACTTGCTTCCAACTTCTCCACCTCCTTCAACAGCAAAAAGAGAGCCCCGTATCTTAAAAAGAACAATGGCTGCAAGATGGAACTTGACGACTGCAGTGACAACCAAGATAAGCAAGCAGGAAGTTGCAACTGAAACTGGTCCCACATCCAAGCAACCAGTATTCCAAAAACATCCTCCAACACTGAGCTGGTCCACTGAGGGAGGGAGCCAGACTACATCTTCTGTACAGGAGACAGCTGTACATGTGTTGCCTCTGCAATTCTGCCTCACGGGGATTACATACACTGAGTTCCTGGAGAGCAAGTCCTCTAGAACCTACAAGAAGCTGGAGAAGGAAGTGACGCTAACTGTAAGTGTGGACTCTAAAATGCTGAAGACTCCAACAGCAAGTCATTGTGGTTCAGTCTAGCTCCTAAAGTCTGCTTTGTCTTCATAAGTTAGCTGCCCAGCTCAGGTTTCTGCTACTTGTAGCTCATGCCTGGCTGGCATTGCTGATATTTTGATCTCTTAAGAGGAAAGCAATAACAGGAACCATGAGTGAGAGAGAGTATTCTTAATGTAATCTCCCTTATTGTAGTAGGATATTTGCATCTGAAGTGTAGTTGAACTAGTTGTCTTATAAAGCTGCCTGTGTGTTGGATGAAAGGCAATAGACTATTACTTCATGCCACTGAACAGCTACCTGGATTTGCTTGCGCAAATCCAGGTTTGCTAGAGTTTAGAGTGGCCAGTCAGGTTTATTTCACTACACCTTTCTGACCTGGTCTGCTGTAAGCTCAAGCCACCTTTAAAAGTTTATAAGCTTATAACCAATAGAGTATGAAGTCAAACTAGCAAGGCAAAACCTTCTGTGTCTGGTGCATGACAAAGGAGATGGCAACTCCTAATGCACTAACACTTCCACTTTAATGAAGTATTAAGTAGGAGAAAAATCTTGCCTTTTGAAGTAAACTAAAATGCTCCTCTTAACAGCTTTGAGGTTTTTTGGCATGGGCAAAACTGTAGTGCAACTGAGCTCCCTTCTGGAGTCTCTTGTGCCAACAACCTAGATTCCTGAAAGCTTTCCATGGCACTGCTTTCAGCAAGTGTCCCCATTCACTCTGAAATAGCACTGAGAAACTGGTTTCCTTCTTTCTTTTGCAGCTAAACAAAATGTTTTCCACCTATAAGAACTTTCTCCAAACAAACATTCTTAAGTTTGTGTAAGTATGCACAGTGTATACCTTGTATTTGGGGGAGGAAGTGGAGGTAGAAATGGGAAGGCACTCAATCCCACTAATCTAGTCATTTGAGCTCAGCTTTTCTCCTGCCCAGGCAGGGGGTTGGATCTGAAGATCTACAAGGTCCCTTCCAACCCTACTTCTATGATTCTAGTGTTGATCACCTCTAATGCATGTTAGTTTAGGTGACTAATAAAATGGACTGCAGTGACATTATAAAGCATATAGCACTTGGCTGACTATATTTGGATGCCAAATACTGAGTCCCAACCTAAAGGGATAAGTGCCAACTACAAAAACTAAAAATAGTTCTGCTAGGTTCTAAAATGGCTCGCTGTAGTAGTGGTGGAGGCTGTCACTTCCTTGTCTACAGAAATGGACGATAGCAACTTCCAAGATTGGGTTTTTAGGCTGCTGTGTCAACTGGTGCTCCCTGCAAATGCTCCGAGTATCTAGAATTAGGTGGGGAAGAAGATGTTGCCACCATCGCATAAGGACTTTGATCTTAACCTTGCACTGGTAGAGTGGAAGTCCTTCATCACCTTCTAAAGATGGACATAGAGAGCTGCTATGGAAGACTTGTCTCTGAGGAAAAGAACATGGCCCAAACTGTCCCAGTGTAGGGAAGTCTGAGTATCCCTGCCCTAGCACCCTGACCAGTCTCCAGATGGAAATCTGGATAACCAGAGACTGAAGCACTTCTTGATTGTACTCAAACTTCCAAAATAGACTTGGAAAATTGGTTTATATTGGGAGGGACATTTAAAATGCATCTACTGAAAGAGTGCTCTCCTCTGTCTCCCTGTCCTCTTACAGGAACGGCTCTGTCCTCGTTAAGAGTGAGGTTCTATTCCAGGCAGGTGGCCCAGTTCCTACAAACTCTGACCTTATCCGTACCTTGCTGACAGGAGTGGAGAAAGAAATGGATACCTTTTTTGACTGGAGAGTGGATGTCCAGTCTATTCAGTCAAATGGTAAGCCTTGAATTATGGCAGCTATCAGTTCTACTCTCACTAGAGCTGTGCAAAATTTTGCTAGCTGTTTCAACTAGTTTTTGAGCTTGAAACAGCAAAATTGAAACAAAGGGCTTCAGAACAGCCTCAAACAAAACAAGGGCAGTCAAAACATTTCAAGCTTCAAAGCTCAAGCTGGCCTTGCCTGCAGGGAAACAACAGAGCAAGGAGAGGGAGGGGGAAGGACTGCTCTCATATTGACATGTGTAGCTGGCCAGTGACACTGATCCTTTCTTGAGATCCCTTCCAACCCCAGTGCTCTGGGGGAGGGTTGGGAAAGTGGCATAAAAGGCAGCACTGTTTGAGTTGGCCTGCTTTCTATTGCCCATCATGAGTTCTGCTTGTTAGTGGCCTGAGGTGCAGCTTCCCAGAATCCCCTACACCTATCTCCTTGAAACCTGTCAGACTTAATGGCCTCAGAAGGGGCTACCATCCCTGCAAGTTTAATTCGGATTGAGCAAGAAATGATAAAGTTATAAGCAGTTTTATGCTTCCCCATTACAGCCTATAGGCAAAACTGGTTTGACACTTTGATGAAACGGGATGGTGGTTTCAGATCAAAACGCTGTCTTCTCAAAATGAAATGGTGTTGTTTTGGACCTGCACAGCCCTAATACCATCTGGGGCAGGGAGGGGGATAAAGAAAGCAGCTGTAACTATATCCCATCCAAATAACTAATGAGGCTGGAGGTCCTGCTTCTGGAAGGTACTTTTTTTTTTTTTGTCTCCTCTTGACAAGTGACAGCCATTGTGCCAAGTCTCTGGATACCTAGACTAAGATCAAGCATGCCACTTAATGGGATGTGTAGAAGTCTTTTGTATGTCCGCTTGTCATCTAGACACCAATATCTGCTGATACTGGGGGCTTCTTTCATGGGGTCTCCCATTTGGACTTGGGAAGATACCTGAATAGCATTCCTGTCTAGGCCTCACTGTCCTGGAATTGAATTCATTAACATGAGGCTGGTACTGTGATGTCTCTTCTCAGCCAGAAAAATGGCTAGTAACCTGGCCTAAGTAATGTATAATACAAGTGCTTGGGTTTGGGGGGGGGGGGTTGTTTTTGCTTTTTGCAGAGGGGGGGAGGGAATAAGGGAGGGGCAGCACTTTGAAACCAGTGTGTTGAGAAACTAATTTGAACAGGGAAAGTTAGTACTGAGATGCTGTCAAACCAACTGGCTGGACAGTACCGGAAGAATGAATAAAGCATTTAAACACACTGTCTACTTAAACCCATGTCTCTTTAGGCTTCAGTGTGAAGAACCTAGAACCAGAGAAGTTGTCCATCTTGCTTGTTGCTCTGAGACTTGGCTCTACAGTATTTGGTGATGTGGATGGCACAAGCTTTCTGTACAGACTAAAAAATGAGGTATGGTAGTAATAGACCAAATTGCAGAGATGTGCTTCCTGTGTGCTAGAAACAGGCCTCTGCCCACTGGCATGAACCCCAGAGCTTGGCTTCTCAAGGAGTTGGTAACAAGACTTGTTGCATAACTTGTAAAATGGGGGACAATGTGTGCCTGTTCTGCAAAGCAAATGCTGCTGTAGCTGCTTCCATTACACCTTCTGCCTTTAAGATGATGGGGTTGTGGGGGTTTTTTGTACATTTTGTAGATTAGTTATCATAACATAGCTCCTACTTAAATGGTGCAATGGAATGGATGCTCAACTGCATGTTGAGACCTGAGGGACTCTATTTTTTTTCTGCTTGGGGAATGGATACATCAGCCTGAACAGAATAGGCAAAAGATGCCAGTGAAAGCTATTCCATGTAGTCCACTCAAGTTGGGGCTAAATCTAAACTATACGTCTTCCCTATAGGTTATCCGGTCTCTGGGTGCTCTGTATCAAGTGAGGAATCTCTCCCTTCTTAGACTCAGGTATGGAGGGGGGAGGGGAAGCTTTTCTCACTGCTTTAGTTCTTGCTGTACTCGAGTGGTGAGAGCTAATGGGACAGCTTGGCAATGCTAAAGTTGTGCAAGGGCCTTGCACAGACCTTGGAACATTTGGCCAAACCTGAATTGGGACTATTGGAATATGAGGATGTGGCAAGACACTTGGCCAGCCATGAGGGGTCACTCCTGACCTAGAATTTCTGTCTGCCTTGGACACTATTGTCATGAAGGACTGTCCATGGGGCTCTGACTTTGGCAGCTATTCTGCCTTCCATAGCCTTCTGCCCCTCCCAGCTCTTCCTCCTGGGAGACTGCACAAGCACTGATATCTCATGATGTTACAGTTCACGTCCTAGGGAGTATAATCCTGAAATAACCAGGAGCCAATAAGTGATGTCATTGCAAATTGGGGTTGTGACAAGTTAGGTATGTTGGGAGGGGAGAAGACTCAAGGCCTCCTAGTTTTAAGTACTCGGTAAGGAATGCTTCCCAGACTTGGTTAGTCTGGATGTGACCTTGAAGTACATTGCTGCAAAGTGTATTGCATGCTAAAGGCCCATCTATCTGTGTAGGGCACAGCAGCAGCATTAGACATGACCTGTTTTTCCAGCACTAAAACACAAGTTGTTTAATTTGTCCTCACTACAGTCCTAAAATGGAGCTGGTTGTTCATTAGCAATGTTTTCATGTAGCTAGACTGGAGTCAAACTTGGCTCAGCTGTCTTGGTGTGTTCATTCAGAAATATAGGGCTTCATAAGCACCATTTTTTTTTTTTTTCCCCCCCCCACCCCACTTTTGGGTTGGAGGTAAAACCAGGCTTGAGTGGCTGCAATACAACCTTGCTACCTATCACTTCTTCAGCCTCAGAGCTCTCTCTAGTGAACTCCTTACATCTGTTTTCTACTAATGCCTTTTCTTATTTAGGAATGTCAAAGGTGATTTGGAGGTTAGAGGAGAAGTCTACATTGACACACATGCCCATGCTGATGTTGGCCAGGTCCTGCAAGCACTGAAGGGGCTTGCTAATTTCTCCGTGGACCTGACCTCTCTTTTGGTTGATGGTCAGTATTTTCCATCTCAGCCATACCAGCCAAAGGAAGAAGGCAAATAAGCAAATGCTCATCTAATCCTCCCTTGTTTTGTTTCCACTGCAGGGTCAAGGCTCAGCTTGCAGGTCTTCCCAATCTCTTTCACTATCACCAACAAGATGCTGAACGAGGAGTTGGTGGACCACTCCTCAGTGGAACACCAGGATCTCACTAGGGATCTTGCTGATGTGGTAGGTGTGCCCAGGTTTTGGATAAGAGTTGCTGTCCAATCCTCTAGGAAGGAAACCTAGAGGATTTCTAAGACAGGAGGCAGGAAGCTAGAAAATGTCACCTCCAAGACGCTTGCAGTAATTCTCAATAGGCCTTGGCATGCTCTGTTGTATGAAGTTCTCTTGCATCCTGCTTGTGGAATCTGAGTGCATGTTATGACCTGCTGCTTCATTCATGGACATGGGATATGGTCAAACCCATATTCCAATTAAGTGAGACTCCCTGGGATGGTGGTTACCTCTTACTTACTAGAGCCATTTTGCAGAACTCCTCATAACATGGGGTCCTGAAAGGGCCTTTCCTTCAGTAGGAAGCCAGCATGCACTTCAGTTTTGTTTCTGGGCTGCCACACTGATTCATCTGGAAGCCTTAATAGCTTCTGATGTTCATGTTCTTGCAATAACTCCCCAAACTTAGCTTGCCCACTAGCTCACTCCTGAGGTTTGGTCTGATGGTTTCCTTGGAGCTTCCACATGCATGCTATAAAGTTACTAGATGTTAACATTCACTGCACAGGCAGGTAAATAAACCCTTTGGGGAAAGAACTAAATTGACTTGATTCCCCCAGCTTTTTGGAAAAAAAACACACACCCGCAATTGTTGTTTCGTGCCCCCCTTTGTTTTTAAAAAAAAAAAAAAAAAAAAAAAAAAAAAGGCACTCTGCTGCTCCATCTGCCTAAAGTATGGGGCAGGGGAAACTCATGGGGCCTGCATGCTGTAGGAGACTCGCCTCCTTAATAAGCATGTTGTATGACATGATCCGATTCCTTTCACCCACGTGAAAAGTGACTGTTTTGAGAAACATTTCCTCCTTTGCTCCAAGAGTTTCCCATTCATGCTGCTTCAATAAGCAGCTGACTGGCCTTCCCAGTGAAGGGGACTACATGGCTAGTCTTCTAGCTACAGGTCTGACTAAAGTTCTGAATTGCTCTTTTCAAGATCCCCTGTCTGACTGGGACTTATGTCATCTAGGTGACTACCATTGTCTGTTGAATACTGGAAAACCTGTCATTACTCCTTTCTTGCAGAAGTGGCTCCCTGATGTGTCGTGGTGATGTGATATTCCAGCCCTCTGCCCCCTCCAGTATGGATGTCCTTAAGACTCTTGTTGATTCAATTGGTCCAAATGATGCCTTGGCTGGGTCGCACTTCCAGGTGGACCCATACTCTTTTATTGTGGCAGGTAGGATTGCCCTAGGGATCTAGGTGGAAAACTTCTGGGGTCTACCCTAGCCAAAACCAAACACTAAAATGAACCTCCAGTGTGAGGCTTCCTGTGTTGGTGCACTAAATGGTAGGAACAAAATCCATAGCTCTGCTCCTCTCGGAGGCAAAAGACTTAACTACTGCATTCACTTGCAAAAGAATGATTGCTCTTGTCTTGGCAGAGAAAGATGAACTTGGGTTTTGTCTGAAGCTTCAGACAGATCTAGTTACCACTGCACAAAATCCTGCTGGAAGCTTTGGCTTACCAAAATGGAATTATTGGTTTTTGTGCATCCTGTACCTGTGGATGAGGCTTGGTGTGGAGTGAAGAAATGACAACCAGGAAGGCAGGGAACTACAGAATAAAGCCTGCACCCATAAGGAAAGATTCTTTAATGCCTTCTAAGAGGTGGCTAAACAAACTAAGAGCCTTCATTTGAGGAGAGATCAAAACAATCTGGCTTTGCTATGTCTAACTGTGGCCCTTCATTCTAGACAGCCAGCTGGAACCACCTCTTGTGTATCCAAGCCTTCCTGGTTATGGAGTGGCGATCATTGTTCTGTGCACGCTTGTTGTTCTAGCTGTCATTCTTTCTCTGCTGGTAAGATGTAAAGCAGTATGTTCCATTGACATCTCTTCTGAGTCGCAAGCTGAACCTGTAATACAACAATGCTTAGTAGCATAAGTCATGGGGTCCACTGTAGTTGGGTAACCAATGATTCTGGCTCATGGCATTCTTGAGCAACTTGAATGAAAAATGAGCTGATATTAATGAAGACTCTTAGAAATAGGCTTTAATCGAGCAGTAAAGTGGGTGTATGGACTATGTGCATGCAGTTCCAATTGCCAGGCAATGAACTGCTCCTGGTGCAAAGGTTGCACATAGAAATGGGAAACCTGTCTAGAAACCTGCCCCACTAACTTGAGGGGCCTACAGAAGGGCATAGGTCAGAGTGGGAACCACTTTGCCCAGGCACTGATCCTGTTCCAGTAACTGGAACTCCAGTCTGCAGCAGCAGACCAATGAGGGGGCCATGCTTGAGGGTGGCACCAGTTGGGCCCTTCAGATTTCTTATTGTGTGATGTGACCTCCTTGCTATGAGAAGGGAGGAGAAGGAACACAAATGCAAGCACTGGGTCCTGGAGACCCATGGTACATCACTGGTCTCCAATATGCTGGGAAAGATCTCTGCCATTTTGTTCTGACAGTGTCTAAAGCCCAAAGTGTTTGGCTGGCGTGACCAGATCAAAATAGGAAGCAGGAGAGATCCTGAAGCAGGAATGCAAACTTTTGAAATGGACCGTCCAGGATTCTCCTCTACCACTCCAGAGGCAAGTAACATGGGAAGGGCTTCTGTGTAACCTTGGGCTTCTGTCTAGTATTTATAGAGCGATGACTTCTTTTTTTGGAGGTTTGGTAGCAGTGGACTCTGAATTGGAGATATATCCTTCTGGCAGGATCCTAAGAGCTGGGCAGGAAAAGGGTAAACTGGGCTGTCTCCTCTCAAAACTTTGGGCTTTCCAAATTTGCCTTGTAGCTATAGATGCAAGAAAAGCCATTGCTGCAATTTCAATCTAACACCTACTTGACCTTCTCCTACTAGCTGTAAGTATCTGAAACTCATCCAGTACTCTTATTGGAAGCTACTAACAAATCTCCTGCTTGTGCTGTCTTTCCCTCTCTAAAATGGGAAGACCTGTAGTATCCCAACATCAAGCCAAGATCTAGAGCTATGTAATGCTAACAAACTCCTCCATTTCTTCTTGGAGCATTAAGAGGCATTTGCAGTGTATATCTGTTTTGGGTTTGTTTGTTTGTTTGTTTGTTTGTGTTTTTTTGGAGGGGGAGGGAGTTAAACTTGCATATCTGCCTGGTAGGGCATGGACCAATTGTTCTAATGCATGTAGTATCTCTGTTAGCTTATAGGAAACTGCCTCTTCCACAGGAGGTTTGCCCCTTCTAGAGCTACAGCAGAACTGACCTCTTGCTGTCCAACAGACTAGAATGAGGCTGGGGTATCCTATAAACCCAGGTGGACCAAATGGGTGAGATGACTTAGACTCTTATCTGAACTGCAGGGTCATGGCAGATTTTCATATGCCCCAGGAAAACAAAGTGCCAGAGACTGAAGATACAGCATACAAGTCTTTTAACCTGCCCTGGGAGTCTTCAAAGCGCTTGTTCCTCAGGAAGGTATCTGAGTGGAGGCCACCTCTCACGTGGTCAACTTTGGTACTATCCTTGGTACTTTAATTTGTGGATGTATGAAAGAGCAATTACCTGTCTGCACCATGAATAAATGCTGCCTACACTATAGAACTGTGAAACTAGCTGCAACTGGGTGTTTGTTTGGTGTTTTTTGTTTTTTTTTTTTTTTTTTTCTTTTTTTCTCCCCCCTTCCCCAACATACCAAAGGGAAATCTGTCTTGCTTGTCTTCCCCCTTATTTCTGAGGAACATTGCTCTTGTAATACAGGTTTGATCACTGGGGATGCACGAAATGTGTAAGGCAGACAACTAGGTGCCCCTTTCCAAGACAGCAAGGAGGTAGGTTCTCCATGGGACTGCACTCTTGATGACCAATTTCTTGACACACAGCCAATTCTGGTCTCCATACTTCGCTAATGAAGCTAGATAAGTTCTCACTGAACCAAACAAATTTCTTCCTCCTCCCCACATCATGGGATTGCAGAGTTTTTTTGTTTTTGTTTTTTTTTTTAATTATGGGTATAACTTTTTAAGAATTGTGCCTCTATTCCTATTGCACTTTAGTTTGCTGTTTTAGTGTTTGTAGTTGGTGTCAACTTGCTCCTTGTAACAGATGTTGTTGCCACTGAGAAGGCTCATAAAGCTTTTGCTTGGTGGTAAGGGACTTCTAAGTCCAGTGGCGCTACTGTCCATCTCCAATGAGGAGAAAGTTGTTGAGTCCCTTACAATGATGTAATCACTTACTTATGCCAGACTACAGAAAGCACTTGTTAAAACTTCTGTTGGCATTTAGTGTGAATAAACTTGATTGACTCTCAATCAATAGCTTCATCCTTGGCTACAGTGGGGCATTGACTGACTGTTTCAGAGGACCTTCCTACTTGGCTCTTCCAAAATGGGAACCAACAGTTATCACAGGGCTTCTACAGCTGGGGGTACTACTGTTTTTGTTTTGCTCTATAGGTGTCCCCTATGGTTGGAACTGGTGGCTCCTCCTTCATGTCAGTTAAAAGAGGAAGGTCACCAGCTGAGGCAGGAAGTTACTGTTAATACAAACTTGGGGAAGTTTTATCTATGAGTGGTTTTTT
>JAGPOW010003364.1:37495506-37505635 GCA_030014935.1 Caiman crocodilus | reverse complement strand
CAATGTAGACAAATGCAGGGTGCTGCACCTTGGGAGAAGGAATCCACAGCATACATACAGGCTGGGGAGTTCCCTTCTTGAAAGCACAGAGGCAGAAAGAGATCTCGGAGTCATTATTGACTCCAAGATGAACATGAGCCACCAATGCCAAACTGCAGCCAGCAAGGCCAGCCATAACTTGTCATGCATCCAAAGGTGCATCTCAAGCCAGTCCAGAGAGGTGATACTCCCCCTCTATGAGACTTTGGTCAGGCCGCAGTTGGAGTACTGCGTCCAGTACTGGGCGCCGCACTTCAAAAGGGAAGTGGCCAGCCTGGAGAGGGTTCAGAGGAGGGCCAGCCGCTTGGTGAGAGGGCAGCAGGACAGGCCCTACGAGGAGAGACTGAGGGACCTGAATCTGTCCAGCCTCAGCAAGAGGAGGCTGAGGGGGGACCTGGTGGCTGCCTACAAGTTCATCAAAGGGGATCAACAGTAAATAGGCAGAGCTCTTTTCTCCCCAGCACCACCTGGGGTGACAAGGAACAATGGTCATAAGCTGATGGAGAATAGTTTTAGGTTAGAGATCAGAAGGCAATATTTTACAGTTAGGGTGGCCAAAATCTGGAACCAACTTGCCAGGGAGGTGATCCTCGCCCCTACCTTGGCCAAATTCAAGAGGAGGTTGGATGATCACCTGTCTGGAGTCTTGTGAACCCAGCATTCATTCCTGCCTGTGGCAGGGGGTCAGGCTACATGATCTGTTCAGGTCCCTCCTGACCCTAGCTGCTATGAAACTTTTTTTCTCTTATTGGCACATGGTGGACCTTTGCTCACTCATTAAGTGAGTCCCTTGCTTGCAGGATACCATAAGCCACTTTGGTTCTATAATTAAATGACTGCACTCTGAACCCAGACTGCCATTGCCTTTTCTCTCCTTAGCATGTCTCAGAGGAACTCCGTTTTTCCCAGACTCACCATTTACAGTAATGCCGGATTTGCGAATCTGAGGATCAACTTTCTCTGACAGAAAATCTGCTGTATCCTTATTACTCACGTCATAGGTGCTGTGTAACTTGTATATCATGGACACTCCAACCCATTGCTCATCATTACTGTGAAGAAGCAGCAAAGAAACTGATCAGAGCACACAGGTTCTTTTTTCTCCTGCGCAAGCTCCTGATGGCTGCTTCAGCAGAGTGAGGACCAGCAGTCAGTAACTGCTATCCACATATCTAGAAAGGACAAGCAGAATACTAGAGAATCCACCACTAGCAACAGTGCATCCAATATCAGTCCCTCCAGTGCTTTCTCACTAGCAAAAGCATCTATAGAGTACTTATGGATCAAGTCATACAATATCATTGCATTTATGCAGTGTCATCACTGCGGCGGGCTCAGTATCAGTGCTGTTATTTATGTTGCACACATGTGAAGCATGCAATAGGCACAGTTATTTAATACCTTTGAATTAATTCAAACTGTATCAATACATTTATTGTTAGTGCATTGATATGGTCATTGTCGATTCATTCCCTCACCTGCAGTCAGGGCACTACCTTGGTCAACTCACCTGGATCAAGTCCCCTAACATATTTAAATCTTACTTTACATAGGGACATTTTTCCTAGCCCAAGTGCTCAGGTCTGGAATGTCATGAGTAATTCCTCATTTTGTGGAATGACTGCCAATATTCTCAATATGAAGGGACTAGGAAGGCAGAGAAGTAACAGGCTTGTGACCTTCAGTGACTGGTACTGAGAAGTCATTTTTCATGCATGCTGAAGCCTGAATCCCTCAAATGTACTTAGTCATTTACCTTCCACTGATCTCAATGAAAGTTGTGTCCATAATACCTTTGAGGATCTGCACCTGAGCCACCTCAGTCTCTCCTTATACTTGGAATGGGAGAACAGTATGTTAGTGTGGAAAAGCATAATAACTGCTGATTGTTTTTCTTTTTCTTAGTGGAATCCATTGGAAAGGGAGAGCAAGCTTGGGATTTGATAGTCATTTCTAAACTGTACATACCTGAAGGAGACATTAGCATCCTGCCTCAAATCTTGCTTATATGATCTGGACAAGACTGGTGTAACCTGAAGAAGGGGTAAAAAAAATCTGTTGGTTCCTCTTGGTCCTCTTGCATGGCAAACCTGCAGAGGGAACACTTGGAGGAGGACTAGATCAAATAGGAAAGAGCATGGGCTGCTGGGCAGCTGGAAGAAAAGCATACAGGCTGTGGGTAAGGTAAATGCACCATCCAGAAACAATATTTTTTTCTCATGCTCTGACCCTTCCTCCAGGCTTGTCCAATTCCCATATAAGATCCCCACAGTCACAGCAAGTGTTTCCTCCTAGCTTCATCTCAGCACCCTTGTTCTGGCCTGTCTATCCCTGACACTGAAGAACAATTTGCACATTATGATATTGAGGAGCAAAGCTTCCCTTTCTAAAGAACTCATGATCCCTTGGCTTTTGGTAGCCTTTCCAGGGCCAAGAAGGGTAGTAACAGCTATTACTGTTCAGTTATCAGACTCGGGTGGGAATGTGATGTCTGGAGAGGGTTGAGAGAGCTCAATTAGCAAAGGTGAAGGTTAGCAAAAGTTAGATCCTGTGATAGAGAAAGGAAGCATGCTAACCTTCACCTTTGCTAATTGAGCTTTCTTGAGGGAGTGGCCTGAAAGACACAGTAGGATGAGACTGAGTTACTGAAGTAGCTCATGAGTCTGTCTGTATGTACCCAGTTAACAGCTTTCTCTTTCAAGTCTCCCCATGTGGATGAAGATGTATTGGCGAGGACAGCAGTATAGAATTCACTGAGGATAGTGAAGGAGATGTGCACATTCACTGCAAAAAGCAAAAAACAGCACAGATGGACCATTTATAACAATTCAGGTTAGAGAGGTGCTCATATTCTATATGGGCCACTTCTATAGGAGCTAGGCTCTACCCTGCCTTCTGCCTAACTTCACTAATGTGACTGACTATCTCTCATAACTCTATAAAGGCAGGGTAGATTTGCACCTTATAGACTAAATCAGAGGCCATGTCCACACGAGCAGGGATATGCATCTGCAGCTGCACAAACAGTAGTAGCTCACATTTGTGCTGCTACTTTGTGCTGCAGTGCATGCCCCTGCCTGTGTGCCTTGCAGTGGGACACATTGTGCCGCTGCTCTGTGTGCTGGGTGCCTCAGCTCAGGGCTAGCAGTAGCAAATTTTGCCCTGGTGCTGTGAATTAGTAGTGCCAAGCATGGTTGAACATGCAAAGTGTGAGGTTTGTGGTGCTACAAACCACACATACCTACATGTCTGGATCCTGCCAGAGATACTAAATCTCTGATTTAGCTAGTCTGTAAGTCTACTCTGCCTTCTGCCTCTATACAGTTATGCCTCAGATCCAGGCAAAAATACTTGGTCTTACACCTTATTCATCTGAAAAATACATATCTGTATCAATAAAAACTATCTGCAAATTTGTGTTAAAGTGGGTGACTAGTTGTGGCCAGCAAAATACTCCCCCAAAAAATAAAAATATTAAAATGCTTCAATATTTTCAAAACAAAACATCTTGATTTTTCCAGGATCTTAAGTAAAAATAAAAGAAAATAATAGCCTTCCCCACAAAAGCCAAACATTCTTTTTTACTCAAAAGCATTATCTGTGATTCAGCCAGCAAACACAAGCAAAACTATTTATTTGCACAACCCTAATCTCAGCTCTTTAGCTCATCTTTTTTCTCTGTCTCCTCGTTCAGCCATTGGTCTCTCAGCCAATACAAACCATTCCTGATAGAGTCTGGATCCAGCATCACGTGCCTGCTCTGAAATTTGTCCAGATTTTCTATTATTTGTTGTCTCACCAAGGTTTCACTTATGATCCCTGGAGGAAAGTACAGATCTGTGTTGGCAACAACGAAGTTGTATCTATTCCTGTGAGGAAAGGAAAAGAATAAGCCAACACTTAAGGCATGTCCTGACCTCAGCTCTGTGCCAGCAAGTTAGGTCCACTCAGTGGCTCCCAACAGGATGTGCCAGTGACCAGCGAAGGGGCATTGTAGAGGGCTCAGAGTAACTCCCAAGAGGGGAGCTGAAAGAGAGCGCTCAGATCTGGTCTGAGCCACTTAGGCAGTGTGTGGGGCTTAGGAGTGGCCATAACTGCTAGTCTCTGGTGCACACAGTGGGAGCAGGTGGACAAGGCCCATAGTTCACAGTGGAGCTGGAGTCAGGAGGGGAGCCTTCTAGATAGGCTCATCCCTCATCTTCCCAGCTACTGCCTTACAACAACTGAGACAGAGACAGGCCCTGAAGCACTCACCCCAAGTGTCTATGGGGTCTGTACCATGCAGACTGCCAGCATGCCCAGATGCATCCAGCAGACCTTGAGACCCTTTGTTAGTCATTCTGAGTCTGAGTCAAAGCATTCCTGATTGCCTTTGATACAGTACCCTGCTACACAGCACTAGAGTCAAAAATCAATTGGTACCAAGAGGGTGGGCTGGCAGGACTTAATGTGACTCTGATTTGGGATTTTAATGACCAAATACTAATTTAATCAGAGGCCTCCATTTTCCAGTTCTTGTCCATGCATCTCCACAGAGGGCTTATGTCAGTGGGGCAACTGAAGGCCTTCGCAAAGGGGATTTTTCAGAAAGGACGCGCATGCTGAAAGGCAGACATGCGAATGTGCTGGCTTCTGGGCAAGACCTCAGGGATGGCTCCCACAATGCATCTGTACTGCCATTAGGGAACAGGAGCAGCATTACTGAACCTGGGCTGAAGAGGCTTTTGAAATCAATTTTGAACTACTGAATCTCATCTTACTACATGGGGCCTGTTGCTGGGCCTTGCCTAGCCTATGCATGAACAAAGCACTTCAGTTCTCAGGGCAACCTGTCTGGAATTGCTCATCAGCAATAAATTGACTTCTAGTGAAAGCAAAATCAGACTGCAGTTTTCTAGATGGACACGAGATGTTGTGTTAGGGTTTTCTTAAACAAGGGATGAGGGTGACACAAAGAAGTTTGTACTCACTGAAAGCTGCTGGCAATAGGCTCTACCAGCTTCTGGCTTGCAACCGCTTCCTTTAGCTGTAGGAAACAACACAGGATAAGTCTGGGAATGGTAAAGAAAGAAAAAGGCTGGCACTCACCAGTGACATCGGTTTGGATAATCTCAGCTGGAGTTCAGAGGCTGAACTTTTAAATTACATTCAGAATACTATGGGCCAGATCTTGTTCCCACTGTTAGGCACCAAAGTGAATGCAGATATCCATGTGGGCACCCTTGTGAGTCTGCTTTTGTCTGGCTTCGGGGTCAGATGATGGGATGTTCCAAAACAGGTGTAGGAATGTTTCCCTAGGGACTTGAGCAGAGTGGAATAAACTCACACTGAAGTTTCTAAGAGGTGGAGCAGAACCTGGTCTTAAACATTTTATGGTAGCACCTGTAAGGTGAGATCAGGGCTCTATTGTGCTGATTCAGCCCCATGCTTTAAAACTAGACTACCCAAAGCTGTTTGTAATATAGTATAGACAAATCTCATCCTGGTTCACGGGGGTGGAAGGCAATACCCTGAAAAAATCTATGTTCTATCCTTAACTTGATAGTGTTCTCCGGTTCTGCTAGGACTTTTCCAACCCCATTACAACTCGTCTGTCTTCAGCAATAAATAACAAAATTGGTTGTGTATGTGTAACATACTGGCAAAGTGCAAGCCATTTGCTCTTCAAGTGACTAGCCAGGCATAGGTAATAACTTTCCACTGCTACCAGAAAATGAAGCTCCTCCTAGAGCTGATCTGGTAGAAGATCCTAGGCCCAGGCTTTATGGATCATCCCTGCTTGTGATGGTAGATGTTATATATGTTCAGAGATATCTACTTACTGAATCCTCTATGGCCTTACTCAGGGTCCTATAATCACTGCTAGATTTGTCTTCCAGATCTGGGGTAGAAGTCCTGTTCAGAATTTTTAAAGCTACATCAAAGTGGTCAAATAGTTTTTTTCTGTCCTGTGAAGTAAGGGGAGGGGGGGTGGAAATCAGGAGATTAACTATAATTATAGGTCAGACTAGAATGTGTTTTCACAGTCTGATAAGCAAGTCTGATTTATGGCTGTCCCAAGAAAGAGCTAACATTCCCCTTCTGTCCTCAGCCCTAACAGCCTTTGCACGCAGTGGTGGGGGATGCTGGTGCTCTTTTCTGTCTAAGTTAAACAGAGGAAAATGTGACCTGGTTAGTATCTGACGTGTTTCCAAAAGTAAAATAAGAACCAAGTCACCAGTATGCATCTTCACCCAAATACAGCTTGAGGTTTGAAAAAGATGAACTAAGCTAGACCAAATCCAATGCCTGCCAGACTATATGCCATGCAAATAGCACAAAGAAAGCCTAAACCTATTTCTGCTCACTAGCAGAAGATTCCTCCAGCATCTGGGAGCACCAAATGTGTAGGATTGATGTTGAAGCTCCTGTACAACCTTTTCCTGTATAACCCAGTAACTAGCCCAAGGAGTGCAGTTAGAAAAAAAGGATGTCTCTAAGCTCCATGACTCCACAGCTGCTGGAATGGCCCCTATAGGCCTTAAGCTACTACACATAAAGAACAGCAACCTGAGACTGCTTTATGTTAAATTAGGTAAGGGCCCAATGACTAACTGACTGTGAGAGCAGAACCACAAACATGCCCTAAAGTCATTTTTCTCTCAGCCTTTATATCTGTTGCTGTCTTCAGTGCAGTTTGGCTGGACCAGAGAATTCAACTTGCTTATTCTCAGTGCTTCCCCATTTCCATGTGATTTCAGTTGGATATGAAACCACCATGCAAGGAGAGAACAACCATTTCTTTGTTGTTCCAACCAGCCATCCCTAAACATCTCCTAAGAAGGTTTCCAAGCTGATCTATTAGCCAAATGGGTTAAGATAGGAGGTTAGTGTTGCAGGCATTCCCAGGCCCCCGACCCTTGTGGAGCTGCTGGTTAATGTGTCCCTAGTCATCCTCTTTCTAAGCAGTGTGTTCCTTCCTGGGAGGACCCCTGGTCTTGGCACTCACCATTGACTTCCAGACTGAGCAGCATGATGGTGTATTGCACTTTCCCTTGGTCTTGCCAAGCCTGATCTAGTACCTGGGTGAGGTTCAGAAAGCTGGTGCTGTTGAACACAAAGACTGCCTGGATCTGAATCCATTGGTTGTTTTCACTGCAATGGAATAGTGGGAATCAGTAGGGACCTCAGGAATCTCAGACAACTCTTATGAGTGAGCCCTGCCAGCAGCTACTTGTCATCAGCATTTGTGCTGCTGTGGTAGGATGGGGCACCCATGAGTTTGGATTCGGCTTCTTCAGATCCATAACATAGACCTCTGATACTTGAGCTAAAAAGTATAGCTCAATTAGCTAGTAACAGTAGTAATCTGTTATCTCTTGTGAACTGGTTGTCCTTACTATGTACACATATTGAACAGCTAAGGTCCAAAGGAATGGAAGCCCTGTGTTGAGCTGCTGCTTTCTAACCACCCCCACCCACCCTTGATTGATACCAGTCCTTCTTAACCATAAGGCAGCAAAAGGAGAATGGGCTGCATTAGCCTAAATCATTTCCTACCTACATCTCTCCCACATGCACCACCAACATAGAACCCTCTACTGTCACCTCTTTTCAAAAGCCAGAGGTTTCCTTACTCTCTGGGGGAACAGGAGGGGGTATGGTGTGGGAGAAGAAAGGAAGGGTTGAAAACCATGATGTCTAATCCAATGTTCATCTTCATGGCTTTCTTCATCATCAAAGCATGCCATTCCTTTTCATTTAAGTCAGCAGGGTTGCTTCATATTTACGGTGGTGTATTAGGGAGAAGACATTGCCTTGGTGAAGAGAGACAGAGAGCACCATCCCCACAGAGGAAGGGTGGAAGCTAAAAGATTCCCTCCCTGAGTTTGGTGAAGATGGAGGGTGGGTTTTTCAAGAGAACTAGCATGGACCTGCTGCCCTTCAAGGCAATGGTCTCCCCTGAATTATACTGAAACAGAGTTAAGCCAGTGCTGAGTGTTGGTGGTCCATCCCACTCTGCCTCTAGGGCCTGATCCCAAACCTGCTTAATATTACTGTTAACAAGCTTTGGCATAGGCCTTTCCTGTCTTTATTGTGAGTGGTATAGTCCAAGATCATGGGAAGATCAGGGCTTGAGGTGTGATCTGAAAAGCCTACCTGAAGATCTCTAGGTACTGCTTCCAGTGTGCTGTTCAGTGTGTTCTCCAGAGATCCCGAAAGCTGGAATCAAATACAAGATGCTATGAAGCTGTGTATGTGATATCTCCCACCTGGACCACTGCTGCTGTTCTCCCTGTCTGTCACATTCTGCCCCGCCAAGTTTCAGCTCTTACTCATGTTCCCCCTTTTCCTCTCTCTAAGCCTCCTGCCTAATTACCCCTGTTTTTCCCTCCTTGTTGCTCTTTCTTCATACAGCCATATATATATGTAGACCCACCTGCACCAGGCTTTCTTCAAGTTCCTTCTTAAAACATGAAAAGAAATACAAAACTCTAAAACTCTTAGTTCAGAGATTATACCTTTTATCAGACCAACTAAGAAATAACAAAGAAAATATCTTTTCTGCAAGCTTTTGAGCACACACACCCTTTTAAGCACACACAGAGGAAGCTTAAGGTAGAAGTCTGAGATGGAAGACCCAGAGGAACAGACTGCTACTTTCAGCTTCCTCTGTGCAGAAATGAAGTTTATTTTCTACCTATGGGAAGTCCCCTGGGGACTTTTTACCATCTTTAATTTTCCCCGAGCCTGAGAAAGGGTGTGTGCGCCCAAAAGCTTGCAGAAAAAGATTTTTTTTTTTGAGATTTCTTAGTTGGTCTAATAAAGGTTCAGAGATTATACCTTTTTAGTCCTAGACTAGAGGTAAGCATTTCTTTTTTGTCTCAGACCAACACGGTTACCAAATATATTCTTAAAACACATATCTTCAAAGAGACTGTCAACCACATTCTTCCCGCATGGAAGCATGTAGAGAAAGTAAAGGAGGAGGAATTCTAGACGAGATGCCTGGAGCCGAGTGTCAAAACTGCTGCATCCCCTTGGGACTCCAAGCACAGCATCATTCAACTCAGTGAACTCAAGCAGTGGTGCAGAATCTGTCTACCTCCTTGGTCTAAGGACCTTGTGTCCCTTCCTGCCATCTCTCCTCATTCCTCTTCCTATCCCAACCAGCTTCTCCTTGGTTGACAAGGGGGTAAACTTACTTCACCATTTGATTCTTCAGAGTATCAGTTGAGTTAAGGTTTAGGATGGATGAAGGGAAAATGTCTTTAATTTGGAGGTTGACATTGATTATCATAGGGTCCAGTCTTTTGACAGGTGAGCCTAGGAGGTGGAGAAAGAGGTATTACATGCATTTCATGTGCAAAGCTCTGTTACAATGTGCCCTGACTTTCCTTACTGATGTGCCATTATCCATAGCAACAAACAGGCAACACTGATAAAGCAGCCTGTGGAAAAGTGCTAGTGATAAATAGTCAAATTCTACAGCTTCTCCTCCTTCCTTGACCTGGAGGCATGTCTAGGAAGCAGACTAAAATATTCTCACACTGTGTCTGTACCCCAGACTCCTTCCCACTCAGTTTTGTTCCTTTCATGGACTCTCCACGACCCACTCCTCTCACTATTACTACTTTTAAAACTGTAACACCTTGGGCTTCAACAGATTTGCTACTGTTTTACACTCATATACATGCAAGATCAGGATCAGATAACATTATGCAAAATGCTGCCCACACATCTCCTTCTTGTTTGGTTTGCTGCAGTTGCAGCTGGGCAATATGCCTTTTAACAATATACCATCTGACAATATGTCTTTTGACCATCTGACTGGCTGGTAGCATGGTATCTCCCACTTTAGAAAAAAGATCCCAGGACTTACCCCTAGACTGAATGCTGTTACCATTCAAGGAGAAATCCCCTAGCATCATCCCTGTGTCCATCAACTTGCTGTATAAAGCACGGACCATATCAGATGTGGATGGGACAGTTTGCGCTCTATGTCAAAGAGCGCTTCTCTGCATTGAGCGTTAACTTGGGGGCGACTGAGGACCAGGTGGAAGCAATTTGGGTCAGGCTGCAAGGAGGACGAGGGGAAAGGGACTTAATG
>JAGPOW010003364.1:37476565-37495406 GCA_030014935.1 Caiman crocodilus | reverse complement strand
TGTGACCCCAGCACTTGTTCCTGCCATTGGCGGGGGGTCAGACTAGATGGCCTGCTCTAGGCCCCTTCTGACCCTAGATACTATGAAACTATGAAACTATAAGTTGTGTTGTGTTTAAACACAGATGTAGCATTGACGATCACAGAGCCAGGACTGGGAAGGGAAAACAATGGGTTATATATGCCGCCTCACAGGATTTCCCAGGCTGCGTCAAGCTCATTGTCCTGGTACTTGCCAGTCCCTATGAAGTGCCCCATATCAAGTACTCTCTCCCCTCCCTCTAGTTTGCTGTCAGTCTTAAAGGGCTGCATCCAGAGAAATGTTCCTTTTCAGGCCCTTGCTGTGATCACTGATCAGCTTTGTGCCTTAACATATGCGGATCCACCCCCACTTAGCTGCATAATTACAAGTTTCATTGTCAGATAATTAGCCCATACATCTTCAGCTCCAGCCCTGTTGTTTGTCTCTACACTCATGTGGAGGGGAATAACCAAACCCAGCTGGACTTCCGCCCATCCCTCCCATCTCCCTGCAATGAAGACAACCCCACACTAGCAGCAGGTACTTGAAATATTTGAGACCATCCAGATAAGAAAGTGGAGTTTAGAATATTTGGAAAAACTCAGTTATTAAACAGCTAGCTAGTTTCAACCTACCACTCCATTGGGGCTGGAGGGTAGTGCCAGAATTCAGAGAGACCTAGACAAACTGGAGGACTGGACCAAAAGAAAGCTCATGAAGTTCAGTAAGGACAAGCACATAATCCTATGCTTAGGATGGAACAATCCCATGCACCAGTATGGGCTGGTGACTGACTGTCTGGGCAGCAGCTCTACAGAAAAGGTCCTAGAGGTAACAGTAGACAATAAGCCGAATATGATCCAACAATGTGGCCTTGTTGTGAAGGGCTAGGGACAGACATTACACATAAACCAGTTTAAGTGATCAAAAACTGGTTTAAACCTGTAACAGAGCAAATCTTCAGTGCATATAAACCATTTTGAAAATGACTGAAACCAGTTTGAGATAAACCTGGTTGAATGTAGTACCAGACTTAACTGATTTTGGTCAAAGCAGTTAATGCAATGTCTGTCTCAGACCCCATCTTGGTTTATGTTAAACCAGAGTCCCCAGCAACCCAGCATGATTTGTTGGGTGGAGTTCTGCTCTCTGCTCCAGCCCAGCAGGGCTGGCTCCTCCCCTCATCTCCCTGGGTGCAGATTCAACAGAGATTGCAGGTACAGCAGGGTCTGCCTGGCTTCTTCCTGTTTCCCCCCTCACCACCCTCTGCTCAACAAGGAATTTCCCCCACTCCTCTGCCTTACACAGACACCTCTCAGCATTAGCTAGCATACCACATGTTGGCTATAGCCCATGCTGTGGGAGATAGGACAGGACAGTGTTGGCTTAGGGCTTTTTTGAAATAATCAACATGTATCTGGTAATGTCTCTCTGTTCCTTCCTTAGAAAAAGTTGTTTTAGAAGAGCTTGAATGAATGAGAGAGGCTTTGTTTTGTTTGTTGGACTGATAAATACTAACAACTCCCTGTGTAAAACTCCCTGCTGCATAACTCAATGCTCTGTTATCAACAGAAAGGTGTGGAGAGAGAAAAGGTGGAAAGCCCTCCCTAATCACAGCATCCTGTAGGGGCCTGACCATGCCCCTCTCAGCTCAGCATTGTAGAAGGGAAGGGAGGGCTGCTCTAACACCCCCCAGCTTCCAGCCTGAGTCACTGCAGGCATGTACTTGCATTTCTAGAATGAAAAGGGATGTCTCTCTACCTCCAAATCAGTTCAAGCTTTGCAGGTTCGACTAACATGCAAAGATTGAATCGATTCAGGCCCAGGCTTTTTGAATGTCTGTCCCCAGCCAAGAAGGCTAATGGCACACCGGGTTGTATTAGTAGCAGTTTTGCCAACAGACTGAGGGAAGTGATTCTTTCTTTCTGTTTGGCACCGATAAGGCCAAATCCAGTTTTGGGCAACCCATTACAGAAAAGATATGGACAAATTGGAGAGAGTCCAGTGGAAGGCAACAAATACAGTTTGGGGGCTGGGGCACATGACTTATGAGGAAAGGCTGAGGGAACTGGGCTTATTTAGTCTAGAGAAGAGAAGACTGAGGGGGGATTTGATAGCAGGCTTCAACCAGGGTTCAAATTATGTGAGAGCTTGGTGGGGCTAACCCTCCCCCCATAAGAGAGGAGAGCCCCCTGTATAAGATTTGAAAATCATAACCTGGGAGGTCTCTGATTTTATTAGGACATCATGATGGGCAGTCCAATTTTTTTTGCAGACCCCCACAAGAGTCAAAGTACAATTCAAACCCTGCCTTCAACAACCTGAAGGAGGATGGAACTAGACTGTTCTCCATGGTGGACGGTGATAGAAGAAGGAGCAATGGTCTCAAGCTGTAGCAAGGGAAGTTAAGGTTAGGTATTAGGAAAAACTTTCTCCCTGGGAAAGTAGTAAAGCACTGGAACAGATTACCCAGAGAGGTCGTGGGATCTATATCCTTGGAGGTTTTTAAGAACCAGCTAGACAAAGCCGTGGCTGTGATGTTCTAGTTGGGGATGATCCTATTTTGAGCAGCAGGTTGGACTAGATGACTTCCTGAGGTCCCTTCCAGCCCTAAGTTTCTGTTCTTCTATGATTCTAAACTACCTTGACAATCCTCATAAACCTTTCTTAGAGGGGTTGGACTCTTTCATGTATTTCTCTTTCTCGTTCCCCCAAAGGAATAATAATTTATTTTTTTATTTAATCATAATCTTTTTTGGAGTGGGGTCTGTCTTTTATGTGCAACACATTCTCTAGTACAGCAGGGTCCAGATGGGAATTCTGGGTGCTACTAGAAAACTACTGATAACAAAGAGAAAAAGTACTGAAGTACTGCCAGGTATACGGCTGAGGTTGTTTTTGGTTCATTATTTTTATGGTTAATCTTCACATAGCCATTGCCCCAGCTTATAACAGAAAGCTCTTCACAGAACATATCCAGTGCTTACCAGAAGGCATTTACTACTACTTTCTCACAGTTATAGAACTTGCTCTTGTAGATAGGTGCAAGCTATGGAGGCAAAGAAAAAAGGTGTCCTTTAACCTTCACTGTTCATAAGCATATTCAATCACAACTTAGCAAAAAAAGCCTTGTATAAATAAACACTGGTTTGCAATGAGAAAGCCCAGAGTACAGCAGTGTAGTTACAATCCTGCTCTCAGTGACCACAATAACAGAACTGCTGATAAGGTCTTTGATATAGAAACAAGCCAGTGATTTCATGGAAGGGAGATCTGTGATCTCCAGCCATTGCCTGAGGGGATTTTTAACAAAAGTTTCCTAATGTCTTTCAAATGGTGTCACAAAGTGTTCAAGACTTTAAATAATGCTGCCAGCTAAATCAGCTTTCCCTTGACCTTGCATGTTTGTGCTCTACCTTGGGAAAGTCAGACACTCTTGCGCCATATTTATCAGCTGCCACCGCTGCTTTCCGTACTACCACTTCTCCTGTGCTCCCCTACTTCAGCCACCACCACTTCCCTTGTCCCCTCTTGTCAGTGGTTCCCCTCACCAGCAGCACTGGCAGCAGGGAAATCAGCGGTAACGGCCAGCCAGGGAATTTGTCAGTAGAGAAAGTGGCAGTGGTGGCTGAAGTGGGGAGAGCAGGCGGGAGATGAGATCTGGAGTGAAGGAGATGATGGTGGTGGCAGCTGAAGTACTAGAGCAGGGGTGGGCAAAATGCGGCCCAGGGGCCAGATGTGGCCCACTAGGCCATTCTATCCAGCCCGCAGGTCCCCTCAAAAATTTAGAAAATTAGTATTCATCTGCCCTGGGCTGCCTGTAATGCAGCCCTCAATGGCTTGCCAAAACTCAGTAAGCAGCCCTCTGCCCAAAATAATTGCCCACTCCTATACTAGAGCATAGCAATGGCTGAAATGGGTGGGGGGCAATTGCCAGTGATTTGCATTTGCCTTCACTAGGAACCTTTCACACTGCCCCAGGGAGGTGCAATCCACATTTTGGGAAGCTCTGAGCTAAATAGTCAAGTGGGATTTATCTTTGTGATGATACCTGCTAACTCCTATCTACAGTCTCATATCCCTATTCCACAGCACTTCCAGATATCAAAGAGGAACCTTGCACTAATACTCTTTCAGCACATGCCTGCTGGCTCACTGGTTCTCAACTCAGCCACTTGGCCAGAATCTGGCAGTGGGAGAGGGCACATCTGGAGGTCAGCAAGGAAGATGGACAAAAGTTAGAGCAGGTGTAACCTATCAGATAGGCCAGTGACACTTTCTTGGCAAGGGGTGAAAAGGCAGGCGCTGTCCTGGGAAAGGGATTTAGGTTGTGGGATTTTGCAGGGGACTGGAGAAGAGCTGGGTTGATGGGAACAGCTTTGTTTTGAAAGCACCTGTAACATGCAAACTTTCATCCCAGGGAAGCATTTCTCTGTGCTTGCAATTCTGTATATAATCAGCTCAGCTCTAGATCCACCTGATCTCCTAACCTTCATTGGCAAGTACTTACATTGTCTTTAATCTTTTTACTTAGTCTTCTATACTCAGGTGACAAAGGATCTCTGAGTTTCTCAATGAACTCCTCATTAATAATTCTGAAGCTCAAGGGCTGAGATGCATGAATTATGCTTTCTGATTCAGTAGTAGCAGGAACCAGTGAAGGTGAAGTGACATTTGCTGAAGGGGTACTGGAAGGCAGACTTCCAAAATTGTTAGCAGCGGAAATGGCAGAGGGACTGAAGAAACTGGCAGATATAAAGATGTGGCAGTACTTGTAGATGCTGCTTTGTTTGTAGCTTCCCCAAGAAAATCAGTTGTGGCTATAGTTGATGGGGCTGAGGGTTCTTGTGTTATGAATGAAGCACCAATGGAAGTTGTACTAGCTGACAGTGAGGATGCTTTGGTGTAAGAGCCAGTGGCTATGGAGTTTCTATTAGAAGTGACTGCAATAGCAAAAGTTCTCATTTTGGGTTGCGATGATGACATCACAGCATGAGTGGAAGAGCCATGCACTAAACTTGTAGAGGACAATATTGTGGCTCCAGTTCCAGAAGGTATGGCACTCATAGGGAATACTGTTGCTTTGGATGTTGCATTTGCTGAAGGTGCTATGGATACAGAAGACATGGATCCAGAGTTAAATGACTCATCCATGGGTTCTGACATGGCTGTACTTTTTGAAGAAGTTATTAATTCTTCAGGAGCAGGACTAGAAGCAGAATGCCTGTCTATGTCAGGTGTTGTGTTGTTTGAAGATACTGTGGATGCTGACCTAGAGGGAGAATGTAGTACGCCAGGTGTTGCTGATGTACTAGTTCACAGTATATTTGGAGAGAGAGACTCTGAGGATGTTTTAGTCGATGAAGAGTCAGTTCCTCTGGATGTCATAATAGAGATGTCTATGGCATTAGATCTATGTGTACTAGCTAATGATAATGCTGAACCAATAGTAAAAACTCCAGATGTGAAATTTTGTGTAGATGGTGGTGTTGCTGATACCACTCCAGAAAAGGTAGTATTTGCTTCAGATGCTGAATTGTTTGAAAACATTGTGGATACTCTTGTGTATGACCCAGATGTTGAAGAGTTATATTCTCCAGCAACTACTGATGTGGTAGTGTTCAAAGTGCTTGGAGCAAGTGCTGAGGTTGATACAATGATTGATTGGTGTTCCACTTGTATGAGAGTCTGCACTAGTAATTTGTGCATTATTACGTGTGTTTCTAACTTTTACTAAAGATTCTGATGTTATAATAGTCATGGATGCAGAAGTTGAACTTGTTAAGGTTTCTGGTCCCACTCCTGAAGAAGATCCTTCAGAAATCATACTCAAAGATGCTGTGGATCCAGATGTAGGAACAGATATAGATGTTCTATCCATATCTGTTGTTGGAGTGTCGCTAAGCCTATTTGTTCCAGATAGTATACTAGATGCAGCTCTGGTACTAAATGTACTTGCATCTTGCAGCGATCGTGTGGCAGTAGTAGTTAAAGGCCCTGAAACTGAACCTTCTGGAGAAGCAGAAGTTGTATTTTCAGATCGAGACAGAGACATTTTAGTAACTAATGATGGAACCTGGGATGCCCATGAAGCATACTTTGGAAAGGTTGCAATGGATAAAGACCCATTTGACCCTGATGCTGCATTGGTTGAAGATAGGGTGGTTCCTGATGAGGATAAAATAGAATCTAATATGCCAGCGAGTGCTGAAATTGCTGGACTGAATAAACTTGAAGCAGAAGGGGCAGCGGATATAGTTTCATTTGTTCCATTTGTCACATTAGGAACAGATGTACTTTGATCATGAGATGTTATTGCAGGAGTAGGAGATCCAGATGTCATGTCTGTTACATGTGCTGCAACGTCTGTTGAGGCAGATCGAGCTACAGTGGAAGAAACAGCTCTGTATCTGTTCCAAATGCTGAGCTGTTTACAGATAATGTAGAGGCTGTATCTGCAGCTGGAAATGATGATGAAATTCCAGTGCCTGTTGTGGCTGCAGACAGGGTTGTGTTGAAAGCAGATTGTAAGGATGATGTATTCATTGAAGAACCATTTGTAGACATTACCATGGTTGTAGGTTCTTGTGGCATTGATACATTTGAGCCTACTGTAACAGAATTAGATTCCAACCCTATCTGTGATTTTGTTTCATTAGAGATATTTGTAGTTGATGATAATAATGAAGTGTTTAAAAATGATTTCACTGTGGTGAGTAGTGTACTTGATAAACTGTCACTGGGTGTTAATGTTCCAGAAGTATTTGTGAGTTTATCTGTAAAAGCCAGATATGGAAATATTCTATAATAATCAGGTCAACATATTTGTTACTTATATAATATCAATATTAAGTAACGTAAGCCATTCTTTAACTCATAAAAAACACAGTAAAAAATATAGTGACCTACATTGTTGCTTGTCAACATTTACTATCACTTCCTTTAGAAAAATAGTATTCCTTTGTATTTTTTCTGCCTATCCAGATTTGGTAATGTGTGCTTCATTGAACTAGGAAGATTTACTGCAAGGATTTGCCAAGTGAGGCTAGGGGTGGTTGGACAATAGAAATTTCACTGAGGTTTAGACACCAAATTTCTATAGGCACCAATATCCCAGCTTGTGCATACAGGAAATATTTTTTAACTTGTGAGAAAAGGAGTTTTTTGGTTGATATCTTTTCTTGGACCAAGTGCACAGCTGAAATAAATTTAGGCAAGCTCATAAATGCAAAGCATTCTTTCAGGCCTGAGGAGGAAAACAGTCATGGTAATTTATAAGAACAGTGAGTTCTTCTGCTATTGAAAATGAGTCAGTATGTATACGGATCACTCAGCTCAAAGGCAAAAAGCTGGGACTTCCCCAGTGACTTCTATATATAAACATTACAAGATATGTATAAATTATATCTGTTGTTTTTTAAGGAAGCGATATATTCCTGTCTGATTGGGAAGTCTTAGCATCCCAAGATGAATAAAGTAGTTGATCTATTTTTACCTGTTGCAGCGGTCACAGAGGAATTTGCTTCTGCAGCTACAACTCTTAGAAGACCTATTAGATGCAAAGCAATTTAATGATGATTTAACATCATCTAAACAAACTATTGCCTGGCTATTGCTTTTTCTTTTTTCACTCTATTGAGTGCAAGAGAGGCTAATTTAAATGTTGGGGACAGACCTACAGGTGGGTGTAACCTGGCCCAGCTGAGCCAAGTTTGTACCTTGGGTCTTCATTCTCCTGTCACTTAGATTCGTGTAAATCAGCGTTAACTCTATTGACACCAACAGAGGTAGGCAAGCGTGGACTCAATGGCCGTGTCCAGACGAGCATGGCTGTGCGGTATGTGGCGCCATAAACACATCTGCGGTGCCACATACCATGTATTTAGATGTTCTCCGCACTGCAAGTGTACGCTGCCCATGTGTGCGCTGCTCCACTTTTATTTCCATGGGCTTTTTTCACCCCTGGATATCTGTAGGAAAAAGAAGTGGAGCAGCGCATACACAGTCAGTGCATGCCATTCAAAAGTGGAGTCAGGCTGCCCAGAGCCACATTCTGGCTGCTGGCCAGGCTCCATGTGGCAGAATCACTGTTGCTACAGCCCCAAGAGGCCCCCAGGACCCCGGGTAAGGCTGCTGGGTCCAGCCCAGTGCTGGCCCCAGCTTCCCCTCCCCCACCCAGGGTAACTTGCCATGTATCAAAGTGCACGTGGCACAGGTGTTCCCCAGGGACGAGTAGTGGTGGTGCAAAGTGTGCTGCAGCTATTTGTCCCCTGGAAACTAAACATCCACGCTCATCTGTATGTGGCCAGTGGGTGCATCAACACATGCAATTAATATGAAGAAATAAAGTCCAGCACACATCGTGCCAGAGTTTACTGCTCCCAGGTGCCACATTTGCATGTGCACCCAAGACCACAGCACATTGAGCTGAGTCAGAACAGCTCCAGCTGGCAGGGGACCTGGAGGGCCACCCTGCCAGTCCAGGGCTGCTCCAACAGGCTCAACATGCTGTGGAGGGGCTGGCTGGGGCATAAGGGTGCTCCAGTGCTGGGCTAGCCAGCAGGCAGCTCCCCTACTGAAGCACCCTCATGCCCCCGCCATCCACATCATCATCTACATGTGCACTGCTACACAGTAAATAAGGCCAACACAGGATAGCACTTGCATTTACAAGTACTAGCCTATAGCAGCATTTATTTGTTTACTGGACACAGCTACACAAGATGCTACTGAGCAATGGTTACTGTGTGTTTATCTGGCACTTTACCATCAGGAATGCTCTATTAACCAGCATCTGTCATAGATGGCAATACATCTTCCCACGCGGCATCTTGCCGTGCACGTCTCATAGATCTGTTGTTTACGGAAGCTTCAGGACACTGCCGAGCGGTGTCGTTAGAGGTAGTCTCAGTTGTAAACATCTGCTATCCACCATTGGGATCGCGTTGTGCTTGTGCTGTATTGTGGCTTTATCGCTGACTATCTCACCGTTTCTGCAACTACGGCTAAGTATAACTCTCAGATAACTGGCATATTTGATTAACCGACACCTCCCATTCCCCATGGATGCCAAATAACAGAGCTTTTATTGTACTTGTATAATCAAGCACTAAATAAATGTACAGTAACTGGAGTTACTGAGCAGTAGCACCAGTGAATGTCTTTTAAGTGACACTACTGTGCAGTAACCTAATACTATTGCATAGTAGTGTATTAGCACTGTTAGTGCTGTAACACTCTACTGAGCAGTAATATTTGGCTACTGCACAGTCAGCATCTTGTCTAGATGCACTCACTGTGACCTAATAGGGCTGCATGTGTAGACGTGGAGACTTTACTGTGGAGATAATTAGCTCCACAGTAAAAGTCTCATGCAGAAATGCCTAATGCCTAGTAAAAGAAGAATATAGTTCAAATATCCCTGTGGTTTTGGATGAGATTGGGTTTGGGGATCAGCGGGTTTTGGAAGGTATGAAATTCTTTATGCTCTCAACAGTATCAGCTAGTAATGAAGACATATTTAAAATATAGCAATGCTATCAGCAGTGTCCTGAAGCGTTCAGAAGTGCCTGCAAGGCAGCATAATTCAACCTTAAACTGCCCCTAACATCTATGAGGATTCTGCAGGACTTTCCACTTGGATTCAATTTCTCCAGCCGTGGCAACTGCATTAGAAAGTAATGCTCAGGAGAGCAGTCTATTCAATGACTATGAATTGGAATGAAAAGAACACTGGGTGTAGGGATCATGGGTTGTGGGACACATCAGTCACGTTTCAGAGGAACCTCCCATTAAATGAGTGCTTTTTCTCCACCCCTCAGAATTTTGTAGCATAAGGCTGCTGAATGAAATACCTCTCAAGGCTCAGACTTAGTTCCTCACTGTCCTGCACTAACCCATGTTTAGGCTGTGTTTATTCACTGAAGTAGCTATGCCAGTGCAAGGCCCCAGTGTAGATATGCTGCATTGTATACAAGGGAGTTTATGCTGGCCTGGACTGCCCTCTGGTGCTAGGCACTCTCCAAGACAAGAATTTGAACTAGATGGGCCATTGATTTCATCCTGTTTGGCCAGTCCTATGTTCCTTTGATGGAACTTCTAACAAAATACTTGTTTATATGGAAGGATTTCTTACCTGCTATAAGCAACAAAGAAACTTTGAGTTTTTTCCATACCATTCTTTTGTCTCAGTTCTCTATGTCAATGCTGAACTGCCAGCTACCTAAAAGGAACCAAAAGAGCAACTGGTTATGGTCAACAGGTCAACCTGATTTCACCACATTGCTGATACTGAGGTGGCCACCCAAGGGCATAAGTGGCATGAGCAAACTCTGTATGTGGCATACAGCAGACTGGTCAGGAAACCAGAAAGCAGAACAGCAGAATGGGCAGCAAAAGGGGATTGAAGTGGCAGTTGGGGATTGTCTGGGAAAAGTTTGTCTGCCAAAAAGATTGGCCTTCACTGACCCACACAAGATTAAACTGGATACAGCTATGGCTGCAGATGAAATCTCCATATCTTCCATGCTGCTAAGTGTGCAGAGGAGGATTCCTAGCAAGAGATTATCAGCGCTTCTTAAAACCTACAAGCAATACCTCTGCAAATAGCTGTTCTCAGAGGAGCTGGTACATTTCTAGTTCATTATCTTGATGTGCAAAAATTCATTAAAAAAAAAAAATTAGTTCAATTCACGTTCATTTTGAATGTTGGACAAAGGTTCAAGCCAGTTGTTACTTGCTCCAAATTGGCTGGTCCATTCTTGGAGGTGAGTGAAACAGTAAGAGACAATCTGAAAATGCGTCAACTTGTAGCACATGTACTTAAAGGGAGTGTCATTATCTTTGCCTGCTATGTCCATCACCATTATAGGAATCACAGTCAAGCCCATGCTGTGCGTAGAGTCATTTATACTGTAAGAAGGGCCATATTAATATTATTAGGAAGAAGTATCTCATTGTTCATGTATTTAATAGCACTTGGATATAACCAGATTGTCTCCTGCTATGAATAGGTCTTACTCCACTGAAATCAGTGAAGCTATTCAGATTCAGATCAGTGCAGGATCTGGCTATCTATAGATGCCACCATTTTTGTACCCAAGGAAATACATCAGCATACAGTGATTAATGGGGGCTGGCATGCATTTTTCAGGTCTCTATGAAAAAATATGTCCCTCTAAGGGCAAAATCCTTCAGTTTTGGCTACATTGTCAGAGCTTGGCCCAGAAAGTCAGGCAGGATACTGGAGTGAGATGCATGAAGGATTCCCAGCACAGATCAGAGTAGTGTGTCAACAGCTTTTAATATTACATAGTTTGCGTTATCGGTCATGAGTCAGGCATATATTTATTCCATCCCACTATATTAACATTCATACTTAACACTTCTATAGGATCCTACATCTTCACTGTGTTAATGCAGTAAGTAACGGAGTGTTAATTAACAGCCTTCTGCTGCAGCCATCAGAATAGGCAATGCCTGCTACCTACACCCCCACTATAGTACAATACACTCTCACTACCAGCTGAAATACAAATGGCTTTGCTAAGTGCTATTCAGGGTGAACCACTGCAAAAAACCCAGCTATAAAAAGAAGCAAAACTATTTTAAGAACACATCAGACCCATATTCACAGGAGGTACTGGGATTGCAGATCTGAGAAACTAGCCTGCTGCAATCTATGAAAGGCCTTATCATTCAACCAGATTTGAATACTCATACCCATGGTAAGACTATGTGTTATTAATGCCCTAATTTCCATCTTACAAGGATCCTCCCTGCATACCACACTATGCTAGTTTTTTTTTTTTAACAGGTGAGCTGGTAATAAAGTATCCATCCAGAAAATCCCTCCTGCCCTGTCCTGTCCTGTCCTGTCCAGAATGCCTTGCAAGAAGATTAAAGTTGATCCTTACCTGTCCTAGTCCCTTCTTGTGCTTGTATCTATGGACAAATGCTATTGCAATGGGGAAGCTTCTTCCTCTTCAAACCAACTGGCTGAAGTTCCAGGTTAACACTGTCTTACATGGACAAGGCGAGGTTTGCAGAGAAACAGATGGACTTGTTATTGGGAAGGTAGCTGCTGACAATAAACTCCCTACCCACACTCTGTCAGTGGGGATTAGATCACCAGTGTACACATCAGTATGGAAGCACAAGGCCAAGTGCACCTGCCCATATCCATGATGTGTCAGATTGCACATTTCCTCAATACCTTTGTCCAAGGGCTGGATAGCAAACAATATGGTTATTTGAAGAGACAAAGGAAGCAAATTACATGAAGTGACATAAAGCATTTGGCACAGAGGAGAGAAGGTTACATGGATATTCAGGAGTTCTGGAGCTAAATTCTCAGCTGCACCCAGTATCCACTGGGTGACCTATAAATATGTGACCTGTGACTCTTGGATCCTAAGGCTGTTCTGTGCCAACCCTAGTCATTTTGTCTGTAAACTACTCTGCAGTCCCAAGGGGCCTATATGCTACCCAGAAGCAGTGGGAATGCAGCCGTGATCTGGACATGTCTTTTCCATTCACCCATCTGCATCATTCAATAGGAAGTGAAAGGTCCACAAACCAGTGACACCAGCTCTATCTTGGGGACTTTCACATAATGCAGGAACTGGCAAGGGACAATTATCTGCTGTAGGGATCTAGTAGCACAGACTTCACAGCATACTTAGCAGATGATAGCCATGCAAATTTGGATACATTGATTATCATCCCCCAAGTTTGCTTCCTTAAACTCCACAGGGGTATGTCTACTTAAGTTGCAGCCCTGCCTCTGACTAGTGTGGACATCCCTGGAGAACTTCCCCTGACATATGAGGGCAGGAGGAAAAAGACTGGATTTCTCCTTGCACACCTCAGCCAGCAGGACAAGGTAAAAGCCAAGTTCTCACCTCAGCTAGGTAGAGAATCTGGGGCAGGTTAGCTTAGACACAGATGTGTTAGCCATGAGGTGTGGATGAAACTTATCCATACACAGAGGTTTGGCACAAAGACTAAGCCCTGACTAGGTCCCAATGGGGGTCCTACTTGCCTCACAAACTTAGTGCTGGCTCTCAGCATAAAAGAGAAATTTCCCTCTTCTGCCTTTCCAAGTCATCCACCAAATCTTTTCCTGTTGGGGCTCATTATCTTCTGTGATTCTGTCTTCAACTCAGTGGGGAATGCTTGGGACCTCATGTCCTAGCAGAGGGAAGCCACAGCTAGGGAAGGTCTTCATAGGCAATGGATGTACCCATCTCCAAACCTGAGAGAGAATGCCTGACCGCTAGAGACAACGCTTCAGTTCCAGCATGTGTCCCCTCCATATTGGGAGTGTCTTCTTTATTCACAGGACCATGGATGAGATTAACACAGAGAAGAAAACCCCAGTAAGACAAAGCTCGTTATTGCTAAGGAGCTGCGTGAAGTTTATCCTAGCTCCAAGGTACTGAGCTCTGAGCATGAGGCCTCAGAAGTGTCAAGGAGTGTTATGATGGGAGGCTGCTTTTAGGAACACTGGCAGCGCCTGCTTCTCATGCAGCCCGGAAGCTCTCTCCAGCCAGAGGCCCCCACTAGTCCAGTCTCCCAGTGGTAAAGCACCTCCAACTCAGCACTGACCAGCAGCCCTCTTTCAGCTCTGCTATGGTATCTATGTAATAAGAAGTTTTTGTCATCTTGAGCTCATCCCAAAATGAACAGAGTAATATTTGCTCAGCTGCCCTGCCTGTAAAGTAGAAGAAGAATCAGGCTAATAGTCTCTTAAGAGCATGAGTTTAATCAGCAAACCAGGCACTGTCACTTTGGTACCACTCACTGTATCACCCTAGGACCATATAGCCCTCCAGCACCAGCATCAAGGCTGACAAATGATAGCTCTCATTCCCAGCCAAGACTTTTAGCTCTTAATTATCTGAAGCCCCTGAAGCATATTATGCATTTCCCTAAACACAAAAGATGGATTGACACCTCCAGGTGGTAGTAATTTCCATTCATTAACTCCTCTTATCCCTGGGATCTGGACAGTGGGTGAGATTGGCCTCAGCTGCCTGTAGTCTAAGGCAAGGGTACCAATTAGAGGGGACAGGTGTGAGTGGCTCCAATTCCAGGGTATAAAAGGTTCCCAAGTAGTAACTTCTCTCAAGCTGGAGTTGCTGCTTTCAAGAAGGATGGGGGCCTCAGGCTGTCTGGAGTTAGTGGTCCTGTGCTGGGTGCTCAGTGGGGGAGTTTGCTACAACCCCTGGGATTTCTCTAGGAGTGACTCAGCCATCTGGAGGCCCCCATCCAGAGCTGATGCTTCTAGTTCCCAGTCTTCCCCCTGGGCTTGGGTTGATGCTTCACAAATAAGGGCTGTGCCCCTGCCACAGCCTGTCATGGTGCAGTGTAAAGAAGCTCAGATAGTGGTAACTGTACATAGGGATCTATTTGGGATAGGGCGGCTGGTTAAAGCTGCTGACCTGAGTCTGGGCTCAGTTGCCTGTCAGTATGTGGCCCTTAATGAAGTGGAGAATACAGTGACCTTTACAGCAGGGCTTCAGGACTGTGGGAGTTCTTTGAAGGTAAGACTGGCCCAGGTCAGCCTGGAGACCCACGGGTCAGAACCCTGGTAACATCTTGTTTCCTTCGGGGGCTTTCTCCTCACTCCCTCTGGGTTCCTATTCCTAGCCTCCAGTCCTAGCCCTGTAAAAAGTCACTGAAGAGTTTTCTTCCTCAATGAGCCCCAGAAGTGGGGCTGACTGGGTGAGGGGCTTCATGTATCAGTCAGACTTCACATAGTCACCTGGCTTTTGATGCTCTCTAGGGAGAACTGTTGATGATATTCAGATATGCCTTAACTCTTTCCATGTCTGATCTTACCCAGATGACCCCAGACTCCTTGATCTATAGGACCAGCTTGAACTATACCCCCACCCCTGTTGGCAATGCAGTTATCTTGCGAACCAATCCTGCTGTGATTCCTATTGAATGTCATTATCCCAGGTGAGCTGAGTGCTCAGTTCCCTTTCTGCATATGCTTACTACTAACTAGACCTGGATCATCAATGGACCTCTCCTCTTTCAGGAAGAAGAATGTGAGCAGCAAAGCTGTCAGGCCAACTTGGTCTCCTTTCCACTCCACTGTGTCTGCGGAAGAGAGACTCCATTTCTCTTTGCGCCTGATGAATGGTAGGTGAGATTATAATAGGTAAACTGAAATGCTTGGCATTCTTCTGTGTCAAACCAGTAAGTGTTAACTATTCTAATCACCTTCCATGTGAAGTGGAGAAATACAGAAAATCTAAGAACTCCTGTAGACCATATTAGATTACTAGATGCATATCCCTAGTTCTTGGGCAGTGAGCTACTAGTACTTCTTGCAGAGACTTCTATTCTGTTGCTACTGCCTATTACTAAACAAAAAGCAAGATACAAATGGTTTATGCAGCCTGTCTCTTACTGTTTTCCTTTGCGAGCTTCAGAGAGGCTTTCATTTTTTTTTATTTTATTTTATTTTTTTTTTAATTTTTATTCTCTTTCAAATGCCTTGTCACTAAAACTTGGTGGCATAGACAAGTAACTCCAGATAAGTAGAACATAATTTTTTTTTTTCTAAGAAGTCACTAAGTTTTCTGTCCTAACTTCTGCTATTCTAAGGACAGAATCTTTGCTGGTAATGTCTGGGACTGGTGATGGGTACGCTGTGGCTTACAATTTGTAGACTAAAAGAAGGAAGATTGGGAGTGGGGAATGTGTGGTATAAGACTTCAGGAGCTCTGCTTTCAAAGAAGAAACTATGACTTAAAGTGCTGTATAAGCAAGGACACAGTTATCAACTGGAGGAGGGATAGGACTGTTCAGGTTGGTGACTTGTTTTTGTTTTTAAGTCCTCCAATGCTTGGAAGATCAATTTTAGACAACTTGGCCTCTAAGATGCCACTTGCAGCAGTGAGTTTAGATTGAATGTGGAAACAGTGTACTGAGGAGAGAGCAATTTCATCTCCTTTTAAAGAGCTGCTTAATGCCAGTCTGAGAGCAGCCTGTTGGGCTTGTGTGCAGAGGGTCAGGCTGGATTATTATTTTATTATATATTTGGTCCTTGCCTTGTAATACAACCCTTCCTCTGTATTGTTTACCACCCCTCCTTCATGCTGCTTTACAAGCCCTGCTCCCTAATACATTAATACTTAACAGCTCTGCAAGTTGAGTTCTTGCTTCAGCAGCAGGCTGCTTGTTGGGTGGGGGGGACGGTCAGAAGGGATCTCTCCTGGTGCAGTGGCCAGAACACGTTCTGGGTTGCTTGCTTTTTCTTGTGCCTTGGAATGCCCTAGGCTGCTGATGCCTCCCTGGATGGCATGGAGCAAGTGCTCCGAGATGGTACAGAGAAATCCCCTCTGTACTACTATGAGCCTTGTCCACATGCTCATAGACTATAAATGAGCCTGATCTGGGGTTGAAAGGAGCAGCCCTCAAATTGGATTGCCTGGGGGTGGGGGAGGGTGGAGTTGTTTCTGCTGGATTGGGGCATATTTCACTCGTGGATCAGCTGGGCTGATCTTGCTTAAGCAATTCCTTACCACTAGAGGGCCCTTGACTGTGTAGATAACATTATCTCTAGCCTGGAGCCCAGAATGGGACAGCTGTTGGAATCAGGATACAAAACAAATTGGTGTTGGGGAAGAAGTTGCATAATTAACTCAAGCTAATGCTAGCCCAACTAGATTGCATGCATCTTCCTCCACTTCTCTTCAGATGAAGAAGAGGGGTTACATGAGGCTATTTCAGGAGAGGCCAACCCTGCCTGCTTATTTCCTCTGCTCATCATGCACTTTACTTCCAGATGACTGGAGTGCTGAGAGACCCTCCAATGGATTCCACCTGGGAGAAGCCATGCACATCCAAGCTGAGGTCACTACTGAGAACCACATGGCTCTTAGGCTCTTTGTGGACAGCTGTGTGGCTACCCTTACCCCAGACAAGAACTCCTCCCCCCACTATGCCATTGTTGACTTCAATGGGTAAGAGATCAGCTTGCTGCTTGGCAAGGATCACAACTCTGGCTGGGCTTTAAGCTAACACGGCTGCCTATCTTCTAGATGCCTTGTGGATGGGAGATCAGATGATACCACTTCAGCTTTCATATCCCCTAGGCCTAGGCAGGACACACTGCAGCTTGTGACTGATGCATTCAAGTTTGCAGCAGATGCCAGGAACCTGGTAAGATCTCTGCTTCCTGACCCAAGTCTGGTCTCTAGGTGAAGGAGGGTATTGGTGAGTGTCCAATGAGCTGGTTCTAACCTTTCTATTCCATCTCCTTCTCAGATCTATATTACTTGTCATCTGAGGGTCACTCCAGCTGACCAAGCTCCAGACCTCTTGAACAAGGCCTGTTCCTTCCACAAAGCAGGCAACATGTAAGTAGCTGGGGAGATGAACACCCATTGGTGAGGTGTGATGGACAGCACAGACTGGAAGAGCTCCTCGCTATAAGGGATTGTCACTTCCCTCTTTTTCCTACCCTCCTCTTGGTTCTAGCTGGTCTCCAGTGGAAGGCACCAGGGACATCTGCAGCTGCTGTAAAACTGGAAATTGTGGGTTGCTTGGATGGTCTAGGAGAGTCCACCCTCCCAGATGGCCAGTGAGGCACTTCCGGAGAGATGTGGCTTCCAAGCCTGGTAGGCTCTGATTCCCTCTCCCCACCCCACCCCTTCCCTGCCCCACAATTCTCCTGGAAAAATGGGTCTGACCTTTTTTACCCCAAAAGTAATTGCATTGAGTCTCTTCTTCCTGGGATTAAAATGACAATGACTACTACTATCTTATTCTTGACTACCTCCAACACAGGTAACTCCTCCATGGTGGAAGCAGAGTCTGACGTTGTGCTAGGGCCACTATATATCCTTGATGCCTCTCAAGAGTCCAGGGATCTCTTCCAATATCAAATAGAAGTAGAAAAAGCAGCAAAGAATGGTATGTAACTTATGTCTGCTATAGATGTCATAATCCTGTGGTAGCTAATTTTGGAACACTAACATCACACTGGCTGGTAAAAGCCCCCTCCAAAAGACTGAAGGAATAAAATCTTGTAAAACCTGCTACATAAATCTGCCGACCCCCTCCTGACGCCCCCACGGGGTACCTCCACTTAACCAACCCACCGCAAGCACCGGGGGGGGGGGGACCAGGTAGGAAGTTTTGTTGCTATTCTACAAGCAACAACAGTTCTGGTGTCTGCTCCCTAACCCCCTTCATGATATGACCTCTCTAGGACTCGGAAGTAAACTTGCCTGTAACTAGGGATTTTTGGAAGATAGCTGGAAAAAATAGTTTGGTTCCTATTCTAACCACCCCATTCTCTTTCACAGGCATAGAAGAGATGGCTGGGTTGATTGTGGTAGTGGCTACCATAATTCTGGCCTTCATTTTTCTGGGACTCATTTTCATATACAAAAGAACACAGCTAATCCAATGCCAGAGGTGTTGTGTGCCTTTTACACTCTGTACAACGTAAAAAAAAAAATAAATAAATTCAGACCCATTTAATTTCTAAATGAAGAGCCTTGCCTCTTATTGGAAGTGGAGATACATTTCATTGTCCTGCACACTATCTTGTCCACTGGATTAGCTGGTGCATTTTGGTGTCCTGACTTGGCTTAAGCCATTGCTCTTTTTAGCTCTAAGCATTCAAGCAAGATGCATCTTGAACTCCAAAGAATCTTTCTCTAAACTAAGCTGGCTTGGTGATAGCTGAAAGCATGATTGGGGGGGGGGGGGGGGGAGTCTTTTATGATTCCTCAGTATCATGTTTGGGGTTTTTTTTCAAAATGTAAAAGCAGCTTAAGGGGGGGGGGTGTTC
>JAGPOW010003364.1:37463149-37476465 GCA_030014935.1 Caiman crocodilus | reverse complement strand
CCCCCCCCCCCCCCCCCCCCCCCCCCCCCCCCCCCCCCCCCCCCCCCCCCCCCCCCCCCCCCCCCCCCCCCCCCCCCCCCCCCCCCCTTCTCAAAAAGGTGTTCTTGAGAGTGAGTTTGCAGATGTGAGAGATGAGCAATGTTGTGCCCTGGTGGCTAGGACTAAGTTGGCCTGGCTGACCATAATGGACTAAATCTACTGCAAGTACCAGATGTGTGGAATTACAGGAAGAGGGGAGCAGGGTTGGGTGGCAAATCCAGTTTTGACGCTGAGGCCAAAACTGTGTAGCAGCTAGCCTTCTCCAATTGCCCTATCTTTCTTTTTCTTGGATCATAATTTGGAGTGAAATACCATGTAAAGTGTCTTGCTTGGTGAATAGCTAGTAACTTGGCTGTTCTGACTTGGTGTATATAGGTGCCCTCATTTGATAAGTCCTCATCCCAAATCTCTGGTCTGCAGAGAACTTAAACAAAAAAGTCTCCATCTGTGTGAGGAGTTGAGTGTTTCAGCAGCTCAAGGGAAGAAATGTATGGTTTCCTAATCCAGGAGGAACTTGAGGACAAAAATGAGGCTGGGTTAGTCCAGGTTGAAAATGGATCATGGGGAGAAGAAATAAAATGGTTGGAAAGTTTGTATGTAGTGGTGGGGGCTAAGTGAGGGTGGAAGAGTAGCAAGTTGATCTCATGCTAGGTTCCTTACCTTGGGGCAGGGGCGGATGGAAACATCCTCAAGAGGCTGATACGGCTCTGATTTTGGGGAGGAAGTAATAAGTTTCATGTTATGAAGGAAGTGAGGAAGGAGCTAGTTACTGTTTCCTACAGCACTTCAAGTAGTCCTCCTTTCCTCCTCCTTTTCTTTTAGTAATGTGGCCTATAGACTTCACAGGGAGGATGTATTTGGCTTAAGGAGAAACCTTTCACCAGAAGCCCTCTGTTCTACCTGCAAGCACTAATCTAAGACTGGATAGCATCAGAATACTTCTGGCCATTGCACTTTTTTTCTTTTTAAGTCTAGCTACTTTTTTTTTATGGTGTTACTATTTTCCTAATGTAAAGGCAATTCTGAATACTTCTATCTTTTAGCTGCTGCCTGAGTGGCTACAACACCTAGTAGAATGAGTATCTATACTAAAACTGCATTTTTTTTATTATTATTATTTTTTTTTTTAAAAAGACTTGAATTTTTTTTAAAGGGCCTTTTTGCTACTGTTACCTCCCAGGATTCCCTTTTACCAGAGGACACCCCCCACCCCCCCCCAATCCCAGGATTGACATGCCTCATCCAATTTGGTATCAAGTAAACTCTATCATTAAGCCCTAGGCTTATTACAAGATAACTATCCTTGCAATACAACCTGGCAAACAGTTCCTTAGACATTTATAACAGTGACATTGGGTGGCACCAGCCTCAGATCCTCTGCTGGGTGCATAAGATGTTCATTTCTGGATTCCTTGTTGTTTGAACAAGAATTCCAAGGTTGCTCCTATCTCCCAAAGGTGGCAACAAAAATGCACACATCTCTGTCCATTTACTTCTGTAACAATCTTATCTAAAAAAGATGAGGTAAATTTTAGAATTGGAGTACTTTGTCTCAAACTGTCCAATCCTCATTCTGGTTCTCTTTCCCTCTAGTTTCCCTAAAAAAACCCCCAAAAAACCCTGTACCAGGTTAGCCTACTGTATCAATTGTAGCACTCACTTTCTTTGCCCAGTACCTTTTTTATAAGGCACTCTACAACTTTAATTGTTTAATTCTGAGAAGGCCAAACATTATGCCAAGAGCCTGAGCATAACCAAGGGAAGTGGTGATGGCTCTTACCCTGGGGCTCTTTTAAGAGGAGGCTTGACATTTAGCTGGCTGGGGTCATTTTGAGCCTAGTTTTCTCTTGTCCATGGCAGTGGGTTGGACTAGAAGATCTACAAGGTCCCTTCTAACCCTATATCTGTGACTTGGTTTGCCCATCACAGTGATCAGCTGTTGATGGGTTAGGGAAGGGCCAGAGATGGTGATACTATCATGTGAAAGCTTAATATATAGCTTACTATCCTCCTTTCCCTTATTCCCCTAGCTTGCCTGTTATCAGGTGTTCACATTGCTATATTTTAAAAATGTACTTTACTACTCTTGCATCTGCTTGTCTCCCACCTGCTGCTTGTGTTAAGACACACTGGGAGAGAAAATCAGAGTATGGGAAGAAGAATGGACTTATCTGGTGCTGGGGAGGGAGTGCAGGCTGGTGATTAGAGCACTGAACTAAAACTTGGATCATCTGAGTTCTCCACTAGGGCTCTGGGCTGCTCTGTGATAGCAGATAGTTCACTCCTATTTGTTTCTACTTACTGAAGTAGTCTTCAGCAGCAGGGCTTTGTATATGTTCAGTACATAACACAACAGAGCTTTGTTCTTAATTGGAGCCTCTGAATCAGCAATTTTCAACCAGGGTGATGTGCAATAAATATTAGCATTGTCAGGTGTGTGAACACCTACATATGGGTCACAAGGTAAATAGCAACATCCATTAGGAATTCAGTGTCCAAAACATTTGGCCCTGTTACAGTCTTTCAGAGGTCTTTGTAACAGAATAATTAATATTTTTCCCATAACCAAGAAAGAAAATGCCAGTAATTAGCTTTCATGCTGAGGGGTGCCTGGAGTCTGAAAAGGTTAAAAACTGCTGCCTGAGATGCTACTGAAATATAAATAATAGTAAACACTAACCTGTTTTAAAAAATCCATTTGGAAACGGACCTGCTTGGTTTGGCAGGCTGTAAATGGGTACTGTAACCGAGCACGAGCACTAACATGCTCTGAACCTCAGTTCCCCCAGCTGTGCAACATACCTGTCCCAAAAAGCTTATGCTTGAAACATGCCAAAGATGGAGCAAACATATGAGTTTTAGCAGGACTGAGGTTAAGGCTTCAATTTGTTTTTCTCTGTGTATGTTGCTAATGCTGCTTTGAATGGGAGGAATAGGAGCAAGGATTTATATACCAGCCCTCAGGAACCTGTACTAAAAAAGAAATGGGAGAGGCTGGGCCCATAGAAGAATAGGCAATGCCAGAGCTGCCCTAGATGAAACAAGTAGGAGTTTTGCCATTGTCTTTGAAAGGATCATGATTTCCCCCTGAGATTCAAAGCCCGATGTTGTCATCTCATTCTTGGCAAAGTGATGATAGGTCATGTTGGGGACCAGCGCCGGCTCCCCCACTAACTCCAGGCTGTCGCTCGAGGAAAATGCACGGGACTTCAAGAGCCCACGGACACCCCGTGCCCTGCCCGTCCTAGCTCGTTCCTAGCAGCCCGCGACCGGACCCCGCTCGCCCAGGAACCAGAGGTGTGGGTCCGTGGTGTGCACCAGCTGGATGAAGTCCGCCATGCCTGGGTCAGCATTTCTTCCGGAATTTGGGGTGGGGGCCGGGGAAGCCTGTTTTCTCACTTTCCAAAGAATTACCTGCTCAGCGGCTGCTTTGACTCGGTAGCAAAGCCAGAGGCTGCTTGTTAAGAGGCCTCGTTCAGAGCCCTTTGTCACAAGCCTCCCGGACACCAGGCTTTCTATGACAGTATCAGCGTTTGTTTTAAGCAGGAATTGCTTCCCGTCCCGCAGGAACCAGAAAGGTCGACGGGCCGGTGCCTCAGCGGCTGCGCGGGGCGGGGCCGGCGGAGGTCAGCTGACCGGCGCGGGGCGGGAGGTGTCGGCCGGGCCGGGCCGCGGGCAGGATGGTGAGCACGGGCTGCGGGCGCTGGTGCGCGTGTGGCGGGGGCCGCCTCCAGCCTGGGTTGAGGGGACGCGGGGACATGGCTGCGCCGCTGCCTTCCTCTGCCCTGCGGAGCCGGGAGTGGGCCGGGGCAGGCGCTGCCAGCCCGGGGTGCTGCTGTGGGGGTTCCCGGGAGCTTCCTGCTGCCGCTCCCCGGGCGGGGCGGAGAAGGGGGGAGGCAGAGGGCTGCCAACCCTCCCAGATAGCCCAGGAGTCTCCTGGAATCAGCACTGATCTCCTGGTGACTACTGAAAGCAACCCGGGAGACTTTCATAGGACATTATATTACATCATGTTGGAAAAAGAAATCTCCCAGAATAGCTTCAGTCAGAATTGGCAGCCCTAGAGGCAAGTTGCCTGTCCCTCCCTTACAGTCTGCTGCTGTAAATCTTCCCCACCTTCTCCTTCTCCAGGAAGGACTCCAGCATGAACTCACTCACAGCTCTTGCCTCAAAGTCCCCTGGAAATGTGCTCCATTGTGCTAGGGCTGAGCATAGTTTTCCATTGCTGCCCCAGCAGCTCACTCCAAATAGCTACTGCCTCAGCATGTGTCTGGTTGTGCCTGGTTCTCCATAGAGTGAAAAGCTGGTGACTGGGATTTCGGGGAGGAGAATTACTTCTATTCCTGTATGCCAGCACTTCCCACGGTTTAGCAGCTAGCTCACCCAGAGGGGAACACTAGCAAAGTATCCAGCAGGAGAGAAAATCATGGGGCTGTCCCTTCTAGGGCGATGGCACAGCTAAAGGTGGGAAGCGGGAGGGCTTCCTTGCTCTGGTGAGAAGAGTTGAGCTGCTCTTCAAGGGGTACTTTGGCACTGGCTGACCTCCTACTGGGTCCCAACAGTATCATAGATTTCATGTCCACACAATCTTCTCCTTCCAGAGGTTCCGGTTCTGTGGAGACTTGGACTGTCCCGACTGGGTCCTAGCAGAGATCAGCACCTTAGCTAAAATTGTTAAGTAGAAAAAACTTTTTCTTTTTAATCTTTATTTCTGTGGTTCTTCCAGCTCTCATGTTGCCCAGCTATCAAAGCATATTTTTACTCTTTAAAAAAAAAAAAAAAAAAAAAAAAAATGGGGGGGATAGAAAGTCATGTACTGTGAACCAGTAGGTTGCACCTACAGTGGTGGGGAAGTGCCAGTGCTACACCTACAGTGGGGGGGAAACCATGCGGACACTGTTGATGCACTGGGTATCTGGGCAAGGAAGCTGTGATCCCTCCCAGTCACAAGAGCAAACAGCCCAGGCTTTGTCCTATGGCCAGGGTGGCTTTCCACAGGTCAGAGGCAGGGGGCCCTGTAAGTTGCACAGGTGCCTTTTGAACAGGTTTTGTTTAAGGGCTTGAGAGAGAAACTGACGCCACAAGTTTCTTGCACAAGAGCTGCCTAGGACTGTTTTAGACTGATTGTTGTCTATGGAAATCCAGGGTACTTCATGTTTTAGATTGCAAAAAGGGCAGTGGGACACAAAATTGTTAAATGGGTTCCGGGGGTGGGTGGGTGGGTGTGTGTGTGTGTGTGTGTGTACTCATATACACTTTAAGGGGGGTGGCACAAAATTGTTAAATGGGTTCCTAGTGTGTGTCCATCTGTCTGTCCTGAGGAGTGAAGTTCTTTTCTGTTGTTCTCTCTGTTCAAGTCCTCAGTGAAGTTGAAGCTGATCTGTGCCCAGGTGCTGAAGGATCTGCTGGGAGAGGGGATTGATGTAAGTGAATAACTTTCTTTCCAGTTGCTATTAGAGTTATAAATCTCCTCTCAGCCTAGCCCAGTCCCCAGCAAGGAGTGTAGAGTAGATACAGCAGCCATCCCTAGGGTAGGCAGCCAGGTCTTGTGGGCAGGGTGTTAAAGAGCCAGGAGCTCTGCCACTGACTAGCTGAGTGACCTCAAGCAAGTCATTTAAAACCTTTACCCCCCTGTGTCCCTAACTGAGAAATAAAGCTAATGCCTTCCCCATTCAGCAGTGAGTAGGGCTGGATAATGGCCAAGTACTGCAATGTTAGAGAGAGGTTTATTATCTACTACCCTAAGGGTATGTTATGTCCTGTGTTTTTTGTTTTTTTTTCCCGTGTCCTCACTAGAGGAGTGGTGTGTGGCTGTTAGCATGGGTTCCCTTGAGATCCCCCAGCAAGAATCCTGGCTGCTGGCACAGAAGGGTGCTGCCACTGATTCTGAGTCTGTGCAGGGGAGGTATGCAGTCAAACATATGCCTGGTGCCCTGTGGGATTGACTAATCCTACCAGTTACGTGCAGCATGAATCTTTTGATTTTTGCAGCTAGTTGCAGCAGGAGCTGAGGGGACTAGAAGTTCTAGTCCCAGGACATATTTTGACTTCCTGTATGGCCTGGGGCTAGTTAGAAGAAATCTAGTAGTTTTTTGTATTTTAGGGGCTGACTTGAGACATCCTAGTCCTGTGCTTGCATGTGCACTCCTGACTCTCAGTGCTTTCAAAATCAAAGGACTGTCGTGACAGCATTGGCCTTATCGTGGGACTTCCTGCCTCATTTTACTTGGAGGGTGTTTAGGATTTGCTCAGTTAACACCCAGAGGTGGTTATAAACACTGCTGGTAGCAGGGTTTCCTGGGGGCTGCTGAAGCTGAGTGTTGCTTTTCTCTTGCAGTATGAAAAGATTTTAAAGCTGACATCAGATGCCAAATTTGGTGAGTGGCCCTCACTCCTGTCTTTCCCAGAGCTGCTGTGGGTCTGTGGTATAGACTTCTGCAGCACTTTTCGTAAACTGGGTTTTTCCTGTTGGGGTTGTTCGTTTGTGCTTACAGCAAAGAGGCTTCTGCAGCTTGCTTGTGTGCAAACCTGGCCTTTGGCTGCCTCTAAGCTGCCCCCTTGTTCATCATAGAATGAACCTAGAAAATTTAGAGCTGGAAGAGACCCTCAGCAGGTTTTCTAGTTCAGCCTCCTGCTCAAGGCAGAATTGCCTCTCTCTAAACTAAACTGTACCACAAGTACCTCTGAGAAAAACATTTCTCCTCTGGCTTTTCTGTGCCCCCAGGGTTTGTCAGGTGCATTTTCCTGAAGTGGTTCCCTCTGCATTCTGGAGAGACGCACTGAAGGCCTGGGGCAAAGGCATTAGAAACAAACTGTGCAGTCTTCTCCCTTGAGCAAGCCCAGGGTGTTTAGGATCTCCTCAGTGTCCTTGTTTTTCTCCTAGGTGGAAGATGCTGTCAGTCAGCAGTCTGATGAAGTACTGCTTCTAACTCCAAAGACAGTCCTGGCTGTGGAGTTTATGTAGGTCGCTCTTTGTGTAGAAAGGAATTGGCCTGTGCCTGCTTGTGATTATCATGGGAGCAATCAACTTGTCAGGCCCTGTCCACACACCTGAGGATCTGTCATTCCAGTCTGGAGGACCTGGCAAAATTACTGGGGCAGTTTAGAGGAAAGGGGTATGGGAGAGTGAATACAAAATGTCTAGTTGGGGTTACATTAGTACCTGGCTCTTTCTGGTTTCCATTCTCTTGGGTACTGTATGTTTACAGTCTCACCCCTTGTGAGGTGGCTTTTTCCCTGCCTGATTGCAGCACAGTGTTTGGACCCTTGCAATTTATATTTTACCCCTGCCTGTTCTGTGTCTGTTTGCGTCCTAACCTGTTTTACGGTTCTTTAGACACTTGTGTTTGTGGCTGCAGTGGAGCCCACCCTTCACCCACTCCCTTTGCCCAGGGGTTGGTCCCCACATCTGACCCATATTAGTGGCATAAAAATTGCTGTACTGGGTCAGTCCAAAGGCCCTTCTAGCCCAGGACCCTATGTCCAGTACTGGTAAGTAATGGAAGCTTTAGAGGATGAGCATAAAAAATAAGTTAGTGATCCAACCCCTGCCCTATCTGTCCCGTGCATCAGCAGTAGGGGCCATCCCTGGCTGTTGTGTTCAACATGTCCTGATGGACTTGTCCACCAGGGTTCCATCTAATTGTTTTGTTTTGTTTTTTACCCGTTTTTACTGTTGGCTTCTATTACATCCTTAGAAGCTATGGGTTCATGTGCTAATTATGGACAAGGTGCCCAGTGCATTTTGTTTGTGTGCCTTTTCACTGTTGGCTCAGATGTCTGCTCATATATCCTCTCTAGTCTGCTGTAAATGAACTGGCCACGTCCATGGATGTTGAATTATGCATTGGTGAGGCAGATCTTTGCTAGCATCTGGGCGTTGCTTTCCCAGAATGGAAGAGCTCACCGTGTAAACAGTCCCAAAAACAGCTCCTTGTCCCTCCAGAGTCTGGGGATGTGAAGGCCACGATCGCAGTGCTCAGCTTCATCCTCTCCAGTGCAGCCAAGCACAACGTAGACAGCGAGTCTTTGTCCAGCGAGCTGCAGCAGCTGGGGCTGCCCAAAGGTAAGGGAGACATCTCTTGGGTGCAGTGGCTTGGAGATCAGTAGCAGAACCTCTACTGCCTGATGCAGTACTAAGTAGAGGAGGCTGGGAAGTTCAGCTGGATGTATTCCCCCTATGCAACCCACCCCCACACCTGCTGGATAACCATGTCCCTCCACTGCGTGGTGTGTCCCATGTGCTGCTGGAGCAGCCAGTTCATTCTCCTCTGGAATGACTACAGGTGGAGGAGGTGTCCCCTAACAAGGAGGAGATAGTTAGCTGAATCAACCAGTGTGAGGAGTCCTTGCAGTAGTAACTGGGCCACCTTCTGATTAATATGTTCCTTATCAACACCTGTTGCTTTGTTATGGGCATCCTGCTGGATTCCCTCTGCCAAGCACAGAAGCTGAGCTGTTTGCAGTCAGGATGTCTGGGGAGCTCAAAGGAGCTGGGGCTGGGCTATGTGGGGGCTGAGCTGGTCTTCACCAGATGTGTGTCGTCTTGATTTCCCCACCCCCCAACTCCTTCCCTTGTAGAACATGCCACGGGATTGTGCCGTTCCTATGAGGAGAAACAGAGTGCCCTGCAGGAAAGCCTCCGCACACGCAGCCTGAGATGTGAGTGTGCCTGCTTTTTGCCAAGAGTGATGGGGCTGGCGTAGTTGTTGAGAAGGGAGATACGCTGACATCCTGTGCTCCTTTGAGTCTTTTGGTGAAACCCCAAGAGGAACTGCTCTAGCCTCTAGAGGTCCCTGGAAAGGGTCTGCTCCTTTGCGCTCTCTGGGGGAGGGTCAGTTTATTAAGGGCTGGAGCACATGCTCCCTGGCACAGGTAGCTGGGTTTTCAGCAACAGAAGTGTTGGACCAGAGACCCTTAATGTTGCCTCCTCATTGTGGGCTGAGACCTCATCAGCCCCATCCATTATGATCTGGTCCAGTTAACTTATAGGATGAGATCACAGAGTGCAGCAGGAAATGGAGTTGGTGATCCACCTGGGGGCACCTTCTTCCCAGTGAGCATGGAGGGTGTTGGAAGCACTGTGTGTTCTCTCTCTTCGCCACAGTGAGATTAGAGCTGGGTTCCTAAATGCTTGGACCCACAGGAGGCTTTGCAACAAGGTAGAAAGCAGGAGCAAGCAGCTTACTAGCAACATTACATCCATCTGACTCTTATTGGAGAGCTACCCTCTGCTGGCCTCAGTTCCCCTGAAACTTCAGCTGGATACTACCATCTTTTTCTCCCAAGTCCAGTGGTGTTGCTGTGTGCTGCCAAGACCATAGCTGTATTCCACACTAGAGAAGGGTGCATTCTTTAGGGTGGAAGAATCCCCCTGATAATTTTTGACAGGCTTTCTTGGGCAGAGAATTGCCAGAGCAGCCTGTGGAACTGACTTTGCCCATGTTCTCAGTGAATCAGCTGGACTCTGTGTCCTGGAGGGTGGATTATACACTCAGCTCCAGCGAACTCCAGGAGGTCAACGAGCCACTCGTGCACCTGAAATTCAATGTGCAAGACCGGGACAGAGGAGTGATGGAACCCATTGCCATGGCGGTGTCAGCAGAGAAGTTCCAAGTCCTGCTGGCAGGTGAGTAGGTGTCTGAAGCAGCACAGAAGCGCTTTCCTTGCTGCATGGCATATTCCTTTCTGTTCTGTGATAGTAGCTGGGGCAGACATTCGTTGAATTATTCCCTTGCTTTGAGAAGTCCCTCCAGAGTGCTTGGACACCCCACTGCTATTGCCTCTGCTTTTCTGCTTTCAGAGCTGAAGCAGGCCCAAGCCCTGATGAAAACTCTCCATGGATGAGCTAGGAGAATGCGAGTGAGCGTGGAAGAACCCAGCTGATCCTGAAGCAGCCTGTAAAGCCTCTTGTGATGATGACTCGCCTGAGAGAACCCCCTGCATTTCCTCAGCCAGATTGCATGAGCAAAGATGGGTGGGGGTACAGGGAGGGTCCTGGATTCTCTCCTCCTTTAGCAGGCTTTTGAAACCAGAAATTGTTGCTCTTAATGCCGATTACGTTCTTCATGGCTCTTCTGCTAGCACCCAGCTATCATCTCCATTTTGCCCACACGGCCAAGCTCCCTTCCTACAGCATCTCCTCTTGTACCTCCACCAGCCATGCTCCAGATCCACACCAGAGATCAGCTGCTCCCATAGTGGCTAATGTGGTCTCCTCCTTGAGGCCAGCTTCAGGCTATGGTAACACCAGTGAGTTGCCACCACAGTCCTACCTCCCTGTGGAGGGGTAGCCTCATACTACCCACATTACACTTGTGCCTGCTGGCTGGAGACTGGGTTCAGAGCTTAAAAGCTCTGAAATCCCATGCTTGGATATTCAGTGGTTCTGTTCCTGAAGAGCTGCAAGGGAAGGCTTTTTTGCACTTGTCTGAACTAACTGCTTTCAGTACTCCAGGTCAAGGACAAGGGCTGCTACTGTCTCCTTTGAGGCATGTGAAGTAACACTGGCTAAGCCAGTTCCCTGTCCCCAGGACTCTGTGTGACCATCTGGGACTCCTGATGGAGATGTGAGAGGCAGGGGCTGTACGAACCACCCTCATACCCTGCAGTTGTCGGCTCATCTCTACTGCCTCTAGTCTATTCTTGCTTCCCCTTCTCTCTCTGATAACAAACAGCTCATCTCTACCCTTTCTGTCTCCCTTCAAAGCTCTTTCATCTTTCTGCTCTCCACTACGCCCTCCACTTTGTCCAAGGAAAGGATCAGCAAGAATGCGCAGCTCTGGGTGACAGAGAGCCAGTTCTTTATGTAATACTCCCTTGTTTTGTAATAAAATGGTGATAGGCTGGGCTTGGCAGAGGGCCAGTATCTTGCATTGCTGTCTTGTTGCCCTCCTGCTCCCTCTGAAAGCTGCCTAGGAAGAAGAGACGCCTACTGAAATAAACTGGAGGAAGTGGTTGGACTCCTGTAGCACCAGCTCCCTTCAGGGGGGCAGCAGCTGCATGAATTACTTCCACCCTGCAGCTCCGCCAGCTCACCTCTGCGCCTCCCCACCCGGCCCTGGCCCTGCCTGGAAGGGGAGCCAGGGCTGGCACCCGCGGCTGGGGACGGGGCTGGGCGGGACCAGGTAGTGCTGCTCTTGCGGCGCCTGCCTGAGCTCGGAGGGCCTGGAGCCGGGCTGCGGGGTGCGGGCGCCTGCGAGGGGGCTGGGAACACGAGTCCCCCGGCGGGGCGGGGCGGGGCTAGGGGCGGGGCAGCCCGGCAGGCCTCGCGCGGGCGGTCGCTGCGCCCTGCAGCTGCTGGGGCGAGCGGGAGGCGCGGGCGCAGGTACGGGGCAGCGGCGGGCCGGGGCTCCGCGCAGGGCTGCCTGGTCGTCTCGCGGAGCCGGCCGTGCTGGGGCAGGGGGAGCAGCCGCCCCTTGCTGCCCGGCCGCGCTCCCCCCTCGGGACTGGCTTTGCGTGGCGGCCGCGGGCGCTCGCCTGGCGAGATGCGTGCGGCAGGGCCTCGGAGCCATCGGCGTGGCTCCCCGGCTGTGCCAGGCTTGGGTGGCAGCGGGGTCGCCCCACGCGGGTCTTGCTGCTGCCGGGCGGGCCCCTCCTGCCTGTTTCTGACACTTCGCCCCTGCCCTTGGGGAAGCCGGGATGATGGAGAAGGGTGTCTGCCTGCTGGAAGGACTCCCGGGGTCCCTGGAGGGATCTGGAGCTGGTGGCCATAGCGGGCTGCAGTCGGGTATGATCCTGAGCAGGAAGGGGGGTGAGCTCCTGACAGCCGGGCCCCAATCTCTTTCAAGCAGGTGTCCACGATGCCGGAGGGTCCGGAGCTGCACTTGGCCAGCCACTACGTCAACACGGTGTGCGCCGGGCTGCTCTTCTCAGGGAAGGTGGAGAAGTCTGCGGTGAGCAAGAACCCAGAGGTGCCATTCGAGAGCAACACGTACGTGATCTCGGCCACCGCCCGCGGCAAAGAGGTGAAGCTGACTCTGATGCCAGTGAAAGAGGAGGAGAGCCTGCCCCTCACTGAAGAAAGTAGCACAGCTGGGCAGGACCTGGACAGCCCCCCACAGCCCATGGTCGTCGTCTTCCGTTTCGGGATGTCGGGCAGCTTCAAGCTGGTGCCAGAGGCCGAGCTGCCCAAGCACGCCCACCTGCGTTTCTACACCAGGGAGAGCCCGCGCCGCATCCTCTGCTTTGTGGATTTCAGGCGCTTTGGCAGGTGGGAGGTGCAGGGGACGTGGCAGCCAGACCGGGGCCCCTGCGTTATGCTGGAGTATGAGAAATTCAGGTGAGTGTCACCCTGGCCTTTCATCTGTGCTTCAGAAAATACCTGGGAGTATAAGGTGAAAGGGGTGGCAGGGACACCATATGGGGCCTGGGTCTCCTTGGACTCTTCTGTCCTTCGAGGGGGCCAGTAGCAGCGCATGGAGCATCTCCTCTATCATGGAGATAAAAGTGCCTGGAAACCCTTTTTCTTGGATTTAAGACTACTCGGTTTGTTTGGTCCTTTGTAGATCGAGCAGGCCTACTTTACCCATGTGGCATTTGCCTATGTAAACCAGTGTCCAGCACAGACATCTGAAGGGTGCGAGAGAGAGCAGTTGAGGGAGTGAGCATGACAGTGGTGGCTCTCCAGTGTCATTTATTTCACAGTGGACACCTGACAGATCCTCTGCGTTCAGCATGGGGTGAACCACACAGGGTGAGAGAGGCTGGGGAGTCTACGGTCTGCTTGTAAAAGCTGGAGGCTGCCCAGGGGAGAGGTGTTAACTTGACTACCCCAGGGACATCCAGCCTGGGACAGGCTTTGCTGGAGGTGTTACTGGAGATTAGTATTTAAAGTTAAGCTTTTCCTGTTAATTCTCACTGTGTGTTGCATTTAAGAAGCAATGAAAGCTACCCCGTAGCTCATTTAACCTGCATGTTGGAGGGCACTTGAACTGAGTGGATGCAGCACCTACATCTTGTTTCACAGAGTGATTTTAAATCTTACCAGTCCGCTATAAAATCATAAGAGTGGGAGGGACCTCAAGAGTCATCTCATCCAACCCCTAGGTCAGAGAGGTTTGCAATGGAGAGGGCTGAGTATCTAAGCTTCTTCCTTTCCCTCTGCCCATGCAAGTCTACCCCCCACAATATGTTAGCACAGGATAGGGTTAAATTGTCTGAGGCTGGGCAACTCCACCTGCTCCCTCCCTGTCTCTTTTTCTTTGTATTTCTAAATCATCCTTTTCCTGACAACGTTGCCTTCCCTAGTCTGTGAGTTGGAGGGGGTGCTGCTGGCT
>JAGPOW010003364.1:37438971-37462752 GCA_030014935.1 Caiman crocodilus | reverse complement strand
TAATTTCCTTACCACCCTGTTGAAGGCAGATGTTACCAAGGCTCCAGTATCTGTCATTTTGAATCTTCTTCTGTTTCAGCCCCTTCCTTTTTGATGAAAAACCCACTGGTTCCTCCTCCCTGCTGATCCTCCCCCTGGGTTTGCAGAACACCTCTTGTATTTCCTTTAGGCAGTATTCCCAGTGCCCATCTCCTCCTTTCTGCCTGCTGCACCCACCTCTGAACATGCTTTCTCTCCTCCCATAAATGGTGGCTTTTTAACTTTGGATATTCAAGGAGCCCTAGTTCCTCCCTGCGTCCTTTAATCTGAACACTGGTGCTGAGGCTTCCATTCCTATAGCTCCAACCTGCTCTTCTGAGTCTTTAAATCTCCCTCTCATTTCATAATGACACCTGTGGGACTTTTTTTCAGTGTCTTTGTAACTGCTGTGTCAGTAAATCAGTTTGCTTACAAAGCTGAGTCTGAATAGCTTGCAGTACTAGAAATACTGTCATCTCCCCTGCTTTTTATCAGCAGCGTTTTGTAGGATGATTCTGGTATGTCTGGTTTTGTGCCTTGTGTGTGAGGGTTGGAAGCAGATGATTTTTAGGACTCTTTAGGAGTTGCCTGCAGGCAAGCAGCTGGACTTGATGACTTAGATGGCCTCTTCCAGTTATAATGTTCCTACAAACAAGTCCCCAACCCCTGCCCTGCAAAAGAAATGGAAGGACATCCTTGTGCTTTGTACATCCTTCAAGCAGTGAGTGTCACTGCTGCCTCTCTTGGCATTGGATCAAACCTCTATCTTAAACTCTCTTGGTGTATAAAGCTGTCTCCTGCTCTATGCAGGTTGTTTTCTTCTACATTTATTCTTGCTACAACATTTTACTTGTGCTCACTGGCCCATCACTCCCCATCCTTTAGTATCGCTTCCTCTTCCTGCTGGTTTACGGATGTATCCTGAAGAAGCTAACATTCAACGTGAGACAGATTCCCATTGTTTGTTAGAAGCCTTTCCCCTGCCTTCTCCCCCAGTGCAAGGCTTGCCTTGCCTAATGCATCTTGCTGTATTCCAGGGAGAATGTACTGAAGAACCTGTCTGACAAGGCCTTTGACAAGCCCATTTGTGAGGCCCTGTTAAATCAGAAGTTTTTCAATGGAATTGGCAACTATCTCCGAGCTGAGATTCTTTACAGGTGGGTGAGATGGCGGTGGCCAGCAGGGCACAGGAGAGGAGGGCTGCCCCATGCTAAGCAGATGTGGGGGTCCAGCCCCCCCTGCCACAGACTCCCTCTGTGATCTTGGGCAAGTCATTTGGCCTCTCTGTGCCTGTGCTAAATGCATTCAGGACAGTGAGGCACTCAGATGGATGCCCCCATTATCTGATAAGTTGATAGCAAGACCTCATGATTCCTGGCTGTATGCTGTGAGATCTGCACCATGAAACGGTCCAAAGTTGATGGGCCGCTTGGTTCGCTAGCTAAAATGAAGGCCCTTATCAATACATTGCACGGTAATTCTAGCCCTAGGTCCCACATTCAGTTCTTCCTGTTCCCCTCCAGGTCTGGCTCCCAGCACAGCTGGTCTCCTGTCTGGAAATATCTCAGGCACCTCAGTTCTAACCTGCAGTGAGTTTTCCAGGCTTGGGCTTTGTAGTCAGTTGGATTTCACACAGCCACAGCACAGAGGCACCAAAATCTGGCTGCCTGCCAAGCCTGGACTAGAATCCAACTCCTGAGAGGCCAGTGTTATCACCCACCACACTGAAAATCTCACCCCACTCACCTGTTCAGGGTCCTGGGCTCTACTGTAGTGGCAGGTGTTAGCACAGCTCTGTGCATCCTGTTTGTGTAACAGATGGATTTTCTAGGTTAAGGATCCCTCCCTTTGAGAAGGCCCGGACTGTGCTGGAAGCTCTGCAGCATCGGGAGCAGGTGAGCAAGGAGGGTGTCCGGCACAGCAGAGTCCCAGGTCAGCACCCAGGCGTGGAGGAAGTCGGAGTTCAGAGCTTGCCCTATTATGGCTGGGGATCACAGCCCTGCAGACAGGACAGGGCAGGACAGGACAGTTGTGTGTCACTCAGACCCTCTACAGTTCCCCCAACTAAGAGCCGTGGCTTTTGCCTTCAAATGCCCTTGCCTTTGACTGAGGGCCACATGGTTTTGGGTTCTTATTGTCACTGGCTGCCATGTTAGAGAGTAATCACTTGTTGAGCTCTTTTAGAATGGGAAATGGCACTAGGATCTGCACTGTCAGGACCTGCTTGATATCTCATGGAAGATGTTGGCAGAGCAGGGTGGAGGTTCTCTCCTCAATGCTTAGCGCCCTCTCCTTGCCAGCAGTACACAGCCATGCTGCCTTGGCTCCCACCAGTACAGCCAGGTGGTTCTTTGGATGAGGCACCTCCTGCACTTACAGCACTGGTGTCTCAGTGACTGGCTCACTGAATTGAGCCTGTTGCTGTACTTTGGGGTGGGGGTTGCCTTTCCCCCTCCTCGGGAGGTGTACATCTCAGCTCCTGGTCCTTTGGGTCCCAGCCACTCGCAGTGGCATTTGCACCCACTCCCAGGCTAACTCTCCCCTTCTGCCAGCTGCTTTCTGTTTCCCTGCCTGTAACAGGCAGCTTTGGGAGGTGGCATTTCCCCCTGCCTGCCTTGCTGAAACAGCAAGGCAAGCAGGGACTGCAGATTGTGTTTCAGTGGCTGCACGTCACTCTGTGATTCAGGGCTCACTGCTCCCATGTGTTTTATGCCACATGTGCAGTGGCTTTTCAAAGCTCATTGACCTGAAGGCTGCTCTGTGAATGTCAGGTCCCCATCCGTTCCCTTTCGCTAACCAGGGTGGCTCATCTGGGCCCCTGCACGTGAGCTGTATTTGCAAATCGTTAGCCAGGCAAACCGTGGCTCCTCACTGCAGTGCAAATCTCCCTGCCATGATTGTACACTAGCCTCTGCTGAGGGGCAACACATTCTGCCATTGGACAGGAGCTGCTTTCCTATCTTGGCCACTTTAACCTGGGAAGATCCTAGTTCACTACACACTCAAACACCAAGCAATCAGGAGGAGGCCAGCAGCTGAGACTCCAGACCTGATGTGCTTGGAATCTATTCTGATCAGGTGACGAGTGGTGTCTGGAGGGGAAGTGGCTATTTAAAAAGTCAGAAAAAACAAGCCCAATTCTATCTGTGTGTGACATGGGCCATCTGCCTCCCTGCTCCTCCCACTTCCTGTTTTTGTAGCAGCAGTTAAGCATGCAGACACCTGGCACTGGGCCATGGGTATCCCATCACTGAATGGTCATCAACCTGCAGAGAAATCCAGCCCTGCAGTGGAAGGTGGGGTGGAAGCCTGCAAAGTTATCCCTGCTTACACTGGGATAGTGTTTGGCCCAGCCTTGGGGAGGTGGCTCCATCTAGCTAGCGGAGGGAGGGGAAAGCAGGTTGGAGGAGCCCATGTCAGGCAGTGTCAAGGAGCAAGTTAGAGGACCACAGGAAGGATTTGGTTGTTGAGTTGCCTTGTGGGGAAGGCTGATAGCATGGATGGGGAGAGGTGTTTGCTGTCTGAGTGGGCTCAGCAAGTGCAGAAGGGGGTCCAGCACTCTGCAAGGAACAGGTTGAGTCTGAGCATGCAGAGGGTCTGGGCTGGGCACCAGGCACAGGGGCTGCTCCTCTTCTCAAACCCTGCAGGACCCTGCCCTGACCTTGAGCAAGAAAGTGAAGCTGAAGCGGGAGAACCCAGACCTGTTGGAGCTGTGTCACTCATTGCCCATGGAGGTCTTTCACCTAGGTGAGACTCCGGCCGGGGAGGCAGCCTGGGACAGTGCATCTCCTGGGATAGGGGGAGGGGACCTGCATTGGGGAGCAGATATATAGTGAGATCCTGGCTGGGCTGGCATTTCTGCAGCCAGCTGTGTGGTTGGGGTAGCCCAAGCCCCTCAGAGCCTGGGGCAGAGACACCATATAGAGATTTTCAGGGCAGCTAAAATGCCAATCTCACTATCCTGGGTGTGGGAGGGGCTCCCCTTTGGGTGGGAAGCAGGGCCATTCCCCTTCTGGATGATCCTGTACCTACCCTGTAGGCTCCATTGGGGATGTTCCTATGTGGTCACTTCCACTGCCTGGACATCCTATTGATTGGTAAGGGCACCTTCCGCCATGGGCTGTGTTAGCGCCCCTCTGCTACAGAGGAGATCAGGTTTATGTCTGATACCACTCCTCATCTGGGTGCAAGTGCCAGCCACAGGAAGTTGTTCAGCTGGGGTGTGTCCCTGACCCCAGAACAATGCTCTTCCCATCCCTTCCCTTGCCTTGCTTGCCTCCATTCCCCATCTGGCTGTGCTGTATTCCCCAACTCCCTGTGAGGAGTGTGCAGTGTCTCACTTGGACCAGTGTTAGGCAGGCAGGCAGTGATAGGCTTTGGTGAGGAAGCCTGTGAGACTGGGTCCAGAGTGACACCAACCACCCCTTGGTGTCTGAGATCAATCAGTGACCGCAGTTGCCTGGAGAAAGAGATGCCCCTTCTTGAAAAATCCTAGGGGCAGAGAGCTGGATGCTCCTAGACTGGGTGTGATGGAGAGGGATGCCAAGGGAAAACATCTCCAGGCAGTCCCATTCTGGGGATGTGACAAGGATTATGGGAAGGAGTTGACTAGCCTCCAGCAGGGATTGCTAGAGCAATGGACAGTCTTCTCTGTCCACCAGCCACTCCTGGGACAGGAAGACCTCTCCCTGACACTCCACTTCTTTCCCTCCAGGGGGAAAAGGCTATGACCCAGAGAGCTCAGATGATTTTACAGCCTTTCACCAATGGCTGCGGTGCTACTACGTGGCTGGTATGAAGTCACTGCGAGACGGCAATGGCAGAACCATCTGGTTTCAGGTAGGACCTCTAGTGGCCAACAACAACAGGCTTTTCATAGGAGGGACTTGATTTGACTGGTGTCTGCACCCTGCATTGGGAGGAGGTCTGCAGATCATCTTCCCTCCCCTGCTCTGCCCTGCAAAGAGATGTGGGCTAGGCCTGGAGCCAGGTTTCTGTGTAGGGCTGGAGCTTCAAAGACATCCCCAACTAGGGGGTAGACTATCTGCCCAGGAGACAAACTTCATCCCTCTAAGACTTCCCTCCAGCTGACCTCAGTGGCGGAGTGGTGAACCCAAAGGAATGAAAGCCATGATGGGCAGCATTCAGACCATGACCCACTTCTGAGTAAGCTCCTGCTGCCCCAGGACTGCTGGCAGGGCTGGTGCTCTTTGTACCAGAACTGGCATGCTGCTGAGGCCACAGTTACCTGAGTGGGCACCAGCTGCATGCTGGTCTGGGTTCTAGGAGACTGTTTATAAACCCTATTTCTTCCTTGCAGGGAGAGCCTGGACCAATGGCCCCAAAAGGTGAGCAAGCAGCTTTCTTCCTTCATACTTCATGAGCCTCTAGTTAGGCTGAGAGGCAGGGCAAGCCTTCACCTACTGCAGGATTACTGAGATGAGAATGAGAAGAACTTGTATACTGTGCTATACTGGGGCAGGGTGCTAGAGGCCAAACAAGTCATCACCAGGGCAGTGTGATGCAAGGGTCAGTCAAAAAAGAGATGGTGGGTGACCATAGGGCACATCATTGTTGGCAGTCATGTGTGGAGCAGTGTTTCAGTACACTACCCAAGTCAGGTCCCTTGCAGCTGAGTGCAGAAACACCATAGCAGGATGTCTGTACGGTGGCTGCTTCTGAGAACTCTGTGTGTACTCAGTAGCAGAGTCCTACTCCTATTGACCTTTGGGCCAACTGCATCAGATGTTCTAGCCTGCACTATTGTCACCATGGGTGGCAGGAAGAGGGGGTTGCTAGGGTCAGAGACATGCCAACTATTGAGTTTCTCTTTTGCTTTGCTTTTGGAGAACTGGGCTCAAGGCTCAGGTCAATGATGACCTCCAGGAAAGGCGTGGTTGTGTTTTGTGCATATGTGGTCTCTTGACATCCGTCTTGGGTTGAAAGGGGAGTTCCTTGAGCCACCTTTACCCTTCCCTGTATGTATGTTTCAGGTGGCATTTTGCCTGTGAATGTGCCTTGCCTTAGGTTCTCTTCCATGGATGTCTCCTGTGCACACAAGATTTTGGGACCTCCTGACTAAAAGAGAGCCTCTTCCATATTTCCTGAATGAATCTGACTCTGCTTAGCTTATTTCATGGGTAGACCGGGCCAAAAGTCCATGAAACCAGCCTATCTCAGAGTGGGAGAGCTCTTCCCCTTGGCTGGTCCCCAGGGATTCAGCCTCTGAAAAACCTATCTCATCTCCTTCTTTCATGCAGGAAAGAAGTCCCGCAAGAAACACTCTCAGAGGAAAGCCGATTTGGATGCTCCAAGTTCCAAGGTACTCAAGACCTCTGCCGTAAGTTTCTCAATCTCTCGGTATCTACAGCTGCCGTCCCAACTCCCAGAGGTGTTCGTTGCCCAGGCAGTCCCAGAGTCCCCATTTTACATTCCATCTGTGGACTTCTGCACTCTGGAGCTTGCAGACTGCTGTGTGCCAGTGATGAGAGCAGAGGTTCCCTATTGCTGTCTTGTACATCACCAGATGCTTACTTGGCACTTGCTGCCAGACTTGAGTTGCATTGATGGGAGCAGCTGGTAAGACCCATTCCTGGGCTGGAGAACATTAGAGAAGTGAAGCCAAATTGGGAAATTTGCTGCCCCCAGTTAGAATTATAAAAAGGTGGAGCTAGAAGGGCCCTCAGGTCTTTTAGTTCAGCTCCCTGCTCAAGGCAGGATTGTTCCTGTCTAAACTGTCCTCAACAGGGGTTTGTCAGATCTCTTCTTAAAATTTCAGGAACAACCGTTGCACACAACTGTAGGCATAATACTCAAAACATCACAAAATACTCTTTTAACTCATCACAAATCAGGCAGGAGGACGAGGGCTGTCTGTGTCCTATCCCCATGGTTCTTGCCAATCTGACTATGGGGTAAAATGCCCTCCTGATCCCAAATGTGAGAGATGGCCTGGCCCTGAGTAGAGGAGCAAGGTGTTCTAGCCAGGAACTGCTGGGGTGTTTAAGTCTCAGTTTGGCTGATTAAGTTCTAAAGTTTGCCCTACAGTGGAGGCTAGGACCTGCTTTGCCTACAAGATCTGTGGCGACACATGACTGTGATCATGAGTGAAACAAATTCCCTTGGGTAGATCCCTAACACTGTGCATTTAGTCTGCCCTAGTACCCTGGCAGCACTGCCTCCACTTGCCGTCATGCTCACTTCGGCAGCATCCAGGCTTCCTATTGAAACACTCAAACATACAGATAATGCTTAAGTCTTGTCTCTAAGTGAGTGCATGTTTCAGTCGTCTGCCCAGGAGACAAAGCCACCATCCAAGAGGAGTTCCAAAGGCAGCAGCAGCCATGAGGAGCCTCGGGGAACTAAGAAACGTGGCAGGAAGAAGGAGCTCGTCCAGGGAGCTGAGAACAGCCCAGCAAATGGACCAAAGAAGCGACATGCCAGGGCAAGGCGAAAAGGCTCAGCCTGCCAAGATTCCCCTGAAACCAAGGCTCCAGCTGAGGGGAAGACAAGGAGCAGGAGGCGGGCAGCTGCTTACAAGAGCACAGGTTAGGTTCCTGCTCTGCCTCCAGGGGTAGCTTGGGGGAGAGGTGTGGGGCAAGAGCTGGTGTTCTCTACCTACCTCCTGGTAAGAGAAGGGAGAAGCTCCATCCGTTATCTTGGTCCAGCAGGGCTCTGTGCTCTGTGTGTGGAAGGGATATACAGCACCAAGTAGCCTTCTGGTCGACCCTAGGCAGGGATCCTCCTAGAGAGCCCCAGGGTGGGGAGAGGTGGGAGATGTCTCTTACACGAGGTCATGACCCTGTTTCAGCTGTGTAGACAGTCCAAGCACCAGAATGTGGCTACTTTACTGTAAAATCACTGGCCGGGAAGAGGCAAGGTGTGCCTGGAGCAAGAAGAGTTAGCCAGCCTCAGCTGAGGAGCTGAGTGTTGTAGGAGGGGCCTGGCTAGGCCTTGATAGCTCAGTGGCTTTAGGAGGAAAACAAATGTTTAAGGGTATGATATGGGGGAGTCCTTCAGTTAACAGGCACCATGAGGGGTTGGGTGCCTTGGCCCAAGAGGTACCTTCCTGTCCTTGTTACCAACCCTGCCCCTTCACAGCCTGGCTTTCCCACGCTTGTCTTTCAGAAGTGGCTGCTTGTGGCTCCAGAGAGAGGCAGGCAAGGACTGCCGGGCCTGTCACCACTGTTATTCCCCTCTCCAGCTTGTAGTAACTGGCATGGGGACTTGCTTGCCTGCTGCCACTGAACACCCTGAGCAAAAGGTCATGCTGGGACAGCTGCTGGATAGCTGCGATCTGAATGGCTGCACCTGCTTTCCAGGGGCAACCCATCATGGGAGCTTTGAGCTGCTGGCATGAGCCCCTTGCTCCATGAAATGAACTGTTGGTTTGTCCTCCCTGCTTGCTTACAGGATTTTAGCTTTTTTAGATGCTGCTTACTGGTTTCAGGACAAAGCCATTTTATCAACTCGATTTTGTATCCAGCCCCTTTGGAGGTGCGAAGGGTCCTGTTTGCACCTGCAGGTTGGGAGCTGGCACCACTGTGGGCTGGGTGCTGAGTGGGGAAGGTTGAGCTTTCCCCAGCCTCCTGTGGGTGGGCTGAGCAGTGCCAGCCCCAGGTCGGCATCCCCTGCTGAGGGCCTGTGCTTCTTGCTCTCGCATGCTGCCAGGAAAGGGATGGTGAATTGCATTTGTCCTGAGCTAGCAGGACTCAGGGGCACTTGCTGACTTTAAATTCCCCTGCTGTATCTCCAGCCCCCCACAGCTCCACCAGGGGCTCTGAGGTTTTTAGACTTAAGAGCATTTTAACTTAGAAGAAAGTGGCAAGAGCCTACCCTTTCTGGAAAGTGCCTGGTTGAAGCAGAGGGGCTGGATCCTCTCACACATGGGCATCACCAGCTATGGCAGTGCTGCAGTGCTCCCTTCTTGGGGTAGACAGATTTTGTGGCCCATTTAAGCCTGGCTGCTACCAGATCTACATGTAGCCATATAGGGCCAGGTTTTTAAGGATACAGAAATGCCTCTTGCCCACTGATTTCAACAGGTATTAGACCCCCAGAATACCTTTAAAAATCAAGGGCATGAACCACCCCTTCCCCCAGACTGTGGCTGCCCATAATCTGTAGGAGAAGGTTCAGCATCTGCTTACCAGCCTGTTTGCCCTCGCACATGGGAGTTCTCTAACACAACTGTCAGTGCTTTTAACTATTTTAATGTGAAAGCAGTAATAAAACCTTTATACAGAAAACCATTCCTGTGTGGCCGCTTTTCTGTGGCTGTGGGAAATTCTAGTATAGTGGTTCAAGGGGATAGTGTTAACAACTGAGGCTTTGGGCCAAGCTGTAGACAGTCTGCTAGTATTATGCTTCTCCAGATGTGCCAGCTTTCCAGAGAGGAAAGACACTCGAGACCACAGCTGGGCATTGGTTGTACACACAGCTGAGCCCTATGGTTGAACAGAGTGCAGAGAAGGGGAGGTATTTCTGGGGATGAACAGGGGGAAGAAGGCTTTGTGCTATCTGGAAATTACTGACACCTTCTCCTGGGCATGTATCTTGCTGGCCCCTTGCAGCCTCTGCCAGCCAAGGGCCAGGAACTGCAGGAAGAGCCTGTGGCAATAGAAGTGATAGGCTGTAGGGAACCTCCCATGTCTGCTTCTGCATGCTGTCATTAGCAGCCTCCCAGGCTCTACGTGCCCTGGCCACCGGCAAGCCGTTCACCACTGGAAACAAGTAAGTTACTGTAGAAAACATGGCTGGGAAGCACTTCAGCCCAGCAAGGGATACAATGTATCCTTTGTTCCAGGGGAGCTCTTACAGAAATAGGTCCATATTGCAGCTGCAGGGCTTGTCCCAGGGATAGGCATCCCATGCTATGGCCACAACAGGCCTGGCTCTGGTCCTGGACTCCTTTCCCTGGCACAATTTGCCAGTGACAGCCCATAGCTCCCTCTGGTGGTGTCTGCAGTGCTGCCTAATGAACATTAGACTGAAAATTAGGAGACCTGGGCTCCCTCCCTGGCTTAGCCACTGGAGCACTTGGGTATATCAGTTGACCTCCTGGTGCCTCAGCTCCCATCTCTACCATAGGGATGACACTAGTGCCCACCTTTATAAAGTGGTTATCAAGCTGTGGAGGAAGTTCACCTGAGAGCAGGTGGGCACTTGCCTCATGCTCTGAAGGCTGGTGGGGAGTGGGGTCCTCCACTGCAAGTGCAAGAGGTCAAAGGTAAACAAACACAGCAACTTCGTCCATCTTTAATGTTGTTTGTTTCCAGGTTCTTGGCTGGGCAGCTTTACAGAAAGAGAAGGTGCTTAGTCATCACCAGGGAAAGCACTGCAATGCAAGTGCCCTGGAGGGAGCAAAGGACCAGCTGGGTTTGGGGGACCAAAAGGAACAGAGGGGACATCCTTGGGGGGAGAACTCTAGAGACGCTCCCTCACATGCACCAGGATGCTGTGCTGAGGATATCAATGACCCCAGCACCATGCTTGTCATTGTCTTCCCACCCAAACCAGATCTCTCCTTTGTCTATCACTATGAAAACACCCCAAGAAGATACTGACACTTGGCAGCCATGTCCTACCAAGATGGTGGTGTCCTACTATGATGTTCTGGGAAAAGGGATTCTCTGTGCTATGCCCACTGTGCAGCTGTGCTTTGGGATGTCCATGTGCCCATTAGCTGAGCTGCTGAAATTACCAGATGACAGCTGCCTGTAGCACTGGCTCAGGGATAGGATACTAGTGTAGCTCACTACCCCAAGACCAAGAGCACGGAGATCACTTGGAATGGCGTAAAGGAAAGCTTCACACCAAGCTCCTCCAGCGGCAGGTGGCCGGTTGGGTCTGCCCGTTCTAGGAGGTCACATCTGGGAGAGGAAGAGACAAGGAATAAAGCCCAGACTCACAAAGGTATTCAGGCCTACACATTGCCTACTGATTTCAATGGCCAGTTACGGGCATAAGTACCTTTGGGAATCTGACCCTGTATTTCCTTAACCTCCACCCCCTGCTTACTTACATGATTGCTTCCTTCACAGGAAAGCAGGTCTGGAGCCAGGTGACTACAGTGCTGCCGTGAGACTCATACATTCGGGCCACCAGGACGCCTGGCCTGTCCTCAGCCTGAAAGGACAGAGGGGACGGGTCTCCTCAAGAGTTGTGATAGGCAAGCAGCCCTGTGCCTTTTATCAGGGCAGCAAATAAGCCTCCGCAGCTTTGCCTCACCATTTAAATGAGAGGAGCTAGAGGGACCACACCTGCTTACTCACAGGCCATCCACCTGAGGGCAGGGGGTCATGCACAAAACCTGGTTGAGGTACTTTATTTGGAGCAGAGGCTGATTTCTGCCTCAAGTTCTTACTCATCAAGAACCAAAGCAGTATTTTCACTTGTCCTGCCTGGGCTCCTTGTGTTCACATGAGGATGCCACTGGGATCTGATTTCCAGAAAAGCAGCAGCCCCTTTGTCCCACAGTGAACTGGGAGAGAAAGATGGGTGCTGCGCAGCTCTGAAATCAGGCCTAAAAAGTGTCGGAGAGTGAAACTTGCACCCCTCCAGCTTCCCAAAATAATTCCCTGAGCCTTATCCACAGGTCAGGCATCACCAAAACTTCTCTCCAGCCCTTTTTTTGAAGCTGGTGCCCTGGGCAACCATGAAAGGGAGATATTATGCCACCAGGAAAAACCAGCCTGGACAAAGAGCATGCAGATCAGTAAGATGGCTGCACAGGGGGTCAAGCCCAGACTATTCTCAGTGGAACTGAAGCATCCCATTTGCAGTGCTCTTCATCCATATCATCCAATGAATATGAAATAAAAGGGGGCAGTGGCTCAGCTCCAAAAGGAGGAATGGAGAAGAGTCATTCAAGCAGATTAAAGTGTGTATGGAGTCACACTGAGATTAGCATCACCAGGTCAGTCCCAAGTGCTCTCCATGGGCCTGACCCCAGCACAAGAGCTGGCACAGCTCTGTAGTCACATTCATCTTAGACAGCCTGGCTGTCCTCTCCTTGCCTCGCTCCTTGGTGCACTTGCCTGCTTGATGGTTTCTAGCACGACAGCTGGGGAAGACACACAGAAGGCGCTCCAGGCTGGACATTGCACAGAGACAGCCGGCATTGCGTGGAGAGGGAAGTTCAAGCAGTAGGCGTAACGGATCACACCAGCCTCCTGGAAGGAGCCTACACGGAGAAAAGAGCCACCCTCCAATGAGCACACAGTGCCAGTACCTTCCATGCTAGGGGGAAGGGAACTTCCTCCACACCCAGCATCCCTCTGCCCCACACAGAGAGAACCTTTGCCTCATCACCACCCTAAGGGAGTGAGCAGACTCCCTGAGTGGGAATGGGGAACAAAATCAAGCTGTTCACCCTCCAAAACTCACCCAGGTGAGGCATCACAGCATAAGTGAACTGATGGTGTCCCATGTCTGCAGTGGTGTCAGGGGACTTAGGTGCTCTCAGGCTGAGAATGAAGGGGATTATAGCCATGGATTCTCTAAGTGGCAGCAGATTAATACAAGCCCCACCCTCCCTTCCCCTCCCTCTGGCTCTCCTACAAAATAGCACACAAATTCCTCACCTCATGCTTAGGTCCCCCACCTCCCCAATGACAAAGGCTCCTTGAACTCTCAACACAGTGCCAGGCTCTGTAACAATAACTCATTAAGGGAGGATTTCCACCTACAAGACAGCTAACTCCCTTTGCTAAGAAACAGGAAGGGGCTTGGGCTCAGGCCCTATTGTGCCTTGAGACCAAATGCCAACTGAGCCTGAGGGGCAAAGTACCAAAGGAGAAGAAAGAACCCATGAGCCAGGCCCTTGCCCATTTGGGGACAGGCAGCTATCTTGTGCCACTTCCCCTAAAGCAGCATCAGGTACTTGAGCCTGCTGCAGGGATGCAGGAAAGGCTTAACCCTCATCTCAGTCCTCCCACCTTCCAAGTTAAATCAGCAGGAGAGGTGGGAGGCAGCTGTAGCCTCTAGGCCCAGGCAAAGCCCCCGTCCTTCTCCCCCACTCACAGTGAGAGGCTCATGGTGTTCCCATGCACCGAGGCACCATATTTGCTGTCATTCAGCAGCGCTACCCCAAAGCCATGCTCTGACAGATCCATCCACTTGTGGCTCCACACCTGTGGCGGAAGGGGGAGAGGGTAGAATGAGCAGTCAGGCATTAGGGGGCTGGTGTCCAGGATGGCCCTTTCAGACCTGTGCAGCAAGGTGGGTGCTAGAGAAACTATGATGAATAATGCAAGGACTGGGAGTAGGTGAGTGCAGAGATCTGTGGAGACAAATGGATCCGACACCGTGAAGAGCCAGGATCTGGCAACGGGAGCCTGTGGCTATCGATCCAGTCCTCATGAAGGACAAAGCTCTCATCCTCTCTCACCAAATTCCCTGGCAGCTGCAGCCCAGCTGGGGCTGCAACTACTTCTTGCACAGTTTGAACTGGCCGTGAAAGACCCAGCAGCTTCCCCTCCAGCAGGGAACCGCAGCCCCAGAGGGCAGGCACTTGTTAGCAGTTGCAGGAAAGCTCAGCGTCTCTGAGGCTGTTCCAAAACAGCCCAAGGGAAGGCGCTCTTCTATCAACATACCAGCCACAGCCAGAACCTGGAGCGCATGAAAAACCGGTGCCTCCTGAGACTTGGGGGGGCCCCACGGCAGCGAGCAGGGACTGCCCCCAGCCTCCAGCATGTGTCATTGAGCAGAGACCACCCACACCTGCTGCCGGCAGTGTCATCATTGGTGAGTGGCAAGCAAGGACTGCCTGCAGCTGCCATTGGTGGTGTCAGTGGCAGGAGGGCAAGCGGGGACTGCCTGCAGCTGTCACTGGCTGCTTTGGCGGGGGGGCAGGTGCAGGCGGCAGCTGCCCACAAAAGCCAGTGGCACCTTTGGCAGCGGTCAGTCTCGGGGGAGGCACGTGCTCCCCCCATGCCTCCCTACACATCACCTGTGCTGGTATGGGTGCCTTCAAACCCTGCTGCAGTCAACTAAGGCAGTGGTTCTCAGCATTTTTGTACCAGGACCCATTTGTAAACATTGATAGCCAGTCCCAACTCAGTGCCCCTCTTTTGACCCGCTGCCCCCAAGCCTGTATGTGAGGCAGGGGGTGGGTGTATGGGGCAAGGGGGCCCTAAGTAGCCCTCACAGGTTGGTATTCTGCCAGCCTGCAAAGGAAAAGCCAGTTTCCCACAATTTTCTCCTTCAAAGGAGAATCTATTTTTAAAGTTTGTTCATGACCCTTTCATATATTCTTGCGACCCACTTTTGGGTCACCACCCCTGGGTTGAGAAACACTGAACTAAGGGACCCTGCCTAACAAAGAACTGCCTCCCCCAAGATAAGGGGAACCTGCTCCAGGCAGATTATATCCCTTAAACAGAAGTGACACCCCCTGAAGCAAGCCAGGCTCCAAACAGACAGAGGACTTCTCTGAGTGCCTGTGCAGTATGGAGGGAAGGGATGGGTGAGCAAAAAGCTACCAGGGCTATTCTGATCTACAGGCTGGAGTTTGGAGCTGGGCTGCTCCTCCCTCACCTCGAATCGTGCCCAGTCCCAAGACGTGTTCCAGTGTGTTGGCCTCTGCAGGTGGCCAAACTGGATCTCGTAGGTGGCATTCATGCTCCGAGCCTGCACAGGGAATTCCACTTTCAAGAACTTGTGAGCTTCGTTCCACTCAACCTAAAATCAAGGCAATAGCAGAAAGCAGGCTCAGGGCAGGCAGGAGATGCTAGCTGTACCCTGCTGTGCTCTGCCTGGGGCAAAATCTGGCTACATCAGAATCCATCCCACTGTAACCCTAATGCTCTGAGTAAATACACCCGGAGGCTGAACGGGCGCCCAGGTGGGGCAGCAGTGGTGATAATACTGTATATTACAGAAATTTACTATCTTGGCTGCTGCCAGGCAGGGGCAGTCTGTTGGGTAGTCTAGGAGGTCCTGGCCATGATCATCTGTGACATTTACCACCTCCAAGCACATCTCCATTTGTTTGGTGATGTTTATGGCATGGTGCCAACTGCACTTGGGTTCTGCAGACTCCACAGCCTTCCTGCTTGCTTGAGAGCACAATACAAGGGGTAAGGTTTGCCCCATGAAGCTACGTGTTCAAAAATAGTGTTACTGAATGCCAGAGTTCTCTCTTCTCCCACCACCACAGACAGCGTCACAAGGATGCAGCCTCCACAGGCGTTTGCAAACCTGGGTTAGGAATCGGAGATAAGGGCACATGGAGTCCAGGATGATCTCTTGGGTGATGATGCTCTTCTCGCTGATCTGCAGAGAGAATCTGACACTTCCTCGCAGGCCCCCTGGCAAGGTAATTTCTAGTGGCTTCACAAGGGTCATGACTGGTTTCCTAAAAGTTTTTAATACACAAAGCTGAGAGCCCAGGGTGATGACTTTGTGATCTCCAGGGCTGAAAAAAGGGTCCTGCAAGACGCAAGACAAGGGGAGAGCACAGACACCTGCAGACTGTAGTGCTCTCACCAGAAATATGCACAGAAACACTCCAAGCTACAGTGATGCACGCTACACAGAAGCCTGGAAAGAACAAGAACGTGGCTTCCCACTGCGACAGTTCTGTTCTCCCTCTGGGAAACTGGCTCCTTGCTACAACCCCAAGAGGCAAAGATCCTTGCCAAGTCCTAAAGAAATGTCTATGCTCACAAGGCACCACTCACCTACCTGGTTTCTACATGATAATTCATCACATCCCAGGCATCCCAGTACAAGGGAATGTCATCAAATATCACAAACTGGTTAGCGCAAGAACCCTCAGGAACTGACTCCCTAAAACAAAGCAGCAGATGAGCAATAACTGAACAAGAAATCGTGAAAGATAAAGCAGTCCTGAAATGAGACTCCAACACCCTTACAACAGCTAGGGCAGTGACTCTCAACAAAGGTGAGATCCTATTAAGGATGCTACAGGGTGCAACACAATGTTAACACTATTAGGAGCGCAAAAAGGATTCATGAGATAAAGCTGGAGATTTCAATTAGGAAGCCACAGCATCAAAAACATTCTGACCTGCAATAGTCTTTCTGAGTCCTTTGCAACAGAAGACTCTTATTTTTCTGGAGTCAAAAAATAAGTGACAACTGATAGCTGGTATTTCTTGGGGGTGCCTTTAGCCTAAGAAGGTTCAAAGCCACTGAGCTAGAGGTTCACAGGGGAGGTTCTCTAGTAGACTTGATGAGATAAGTGACCTAGACTTTCCTCTGAGGGGCTGAACTCCTGTCCCAGAGGAGGCCTAAGGTAAAATGAAGCTCAGGGATGAAGGGGAAGCTTCTAGTGACTCCCTACTAGCCTTCATCTCACAATCTGCCCAGCATGGATGGACCCTCTGGAGGTCATCCGAGTGACAGGAAACCCACATTCTACTGGTGTGAAGAAAAATATAACGCACCTCCCAGAGCTCACTAAACGAAGCGATGTCACATGTCCCATTGAGTCCAGATGAGCTGCAATAACCCCATTCTCCATGGTAATGGACCCATCCAACTGGTGAATAAGGAAAGACATCAGAAGACAGCACAGCACACACTCCACACAAGCCACAGGGGCAGAGGCAGTCAGAGGGCCTAATCCAGAAGGGAACTCCCCCTAGGTTGGCCCCTACAGGGCAGCTCACCTGTTTAACCACCGTTACAGGGTGAGGTGGTGTTAATGAGTCCTTCACCACAGAATAGCCCATGCTACAGACCTTCACAAGAGCTAAAAGAAATAGAGGCAAAGAAGTTCACTCAGTTTCCCTTCAGTGGAGATATCCTCTCTGGCTCCACGTGAGCCTTCTCTCTCATTGCCCCCTTCTACACTAAATACCTCCAACCAACCACTACTCTGAATGCAGGATCTATAGGATCCTTTTCCCCTCCCTGTGTGAAGATAGCTTCCATGTTGTGCTGAGAGAAATGGAATCTCTTTCTATAAATCAAGGGAAATCCTGGTCATGCATAACCTTGAAGCCCTGAAGGCTGACATGTGCACTGCTGTCACAAGTGCCTCAGGAGTGACAGCTGTATATCCTGCTGAGATATGCATCTTTCATAGCTGTATTGGTCTACTTTTCCAGACCCACCTCCCCTCCTCTGCTGTCCATGAAGAGGTGTAGTGTGAATCACTGCTCCATGAAGGATGACCTAGAAGTTTTTAGGTAGGCAGTGCAGCAGTACCTAAGGTGTCTGCTCCAGTTGGTGTGGCCCTGGAGATAACTTCCGTCCGTTCCCAAGGCAATGTGTTCAAGATTAAAGTGCTTTCGGCTGCTTCTGAGCCAGTTGGCAAAAGTTTTCCAATCAAGGACTGCACAGCTTCCTTCAGGAGGAGAGTACCCATACCACGGATTTCTGGGTGAAGAAAAGCCACTTCAGTGAAGAGCAGATTGTTAGGGTTTGTAAAGCAAGAAAAAGCTTGCTAGGTCCTTCAGACACATAAAGCAGCCAAGGAATAACATTCAGTGTTCACTCAGTCATTGGCCATGTTATTCATACAACCTGCTGCTACAGGAAGCAGGACACTCAATGCAGGAAAACAGGGGAGTTAGTTATTACCAATGCCTACAGCATGTCTTCCTAATGGAGTTATGCATGCCCCATGAGCTCCAAAGAAGCTGCACCAAAGGCAAATGTTTACAAATGGACCAAAAAGCAGGTACAAAACCTTTGAAGTTCCCCCCTCCGCCCCAGCAGAATGTCTTACAACCTGCTTGGACCCTAACCCAGTGTTCTCCATTCACCTTCATAGTATCTCATGGCATCCTCTGCTACCAGCTGGATACAGGTGCCTGGCAACACATCATGGAACTGATTCAGGAGCAGAAGCCTAAACCCCAAGAACAGGAGCTCGGAATTAGATTCACTCTGCATGAACTACAACAACCTCCTTCTGAAGGATGAGTCTTGCCACACCCTACAGACTGCTAAGAGGAAATACCATCTAGCTAGGAAGATCTCACACCTGTTTTTGGGCACTGGGTTTCACCTCCATCATCCAAAATATGACTGATGCTGGGCCATGATCAATGGTTATAGGAAACAAGAAATTGTGTCGTAGGCTCCCAGGCCAAGAGATCTCCAAGCAATGAGTTCATTCAAGCATTCTCTGGTCTTCTGAAAGGATTCCCAATGCATGGGAGAGCAGAAGGCACAGGGCTGGGAAATCACTGAGACATGTTTACTTTTCCCTGGGATAAATTCTTAATATCATAAAAAGATAACAATATGGCTAGAAGAGATGCCAGGAGGTCATCCAGTCCAACGCTTTGGTCAAGGCAGGATCATCCATGTCTAAACCATAGTGTCAAAGTCTTTGATCAAACAGGTATTATAAATGGGTGTGATTCCTGGGGCAACTTGACCCAGTTAGTGATGGCACTCAGATAAACTAGTTTACCTCCAGAGATACTGCAGTTTGGTGGCAGGATATGGGAAAGCACTTTTCTGTGCCAGGGCCAAACTGCTCAGGACTTCAACATCATGCAGTATCCGCTCACATTTCCGATTGCCTTTCTTTATCTGATCCCAAAGCAAAAATAAAATGGGTTTTAGAATGATCATTCCTCAGAAGCAGGTGCAGGCATCTAAACTACATGTGGGAACATAGATAACTAATATCAGTTGACAATAAGACAGTCTTTTGCCTGGGGACACCTTCTCCACACAACCCCCTCCCACTACAGCAGCAAAGACTGCTGCCACTTGGGCACGAGCTCTGTTCTAGAAGATAGTTCTTCCCAAAATGCAGGGATTCACACTTGCATTATCAACAGTAAACAAGCACAACGAACCTAATTAATTTCAGTATGTAACTGGGGAGCTAGGAAGCTCTTAGGGGAAGGGATTAAAAGTACTCCTGCATGCTGTAGAAAACAGAAAGGTGAGAAAACACTCTGAATACAGAGAACTCCCCTGTGCAAGGGCATCATCCTGATCTCCAATGAGCAGCTCCAACTTGTGTTCCAAGCCAGGAGAGCAGAGCTCTTTTGAAGAGTTCCACAGAACATGTTTAAATGTATCCTGTCAAAGTGCTTGTACCTGAGATAGAAGGTTTGAAAACAAAGAAAACCCTGACCCCACAAAACAACTGGTTTTCCTTTCGGCTTTCACCATTCCCCAATAGCACTGAAAAGCCAAACTCACCAACTTTGTGCCAGTGCATTAGACCTAGGAAGTGAAATAAGGTGTGCCTACACTTAAATTCATTGTAGACATGACACAAGGGTCTGCTGTTGGGTGTGTCTGAACGTGGGTTGCAAGTGTTCCCTACTGTCTAACAGAGGTGTATTTTGTAGCCGTGTTGGTCTAAGGATGTAGGCAAGCAAGGTTCTTTGGGTAAATCTGATCTTCTTTAGACCAACTAAACAGTTGGAAAAATTCTTCTTAGCAAGCTTTGGGATTTCAAAACCCTTCGTCAGGCTGAGGAAGCACCTGCAGTTCGTGTGTGCTCTTCCTGGATGGAATTCCATTTACTATTCATTCCATCCAGGAAGAGCACATACCAACTACAGATGCTTCCTCAGCCTGATGAAGGGTTTTTAAACCCAAAGCTTGCTAAGAAGAATGTTGTCAACTATTCAGTTGGTCTAATAAAAGATATCAGATTTACCCAAAGAACCTTGTCTGCCTACTGTCTAACATGACCCCTGGGGTTACCTGAGCCTGGGTAGTGTATGTGCCATTATGCAGCTCCAGAAACAGCTCTCCTATCCAGGTGTACAGCTGTGACCCATCTCTCTCCAAGACAGAAAAAAAGTGGTCAGGTGTAGACATCTGAACCCTTTGGATAAGAGATACAAGAAGGCAGATTGTGAGCATCTGTGAAACATCAGCAGACCCCTCCCAATTTTTCAGCATGTGAAAACAAAAGGAGTTAGCAGATGTATCCTTGAGAGCCAGCTGTGTATTCCACTGAGCCTGAACAGGGTAGAGAACTTTCCTCTCACCTGGGCAGCCCATCAATGTCCTTCATTCTCTTCATCCTGTCCAGCATCTTCTGAGTTGGGCCACCTCCTCCATCTCCAAAGCCAAAGAGAGCAACACTGTGGTTCACACGGCCTTTGTCTTTGTTGTTATTCAGAGTCTTCAGGATCTGGAAGGGATTGTACACACACATGCCACAGGCTCTCAGGGCCATCATGCACCATGAGACCAAGGAAGCCTCTGCAGACATTACCATCAGACATGTCGCTGAGACCATGGTTATTCACTTTTCAGGCCTGGCTACCAGGTTATATCCAGCAAGGGGAGCTGGAAATGCAACAACCCATTCAAATGAGACCTGAGCAGGGTGCAGGGCTCCGGAGCAAATCAGCCCATGTGGGTCTCCGCCCTCGCTCAGATCCCACAGGCCCCGGACCCAAAGAAGCTGTTACCACCGGCGGCAGGGGTTAGGGGTAGTGAGCAGCTGGACGCGGAGCCGCCACCCTGCCCAGCTCCACACCACTGCTGCTCCGCCCAGCTCCATAGGGCCCCACAAAACGTGGGGCCTGGAACAGTTGCCCTGATTTGCCACTAGGGATGGCCCTGGACCCATCCCTCAGTGACCCATCAACACTGTACTCTATGTTTCTCTCTAGAATGTAGCTGATTATTACAGTACAAATCACAGACACACAATCAGACTGTTCTTCAGAGTTACAACCTCTCCAAGCAGGACTCCCTCCTGCAGCTCAGGTGCAGGATGGCTGGCATTTCTCTTCTTGCTGGATGTGCTGGGGCAGAGAGGCAGGTGTAAGCCCACCTGGTTGAGAGCTTGCTTCACTCACCTCTTCCACGAAGCCTTGCATTCCATATGAGTCGCCAGGTGGGAAATGGGCCAGAACACTGGAGCCATCAATGCCTTCCCAGAAAAAGGTGTGGTGCTAGAAGAGAGCAAGGCATCAACTTATTGAAGCTGCAGTGTCTCCTGGAGGCTCCAGGGGGAGCTCTGCTGGGCTGAACAGAGCACAGTAAGGAGACACCTGGCTGCCCACCATTCATTTTTCGAAGCTGTTCAACACCTGGTCATCCATAGCTAAGATCACCTTGTCCTGGGCTTCAAGACTCCTGATTCTGTCCTGCTCACCAATACACACATACAAACACACCAGTGCATGGGGGATCTCACAAGAACATAAACATACACTTGCCCCAATGCACAGGGGGATCCTGCACTCACATGCACACCTGCACACTATAACAGACTGGCCATTGCACAGCCCGTGGATACACATGCACTCCTAACCTGACAGGTATCTTGTGCCATTAACTAATGGTCTAACAGCCAGATGTGCTCCACACATTCCCGGTTCTACACAGGACTGCATATAAACCAAATACCAAAGGTGGAACCAAAAAGAAATCAGCAGATGGGAGGAGATTACATCAGTGATACCCCCATCACTGCTCCTGCAGCCCCTACTGCTTCTCTTGTGTGCTGCACTGCTCCCCACCCTGCCACATACACTGGCTAGTGCAAGGAGCCTCAGAGATCAACTGGGCTGACACCTGAGGAGCTGCTACAGGATGGAATCAGAGGGTGCCAAACAGAGGACTTTTGTCTGCCAGGCCTGTGCTCAAATCACATCTCCCTTCAGAAGCTGGCTTTGGAGTATGCAACAGGAAGCCTGAAGGAAGCACATACTGACAGGCCAGAAACTGAGATATGGTCTCTGGGTCACTTCCCACCATCCTCCAGGGACCCAAAGAACCAGCAAAGTGTGACTTCACTAAAGTCATGAACTAGGCCTGTCCCCAGCTCTACCTAGGGGGCTGAAGGAGCTGTTCATCCCACAGGAAACAACAGAGCAGAGCCTACTAGACCCATGCCCATTCCCATGCCAGCATAGCCACTCACTGGAAAGGTATTCACCAGGCTCCAGCTGAGTTTCTGAGTGAGGAACCGCTGTATTCCACAGCCGCGCATCAACTGGGGCAGCTGGGCAGAGTATCCAAAGGTGTCTGGCAGCCAGAACTGGGAGCAGGGAGAGAAACAAAGATAGTCCCATGCCCAGAGCTCTCTCAAGCTGTGTACGCAGGCCAGGGTACATACATTAGCATGACACTCCCCTCCCCCACTCCCAGCTTTGAGCAACAGTAAAAATGAGCCAAGTATCACCTGGATCCTTGTGCCCAGCACAGGGACCCAGCACCTCATGGACACACTGCTGGGTATTGGGTCCCTGATGAACTGGACACTGAGGAGCTGGAGGGTACCCCACTTAGGGTTATCTTGGGCTCCAGGAGGCCAGGTTAGCTGGACTTTCCCAAGGGAATTCACCCCACAGAAATGAAGCAGAGACCCTGGGAATACCAGCTCTAGAAAGGAAAGCACAGAGCACTCTGCCCACATAGAGCAAGAATGCAAAGAGCTGCAGTGAGAAGGAGTGCATACCTCCGTGCAGAGCTTCCCAAACTGCGCCTGGAAGAACCGCTGGCCCTGCAGGAACTGGCGCACCATCGACTCCCCACTGGGCAGGTTCCCATCCTGGGATGGGGGAACCACAGGACTGATGAACATTGTGCAGAGTGAGGGTGCCCCCCACTCTCACCCCCTGAACCACAGCCCCCACCGTTGCCCTCCCAGAACAGAGCAAAGCCTGACACCTGCCAACTGAGGCAGGGCAGCCACATGTAGACTTGATGTGCTCTCCAGACAAAGGAGGGCCTAGGGGAGGATAGAAGAGTTGCTGCCAGCAAAGCTTGGCAACTGCCTTGATCAGGAGAGAGACGGGGTTGGTTTGAGGGCAAATGGGCCCTAGCAGGACTGAACAACACACCTCAGTAACTGCTGTGTGCCAGGACCCCTGAACTGACTGAATTCTGGCACTCCTTTTCCTGGGGGGCCTGGGGTATCCTGGGCCTGCTCCTGTGCAAAGGAGCTCAGGGAGCAATGGGCCAGGGCTGCCATGTTCTTACCATTTCTACCCAGGTGCCTCCAACAGGTATGAACTGTCCCTTCCTGGCAAAGTCCTGAATCTGAGCATACAGCCCAGGGTACCAGTTCCTCACCCACTCCAACTGCTGTGCCTGGGGAGAAGACAAAGCCTGTCACCTGATGGAGGCTACTTCCAGCTCTCATAGGCTTGGGGAAGACAGCATACAGCTGAGCCTCTGGCTTTAGGCATCTGCAAGCCTGGATTTTTCAATAGGTATCAAAGGGCTCTGCAAGTACAACCAGGCAGATGGCTCTTGGCTAAAATACAGGATGCCATGGGCACCTAGCTCCTGTGACCAAGTGTGCATCGGGCCCCACACCAGAGGAGTCCTGTGTAGAGGTCACAGCAGCAGCCCCAACCAGCTCTGTCCAAAGAACAGGCACAGACTCTTAAGCAATTCCCATCTGTATTTCACAAGGGAGTTTCATTGTCCACCTGCAGGCAGGAGACAGCAACTCACCTGGGAACAGGTAAAGGTGAAGCCCGGGTTCTTTTCCATCAAGCGGACAACGGTCACCCAGCTGCGAGCACATTTCCGGATGGACTCCTCGTACGGCCACAGCCAGGCTATGGGAACATGGGCAGCTTTGTGGCCTTTGTATGGCAAATGGCTGTGTATCACGAGCAGATCCAGGGAGGTGAACCTCCCCCTCTATGCAACATTGGTCAGGTTGCAGTTGGAATACTGTGTCCAGTTCTGGGTGCCGCACTTCAGGAGGGATGTGGACAGCATTGAGAGGGTTCAGAGGAGGGCCAATTGCATGACTGGGGGCAGCAAGGCAGGGCCTACGAGGGGAGGACACAGGACCTGAACCTGTTCAGCCTCCACAAGAGAAGGCTGAGAGGG
>JAGPOW010003364.1:37393851-37430259 GCA_030014935.1 Caiman crocodilus | reverse complement strand
ACTCCTCTTTGGAGGCTGCTCCCTTCTTCCAAAGATAGTAAGCCTCCTGCTTTGCCCTCAGGGTCCCCCGAATATCCCTATTAAGCCATGGGGGCTTCCAGGCACTTTTGCCTATCTTGCATCGGGGAGGTGTTCTCCAGACTTCAGACCTAGTCTGGCACAACACAATTTTTCCTAGTTTATGACTGAAGAAATACTCAGTTTAAGGGAAAAAACCCCAAACAAGCCAGTCTTTTAAAAATTAGTGATCCTCAATCGCATTAGCCTGACAAGAATTTCAGCATGGGCCACATCAACAGCAGTATATCTGTTCTGCTTGACACATTCTCACACCATCAAGAGGTTGAGACTTTGCAGTTCCCAAACTATGCTTTCTATGTAAGCAGCAGTGGGTGGTGACACAAGATGCATTAACAACTGTTGTAACTAATGTTACTTTTGACACTAGTATAATTCATACAGGGGCAGGTCCATGAGCAGCTCTGCCATGGCAGATTCCCACAGAAGGTGCCACTACAATAGCTTTTCACTAGATAACTTGGGAGTCAGTCCTAGCCTGTTTGCCTTGAACACCTAGGAGTGAAGCCAACTATAGCTGCAGCCCTACATGACATATGTCAGTGTGCAGTCACTCTCAACTTTCTGAGAACCATCTGAGCGTATTAACCGATAATATCTTTGCCACTGAAAAAGCAACCTGAAGATGCCAAGTGCCAAGGCAGGGGGAAAAATCAGCCATATATGTACCTGCCACGGCAGACATTTCTACTTATTGGTATAGCAGAAATAGCAGAGCTGGAGCAGATCCCTTGTCTCCCCTTCATTTTACCTGTGACAGGCTGTAGGATGTCTGTGGTTTTATTTTCATGAGGTGCTTTGAGGCTGTGGTGTGTGAGAGGTTGGAGTAGATAATATTTAGGACTTGCTGTATAAATGATTGCTTATGAACACAGGGAATTGACCTGATAACCCAGAGCTCTGTTCCAGTCTGCAGGGACATCCCTGTCTGAGTCATCTCATTCAAGGGTTTGTCTAAACTGCTCTTAAAAATTCCCAAGGATGGAAATTCTACTGCCTCTGTAGGAGGTGGGCTGTATTTTGTGTTGCAGTTTCATTTCTGCCCTGGTGTAAATCTGTTGCGTCTCTCTACCCTAGAGTTGCTAAAGCTTGACAAATGCCTTTGCAAGGACATTGGAATGTGATGCATCCTATGTTCAATGTTCTGAGTATTATTAAAAACCTGAAGGGAGATTATAGAGAGGATGGAGATAGGCTTTTCCCTGCAGCTGTAGGGGACAGGACTAAGAGCAATGGCCTCAAGCAGCAGCAGGGAAAACAGCCTGGAGATCAGAAGAAATTTTCTCTGAAGGTGGTCAGTCATTAGAATAGGCCACCTTGAGAAGTTGTACAATTTCCATCTCCGTAAATTTTTAGAGCAGCTTAGACAGACACTTGGCTGGGATGGTTTAGACAGGGATGATTCTGCCTTGAGCAAGGGGCTGACCTTGTGAGGTTTCTTCCAGTTCCATTTTCCCACGATTTGTATGTGCTATACACCCCTGAGAGTAGATGCTGCTCTTCCATGTCATGTTTCTCCCCCACTGCTGCCTGCTGTGACACTTCAAAAGCATTCATACAAGCTTCTCTGCACATAGCAGCACAGCCAGACACCATGCTGTTCTACCCAAGATTGTTCTGGGACATAAACACCCCTGCAATACATAAAGCCTGGGAAAGAGGGTGAGACTGCAGTGAGCAGGATGAGTCTAACACTTCACCCTAAACTATATATGCCACATGTTACAAGGGAAAAGGGGACCTGCACCAGCTGCGCAGAGAGCCCTGACTAGCAGTTCCTACCTATGGGGTGTTCATTGAGGCCACTGTCCACCCTGGCTTCCTGTGGCCACATTGAAGAATCTGATATGTCCAGGCTGTGTCCTGGGACTCCTATGCTGACTGGCTCATCTTCTACTCAGACACCAATTAGATAAATCATGGATGCTAGCCAGAAACAAGGGCACTCAGTGCCTGGAAGCTTGGCTACAGCTCTCCTAACCATACAGATGCCCAATAAAAGGCATCACCAGAAAACCCTTGCTTTTCATTATGTTTGACAGGCATTTGTTTAAGCTTCCTTGTGTGTATTAAAAAGCAAGAGGCCCTGTTGCTCCCTGAGCGATTGCACTGGAACAAGAAAAGCCACATGCAATAGACAAAACCCTCTACCAAATGGCAAATCCCCAGGTCCATGCAATGGGGCTCCGACACATTAAACCAGGGACTGTTCTTAAAGGTATTCATGTGAACTAAATACAGGAGATGCTGTAAGTAGTTAGAGGGAAATTTCAATCTAGCAGAGACACACAGTCCAGTAGTTTTAAACCCAACAGCTGGTTTGCTTGTTTGAATTCTGAAAACTAAACATGAACCTCCAAAGGCTGTTGTGTTCACTGCCAGCAAAACAGCACTTCTAGAGATTTTTTATATACAAAAATATATTTTTCTTTGCATATATCCTGCTGGAGCAATGCTTGTGCCATGTTCCCACCAGGGTAGTCCAAGGGCAGTCCACTCCCAGCCCATGGGTCAGATCTGGCACTCGTGGTTCTCCACACATCCAAAATATGGCAACAGGGAAGTAGCAGCAATTAATACTGCCACTTCTTCCCCCACTGCCAAATTTCCAAGCCCCTTCTGGCTGGATTGGGTCCCGGCTAGGCTGCTCCCGCACAGCTGGGATCAGACCAGATTGGACACATGGACCACATCCAGTCCAGACTGAGCTGGTGCCCCTTCTCCGGGCCGTGGGGCAGCCAGCGCAGATGAGGGCAACAGGACAACGTAAGAGTAACCGTGGCTTGGAGGGCGCTCTCTCTGAATGCTGGTTCTACCACACAATCTGCCCTGAGGCAGGGCGTTGTCCAGTGCCCCGTCCTACTTGGCCTTCTCTCACTTCCCACTTTCTATGCGGCACTTTAAGGCCCCGATCCTATGCCGAGCCCCGCTCGCTGCAACATCACCTCGACCCCGCCAGGGCGGCCGCGGCGATGGCAGCAGCTGTGAGCCCGACCCGCGCCCCGCGCTGCGGTCGGCGGAGCCGCGGGCCGAGGTCGAGGGGAGGAGCCCGGGACCCGCGAGAGAGGCCGCTGTGCGCGAGCTGCGGGAGCCCGGCCCGCGGGGACATGCGCTCGGTCCCGGGGGTAAGCGGGGGAGAGGGGGCCGGCCACACCTGCCACGGAGGTTGCAGTCGGTGAAGTAGCGCTCGGACACGAACTTGTCGAGCCGCTCCAGCACCGTGCGACGGTGCGCTGGTGCCAGGGACCGAGCCATATCCGCGAGCCGCCCTCACCGCGCAGGCGCACGGATCCGCGCCGCGTCGCCTCTGCCACGGGAGCGGCCGGGAGCGCGCGCAGCCGCCTTGGCCCCGCCCGCTGCCCGTCCTCAGCCCTCTCGGGCACCGACCTGGGAGCGCTCGCCCGGGCCGCGGGGGGAGAGGTTGGTCCTTATCCCAGCTCGGACTGGGAGCGAGCTGCTTGTAGCAGAGGACTTTGGCATTTGCCTTCACAACGACACCACGGGCCGGCTGCCATCCACCGCAACCCTGGCTTCTCCGTTCTCTGTCAGCAAGCAACAAGCCCAGAGGAGAGAAGTCGAGGCCTGCATCCTGTGGGGCTGCTTAGCCGGGGCAGGATGATAACACTGCCTGGGCAAAGGGAAGCCTGGGCATGTGTGAAACTAAGCCTCCAGGCACACTCCTGCTCTCAGCGGATCAGATCCAACGCACAAGGATCCTCAAACTGCCCTGAAAGAAAAAGCAACATATTCCAGTCACAACAGGCCCCAATTCATTCAAAATCTGCACGTTCCCTGTCCTGAGAGACTTGGCTGCCTGAGCATTCACCCTCAGGCAAGGCGGCACCAGGCAAACCACAACAGATCTAAACCCCAGGCTACAGCCTTCTCCAAGTAATTTACATCCCTACCAAACATTAAATATCTTTAGGTTCTTTATTTGTACCACATAGACCAGCAGTGTTCAACTTTTCTGGCTGTGCAGGCTCTGATGGGAGTTAGAGAAGTCTGCCCGGGAGTTTTGATCTATAGAGAAGTCACTCCCACAGAATTCTCCTGCTGCGGCCACTGTGTCAAGGAGGGAACAGAATGGGACAAACACAGTAAAAACAATGGAGCAGGGAATTCACATCATGGTCAGCCACAAAATACTGCCCACCACATAATCACCCTTCCAGTTCAGCTTTTGGAAAGAAAGAGCTCTGCCTTCTAGACATTGCACCACAAGAGATGACTATTGTAAAAACAGCTAATGAGATCATGCAATTTGGGCAGGATCAGGCACTTGGCTACTGCAGTGATGAGAGCTGTTATAAATTAAGAGGACAGCATTGTTCAGCAATCTCTTGTATAAAAATGCACCAAAGCGATTGTACTACAAAGCACAAACTCTTGTTCGGATTGCTAATTTTCCAAGAATAGAAGTAATAGCTCTTATCAATTGGGCTCTTCAGCAGATGGCCCAATATGTCAGACTCTCAGCAGCAATACTAAGGAATTCATGGAGGAGAACATAGCAGCTTACCCCTCTAGAGCAGTGGATGTGAAATCTAGAAGGTAGCCCTTCAGTAATGTACAAGCAACAGAAAGGCAGCTCTCACCCTGACATGATCTAGTGGTTGGATGAGAAGACTGGTGTTTCCAATTGTACTGTGAAGAGATCATTGACCTGCTACCATCACATACATCCACTATCTGGAAGAATCCAGGGACTGGCCTTTGTTTGGGAAGTGCCTTCCACCAGGAAACAAGGGAAGGGGCTCACTTGTAAAGTATGCACTTTTAACAGATTCTTTACCACACCGCTGGAAAAATGACTTCATATGGGCCAGACGGGATAGTTTGAGGGGATCCTGGAAATTGAGGGTGAGAAATAGTACAGCAACCCATGATGAAACTGTTTTCATCACCAGAGTGCATGAGGGCTCTTCTTTGGTGGGTACAGTGCAAGGTGACTGCCTCCTGTTCCATGCTCAGACAGCTCTCTAGGGATATCAAGGTGAATGGAGAGCAAGCTACCAGATATTTTATTTGTTCTAGATATCAAATCCCATTTTTCCTGGAAGTTAAGAATTCTTCAGAACTTTTGGAGAAGGTAGAGAACAGGCAAACACTTTACGTAGGTTTTCATCCTGCAATAGATGACAGCTTTCTTGGCAGTTACAAGGACAGGCAAGAAACTGCCTGGAAATGTGGAAAGTCACCAACCTTTGCTGGTCTGTCACTAACTGCAGGGGAGACAGATTTGCCTGAGGAAAGCTCAACTTATTAATGCTTCTGATTTGACCATAAATAATACCCTTGGCAAATGTCACTGAAACAAGTCAGTTCTTACCAAATATTCCAGCTTGTCTTGGAAACGTTCAAGCTATCCAGCTTTGCAACAATGCACTGTCAGGACACTGTCCCAGGCGAGGCAGGTCTGGAGACTCTACAACAGCTTCCAAGCCCTAGTAATGAGTTTGATGAATGGCTCCATTGCAGGGAACCCTGGGGAGACCACACTTCCATAGACACAAGGATTGTGGGTGCCAGCAAGCAAAGGTAAAATTCATAGTACAAAAGGGGTGAAGCAAGCCCTTCCAAAGGAAACCACTATTGCCATCCAGAAAATCCATCAGCCTCTAAAATAACCCACTCAATAGCTTCATTGCCATATTCATTCGTCTCCAGTCATTGTTAATGAAAATAAAGGCTTATTAAAGTACTCTGTACATGACTACATGCTGGGCTGTCTTGGTAGCCTTGTGTACAATTCAAGTATAGTATTTACTATGCTGGGCTTCAAACAGCACAATATATGAAGAGTAAGAGCTACAGCACTGTCCCAGAAACTACTGAATCATACAGTCCCATTTGGACTAAAAATACTCAGTGTTTATGCGAAAGACCCAAATTTGGAAGCCCTGGAGGGAGACGTGAGCACCAAACCAGGGAACCAAAGCTTCCTTATTTAATAGCTAAGCTACTTGCAGGAAATTAAGGACAGGTCTACACTGCAGACCACTTCCAACATAACTATATCAGTCAAGGCCACATTTCCTTGACAGAAGTAAAAAGATAAATTCCCTTATTATAGATGGTCCAAAAGAACTGACTTTGCTCATTGAGGTAGTTTAGCTATACTTGTACAAAGTGCAGCTTTGCTGGAATAAGAACTAGGAGTATTTTAATGGTACAATATGCTAGGATAGCATACTCTTATAATAGTTACACAGCCTGAGATCACAATTCTTGTTAACATTTCCTCCTGATGGTTACATGGTATTACCTCATTTCCTAGAGCTACCAAGAATACAACAATACTGCTCCTCCCACCCCAACAGCTTGAGCACTGCTTGAAACTTGTACGACTGATGACATCCTGGTTGGGTCAAAGCCAAAATTCACTACAAATTCCCCACAACTCTGTGGGAGGGTAAAGTATAAGAACTCACTACTGTCTCCAGACATCAGTGTTGCAAGTGCTGTGACATTAAAGCATTTCATTTCCAGCAAGGAAATGGAGTTTGCTTAAAAATCAGCACAGGGAATCCATATACAATATCCTAACAAGTAAAGCATCTATTGCCAGACACTGATCATCTGCACTCCAAATGTACATCCAATTCTCTCAACTGCTGGTCCTAAACAGGCAGTTCTCCAAACAGTCTCTTCCCTTTGCCCCCTTTCCCTGAGGAGCATGTTGACATTTCATTGTGTAGGATCAGGAAGGAAGAACAATCTGTACACAATGATTAGCCCTGATATTTTAATGGAAATACTGCACTACAGTCAAGTTTACAACATTTGTATAGAAATCATCACATGGATAGGTGGCCAAGGATCACATTACAGAATACAAAAAGCAATTTAAAATAAAAAGAAATCTTTGCTATTGTACAGGCTGGGATTGGAGCTTGGAGCTCGGATGTCAGACATCAGGAGGGATGAAAGCCATTTGTGAAAACCCTGCTGCAGGAAGATGACTCCCCCCCCCTCATCGTTGGTTGGTTGTTTTTTTGTTTTTTTTACCTGGGCACCTTTAACAGCAGGAATCCCGCCATGTTAACCCCATTCCGCTCAAATGACATGCAGGCACAGACTCTTGGGACAAACACACCCACAAAGCAGCAGCAGCTGTTACTTCCAAGCTGGCAAAAGTCATCCAGACTTCCACTTCCAGATCAGCTTTAGCATACATAGAAAAGAAACACCCAAGGGTTGGGGAGGTAGGGTGAGGAGCATGTGTCAAACCTTTGAAATGGAAGAGGACACAAGAGAACCCCCCTTCCTATCTGAATACAGTGAAAGGAGGAGAAACTGGACAGGTAACTTATTGCTGGCAAACTCTGAATACTCCCTGGTGGGCTCTTTACTCTCTTTTCCTCTCTCCATAGGAGGCTTCCATTCATCACCGTGGCTGGAACCACTCTCCGTACATTGGCTGCCAATGACTAGTGACCCCTCTAGGCCATGCACTTTTGCCTCTCGGCTCCCCCATGGGCTTCAAGATCTGGAGCGATTCCCCTTCTCCAAACCTTTTGTACCCTGCTCCTCTCCATCTCTCTCTGCCTGAGGAAAGAACTCAGTTCCCAGAGGAGACAAGCATCTGTCTCAAAATCCCTGTGGCAGATTTAATAAGTAGGCTTCTGAAAAGTGGCAAAGCTGCTTTTGTGGCTCTGCAGCTGGGAGGGTGGAAGCAGTCTGGGCGCTACAACTCCTGGCAGCATCACTTTGTGCAAGGAAAGGACACTTTCTCTGAGGAGGTGAGACAGTGCAGCTGTGTCTGTCGTGGCTTACGAAGTCCATGCTGACTTCTTTTAAAATCAGATTCGTCCACTGTTTAAATATCTGCCAGCACTAAACTTCTATACTTAAAAAAATATATATCCCATTTGAGGATTTCACTAGTGAAATGCACCAAAAAGCCCACCCATATGCCCTTCTCTCGTACACACACGCACACTTGCACACAAAGCAGCTTTATCAATACTGGTTTGGTACTTAGGATGTTTTTCTCTAATACTGAGGGAAAAATACATAAGCACAATCAATCCCAGCTAAGTAGCTCAGTAACACTTCCCAAAAGTGAAGATCCTTGGAGCTGGAAGACAAGGTGGATAAAAATAACCCACCAGAAAAAAAAATTAAAAAATTAAAAGTTATATAATATATATTTATGTATCTTAACAGGCTGCTTATCACCTGGTCACATCATCCACAAGCCACACACATTGCTTCTGCTTTTTCCCTTCAGATTGTAAAGCCGATAATAAAAGTGGTCAAATATCTCCCTCTCTCATGCCCTCCCACCCACACAAACTGCATGCTGCATGGTGCCTTTCAGAACAGGAACAGGGCTGTGGGTGAGCAAGTTGTCTTCCTCAAGTAAGAACAAAGATGTATTTTTATTTACAAAAAAAGAAAAGAAAAAAGTTTTCACACAAAAGCACTACAATGATAACTCCCTTTGGTAAAAAGTGTAATAAATGTCTTCATAGGTCTGTCTGTAGATACTAAGTCTCAAGCCACCTGGTACTATGGTACACAAGAAGCTAGTACAGTTATGCTAGCACATCAAGCATACTTTCTTTAATAAAAAACAAAAAAAATTGACAATATGTACATTTATTTACAAAAAAGGAAGGGAAACATGTTAAAATTGTGTTGTTTCTCTTGTGTGTGTGTATACATGTGTGTGAACAGCTGGTGCATGGCACTAGGAGAGACTAGTAAACAAGCAGGTACAAAAACAGTTCCACTGGCACTAGAAAGGACAGACCAATCTGAACTGGTTAAGTCAGGAGTCCAGCATGGGAAGGAGTAGAGGGAAGGTGAAGGAGGCAGCAAGTGGCAGCTCCATGAGGTGGCTTCTGGCAGCTGGATTGCAGGGGTGATGACCCAGTGAGAGATCCTAGCAAACCTGCTGCAGTGTAACAGGAAAATCCAGTTGCGACAGGCACCTCTGGGTTTCATGACACTTCTGAGCGTGTAACTTAAATGCACTGATCCGATCAGGATGTGGATGGCATCCTGTTCTCTTCCCTTGACGTTCAAGCCATTGGGGAAATCAAGTCTCAACACTGCTGGTGTGTACAAGCTAGTTGTGTTTCTCTAGGATTGCTCAGTTCCAAGAAAGATCCTTCCCTCCACAGTGCATGCTGAAGTCAAAGGCCTGTGGGTAACAGTTCCAGCACATGTTTGTAGGGATCCACATTCCTAAAGAGAATCCCGCTGGTGACAGGTTGTACCAGCTGCACACTAGTCAAGTGGCCATGTTACGGAGATACACAGTGAAGGGAGAAAGGCATCTTCCTCGTTTCCTTGATGCGCGCGCACACACACACACTCACACTCTGTGATCTTCCCTAGCCCAGGGATCTTATGGTGTCTTGAATACTGTGCCATATTTGACACGGTACTTATTAATGCTCACAAAGTGCAGGGTCTCTGTATCACAGGTGGTGGTACATGGCACCAAGCCTTCCAACCCTTCTCCCATTAGCCACTTGTTTGTTTCAGCTGCCATTTCACGGGTCACATGCTCCTTGGTCCATTTGTCCACCCAGGCCTGGAATCTCTGGTGCAGCCGCTTGCTCACTCTTTCATGGGACTAGAGAAATGGAAAGACATTAAGAAAAGGCTATGGATCATTACATGCTTAGAGAGAACCACAGCAACTTCCTAGGCTAAAAGACTTAGGGAGCTCTTTTCTCTTTGGGGGAAATTTGGAATGCACACACTGTTCCTTGCTGGTTAAAGAAGATAGTGCTGATGGCTTCCAGATACAGCCCTCTTTATCAGTGGAAGAAAAAAAAAAAAAAAAAAAAAAAAAATCTAATCTAGGTCTAAAAAGCCAAGCACTGGTAGAAGTTGGATGGTGAAATTAAAGCCAAGACGACAAAATTCCACAATGTTTGTAGAACTGCTACACAACTCTGCCACTTGGTATTTTCTATATTATTTTCTGGGATAGCTAGACCAACAAATTAAAGGATCAGATCAATGAACAAAGACATTGGAAAATAAATTGCACCAAACATTAGGTAGAATTAACGCTGAAGATTATTTTTGTTGTCAATTTTCTAACGTGAACACTTGGATCCTACTTCCCTAACCATGTTCAATGATAAGCTTTTCATGTAATTTCTCTGTTTAATAAATGTCAAATGAGGCAAAACTGTGGTCTTCCTTAAAATAAGAGCATCGATCAAAAAAACATAGAAACCAGGATGGATTGATTTAGAATCAGTGAGACTGACATCACTGATTTTAAAAATCAACAAGCAGGGAAGCTTTGTTTAAACCATAATTTTCACCTGTATTTTTTTTTAAGTTATTTTCCTAAGAAAGCATGATTCTCAATGTCTGCCAGCTATTATAGCTAGTAGGTTTTGTGGTTAATTAGAAATTTGAATTGAAAATTAGTATACATTTTATCCTGGTGAGGAAAAAGAAAAATACCATCAAATGCTACTTTTATAAAATAAAGCTGTTTCATATACAGTCTGAGTCTTTACATTTTTAAACAATACTGAAAACAACAAATAGCATTTATTATTTACTAGATAATATTTTTACTTCAAATTTGTTTTGAAAAGAGTTTGGATGGAATTGTAATTAAAATGCTGTTTTCATGCATATTTAAGTGTTTGTCAGACAACCAAAATGACCATACATACACTGGACACATAAGAAACGTTTCTCAAAACACGCTTTGAATTTTGAACCAATCTGTTAAACAAGGAAAGTATTATTTGCAGTTAGTGAACTGAACTGATTGTTCCTGGTCACCATGTTCTTCAGATCTCATCCTTTCACACCTCATTTTTATTCATAGATTGGAAGAGGAAAACAAGCCTTCCTGCTTTTTCAGTTCCCAACTGATTTCTCCGCTTTGAATGAGCTAGTCATTGAACTGAATTGGCTGAAAAAATTACAATGAAGGAAATATTCTCTCTGCTCCAGCAGAAAAGGGTACTGCTGACACAAGCTGGTTCAGCACTTCAACAGATTCTGGTTCCAGGTGCTTAGCCGAGGACTTCTACCCCATCAGTATTTTGACTCTAAAAATTCTGCAGCCAACACATTATTTAATGCTTTAAGTGCGGTCATCATTTTGATAGAACCTGTATTTAGGACTAAACTTACATTTTTAAATAGGTGCGTCTTCCAATACAGTTTTCATTTAAAGTTAAACGTAAAAAAAAATTGGATTATTAACTTATCCATTTTTACCTACCCTGATACAAATATTCTAATGTGATGAGAAATCAACAATTTGAACCAGGTCTAACTTTAAAAAAATTGGAACACTAAACCAATTGCCTTTAGCTTTTGATATGTTACAGTCTCAGTGAAGAAGCAAGGTGAAGTCAAATATTTATAATTTAGTACATTCCAACAGAAGAAAGTAGCCTCCTGTCAACCTCTCATAGCTTATGAGGAGCTGAAAAGTTTGAACTCTACACATCCCACATCCAAAGTTTAGTTTTGGACTGAACAAAAAACCCACAACCCTGCTGAGTAATTTAATAAAGGGTTGCTGGGAAGTGTAACTCATTTAAAAACTGGTCATTCCTAGAAACTCCTACACATGTTGCCATAGTTTGGCTATTCTGTTGGCCTATGAATTTCGGAGACCAGAACACACACATTGGATGTTTTTGTAATTGTGTCCTCACTTCATCTATCCTTGCCACAAATCCAGCACATTGGAGCAGTGTGCATATGCCTTTGCAGTGCTCTTTTGTGTGGCAGCAACCCTAGGACTTCTGCTCTCAGTGACTATGAGGATGAGACAGTGGATGTGGTTGGGGGGAGCTGAGTCAGAACAGAGGCACTTGAATTCATTGCACTCTGTATGCTCCCTCTTTGGGGAAGCCCTAGAGACCATGTGCTCTTACTAGTGATTAAGTTGTCACAAAACAACCCTCCCCACCCCCACAAAAAAAATGGAAGTAGCCTATGGAAGGTACCCCTAAGCAAGGAACCTGAAAGCTAAGGCCCCTATCAACTTCCCTATGAATTACATCTGTCTGGAGAAAGGAGGGTGTTGAGAGATAGGAGAGTAGCATAAGGGTTACATCTCAAGGATATTCAGAGGATCTTTGCAGCCCCCTAGGAAGACTAAACCAATAGTGTATAATCCTCATGGGGACAGACTGCTACATGGCACAGATCAAGAGCCCTGTGGACACTTCATCTGAGTCTTGCCAGCTGCCTTTTCAGAGCAAAAGTTCCAGGGAAAAAAACACTGGCTGCTCTTCTCATTCTTTTGGCTTCCTACCTGCTGAGCACGCAGCAGAGCGGTCCTCCTGTACATGTAATCCTCCGATTTGATCACGTACACCATCTTATAGGAGTTCAGTTTGAATTTACACTCCAGCTTGTCCAAGCTTTCCACATTCTCCATGGACTTCTTACTGTTTCCCTCCTTCCCTTCCTTCTCCTGCTGCTCCCGACCACGCTGACACTTACGGATCCGCCTCAGATTCCTGTAAACCAGAGAATCCCACCTGGAATTAGTGCTTTCCCTCTACAACTAGGCTGGATGTATCTGGGGGTGGTAGAATAGTTCTGCACCCACCCTTTAAATAACCCAGACTATTGCTTGGGGAGGAACTGCCACAACTATTTAGGCGTATGTGCTTACAAGTCAGCCTGGTCCCCCTTCTCACAGAAACTGAAAGTCTGTCAAGGCTACTTTATAGCCGTCTCCCTGCGCATGAAATGCACTGACTCAGCACCTTCTGTAGTCCAGTGGAGGGCTACTGTAAGCCAAGGCAAGACTGCCAAGAAAGGGTTGGCAATTTCCCAACACCTCTCAGCTCCCTGCTGTTTGCAGACTATGCCATCTCTAAGTCACTGGAGAGCAGGAGCCCAGGGTGGACTTACAGGGTTTTGAAATAAACAGCAGCCCAATACCTCTACCCAGCACTGCCAGGGTTATTGGTTTCTAAAGTGGTGTAGTACTAACACACAAAAGACTGAAATATTTTTTTGCTGATTGAGGAAGATTTCTCTTCCCTTTACTGTCATGGGGACTTGTGGCCCATGTTAGGGTTCACAGCCACAGCCAACTCACTTACCTCGGCAGGAAGACTGGCTTCTGTGCCAGGTGTTCCCGAAGCTCAGGGGAGGTAGAATCAGAGTTGACGTACCGCTCTACATAATCTGACCAGCGCTGAAAGAGGGAGACAAAAATTGTCGTTACCTAAATCAAGGCACTGAAATCGAAACCTGAAAAAGGTCAGGCTAGAAATCTTCGAAGAGTTCACGTGTTCCACCCCCACCCCACTTAGCATCCCTGCAAGGCATAATATAAACATTTACTATTTTAGTTATCCATTTTAAAAATAAGCTAGTAAGTACTTTTTAGCCCACATGTCTGGAGTTCTTGGTCTTATAGGACACTTCTGTTTGGCAAGAGGCAGGTCACATGCCCATGATATCTGGAACATCTTACAGCTCACCCAGTATAGTACACTGTTTAGATATACAACTTCAGGATTGCAAAGGCTAAGCATATACCCAAATTCAATGTAAGCAATGTTCATTAACCATAAAAATAACTTTTATTGAACTATCTGCACTTCATTAAGGCTCATTACCTTATTTCTCCCTAGTGCTTTACAAGGCCTCTAATAACAGCCTTGACAATGACAAGGCCTAGACAGTCCAAGATTACTTGAAGAGCTTTGAAATTAATGGTTTGTTAAATCTCCATGTCACCAGCAATACAGTTAAACTGGAGCACAGTTACTATACAAACTATTTAGTGGGGCTTAGGAGTTCCTATGCAGCAAGCACTGTTTATGCACTAAACATATTCAGATGTTTCATTTGTTGCAATATAAGCAATAAACAAAAAAGTCAGCATTATGTAGGTAAGTAAATTATTCACATATCCAATATGCATATAAATCAGAGTACAGTATAAAAGCATTTCCAGAAGCAGCCAAAACTGAAGAATCTGTTCTTACCTCTGCCTCTCTTACCTCCGCCTCCACAGGGTCATCCGAGTTCTCTTCTTCTGTGTCCAGAAGCTCAATGGTTAACTGGACTTGACCTCTACTCTGAATGAACATGAGCTAAAAAGCAAAATACCAAATGGAATTTAGAGACCTTCAAACAACCTCATTCCCAGTCAGAGCGAAAGAGAAAGAAATTAAAAATTAATTTCATGTAATGATCAGACATAACACCAAAGCCCTAGCAGGATGGGAGGCAAAAAGAATGTTCACCATGAGTTACACAACCAGAATACAGAAATGTAGAAGCAGATCTGATGAGCAGAGAAGCTCCAACTTGCTAAGGGGCCCATCTAAGAGTAGGTAAAAACAAGAATATAAGGATAAAGACATTTTCTATATATACCAGCAAAAGAGAACTGCTATAGGCAGAGCACCATGACACAGAATGATTTACAAGGAACACTTAATGGCTGCAATAAATGGCAGGCAAGAAAGCTGCTTCATTTTGGTATTGCCAATTCAATACATGAATTCACTCAGCTCAACCATTAACATTAGTTTCAAATTAGGAAGCTTATACAGGCAGACCATCATGTTAGACATCTTTTAGAAGGCATATTACTGTCCAATCAAGCCCCATTGTTTTAATTCTTTACCTTTTAGATTATTTTGAAGCTCTCAGTAAGAGCAAGAGATAGTCCAAAATAACAGAAGCCTTGATCAATTAATTTTACTAGCTAAGGGTGGCTCTGACCATTTCCTATATCACAATAATGAGAAATATGGATTTTTAAAATGATGAGTCAGATATATTTAGTGCACAGTCAGCAAATAAAAATGTAGTGCATAGTTAGTACATAATAGCAAGAGATTCCATGCTACAAAGGGTGAGGTAGAGAAAAAATTGGAAAGCTTTTCTGACCCAGAAAAAGATTAAAATCAATGATGCATCAGTGTGAGACTGAAGTGCTGTGAAATACCAGGAAAACTGTTTTATTCAGGATCCATATTTGTCCCCAATCTCCATATTTGTCCCCAATCTGTCTTTTAAGGGTCTTGGTGCTAAAAAAAATTCCTATCGTCTCTGTGTGCAAGTTCTACACTATCTGTTTACATTAACACAGGTCCTATCAAGGATTGAATAAGTAGTGTCATAGTGGGTAAGAACAATGGTCCATCTAGCCCAGTATCCCTGTCTCTGTCAGAGGCATAAGTGGTTGCAAACAGGAAAGCAAAGTACCAGACAGAACTAGAGTGATCTATCCTCTATCCATTACCCTCCCTGGTGTTCACCATTGTTAGTTTAAACATGCCAAAGGAAACATCACCAACTGTCCTGTTCAACAGCTATCAATAGATCTATCTAGTCCCTTTTTGAACCTGGCTGCCATCTGCCTCTACCACCTTGTGTGGCGATAAATTTCAAAAGTTAACTACATGTGTAAAACAGTTACTAGTACCTCCCTAGGGAGAATCTCTGAAGTTATAACAAGCTATAATGGGCCACAAAGATTTCCCTATAACATTCTACAAGAGTTTCAGAGCAGGCAAATGTCCACAGGTCTTTGGGATATTTGTATCCTTTGCTCCTTTCCTATAAGGACACTGTAATCACCACTCCTTTCTTATGACATCTATCAGGGATTCCTCCCCTATGAATCAGTGTAGACACTGAAGGTCATTGTAATTCTTACCTTGAAACAGTTCTCGTCAGACATAAGCTGCTCTGCTTTGCGTTGGTACGTAGCCTCCAAAAGGGTGCGAGATGATTGTGTGGTCAGCAGACCTCCAGTAGCTCCATTGTTATTCTCCGACAGGTAAAGATCTGTCACCTGCACACAGATCTCATCACTAACTATGTGCTGGAGCTGTGAACATGAAAAACATGGAAGACTATTAGGCAAGAGAGTTTGTTTGTTGGTTTGTTTTTTTTTTAAAAAGGACAACAAATGCCTCCAGACTTGGTACACTGCCTACTATCAAACTCCCACATAAATTATGCAAGGCCTCCTCCACACCTATAGTCTGTGCCCTGTCTTTTACACCCAGGGTTTAGAAGAAAATAGAACACAAAGAATATTTTTTTAATTGATACCATACATAGAAGTTTTAAAGTTTGACATTAAAGGAAACTAGTAAGCAGTGCTGAACTTTCATCATTTCATCTTTCTGCATTTTCATACATAGATCTTTTATATGTAAACAATCTAGGTCACAAATGACATATGAGAAGCCACTTTGGATCTCCTGAAACATGTGGTGACAGTCATTTGCAGATTTTCCATCCTACACACTATGCAGACCTGTACTGGCTGAAGGATTCCACATGTTTATCAGTATAGATAACAGGAAAGCACACACTTAATTCCTGCTTTGGACTACTGTTTGCTCAGAGTTTTTTAGTTAAAATGTTCAACAAAACAGGACAGGTTATAGACTTAATCTTTTTCTACTGGGTAGTAATCACTACAGCTATTAGGAATGTGTCCTTTAAAATAAGTACTAGAAAGTGCTATGAGGGAGGTACACAAACTAGATGTCAGGGAGTGAATCCAGGCTGATTTGGACAGACTGGGGAATGGGCTGAACAGAACAGGATGCTGTTTAACAGGGACAAGTGTCATGTGTTGCACCTGGGGAGGAAGAATCATCAAACACTCCTACTCCTGCGAGGTACCGCTAAGTAGCACAACTGCGGAAAGGGATCTCAGTCGTAGTCAACTCCAAAGTGAACACAAGTCACCAGTATGATGAGGTAACAAGTAAAGCTAACCACACCCTGTCGTGCGTAAGTAGATGCATCACAAACAGGTCTAGGGAGGTGATACTTCCCCTCTATGTGGCACTGGTTAGGCCATAACTGGAGTACTACCTCCAGTTTTGGGCACCACACTTCAGGAGGGATGTGGATGGCCTGGAGTGGGTTCAGAAGAGGGCCACTCATTTGGTTAAGGCCTACAGAAAAAAACCTTATGTGGACCAATTGGGAGACCTGAACCTCTTCAGCCTCTGCAAGAGGAGGCTGAGAGGTGATTTCATGGCCACCTACAAGCTCATCAGGGGAGTGGGGTATGGAAAGGGGGGGAGCAGCAAGAAATAGGGGATAAGGGAGCCTGTAGGGGTAACTAGAAATAATACAAACTAGAAGAGAGCAAATTCAGATTGGACATCAGGAAAAAATTCTTTACAGTGAGGGTCGTCAAAATATGGAATAAGCTTCCAAGGGGGGTGGTACTGTCCACTTCCTTGGAGGTGTTTAAAAGGAGATTCGACAGACACCTGGCTGGAGTCATCTGACCCCAGTACTCATTCCTGCCCAGGTCAGGGGGTCAGACTTGATGATCTAATAGGTCCCTTCTGACCTTAACATCTATGAAACTATGAAATAATTACCCCATAAATATCATCTAACAAGTTGTCATTTTATATAACCGATATAAAGAAAAGGTGCAGAGCACAGAGTTATGCAGCATGTAACCCAAAAGGAAGGGCTTGCTAATCAGAAGCCTTGAAGAGCCTAACGGGGAAATGCCCACTGTCCCTCACCTGACTTAAAACATCTAAGTAGATGCAACATTCTCAAAATTCCCTGAAATTGTGAAGAATGTCCTCTCTTACAGGAAGTCCAATCCCAACCACTCTCTTTGTACCCCAGGAATATAATACAGGTCACCTGTCTAACAATGCTTTGGATCAGCTTGTCCATGGTAAAGGCAATGTAGGCATGAATAGTGAACATCTCGCGCAGCGAGTCCTCATACTGAGATGAGTCCATGTTGCCATCTAGCAGATTCCGCACCATATCCAGGAAAGCTGGGTAGTAATCCTCGACATCAATATCCACTACAAGGAGAGAGCATGCAAGATGAAACATTTTCTAACTCACCTGGGAAAGGCTGTTCCTACAAGCCTGCTCTGACTGCTAGGAATGATAGGGCCACATGTCTAGGACCCCAGACTTAGTTTGACCAGACAAGCCTGTGAACAACCAGAATGATCTACAAAGGAGGAATAAAACTGTCAAATATTCAAAGTAATTCCTTTTAAAAGAAAGTTACTGACAATTTTGTTACCAGTTCTCTGTGCTGACCTCTTCTGAGGCCTCTTCCATAGTAACTCTCCAAACCAGGAGGTTCTCTCCTCAGAAAACATTAAGCATATGTAGAGCAATGACTTCATTACAGCTATAGTTTGTGTGGACAACCAGTGGCTCTGTAATGAAGTCCCTACTGCACATATTCCTTCTTTCAGAATTTCAGTAGTGACTAGAGGCTTCAACAGGTATTCAGGCCCACTGTGTTAGATGCCGTAAAAGTACACAAGAGGCCATCCCTGCTTCAATGGGTTTAGTTTTAGCAGATTCTCCAAAGCCCTAGGAGACTGCTCAAACGTCACAACCACCATAATTCATGCCCCAGCATCCCTTCCCCACCACAAACCCAAGCAAGAAGTGTGCTCACTGGGCTCCTTTAGTCGCAGCTGGATGGCAGGGCTGTCACTTTTGTCTCGTTTTATGCCTAGCACTTCCCGCTCCCACTCCCTTTCCCGGTTCTCTTCTTCAATTTGCCGCTCAGCTTGGGTGCAAATCCTCAGCAGTCGTAAGCACAGGATCTGATGCAGTCGCATGAATATGTACCAGTTGTTGTTGACGTAGAAGAGGTTGTACACCTCATCCATGCCACGCAGCTTCTGAGCCGTCGTGTTGTTGAACATCAGTTTCGTTTTTGGAGGACTGCCGCCAACACCATTGTGCTTTTTCGCAGCCCCTGTGGCTTCATCTACATCCATTTCCTCCTCCTCCTCCTCCTCCACATCTGAGAGCTCACCTCGCTGAGCAAACAGCAGGTCTGGAATGAAGTGATACATGATCTGCTTGATTTTGTACTTGTCCTCTTTCTGGATTCCTGTCTGCCGTTTTACATGGTGGATGATGAGGGAGGCAGCATCCTCCAAGATTTGCTTGTCTTCATAGGCTAGTGACAGGTGCGGGCCCGTGGGTACTCCAGCATTGTCTTCTGAAGCTTGTTCTTGCCTCTGAGGTAGAAAGCGCAAAAAAACAGCACGAGTTATTTTCATACAAGGAATTTATCATGTTTCCACCAGCTTTCTGAAAAGCTGTCCCAAGGAGCTAGACTTCCTCTCTCATTACAGTCCTTAGCCCAACTCTACCTACCCCAAGCAAACAAAAGCTGAGTCTGTAGAGAAGGGTTGAAAGTAACTGCTCAGAGCACAGGCAGCTGAAGGGAGGAGACTGTCAGGTAATCATTGCCTTACCTCATCATAGATACTCTCAATCTCATTGAGGAGACTCTTTGACCTCAGGACCTTGGTGTCGTTCTGTTTGAAGTTGATGCCCTGGTGATCCAATGATTTCAGGTAATATTTCTCATTCTGCTCCCGCCAGACTTTGTTGAATCCTCTCTGGGCTTCTCGCCACTCTTCTTCTTTCATCTTTAACCTTGCAGCAAAAAACAGGAGTTAAGAAGTGCACATATACCATACTGATGAATGCTGGGCAAGGACAGAGTAGGTAACAAAGAAAACAAACCTTCCACCCAAGATCCATTATCCACTGAAACAGCACCACCTCTCAGAAAGTGGCCATTACACCGTGGTTGCATGACCTCGCTAACTAGGCTAAAGAGGACATTTAATCCAGCCTTTTTCTGTTCCATACAGCTTTAACTGAATTCTGAGAGAGGTTCTAGGTTTACTTCTGCTGTTCCAGGATTCTATGGCACAGAACTGACATACAGCAGAGGTTCTGCAGTCTTATAATCAGTTGATCAAAAGGGTTTCAGGTATATGAAACATACTAGAAATAAGTGCAGTACATGAGGATTTAGACACATGCTGAGGACTGCAGAACTCTCAAGCTTCTTGCTGATTCATCTTCATATATGCCTTTTACATGATCCTTCAAACATACAAATAACCCTGAACCCTCACCCAGCCTGTGTCTAGCATAAAAAAAAAAAAAATCAGAATGAAAATCCTCCATAGCCTCTGCTTCCCATGTGGAGCCAAACAAAAACCCCTCTCTGTCCTTACTGAGGATTAAAACACTGCATTTTTCATTTAAGTGACAGATTATTTTTCTGACAGGCTAGAAATTTGCAAAAATGTAGGTCACTGAGCACTCCAAGTGTCTGCACACAGAGATGCATCTCATATGGCAATCACTTTTCAAAACAGTATCACTGGCTCAATCTAGCTTTTATACCACAACCATCATGCAGGTGTCCAAGAGGTTCCTTCCCATAAACATTCTCTCGTTTCCTTATATCTAGTTCTTGAAATATATCACTCCTCGGTACAGTGACTCTTATATGAAACTTCAAAAGTTTAAACATATAGCTAGACTTTGTGAGGTAACAAAGTAAGAATCATCTCTGGTTAAACAATAGGATGATAATAGCAAATGGGACACTTTGATGCTATTATAACAAAGACTGACCACCTACTACTGCCTGTCATAACCAAATTAAGTGAGTGACACAATAGACCGCCCCTTCAAATGACTGGCATTGTTCTAAATTTGGTATGTTCTACCTAATTAAGTATTCCTACTTGGCAAACTTTCATTGGCCATTCTAAAGGTATAAAAGTTTGCGTTGTTTCCACCCAAGTTGGAGCGCTCTGAACACGTGGTAAGGTACAGAGGACGAGGCAGAGAAAAGCTGGCGGACTGATCACCCACCAACATCTCCCTGTCTATTCCTGACGTATTCCCTGTTCCGCATGCTTGTTGCGCCTTCAAGTTCATCTTGTTAACTCGTTGCGTTACCTTCTTTCTATAACTACGCAAGCAACTTTACCGCCTGTGTCACGGCCACCAGCGGCATAAGTAAAGCTTAAGTAAAAGTTATTTTTTGCAACCAATACGCTGTATCTCACCTCCCCATCCTGCCCGCCTACGCCTGATGTCTGCTTAATTAACCGGCATTTCCCTCGGTCGGCTCTGACCGGTCAGCTGGCCAAGACATGGCGCCACGAACAGGATCTAAGGGCACGGTGGTGGAGAAGAATCTAATTAAGTGCTGCCCCTGGCGCACTGGGGTCTGCCGTGTGGACAACGCAAATGAACCCTGGGCGCATATCCCCTACCACCAAGCGGCTAAAGGGGGAGAAGAAAACCTCCTCAGAGGCTACTTCTCGGTAAAGGGGGAAGAGGCAGCTATTAAGGAGTGGAAAGCAAGCCTCTCCCCTGAGGCATTTGGCTGCATAATGGCCAGAGGCCAGATTCATGATCGGCCCCCGGATGAAATAATCGACCCTGTCCCTAGTGGGGGTGAAGGCAAAGAAGGTGGAAAATCTGACCCCCGCTCAGGAGTTTGCCCAATGCACCCGGGTACATGAGGGAAGGAGGGGAACCCACCCTGCTGGATTGGTTTAACTGTCCGGTTTTAGCGTCTGGGTCACGCAGTCATGAACTCCTCAGCCAGCTCCACGAAGGCCTGGAGACCGAGGGCCGCCACGCGGCAAGGGGGGGGGAGGTTCGAAGCGGAATAAAGGAAAGATGATGAACGTGTTATTTCATTCGGTAGTGGGTCTACTCCGGGAAAATGCAAATCTAGAGGCTCAGTTGCACACAGCAGGCAAGAAGTCACTGGAACAAGCGGCGGGAGGCTCTGAGCCACCACTAGAAAATGGCGCGGGCCACACAGAGCCATGGCAAGAAATGGCGCGAAAATCCTCCTGGGAGGTGGGCCGACCACGTTACCACCCACAGTGCCGCCTCTCAGTGTGATGCCAGCAGAAGCCCCTGGCATGGCGTCAGCAGTGGAACTGCCCTCTTATGAGGGAGGGAAGTTGTATCCAGCGCTCCCGGCCAACAAATTTAACCCTCTCTTGGCTGCAGCCGACCCAATACCATTGGTAAAGCAAGTTACTGATGCACAGGCCGCAACTCATATCACCACTACATACCGCACCCGCGCTAAGGCAAATTGCAGGAGTTGTGCAAAGAATCAAAAATGAAATCTGAAGAGTCACTAGCCATATGGCTAGGGCGCTTAGTAGTAGAATTTGGGTCAGACCTACTAGACCTGGAGGAGGCTAGCTTCCTAACACACCAAGCCTCATGGAGAGGGGGGCACGCCAGTGATTCAGATGTAGTTACGGATAATGTCCATTGGCCCATCCCGCTTCCAGCTCTTGTTGCAGGTCAAGTGGTCCACAAATCCCATGCCTGGCATGAGGATTGCCTGAAGAAGGCCAACGCAGAACAACTTCTATTGGCCATAATCAGGGTGTCATACCTCTCATGGAACCCCAGAGCCCACCCGCTGGGGCTAATGCAGGCGCAACAATGTGGAGGATGGACTCACCACCACCTACGGAACCCTGGAGCCATCCCAGCAACTCCCAATGGCATAGAAGCCTGTGTAGAGGTGTACGGAGGGACAGATGCTATTATGCTCTGACTCCTCCTTAACTCAGTGATCGGCCAACCGGCAGGAAACCTTTTAAGTCAACTCCCGTGGCTGCAGGCCCTCATGAAGCCGGCCAAAACATTCTTCAGCGGCGCAGAGCATCAATCCTCAGTATACCCGGTCGAGGCCCCAAGACCGAGATGCCAAGAACTCGGTCCTTCGCTGGAATTAGGGTAACCACCCCAAAGAATGCCCGAGGAAAGAGCCATGTTCGGGTTTTTCTGGAACCGCTCCAGACTCACGAAACATCAATTGCGTGTCCTAGGAGATGAGGGTCAACAAAATCTAGTGCCTGCATTGGGTTTCACATTCAATAATGAGCAAAAAAACGAGTAGTGGCCACCAGACACACCGGCAGCCTATCTAAACCTGACCCTACTGACCTTCGTCCCTATACTGAACTCACTGTTTATGACCCAGCCAACTCAAGTGACCAATGACGGGTGTTCTTTCTTCTGGATACCGGAGCCCAAGGCAACATGATCATTCCAACAACACCCCACCAGAAAACCTCAAAAGCAATTAAGGTACAAGGACTCAACGCTGTTGCAGCCACAACAAAAGTCAAATTTGCAATCCAAGGCCATTGACGCACCCTAGAGGCAGTGCTAGGGGACATCAATATCTTGGGAATTCCGGGAATCAAGGCACTTAACCTCAAAGAACAAGTGCTGCAAGCGCTTCCCATTGCTATCCCAGAGCCGGATTGGCACCAACCAATGCTCCGCAACATCTCCACTTGGCAATACCGGCCAATCCCAACCAAGGACTCCCTTAAAGGATCTCTCACCAACCTTCTGCAGCAACTCGAACAACAAGGTTGTATCAAATCAGTAACTGGCAGCACCTACCTATCACCGGGATGGGGAATCGCAAAACCTGGAAAACCTAACGAAGCACAGCTAGTCGTTGATTATAAGGAAGCCAACAAGAGGCGTCAAGTGCTTCAGCAACCTAACCCATCCACCCTACCACAATGCATGTCTGAAATGGCACAATTCCAGCGAGACGAGTGTGTCGGGGTCACACTGGACTTAAAAGAACATGTTTTTCTCAATTCCAATTACTGACCCCGAGGGAATGATGAATGTGTGTGTTGAGGGCACAATGTATAAGTGGACAGTCTGCCCGCAGGGGTACTGCAATGCCCCATCATTGGCTACTGGTGCCACGAACAATACCCTGAAGAACTTTCGTGCCTCACACACCCTTCCACCAGAAGAGGAATTAAGAACCCTGTCTTGCATGCTCGTTGCACCTTCAAGTTCATCTTGTTAACTCGTTGCATTACCTTCTTTCTATAACTATGCAAGCAACTTTACTGCCTGCATCATGGCCACCAGCAGCATAAGTAAAGCTTAAGTAAAAGTTATTTTTTGCAACCAATACGCTGCATCTCACCTCTCCATCCACCAGCCCACCTGACGTCTGCTTAATTAACCGACATTTCCCTCAGTCGGCTTTGACCGTTCGGCTGGCCAAGACACTGCCCTGCTAAAAATAGTATTATTCTTCCTTCCAAATTATTAAAGGTACAACAGATAGCAAAAATACAGAGCACTGTGATTTCAGCAACAGTGCTGTAGCATCTTATTGTGTAAAACCAGAACTGGCCAGGATGACACAGGATACAAAGGTTAGTTTAGTCATTCACAGATTGCACTCTTCAGCTAGTGTAGTTGGAATATTCAGCACTTACTTCACTGAATAGCTCAGTGTGCATGTTTTCCTTTACAACTTCCCTTATCCCGCACACTGAGGACAGTAAAGGAAGAGGAACTCATGGCATGTCATGTCCAAAAGCAAGTAGTGTGCAAAACCACTAGGGGGCTTAGTTCTTATTCTGCTCTACTCTCACTGCCCTTAAGCATGACACACAAAAGCCAGAGAAGTTTGTAAAGTCTGGTATTCAGAGTTGGAGACATGGGTGCAAGTCCTGCACAGATGGTACTAGAGAACAGGTTTAGACATACTGCCTTTCATTTTCACTAACTGGCTCTTTGTTCATTAAAAAAAGATACAGGCATATGGGATATGTTTTTGTACAGTTCTGTAAAACCAACTTTTGTATACCCTCCCAAACCTGCAATTTAAATATCAGTGATCACATCTCGCATAGGTCTTTCCTTGCTCATTTCTGAGCCCAGTTCTATTACCACTATGCCTTTCTTGTGATAGACTGACCAGAATTGGAGATTTTCTTCTGTTGCATTCCTTTAGCATCATTGATCTCTGCAATGTTTTCAAGATAGTTTTATGGACTACATTTTTCTTCCCACAGAAAACTGTGCTTCTACCTGTAGCTTACAAGCAATAGGTCAGGAACTTTCAATGTAAGAATTTTACAATTAAAGGTTCCGACTTTGTACCAAAAATTACCATTGTGGTATGAAATTTTTGAAAGGGGAAGCAATGTCAGTTCTACAAAGGCTTCCAGCTTAAGTTAATATATTAACTATAATCAAACTGAGTGATAGTGATGTTATTTCATGACTTCATTTCTGAAGACTGCAGAGGAGTAAGTCAGTAACCTCCCTCATTATGTAGTTTAACACTAGCTATTTTAGGAAGGAATCATCTCAAGTATTGACAAACTCCTTCTCCATGCCTGGCCCAGTTGCAACACTTTACAAATAGGTAGCTGAAGGCACCTATTATGACTGGTCCAATTAATCATCCCTGATTCTAACCTCAATATTGTATATTTAGACCCTTTCCCCAACCAGGAACTGGTAACTTTGACTTGGAATCTACTTCCAACACAGACTATCACTTGAGTCCCTGATCACTTTCAGAGATTAAATTTGTTAGGGGTCCAACTCAGTCCTGTCGACCTCACAAAAGATGTCGTTGTCGGAGTAAAATGAAGCCTCAGGATTGCAAAGCTTCTTGCCCTTTCAGTGTGGTTGGTGACATTTTTGCTTTCAGATTTCTAATTTGTCATTATGAAATTATTATAACATTAGAAGTATCAGCACTCTGCAGATTACTCCAAAGCAGCTGAGGCCCTGAAAAACAGAAACTACATGTTCTTACAAGTTTGAATAGTGCCTGGCCTGTTGTGTGCTTTACTAGAATACAAGTATATATGTCAGGATGCAGGAAGTACCTTTTCAGCACAATGGGAACTGCAACAGATGGATTCTTTCTCAGTCCATCTATGATGTCAGCCGCCTTGTCAGCATATATCCTCTGCAAGGCCTTGCGGTGGATCACCTCTGACGTGCCACCTAGAGTGTTGTCCAATCGGAATTTAGCTTGCTCCTCAGCAGACAGGCGAGAGAGTTTCTTCTGGATCGCCTCTAGGACTCTGATTGTTGCCAAGTTGGTCTCCAAGACAACATCCAGCTGAAAGATAAGGCACATTACTCTATGAAAACCAACATTTAAGTGATAGGAATTCTTGCTTCACAACACCTCTGCACTATTGTGAATTCAAAACAAGGCATATTCAAAGCAATGGTTTAATATTTCTGTACCTGGTTGTTCTAACCTAGTTGTATTGCATGTTTTCTATATAATACTGTATCTATCCACAAGAAGATGAAGACTATCAAAACGATACCTTTAGGAAATAAAGACATTTTTTGTGTGGGTAGCACACAATTGACAGCTACACTACAAAGGGATGCAACAAACCTTAGCATACAAACGTAATTACTGTACTGACTTTCACTTCAAGTAATTGTCAATTATTTAACACTTCCACTGCAACATTTTTTCAAATTATTAAACACAAAAACTTAAATTCTTATGTACTATGTGGGTAGTAAATGGTAAAAAACATTAATGGTAAAAAACACTGACAGTCAAGAATTTCATTTGCAATGACCTGAGCAGAAGAGTGGTGACAAAGCTATTAAGAAAAATCAGTGGGTAGGAGGTAGATTGTTGATCAGAAGTTATTCACATTTTACTTCTTGTATTCGAAAGGGTGGGTAGGGCTTAATTAGAAGCCATGTAAAACACGTATCCTCCAGAAGACCAGATTCTAAGCAGCAGCCTTTAAGCAGCAATTGTGTCCATATGGCTCAGTAGTTCACAGAACTCCAAACTTCAAGAAATGGAGAAGAATATCTACCTCAAATCGCTCATCTTCACATCTGTAGATGTGTTCTTCATATTGTGTTTTCTTGGAGCTAACAAAGGTGGAATCTTCAGACCATGAAGGGAAGGAGACCCAAGTATCATTCAAAACCTGGGAACAAAGGAGGCAAGGTGAATGACAGTTTCTCTAAGGCATCACAGAAGACAGATACCCAAATTTCTACTACCCCATTCCTATATTTAAGGCACTTAGATTATTTACAGACATCTACTGCCTCTTTCTTGGTAAAGAGGCTGCTCTGTGCACAAAGGAACCCCCTAAAAACAATTCTCAAACAGGGTGCCAGAGCAGCTTGGAGTTCCATGAAACTCTATTAAGGATGTTGTGAGGTGCCCCACTACATTAGGTGTACTAACACCTACACACAATTCACAAGATAACTCATAGATTTTAAGTTGGAATCTATAGTGTCAAAAAAATTTCGATATTCAGGGGCCTCTTCGAGTTCTTTACAACAGAAGAATTGCTTTATTATTTTTCTGTAGTCAAAAAAAAGTTAAAACTAAAAAGTTAGCATTTTCCAAAGGCAGCCTTAAGTATAAAAAGGTTGAGAACTATTGTCCTATGGGTCCTCAGGAAGGCTGGAGACTTCTCTCAAGGGAAGGTGAAGAGAAAGATGAAAGAATCATTTTAACATACTGGCTTTGGATTTATTTGGCTGGCTGAAATAAATCCAATATACATACAACTGTTTAATGATGCTAGGGAATTATGTTATGGTAAGTACAATTCATTGTTAAAAACCCAATTTTATTTTTTATATTTAAAAAATGCCACTCCCCCGCACCCCCAAAAGTGTAGTTAGAAACTGAAAATCAGACCAAGATGCTGAAATAAGAATGTAAACCTCTATCTGATGACAAGCTCCTGCAGCTTCTATCAACACAAAGAGAAGCAGTTTTTTCCCCAAACCCCTGAAAACCAGGCTACTAAGGCTGTGCAAAGGTTTAGTTGCTGATTCAATTCACAGGAGATTCAGCCCAATTCAGCATCCAAATCTCCATCAAATCAGGAGACCAATAAAAAAGGTCTGAATTAATTCAAAGCCTCTGATTTGGAAAAGATTTGGAGAGCTTTAGCAATTTGGGAAGTCCCCACTTGCCACTGCAGGAAGCTGTACCTAGACTGTGCCAGTAGGTAGGGGGCAGGGAGGAAGAGGAAGGGGGCTGGAGGAGACAGGAAGGGACCATGGGGGGACCCTCACCAGGCCCCATTCTCTGCCTGCTCCGCCAGCCCCCCTGAGTATCCCCCAACCCCCTCCTCCCACCCCACGGCTGCCCTAACCAGCTCCAGAGTCCTGGATCTTAAAAAAAAACCCCACAAAAACCCCACACTTAGCAGCCATCTGGTCCTCATAGGAGAGCTCCCCACACAGCAGGGCAGAGTGGGGCAGCAGGGATCACCTCTTGCCTGGCAGGAGCTGGTGTGTGTGGGGCTTTGTTTTTGTTTTGTGGGGTTCTTTTGAAGCGCCAGGATGGGCAGCCATTGATAGGACTGGGAGAGCGGGTGGGGGATGAGGCCTGTTTGATTCCGAGATTTGGCAGCAGCCGACTCTCCAAATCAAATCACTGTCCCCCAAATCAGCTGAATCTGAATCCAAAACAAATACTAGTAGCTTCGCACAGGCCTACAAGCTACACACATGGACTTCTCATCCCTGCTTTAAGGCAGGCAGGATCAAGGAATCTGGTCCATCTTTATGGATTTGGCACTGGACCAACACATTAACTGTAGGCCAAGGTTTACAACTGTACCATTCAGCACATCTTTTAGAGATTTTATGGCACAGTTTGAAACTTTAATTGTTTTTGAGGATGCTGTTTTAGCTTTCTTACTATATGCTACCCTCAAAAAAAAAAATTGGGGAAAACTCCTCTTTCCCACAATTCCATATAAACTACTTGTATTGACTAGCAACAATACTTTGTGGTATCATTAGCAAACCTGAGACTTGCCCCAAGATGCAATATCGCAAAAGTATGTTGAGGTGCCCCAGAATTTTTACAACTCTCACAGGAAAAGATTTAACTAAGCTCTGAAGTGTCCCTCATTCCCAGCAAATACTCTTATCCCTCTTGCTAGGCAAGAGAGTTTTAACTAGTATGCACAAGTTCCTGCCCACTCGCATGAGAACCACTGCCTTTCCAGGTTTAGAGGATGACAGTCACGGTCACCACAGAACACAGCAAAGACTGAGCCCAGACACAAACTTCCTCTCAGGAGACCAGGATTTCAAGATTAACTGCACAGCTGTGCAGTTAATTCCCCTTATTACCCTCTTCTACACCACCTACTAGTTGTTCTGGCCCAGCTCCTTGCAGACAGATTGGAAACCGGTTTCTCCCAACACACAATTCCTCTGGTTCAAAGCTCCATACCTCTTTACACAGTGGAGTCCGCCCTGTACATTTAGGCTGCTGGTAACTCTTAGGCAAGGCTCGGTAGCTGGAACCCAGTCGTTTACAGGAGGCATAGTCTATTTCCATGGCAATTCCCTCCGTAGCACGCTCCTTAGGAAATGTCTCCATATGAACAGACTCTTTGTAACCCAGAAAGTTTTTAAACCAAGTGAACAGTTCTGGAAATTTCCTATAAAACATACATACGTGAAAACTGTAGCTGCTTACAAGTCAAATCCCAGTACTCTAAAGTATGAAGTAGGGGCCGTGCTCAAGTGCGCTCCCAGAATTCAGTGTGGAGACAGAGGACCTTGGCCACTCAGTCCCACTAATTCTCTACACTTGTGCACATTCATCAAGACAAACCATTCTGCTTTTCTGGACTACTCCCATCTTAATTCACCTTGTGGAGTTGTTATGGTTCCTTTGCCTCTTTATTTGGTGACAGGGAGGGAAGCTGCTAGAGCACTCCTAATGTACCTTATCGACATGGCCTCATTCATCCATATACAAGATATGAAAGACTACATCTGTACCCTCTCACTTAAAATTAGCAGGAGCACACTGCAGTGTTATCTGCAGGGAATCTCCCAGATTATTTAGGCAAAGAAGCAAAACCAATATGATGGGTGCTAATATTCAGCAGACAGAAGCATTGAGTAAAAAGCGGTGAGAAACAAAATCTAGGATTCTACTGAAAAAACCCCCCCAGCTTTTAGGAATGAGTCTATCAGCACCAGTGCTTCCACCAACACCCTGATGACCAACTATAAATCTAAAGAGGACACAGGCCAACACAAAAGCGTATAGAGATACTTCTCCCCTTAGATTCTGCTTGTGGAAAACATAATCTGACTTGATTAGAGACTAAAACATACATCTATTAGACTCCCATCTTCTCCTACAAAGGGGACCTCCTCCTATGCCTGTCATCAGTGCTAATTGAATGACTGCTCATTTAATGCATTTTTTCCGTTACATGAGAGAATGGTAAAGTTCAACTCTAGAATAATAAAGTGATCTTTATTATACCTTTCCTAATATAGACACTCTCTTATAGTTCCAGATACATATGATAGATGGGAGAAAATTTTTTAGAGTGTTTTCACTGATGTAGATCTACTATCTTACCTTTTTTTGGCTAAAAATAATGTCTTACTAACAGAAAATTTGCCTAGTTTCACTGACGACAAGGACTGCAACCTCTTCCAGAGAGTCTCTCTAGGCTGTACAGCAGTCTGCATAATGGGGCCCTGATCCTGGTCTTAATTTGGGATCTTCTTGTCTTTAGTTCCCTTTCTGACGTGTACATTAATTCTATTTAAAGCAGTAAGGAATGTTAAACTTGCAGCCCCAAGCTGATGTAAAAATAGCTAGCATATGTACTTTACACACAGGCCTTACTATAAACTGTTAGCATGGAATTATTTGGTACATTATCAATGTCCCAAGAGGGGTCTGCAGCCTCTGCCTTTATACCTGAGTAACGTAATGTTTTGCTCTCAGTTTCTGTATAAACTTGACCTGTGCTCTCAATGACCTACTCCAAAAAAGCTCTATTGCCAATTCTTTGATGAGAATGGTCAACATTCATTACCCTTGCTCAGGCTGGGCTAGAAGAGATAGGCATCTCAGAGAGGAGCAGCACTCTGTTCTCACAGCTGTACGGTATTAGCTCACTGATGTACAAGTAACTCCCTGCAAGCATTTAGTGGACAGGTGATTAAATGAACAGTAGTGTACACAGACACACCAAGCAATGCTAAGACTCCCTCTCAGTTACACATATATCATGCTGCAAGCAGCTCAGGAAATCAAATGCCCAGTTAGTTCCTAGAGCTATAGAGCTCTGGACCACAGAGCTAGTTGTACATACCATGCACAAGACATTCTTTTCCTTTAAAAAGAACTTACTTCCCAATATACAAAAAGACTAGACCCCCCAGACCCTCCCAACAATGATTACACAAACAAGTGGACTTGCTCAACCTCTACTTACCCCAAGAATGGAGAAACTAGCTGCACAAGCTCAGCACGGGAGATGACCTCCTGGTTAAAAATAACCAGACAGCGAAGGAAATTTTCATATGCCTCTGTACTACGCAGAGCCTTTCGGACCTTACAAATACACAGGGAGGAGGAAGAAAATTAATACAGAGCTGGAAATGAGTGAGGTGTGCCATGCCTTCTTGGGCTGCCTAGACTTAATAGTATGATCTCCAACTACTGATCCAAATATTACACATTCAGATGGGATGTGGCACTTTTAGACCTGGGAGATGGATACAGTTGCCTTCAAATGCCTCCATCTTGTTCAAGGACAATTGAAGGCTACAGTCAAAGAGGACACAGGCTGGGGGAGCCTATATAAAACAAATCATAAATTAATATATAGTGTCTCTGGCTCTCACTTACCTAGTTCATAAAGTGAGAACAACATTTGATTGACTGATACCATTATTCTACTGAGCAACCCATGTGAAATGAATAATCAAGATCTCCAAGTAGGAACCCTGAAGAGTGAGTTGTAAGTAAAATAAGGGTCTACACAGAAAAACTTTGGCTAGAGCTAGTTCATGAAACACTGCAAGTAGAAATGAGACTGGCTGTCTACTCTTCTGCTTACAGAAGCAGAAAGAATAATGCAGCCTCCATTCTGTCTGGGAAATCCAGGCAACACAACCGTCTATTGCAGCATAATTGAGAGCATTTCATACTACAGCTCCAGTGCTGCTTTTCAGCTTGCATTAAAATCTCAAACTTAGTTTAGTAAGCCTCCTCCTCTCCATAAGGGAGAGCTGAATCAGATTCATTTTAGCACCATTACCTTCCCCAGGAGAACAGTTTGCAACTGCACATCACATAGAGATCTATCATCATTAGGTTATTCATCATTACAATTAAAATTCTACTATTGGGATTTCTACATTTACTCATGGCAACACCTACATGTTCTTCAAGTAACACACTGGCTTTCAGTTACCATTAGCCAGCCTTCAGTTTGTTGCTATTTGTGCTACATCAATACAGAAAGACAGGATGGTGTCACCAGCATATGAATATGCTAAAAATGCCCATTTGCTTTGGGTCAGACACTCCCTTCCAAACAGCATAAAAACTGAACATCTCAGGAAAGAGGCCAAAGTACTGCTTGGACACCCACACTGCCTAACTGCCTCTATCTAACCAGCAACAGGTAACTGCAGAGCATAGCACGCACCCCTCTTACAGAAATACTGCTTAGTCAGCTGCATTGTAAGCTAAGTTCCCCACACTGCACAGACCTGGTCAGGGACTGAGAGTGCCAACTCAGCAATGTAGGCCCACTGTGTCATCAGTAACATGAGGGGCCTGTGGGTACGGGGAGCTGCACGGCTATGGGCAGATCACTGTTCCTTCATATTTCTGTATACTATTAGAACTGGCAGCTATAACCTCTAACAGTTACGCTCTGCTGCCAGGCCCATCTCCCAAAGGCTGTCAGAGGCAGACAAAGAGCCAGAGATGGACTGTAGAGGAGAAGACATGCACAGCTGCATGATTTAGAAAAATTTTTTAGAAGTTTACAATATCAGATTTAAAGACCAGTGGATGCACTTATAAAGTTAAAGCTGAAAGAAATATTCTTGGGTAAAGGCCAGAGATGACTTTTCTGTTTATATTTTTTACTGGAAACAGATTTGCAAGGGTCATGAATCAGACATTTGAAAGTTGGGAGCAGAGAGATGACAGGGGACCTACCAACCCAACTTTTCAAAAATTTGGCCCCTACCTTCTCAAAGAACAGTGACTCTGTCCCCCCACCATGCTTGCTGGCTTCTGCCAATGACTGATCCTTTAGACCAAGCAGCTTTGGTTTCTTCTGTAAAATGAAGAGCATAAAAAAAGAGAGACAGGGAGAAAGAGAAATTCAAACGCATGGCATTTTATTTTGCCTGTCTATCAAACACAAGTTTCAGATTCCCTACCACATTACGGTCTTTCAAAGAGTCCAGTGAAAGATTACGTTTGAGTTTCTATCCATCTACCCGTCTCCTAAAATTGAACCATTCACTTGTTTCCCCCAACACTTCCTCCTCTGGATTTTCTCTATTAGCCTTCCACGTGTTTCATATTTTCTTGTCATTTTTATCATCAGAACCCCAAATAATGTTTAATCCATGTAGTTAACTGCAACATTCACTGTATGTAGTATACCTCAACATTGTGGTTACATGTAAAAGTTCAAGGATGACAAACATACTGTTATTTGTGCCAGGACTTCTTCCATCCAACTCCTATCTTGTACCTCCACAGATTTTCTGCATCTCTCTACTTTCCCCGGGTCCCTCCTTTCCCCACCCCACACTAGCAATGTTCATTCTTAAGGAACCAACCAACCATCGTTAGGTGAACACAGGTGAGATTAAACTGCTAAAGAGATGAGTGCTGTGCCTTTTCGTCATAAAGCAAGACACTGTCTTCCAGATTTTTACAAGCCCAAACCTACATAAAAGAAGGAAGGGACGGCAAGCCAATTTTTAAGTAGACAAGGCTTTCCATCAGCCTCTGTCTCCTCCTAACCTGGAATTTGTGCCTCAAAAACAAAACAGAATGTAAAACATTCAACTCTACTAAGTTTTCACAAGCTGCCACCACTTCTTAAAATAAAATCATCAGTGGGTGAACAGTGCATGTTCTCACCTTCACTGGAGGGGTTGCTCCAGTTCCCGAGTGCCGTCGGATTTGACAGCCATTTTGGTTGGGTCTTTGCGGCTTATTGTTGAGCTGGGGTTTCTTGACTGTGCCACCATGGTCATTTCTTACAGACTCAACTTTCTCTGCAGTTGTCTTACTTAACAGCTTATTTAAGAGAGAACCAAACAGACAAGATTATCAGTGATCTGATCTTGTGGTACCAAGGCAAAGGTGTATGTGTATCCCTTAGCTCTAACAGACCAACACATTTTAGAAGGGCAATTACAGTTCTAAAAAGAGATCTAGGAATCAAAGTTAAGGATTTATCAGCAGAGAATGTGTTCTCCTACCCTGGCCCTTTTCACTTTTTTTAACAGTGCACTTTTCTCAACTCTACTTCCTTGCAGAGCCAGATTTCTAAGTATTTATGCTCCATCTACCCATTAGGGTAAAACTCACCACAGAGCTGTTAGCATCTGGCAGAAACTGCCCAAACTCCGAGAGCAAATCCTCCTGGTTCTTAAAGAGGCGTGCTACCTGCGCGTACACCTCCTGCTCTGTCAAAGCTGGTGTGTAGTTACCTCCTGCCTCCTTGGCATTCCGCTGCTCTTTCTGTCACAAAAAGAGGAAGTGTAAAAACAAAAGAAACAAGAACTATTACAGCTATTCTCACTGGTTTCTGTTCTCCTTTCTCTGGGGAGCAATACTTAATGTGACTTAAAACATTCATCTTGTAGCCAAGGGAAGTCTGCATTTGTTACCCCTGCACTTCCAGCTGAAAAGAGACAGAAGAATAAAAGATGGTATGGCTGATGACTCCTATAACAATGAAAAATGATTCCAAATGCTTATGGGCCAAATGTCATCAGACAGGATGCAAACAGAGAAATGTTTCTTTCCCTCCTTTGCAGTATCTTAGCCATATTATACACATTACCCTTCTGCCCCACATTCATGGGCATATGGGCCACATAACATTAAAAAAAATTATCCCTTATTTCAAATGCTCGCAACTGTAATGACCGACCTAAAAATGAGAAATCAGCATTAACTCTCAAGCAGAGTAAACTGATTTCAAATACAGAGAACCTTCTTGCTGGCTGGTTGCCTCCTAAAATATACTTATTATGCTAATCACCTGTACATCTCTCTCCCACAAAGCTCAAGCACAAGGTAATTTTGTGCGTCAAGGAAAACTCAGAAGAACCTGTATGGTTAGAGAATATTGACAACTATCCACTAACCTGATATGTGTGGAGGATCTCCAGGAAAGCCTTGTAGATGTCTGGTTGCCCCTGGAACCGATTCTTAATCTTGTTGACGTAGTTGATGGCATGATTAAACTCTACTGGCTGATTGTTCTGCAGGGATGGGGTGGTTCCAAGAGAGATTGTCACAGGTGTATGAGGCTGCACAGGTGGAGAGCGTGGCGATGCATATGGTGGGACTGGAGGAGTTTGCTGGCTGGCTGGAGTATGTGCCTGCAACTGCGATGGCTGAGAAGAAAAGACATACTTAGTTTGTCTGAGAGATTTGGGTCAGGGAAATTTATTCAGATACCTAATTCCATCTAATCCTAGGAAGAAGTCAGAGTTTTAGAACTCACAAAAATTAGTTACATGCAACATCAAAAAGACAACCATATGAGGCTAACAGGAAAGCACCTTACAAAGGGTCTTCTTCATCATCATGTCTCCAATCCAACCTTCTGTATGGTCTGTTCCTAATACTGTAAACAGGTCACTGCTTCTGGTATTGGTGTTTCCAGATCTTGTGGGGTGCATTATAGTGAGTACCTCTGTGGGACAGAAGCTCTCATGCTTCTCCCCAACATGCTTTCTCTTAACCAATGGAGAAGCCAAGTAGGGTGGAAAAATTCTGTTATTACTATATGTCCAGTGAAACAGCCTCCACCCACGTATTCTAATATGATATTCACACTTCTTGTATTTAACAGAGCCATTAAAACTGTTAGATAATTTTTTTCTGATGATGGAAATTAAAAAAAGAAACTGAAAGTATTCACTCCCTCATTTCCAAGTGCATTGTGATAAGCAGCTCTCTTAAGAGAACATTTCATAATGGTCATCCCAGCAGGCATTAGAGGGGGGTGGGGGTTGTTTGTTTGTTTGTTTTTTAATCTAAAAGTCTTAATTTTCAGAAAATAAGTCAGAATATCCAGGGGATTTCAATTACCCGGACATCTGCTGGGAGGAGCAGTCGGCCAAGTCTGAGAGGTCCCGGAGGTTCCTGGCGGAGCTGCAGGATTTCCACTTGGCCCAGGAGGTGCATGGCTCCATCGGGGGGGATGTGCTGCTGGATCTGGTCCTGGCCTCGGGGGACGATCTGGTTGCAGGGCTCCAGGTATGGGACTCCCTGGGAGACAACGACCATCGCTTGACAGAATTTGCTGTCCAGCGCAGTGTAGATAGGGCCCACACTAGGACTAGGGTCCCAGACTTCAAAAGGGCCAATTTCAGAGAGCTCAGGAGACTAGTCGACGAGGAGCTGCGGGACTGTAGGGTTGAGGACATAGGCATCCATGAAGGGTGGGCGTTCCTTCAGGAGATGATCCTCCGAGCTCGAGGGGCGACCGTTCCCGCCCAATGCAAGATAGGCAAAAGTGCCCGGAAGTCCCCGTGGCTTAGCAGGGATAGTCGGGGGGCCCTGAGGGCAAAGCGGGAGGCTTACTATCTTTGGAAGAAGGGAGCAGCCTCCAAAGAGGAGTACTCTTCTTGTGCTCGGGAGTGTAGGAG
>JAGPOW010003364.1:37362838-37393751 GCA_030014935.1 Caiman crocodilus | reverse complement strand
GGAAGTTGTTCTTGCTCCTACCTTGGGCGTCTTTAAGGGTAGATTAGATAGGTACTTGGCTGAGGTCCTGTGACCCCAGCACTCATTCCTGCCATTGGCGGGGGGTCAGACTAGATGGTCTGCTCTAGGCCCCTTCTGACCCTAGATACTATGAATATCAATGGAGGCACGGGCAAATGCATCTAAACAAAAGCATACTCTACAAAATATCATATCGTCTCATATATAAACACTTGTGGGAATATAATAAACACGTTGTTTCTGAAAGGCAAACAAAGGATCTTTCCTTTTAGTATGCAACTAAGCAGTAACAGCTAGGGAGCAGAGCCTGCTTACTGTTCTGCACCCTGTGTCCCTGCTGATTTTATTTTGTTTCATAGGTAAGTGGCAGAACCTGCTCTTACCATATTTCCAGCATTGAACATGCACTTCAATTTCTAGCAGCTATTTTTGGGAAATGGGTGCAAGTTGAACACAAGAAAATATGGTACATTTGGGTTTAAAAAAGAAAATCCCAACCACATACCTTTCAAGTAGCAAAGAACAAAAAAAATAGGCTGAAAAGGACCAACTTTTAGTTTTCATTTAGCCAATTTTGTCTCATCATATTTCAAAAAAATTAGACTTACTAGTAATATTACCAGTGATTTTCTCCATTATGAATGTGACCTGCATTGAACAAAGCCCAGGTTTCCAGTACTTATCTAGACTGCACAAAACTAAAACAAACAAATATACAAATCAGCTTAACATTAAGGGTGGCCACTAAAATTAAACGGCTGGCCCAACACAATTGAGCAAAGACCTAGAGACTGTTTGGAGCTAGTAACTTCCAGCTGTAACAGAAGCATTTCAATCTTCCACTGCCTTTCAGGTTTCAGAGCTGTATCATGGACAGTCTCTTACTGGCAATGCTGGAAACTACCTGCCTAAAAATCCCCATTTTAAGAACCTGCTCTCAGGCTCTTTTTAAATTAAAGCCAGGAGGCAAGTACCAAAAGTACATTACTTTGAGGGTCATTTAATAAAAGAAGGGCATTTATAGATGAGCTCCAGGAGTGCTAATTGAAGTGCCCGAAGTATCACGTGCATCAGCACCCCTGCACTGAAAAATGGTGGCAGGGGCCCTTAAACTAAAGTTCTTTAGACAAGCTTCAGTTAGTGACCCCACCACCATTTTTCAGCCTGGGGATACTGACATATGCGACACTGGAGCCTGCTCCAACATGCTGTAATTATAGTGTGCTGAAGCACCCTCCCTGCGTATGTATAGGAGCTCTAAGAGTTCTTTCTGATATCAACTGCACATTTTCATATTTTATGGTTACATTATTAATTCTCTGCACACACTAGAGATCAACCTCCCTTAAAAAATTTCAGGGGGACAGCACTAAAATTCTCCCTTGCTCCTCACAAGCTCTTCTGAGTCCTTTCACATTTTAAGGCTAAAATACATGTTTCAAATGAAACAATCAGACTTAAAGCTTATTTTGGGCATTTTCTAGGTCTAATTTGAGCTCTTTAAATAATTATTTTGCCTTAACATCCATTCTTTTGATCATATAATTGGCTGGTCAGTAGCATGTGGATTATCTTGAGGGTGACAGGAAAGGGGGCATACCATCTGTGTTTCTGTGAAGTCCCAAATTTATAGCTTCACAAAATTTAAGGCCAGAAAGAAACATCACTGGCCACCTGGTCTGAACTCCTGCATAACACAAGCCACTTGATTTTACCTGGATTCCTGTATCAAGCTGCTAACTGATGGTAGAGTTGCAGCACCTATTTCAGAAAGTCTTCCACCAAGACTTCAAGTAATGAAAAACCAACTGCATTAAAAGTTGTTCCAAAAGCTAGTTACCCCAACTGTTTAAGTTCTATATGACCATTTTGTACTGACAAAAACATTCTTACCTGGGTATCTGTTTCTTTGTAGAAAACTAGAATAATCAGGAAGAACATCCAGAAGCCTACTCTGTTCAATGAGTATCAAATGATTTATCAGGGACCTTACATACAAAGCTATCAAGTACAATTTGAGCTGCTCCCAGACATCCCTTGCTTACATCTGTATTGTTCTAATATCTGTATGCCCTCCAGTCATTTCCAATGAAAGGAACTTGCAACATATCCTTTCTTAAGTCAGTGCACTATGACCAAAAAGATTAGTTTGAAAGTGGTTAAAATAAGAGTTTCTACAGCTTTGGACCTAATCCCAAACTCATTGCTTCAGAGTCCATAACATTTAACATGTTTCCCAAAGCCAGCAATTTCCTGAACAATTCTGCAGAACCACTTCCGTTGGCATAACATGCACTTCACTGTGCTAACAAGGCCTGATTATTTTCACATTCATGCTATCAGCTAGCAATAGAAAATGCTCTCTAGAGTCTGCTGCCATGACGGCTTATGCTATCACATACACATGCGCTCCTGGCTGCTGCTGCGCAGCCAAGCTGTGACATGCATGCTGTCATTTTATGAAGTGAGAAAACTGCAAAGATGCAACTTTACCAAAACTGAAATACCCAAAACATTTATTTTATAAGAAACTAAGGCTTTTGCCACTTCTAATACCAGACCATTTCCAGATAGGAATTATGTGTTTTAATCTGTCTGTTCCTTCTACAGCCACTAACCTTACTGATTTTGGCAGGTGGTGGCTGTGGTGCAGGCTGTGCTGGGGTTGGGGTCGACTGTGCCGAGGGCTGGGACTGATGCTGAGACTGTGGCTGCGGCTGTGGCTGGAGACCATGAGTAGGGATTTGGTGAACTTGTCCTGGTGTTGTCACGTTCACCATGTCATTTGTCTGTACCTCAATTTTATAACCAGGTGGCAAGAAGGTATTGAAGCCCATGATCAAGTCAGGGTGACCTTTGAAGAGCTGAGACACACGGCTGATCACTCCTGGAGTGTCGATACTGAAAAAGAACAAGACAAAAAGATAGAAGGGTCTGAGTGCAAGCCAGGCACTGAACAAGATAACAATCTATTATGATTGTTATACAGACATTGTGATAAACCCAGGAAACACCACCAAACCAATTCCCTTATATAATCAACTTGATTGTGACATAAGACTAAATTTACTAATAAAGTTAATACTAAGTTAGTGTCACCTGGTCTAAGCATTATCTGCTTGCTAACAGCCATACAACCAGATGAATCTGCCATAAGAACTAAACTTGCGAACTTCACTCCCACTCTGTAAGCAGAGATTTGGCACAGAGGGATCTGCTTGCCATCCAGAATAGAAAATATTGGCCAACACTGCACTCCCAAGCAAACTCCAACCATCAGCCCTGATGGAAGGCTTAGACCTTAATACATGAAGAAACAGAATCTCCAGAACACTAATAATTTCTTGTCCCCTAGCTCCCAAACACACAAGTGCTCTCTAACCTAAGAGGCAATGCAAGGTGTTACCTTTGAGATTTGAATTCCTTCATTATATCCAAGAAGTCATTGTAGACTTGGGGCTGACTACCAAACTGCAGCTTTACTTGGTCAAGATACGACAGTGCATCCTCCACCTGAAGCCAAAAAATAAGATAAAATTAAAAAAAATTAGAAGAAATTAGGAAGTTAAAATATGCCAGCTGAGAATGGTCATACACTGCCTGCTACAAGCAAAACAACACCCCCCTAGAAAGGCAGCTTCAATGCACAAATGGGAGTAACAAATTAGTAGTCAGATTGTTGTCTATATTACATGACTACTTGAAGGCAGGACGCTTGCATTTTATTTCTATCTCCCACTAGAAAAAAAAATCATACTTTTCTACAAAGATGCAATATGCATCAGCAAAAGCAATCAATGGGAACATACTCAGAAGGTACCATTTCACCATTGGCAAATCCATTGCTCATATAAAAACCAGTGCTGGATTAAGTATTTTTCCTGTGTACATTTGTGGAAATTATTACAGCAATCAAGAATAAGCAAAACATGGAAATGACATATGCAGTGTCTTAGTGTCTGCCAGATACACTTGTGCTGCCTTTTTTTTTTTTTTATACCAGTCATTTCAAATCTAGCACATGACAATTTTGGAAACAGTAGCTGCGGATATACAAATCCACACACCTTGGATAGCAGGAGAGAGTTTACAGACAGTTTATATACCAACCATCTGATTTTCTGAGGTGCTGAGTGAGCAGCCACAGCTCTCAGCAGGATAGCTGCATGCTCATTACCTCAGCAAGTCAGGCCACAAATGAATCAATTGGTTGCAAAAGGAAAGGGTTGGAAAGCTCTTGCAATCTGCTCAGAGATATAAAAGACCTTGCATGTAATGCAAGTTATCCAGAATATATCCAAGGGCCTAAAGTCATTTCAGGTCTATTTTATGGAAAATAATGATATTAACTAAAAGACACCATAAGTTTTTCCACCAAAGTCCAAAGTCAGAAGTTTTGCTGTTGCTGTTGATTGCTGTAGAACAACATAAACCCAAAACCTGAGGGTTCAAAATAGGCCCCATAGAAAGTATGTGTTCGCTTTACTGTTTTTACATGAGAACTATGAAAAGGGTATTTTACTGTTTTTCTAAAATAAAGGTAAAAGATGGGCATTGATTCATATATATTTTCTTACTACAGCTGATCTGAATTTAACTACTTTCATGGGTTATTTTTGGTGGATTTTTCCTCTTCTTTTTAAAGACTTTATTTTATTTATTCCAAGAATCTGCTCATTCCCAAGTATCTCCCACATAAAGCAATACATTAAAAAAAGCCGCTGGATGCCTTGGTCTTAACCCTTTTACACATGAGATCTGGATTCACACTTCTCCTCCTCCTTTCTACCCTCAAAATCCATTGATGACAATTCCAGGTTTGGTTCTGTTTTTTACTTTGCTACAATATTTGAGAAGAAAATGTGTTCATTCTAAACAATAAAAGAAGGGAGTATTGGGCCTATACAGCTAAATCCCTTTATTAATTAACAGTATATAGCTCCAGCCTCTACACTGGGAATTCCATGAGGCTGAAAAGACCTCTGCATCTTAACCAGAAAGTTTTCATCAGATTGTCCAACAGGCTCTGCTGAGAGGCTGGGATCATACAAGCTAGGGGTGGGCAAAACGTGGCCCAGGGGGCAGAAGTGACCCACCAGGCCATTCTATCCGGCCCATGGGGCCCCTAAAAAAATGTAGAAAATTAATATTAATCTGCCCTGGGCTGCCTGTCATGCAGCCCTCAATGGCTTTCCGAAACACAATAAGCAACCCTCTGCCTAAAATAATTGCCCGCTCCTGACATAAGCAATAGTCAAAGACCATCAATTACCCCACAAATTTCAGGCACAGGTCTCGAACCGTTGCCTGCTCTACAGTAGCATAAAACAGCAGTTCCCAAACTCTGACAGACTGAGCACCACCACTTTAAAATTGTACAACCTTAAATACCACCAGCGCATTTTTCAATTCAATGTTAAGTACCACCAGCAAATTTTTGTTATAAAGTAATTATAATAAAACTGTTAACATGTATGACAGACAGGATGTCTGCGTGCCACTAGTGGTACCTGTACCAGATTGGAAACCACTGGCATAGAACAAACAAGAAATTGTAGGTTAAAGACTGAATTGAAAGATTATAAAATACTTCTGTACTATAAAAATACATCTCATTCTGACTTTCCTATCCATGTGGGCTGCCATGTGAACTTACCACACAAGCGCACTGGGTCACAGAACCCTGGAGTTATGATGTTGACAATAGGTACAGAATACAATATATGGAGTTCTGTATTCTACACAAAGCCACTACCACGTGCTCCTCATGTACAGGTTGAACACCATCCCAGAACCTAAGGTTTTTAGTCACACCAACTCATCTATATTTTTAGCATGGCTGCATTTCATTGCAAGTGCAATGAACCATTAGCTATTGGGAAAGCTCTCTCATGTGGTTACATCAGTCATCTGAGCAAAGGGAACATGAACCAAGAAGATGCCTCCTTCCAAAACACCCTATGTACAGAATGATAACTTGTATCCTGATGTTACCTTAAGTCTCTGGAACTGCTGTTGCCCCTGTACTGGTGCTGCTGGAGGGGTTGGGTGAGCATGACTCTGCACCACCTGACTTCCATGAGGCTGCACCGGTGTTGTATGATGATGTCCACTATGGACAGTTGCTATGGCAGGCCCGTGACTGCCCGAGCTCTGTGGCACAGCTGACACCTGGAGAGCAGAGGAAAACATGTAGCCGGGGGGTAGTAACACTTTACCTACTCTTGGAAATTCCGAACTGGAAAAACTGCATAAACCAAGCTCATTAGCACAGGCTGATACAGTGCTTTTCAAACAGAAGTGACCACACTTCAATACAGGGAGGGATACTATTTGTGAAACAAAGTAGTTGCTTATTGTGAAGCTAGATTAAAAGCAGCCTTGGGCTCTACACCTGACTGTTGCCGATTTCTTGCACGGACTCGATCAGATCACTATCTGCAAAATGCATCTGGTAACCCTTCTGCTACTCTTTGGGCAGCTGTATGGCTGAGTGTAAGTAAATGCTTCAGTGTCTCAAGATAAAAGTGAAAAATATAAATTTTAGGGAGGCAGAACATTAACCAGAGCATCAAGGCTAATAGATGAGGAATGGTTTTGAATCTGACCATTTCAAATACCAATCTGACCCAGGATCCTGAGCTGCAAAGAATTCATAACCCAAGACAAAGCAACTGCAAGAAAACCTTGTGTTACAGGAGAGGAATAAACCAGAACCCCACATGTTCTTGCCCGTTTTCTGACTAGGAAACAAGATGACACCAGAGTTGAATTGTACCCAAACCAAGCTTTGACTCAGAGGTATTTAAGTACCTCACTGCCTGCAATGGTTTAGAAAGGAACAATCCTACACTAAGCAGGGGGTTGATTTAGATGATTTCCTGAGGTCCCCTCCACCCCCATTTTTCTGATTCAATACTTATCTTTATGCTTGCGAGTAGCACCCATTGAAGTAATGAGACTTAATGCACGTACTTAGTCTTGAGCATATGTTTAACTATATTGCTGAATTAACACCTTAATTTCAAAGGCCATTACTGGTTTTAAAAGATTTGCTCTCATATGCAGAACCCCACCATAGAGTAATAAACAAGAGACTTGGATTGTTTAGTTCACAGAGCAAGACTGTTCATTATTTCCTTGGATCCCATTAAAAGGGCAAGCAGGCATACCTGGTAGCTGGGAGTTACAGAGTACTGAATCCCAGTGGCAGACTGCATGGTCTCCGAAACCGCCTCATAAACAGGAGGTGCTGGAGCAAGCACACGATGCTGGTGCTGGAAAGCTTCAGTGCTGCTAGTAATACGTCTCTGCTGCGACGCATACACAGGTGACTCCTGCTCATCCAATCGCCGCTTCATTCTGAATTCATGCTCGGGGAAGCACAACCAAAACTTCTGAAACAGATCCATTGAGAAATGTAAGTGACCCATTCTCTCCCTAACTGAATTGAATTCTGGGCTCATCAACAGGAGGCATAGGAGAAGTACAACAGGTTTAGGGATATTCCATTTAGCCTGCCACTATTTCTTCGAGCAGTGGCCAGAACCTTTAACAGCTCGGTTCTGGTTCAACTTGGGCCACAAGGCATCAGCAGCAAGGGGTTTTGCCTGCATCTGTGCTGTCACTGCTACTCCTCTCCACCTCCCACTCCCCAGCTGCACAGCTTTTCCCTCCAACTCTCCCTCTTTCCAGTTGTGGTGCACCTCTCCACCAGCTAGAACCTGTGCCCCAAGGAGCAAAGGGGGCTGGGAAAGGGGGCAGCAGTACAGGTGTAGCTTCCAGGTGCCTGGAGCCAGTGTGGGTACAAACACAGGCAAAGCCCTCCTTACTCTGCAGGCCAAGTCCAGTGGCTTGGTGGGCTTGATTCAGCCCACAGGCTGTATGCTGCCAACTTCCATCTTAGAGTTTGAGAAAGCAAATGACATTGGAATCCAGAGTAAAAGTTTTTCAGGAGATATATTTCTTAAAATTCAAGCCTCATGTTTAGAATTAAAATATCAAGATTGTGAATGGATTTCTTCAACTGACTTCAAAGATATTCTGAATTAAAATATGCTTCATCCTGAACACAGGAAGGTCCCTTTTAAATAATATCAGCATGCAACAAAAGGCAGCAGAAGCTTGTAGCGTTTCTGGCAAGAGCAAGCCATGTGGCTCTTTTAGAAATAGGGAATCTTCTGCAGAAAGCTAAAAGTCTTAACTTCCCTGCATTGAAAGTATGAACTTTCAACTGTGACATCCCCAGTAACATCACAGACAGGATGCTAGCCAAGCCTGTAGGAAGAACTTTTACGAAGTAAAGTTTGAGGAAGAGTAAGCAATAAGTGTAGTCTGAAGATAGATTCAGAGACCACAATCAGGTTCTCATGATTAAATTCACTAAGAAAAAAAAAATATTTCTAGCAAACTCATGCAGACTTGCTGGAAGGTTTAAGTCTGATTCCACATGCCACTCCAACCATTTCTTGCACAGCTCATAAGGTCACTGAAGTAGGACATCAGCATCATGGTGATATAAGCACAAATTAAAATGGCAAGAATGAAAGCCCAAAATGCCCCCAGTACCTGTATTGGGAACATCCAGAGGAAGGTGAAGAGCATCCTTCCCACAACACACCCAAAATACCTTCCTTCAGTACACAAATGGAAGGCAGATGCTACTGCTCTAATTCAAATAGCCTCTGCATTTTCCCAAATAATTCTTGATTTGTTGTCACACTTTGCTATCCCACTCCTTAAAATACCATGAATTCTTCACTTTATTTGTATGACCTCCGATTTCATGCAAAGGTATTCAAGAACTGCTGTTTTCTGGGTAGTGATGATTGTTAACGTTGCTCCTGAGAAATTACCATACAACCAAGAGCACTCGCAAGCATACTCATTTTATCTAGTACTATGTCATGTTTTCCCTCCAGTCAAGCACCTAACCTTATTTTCTCCAAATCAACTATAGTCTATACAGGATATAAACTTAAACAAATTCATCATTAGCAATGAAATAGATGGAGGCTGTCCTCCAGAAGTAACCAGAGTCACAAAAATAAAGGAATCAATCTCTTCACAGATCATTTGGACACAAGAATTATGATCTGTATATTATACGATTAAACCCATTATTAACCAACTGGATAGTGAACAGACTCAGACTCCTCGATACCCCTACAAAGTGTGCATATATGCCTAACAAAATTGTTCACCAGAATTGTCAAAATTAAAAAGGTTGATATCATAGGTTGTACACATCTTATTACTTTCTGCTTTAAGCTCTTTCCCACTTACTAGCCTTTAGTGAGATCCCACAAAAGGGAGGTTTTTTAATTGGACTATGACTCATTCCCCCTTGCACACTTCTTTGAGCACGATCTCCCATGAAAAACCCATCACATCAATAAGACAAGGAGGATGACAGTACTAACTACACCTTAAATATGGTGGACAAGCACTCACCAGAATAACACCTGGAGAACAGAAGACTCTAGGGTAGACAGAGTCAGTTTTTTCCTATTTTACCTCTGCCATCCATGTCATCATTTGACTGATCTCCAAAAGTAGCTCCAGTCATTATACGAGTCTACTTACTGTTAACTCCCTAGGAGTTGGGAACATTTTAGCTTTGTAGTAAGTTTTACACTCAGCACAGCTGGGATCTAAATAAGTAAAACTAGCAGAACTGGCTATGAAATTTCCACTTGGCAAAAGTACCAAGGCAAGACTTCACATCAAGATGGAGACTACATTTGTTGGGGGAGGAGGAAGCAAGTGATGCTCATTTATGTGTGCTCAGCAACATGGAACAACTGAATGGCAATTCTCTAAGTATACACCTAATTTTTGTTCTGTCCCAACTGCCCTTACATTATTTTAAGCGCTCTCTAGGCTTAGTTCACACTTTAGTTATTTTAACAGTGCAAAAGCATTCTGCTAGTTTGACAACTTTCATAAAATGTTTCCGGCCACTAGACAATAAATTCTATATCCCATCCCCAGAATAAGCAGGTCACAATGCTTCTGAATCCAAATCTGTAGCATGTGAAGCAAAGTAGCAACTGCACAACTCTAGCAGACCTAATATATAGCCTGGTATCAGATTTGGGGGAAATTGAATGGAAGGATCCAATTGCAGGGCCCATCTAATAGCTCTGCTGTTTGTGTTCCATTCCCATAAAGACATGGTCCACTTGTCACTTTTGTTGGACTAATCAAAGTTTAAAATAGATGCCGACCAGTAAAAGGATTGTGAGAGGCCAGGTGACTGCTACAAGGGTCACGCGCCCTTATCATTTATGATGATTAGAATGCCACCTTTGGCAAAAAGCTCAGCATTTTCCTCTGATGAGCTACTCCCATAGACTTCCCACTGGCTTAGACCGCAACTGGAGTACTGCATCCAGTTCTGGGCACCACACTTCAAGAAGGATGTGGAGAAGCTTGAGAGAGTCCAGAGAAGAGCCACTCGTATGATTAGAGGCTTGAAGAGCAAACCATACAAGGAAAGGCTGACAGATGTGGGACTGTTCAGCCTAGAAAAGAGAAGAATTCGGGGGGGGAGGGAGGAGGAGGATTTGGTGACAGCTTACAAATGTCAGGGGAGAGCACCAGGGGCTAGTCGAACACCAAAATACCCCAGGGGAAAACCAAGGAGTAATGGTCATAAACTTCTAGGTTTCAGACTGGATATGGAAAAACTTCTTCATGGTTTCTGTGACCAGACTCTGGAACAAACTCCCAGCGGGGGTGGTGCAGGCACCTACCCTGGAGATTTTCTAACGGAGACTGGATGCACACCTTGTTGGGGTTATCTGACCCCACCGGTCTTTCCTGCCCAGAGCATGGGGGCTGGCCCGATGATCTCACGAGGTCTCTTCCAGCCTTAAACTTCTGTGAATCAGTGAATGCCTGCCGGAGTTTCCAGATGCAAGCCAAAAACAGTTCAGTGACCAAAGCATTAATTTGGAATTCCCAGACTGACTGGCAGATCAACGTAAAATATTCTTACAAGCCTTTCTGCCTCTCACAGAAGACAATGATGTTCCAGAGTTTGCTGCATGTGGATGTTCTGAATTCAAATGCAGAAATGAAGTCCTGTCTGCTCTTAGAGAAAATTAAAGATGCCATGGCAATTTCTATAGAATTGCCTTGGGCCCTCAACATACTTAGGCTACAAGCAATATGTTGGACAGCCGCCTAGACTCCAAAGGCTACCTACCATACTTTGCCTGGACTATATGTAGAAAAATGTTGTTCTCTCAGTCACTGGGTACAATTTTCCTCCTAACCTGGAACAGTTTTCTCTTTGTCCCCTAGGTAACAGGTAATGGGTTGCTTCTGAGGCTAAATTTTGGGTACTTCTCCTTCCCTACTAGCATCATAGCTGCCTCGGCTCTCTTGCTGAAAGCTCCCTCAGAATCCAGTGCTAATATGACAAGCTTGGGAACCTGACAAAAAATATCAAGCTGAACTCAGACTAAGCTAGGCTTCCAGAGCGACAACTCTCCAATATAAAAACTGAGTTTGACAGGACAGTACCCAAAGCCTCTTTCTGCAGTGAAAATGAATCTGGAATAAAAGATGCAGCAGGCACACTCACTACCGGAAAGACCAAGATACCCTGCATCCAGAGCAGCCTTATGCACACATCTGAAGGCCATGTCCACAAATACTCCAATATTCAATTGCTCTCAATATTGAGTCTTAGGCTCCAGAAGCGACCTCTACCTCTGGACTCTGTTTACACCTTCCTACAATGTCAAGGACTTCCTGAAATCTGAGGGAAGTTAGAAGCACATTTGCAAATCTCTATTCCTTTTGCCATTTGTAAAAGCAGGTGAGGGCAAAGCATTTCCTGTCCTATTGGACTAGATCAATGAAAGATAACAGCAACTTAGCTCAGAGACTAGAGGATGCTTAAACATGCTCTGATAGTCTTCTTGCCACCAGTATTCTCATCAGTGACTGGAGAACCACGACTACAGCTCCTGTCCCACAAGTAAAGCAGCCTTTGAGTTAGGATCCTTTTTTCTCTTGTGATAGATCAAGCTACATAAGTTGCAGATTCCTAACCATCTTTCCTGGCTTTTGGCCTTCTATGGCCAGGTCACAAAATCCTTGGACAGGTGTCACAGTGGACAGTCTTTCTGGACTTTAGGAAGGCCTTTGACACTGTCTCTTACCCCATTTTTAAAACTAAAAATAAATAAATGAAACCAGCTTCAGATGTGGATTTCTTTCTACATGTGAGTTACTGCTTTCCCACTTAATTACAGGTGAGATCTGGAAATTACAGATTCACACATCATATCAGCTACATGATGCATCTGTATCCCTAATCTGAAAGATGCACTGAGTATTCAGTAGGACTCTGGAAACAACCTAAGAGCAGAAAAGTATCCTTTTCCTCCACACCCTTTACTTCATTAAAAAAATTAAGTCAGAAGAACTAGGAAAGCAGAACAGGTAACATAATGGACTGTAAGCATCACTTTTATCCAGTCCACCTGGCAACTATTGATCAAGCAGAAGTTTCTCTTTCCTCAACTCAAAGCTTATCCACACTCTCTCCTTCCCCCCAAGAGCCAACAGCTTGTAAGCCTTGAGCTGAAGTATGTCATACTTTATTTAGCATTTACCTATGTGATAATGGAAATACAATGTTCCCTTCTCCTGCATGGGGAACTTTAGAGAAGGGAGAAGAAAGATTGTGTATGAGCAGCACACTCTGCCATGCCTGCCACAATGCTTCCCCAATGGGCCTGCCTTGTTTAGTGTTACTGATGGGACATGCTGGGGAGCGTGCACATGCACATGCATCTCATGCTGGTAAAGTTAACGTGAAAACCTTTGTTCTTCCTCCTCCCTTCAGTAGCACTGTGAAACTCTACCACAGCATGAGCCAGCGGTGCAATGGGTAATGCAGCCGATTATGGGATAGGAAGATTGTAGGTTTAACTCCTGCCTGGCTCGTGCTGCTGTTTATCTGAGTCAAGTGCTCTGCTGCTTGCAGTTGCTTTTGCAGTTTTAGGCTAGATATCAGGAAAAAACTTCATGCGAAGGGTAGCCAGAATTTGGAATGGGCTTCCAAAATGGGAGGTGGTGCTCTCCCCTACCTTGTGGGTCTTTAAGAGAAGGTTTGGTAGGCATTTGGCTGGGTTCATCTGAGCCCAGCACTCTTTCCTGCCTAGGCCGGGGGTGGCGGGGGGGGGCATGGGACACGACAATGACAGGACAGACACAACTCGATGCTCTGTTGAGGTCCCTTCTGACCCTAGCATCTATGAATCTTATAGAGAGCAGGGTTCTCAGCACATTCACCCCTTCCCTTTCAAAACAGCACCTCAATAGGATCAGTAAAGTGACCACAATCATGTTAATTTGACTGTATTACTGCAAGCATCTCCTGGAAAGCATCATGAACAGTCACAGCACTGACATGCAGTGAGGGAGTGAACAGCTCTGACAGACTGGAACTAAATCACAGATCAAGAGCCTGAGTTCAACTAGTGAAGATCAGAAATAGGAAAAGTGACTTTTGGCTATAGCTCCCTGAGGAAATGGAAAAAGGGTGACAGACCAATTACCATTCTTCTTCCTCACTCTAATTTCAATGCCATTGCCTAATCAGATGCATTCTCAAAAAAAACTGCAGAGCTAGAAGTGAATACTGATTACTTATCCTAAGCTTTCAGATGATAAAAACATTAGTTTCTGTCCGTAGAGATTACAGATAAATTGTTAAAACCATGTTGGAATTGAAATGAAAGAAAACAATATGGTAACCAGAAGGCAATTTGTTAAAGGTCTACTGCCTTGATACCAGCCAGGACTACAATGCTCTGTGTAGTCCACAATTTTTCTTCAAAAGAGTTGCAAATGAGTAATCAGAAGCAAGCCCCACAAATTGAAGATGCTTCTGACAAAAGACAAGATGTTCAATTTGTGCCCCTGGCATGTTTCTCCTTTTAAAGGTAAAGCTCAGCATATCCCTTAAACACCAAGACGCTTCAGCTAAAAAAAATATTAAGGCCCATGTCAAGTTATCCCTTGACCTTTAAATACTACAGCACATTGCATGCAAAAGACATTTTCTCACAAACCATATCAAGTTTTAACATGCACTTCCCAACATTTTTAATGGTATAATTATGTTACAACAATGCTGACTGTTCATTTGATACTTTGGCATTTTAACATTAAAGACTGTATCAAACTGTGATGAGAAAAGTTCAGAATCATCATTTAAGCCTTGCTGCCCCCCTCATCCACAATTGCATACTCTGAAAGTGGGGGCCCTCAGTACTTTAGAACTGAAGAAGCATTAAGTGAAGTTTCCTGAACATTTAGAAGAATTCACAGCTAGGTAAAGTGCTGACAGCCCACTGCTTATGAACAGGCCCCATACAAAATATAGTTAAGGCTCCCAAATCCCACACACCTCAATCCAGGTGTCAAAGGGTAAGCAACGGTGAGGCAATGTAATGTATTTATACTTTTTTGTAGCAGGAGATGAAACGGATGGCCTCCAATGATGAAAATGTAATGATAACTTGTTGAGAGAGACAATAAATCAATCTTTAAATTAAATTAGTTCCTAACTACTTTCATCACGCCCAATCCACCCCTACAAGAACTCCCTATTTGGTAGAGAAGGCAGAAATCAGAGTAAAGAAATTACAAGTGTAGTATAAGAACATATCCCCAGTCTAACAGGATAAAGTAACACAAGTAACACGTATTGCAGGTCTCCATTTTCTGTTCTGACTTAGCCAGAAAAGCTTTCCAAAGCAGAAGACTACCAGAACTGCAATCTGGACAGAAAACGATTCATAACTTCTGGAAGCTAAATTGATCCACATGCCAATTTCAACATGATGTTCCTCCATCCAAGACCTACACATTCCACAAGCACTGTATGGAGTGCTTCCTGATCACCCTAGCTTGGAAAATAGCAAATCACCACGCAAAGGAAATTAAATAATATCTATTCACTTCATAAAGTAATCCAGTGTAAAATACTCTCTAAAACGTCTCATCCTGATTTGTGCTTTCAAGAATTTCAGCCAGCCTATGATTTTTTTTGAGTCCTTTCCAAAGTTTGGGGTCTGTATTATTTTGTTAAAATGACATTTTAACCATATGCTCTGTGTAGCAGGAACACTGCTTAGTGCCCAAGACTATCACCAGCTAATAAAAATTTCCATTACTTTTACTAGTCACCTCACTTATTTAATATTTGTCTACCACTAACAGTCAGACAAAACAGTCTCCCAACTACCTCACTGAAACCCAATATTGTTTGCAAATCAGATCTGTGGTAGTTCCAAACAGCATGAGATTACAGGCAGACCAGATTTTCCTTGCAGCTAATATACACACAGCATCTAATTTTTAGTGATGACAGGTTGCATGTTTCTCCCCCACCCTTATCTAGATGGAAGGAGTAATTTGCCTAATGCTCCTGTGAGGAAGGGAAATATCCACATTTGGCATGAAAGCATTGAGACAGAACTCTGATGTGACCTTGGGCAAGTCACTTAGTATTTCCGAGGCACGGCCAGGAACTGAACACCAGTCTCCTAAGATCTAGTCCAACACTTTAACCATAAAAATCAATTAACAATGCCACTTCTTTGTGTGCCTACAATCATTAGTACAACTTTATCCAACTACGCTGTGAGAGCCAAGAGGAGACTAAAGGGCTATCATCCTTGTTAACAGGCATTCGCAAAGTCAGCCTCAGGTTCCTAGATTTAGAGCATGGGCAAGCAGGTGCACCTCTGCCACAGGGCAAGCAGGTGCCTCCACCACAGGGCAAGCTAATTTTGCAAGTTTCTGAGAACTGATCAGTTCAACCAGAGGTAATGTTTTTAGTATTTCGGAGCACCTAAAGTTCTTACCAAATATTAATGCAAGGCAGCACTCAGCTAAATGCTTTGTTGGGTTCTGGGAAAATATTACATTAATCATCCCTTTATCGTATCCTCTTCTACACTTTTAATATGATAAAAATTTCTCTACACCCTCCCATGTACAGTTAATTACAATCACTGCCTTCAAGGTACATTCTATTCTATTCTAACCATAACCTTCTACCTCCCTGCCTCCTGTAGCTCATGTTTCATCTGGTACTGACTCTACAGGTCTCTCTGGTGCCAATCCAAGCCACTCTTTAATTAACCAAGGTAGGGGCTACCTTTGAAGACCAAGATACCCTTCTCCTACAGGAATCCACTGGACTACCAAATAGCTTAGTTAGTTCATGCAAAGAGGAACAGGTCCCAAACTATTCTGTCACCATCTATTAATTAGATAATCATTTCAAAATGTTTTACTGTACATGGTCTTATTTTAAGTGACAGATCATCCCTTTAACCTGTACTTATTGTTATAAATGAAAATCAGCTGCATAATGAAAATAAACAAGCCATTTTTGACAAATGCTGATTTGAGGAGATTAAGGCTTACTCTCCTGACCCCTGCCTCTTTAATAGAGCATCAACACAATACTATTAGATAAATGTGATTTATTTTATGCTACTGTGCAGGGATAGCCTAAGAATGCCCCATTTCTTAAAAGACTGCAATCTAGCTCATAAATTCTTCCTGACACTGCTGGTCACTGAAACACTTCCCATTTAAAACAACAAAATATTTGCCAGTTTCTGTAAACCAAATATGCCTGCCTTACACTGATATAGCAACTGCATATCTTAAGATACCCCTTTACAGAAATACACTGTATCAATGTAAGGATTTAAGAAGCAATTGGTTGAATCCTGGCCCAAACAACCCAGAATACAAGGAAGGGGAAGCATTTACAAAAACAGACTTTAGAAGCATTGATATGCTTTTTACAAGAACCATACTCCTGGTTACCTAACAGCTTAGGTAAAGTCTTACTGCAGCTTCTATTGATGTATGATAGTAAAAGGGGTAAAAAAAAAAAAATCAAAAAAAAAAATCACTAAGAGTGCAGTCAAAATTCTGAGCACACACAAGCCACTGGTAAGTTTAAAAGCATCAAGCTGTGAGAAAAAGACATAAAAAAGGATGCCAATTTGCTATTAAAATATTTAAAAATTAATGCCCACAGCACAAGCTGACAAAAGCAAACTTGTGGACTCCTACACATCTATACATTACTCAATACAAAGTTCTCTTACATAGTGGAGCATTAATATCTAAACAAATGCAACAGCCACTTGATTGCTTTCAGAAAAGCTAGCTATATAGTATAAATAAAATCTGGCCTATTCTTGTCCATATTAAGCCACTCTTCTTGCTCAGTCCAGTTACTCAAAGGCTGTACTGTGTCCAAAACTAAGAAAGAATAGCAGCAGATGACAAAGCAGCCTAATCTGCATATTCATCACAAAATAAAAGGTCTTCTAATTGTAGAATACATCCTAAGATGCATCTACTGTTACTTGATCACAGAGAAGGGATCTAAAGAAAAATCTAAAAATTTCCATTGAGTTGATGAAAATCCTACAGAAGCCTCCCCACATTGCTGTCAACCTCACCTACACCAGGTCAGACTAGCTTCTTTCCCCACCCTATCAACATAGTGTTTTCTTCAGCAGTTTCTTCGCCTGTGTAAAGAGCAACATGCAGCGAGGCGCTCAGGAACAGAAGCGCTGTACTAAAAAAAAAAACCCCCGCCCGCAATGTGCTGCCTTTTCTGTGGAACAACCTGAGGAAAAGCTTGTCTGCTTCTCCTTTTGCTGCCAGAGGACTTCAGAAACGCTGTGCAGCATTAACAAGAGATTTGAATTCTCCGCGGGGTCTTTTCCAAGCCGCCCAAGAGCGCAGGGCAGCGACAGTGCCCATCCTTCCGCAGCTCAGTGAGTTTGCTGCCTGCCTGATCACCCCCCTGCCTGGTTCTGCACAGGCACGGAGCATCTGAGGACAGGCAAGTCCAGCACTGGAGGTAAAGGATGGACCCCAGGCTGCGGCAGATGACTGGCTGCTGGCAAACGCTCTGCCACGTGCAGGGCCCTGAACCCTGCTTCTGCCCCAGGGCAAAAGGCTTCTTCCCCCAGCTCCGCTTCACCCGTGCCCCGAGGTGACCTCTGGGAAGGAGCCGGCGGCAGGGGCAGCCCAGCAGGGCGGGAGATGCAGACGTGCCGGCCCCGGGAGGCACGTGGCACCAAGGCCGACTCCGAGCCACGGGCCCTACCGCCAGCTCGGATCGGGCGCTGCCGGGCCGGGCGGGGCGGGGCGGGGCGGGGCGGCGGGCGCCCATGGCGGCGGGGGCGGGGGCGCGGCGCTGAGAAGGGGAGGAGCCTACGCGCGGCGCGGCGCACCGGGGAAGGCGGCGCCCTGGGGGCGGGGCTGCGCGCTGGGCAGCCGGTACCGCGGGGGCGGGGCCCAGTACCGGGACTTCCCGGGGGGGGCTGACAGACCAGGCCAGGGCGGCTCCGATCCCGCCACCGGGGCCGGCCGGGACCCTGCTCCTGCGCTGCGGTCCGATCTCCACCCCGACCTGCGCCCCCCCCCCGTAGCGCGCGAGTCCCCGCCCCGTGCAGAGCAGCAGGGCCGCCCCCCGTCACCGTCCCGGCCGCCGCCGCTCACCTCCCGCCGCCCCTGGCGCCGGCGCTGCCGGGGGCCGTGGCGCGCGGCCGCTGCTCCGGGCCCGTCTCCTCACGCCGGGGGGCGGCCCGGGCCCCTCGGCGCGGCTGCAGGCGGGCGGGAAGGGGCCGGGCTGGAGGGTCCCCGGCCCCAGCACAGGCGGGGCGCGAGAGGTTGGGCCCGGCGGGGGGAGGGTAAGATGGAGTAACCGTCTCTCGGCGGCCGCGGCGGAGCGCTGCCCGCTTCTCTGTTCCCCGGGAAATCCCGCCCCTCCCCGCTCCGGGGGGAGACCCCCGCGCCCTCATTGGGCCAGCCGCCTGTCACTCGCCGCCTCTCCCAATCAGCACCCAGCGCCCGCCCCCGCCCCCCGCCCCCATTGGACACAACCCCCAGGAAGGGGATTGAGAAGGGGGAGGGGGGACAGAGGAAAAATGTCCGTATGGGAAGCAAGTCCCGCCCCCTCCCCCTCCTCCCTTCCCCTCTGATTGGATGGCGCCCACAGGAACCCAGCGGCCATTGGAAGGCGGCGATGCCCGTCGCAACTAGGCTCCCCCCCTCTGAGGCCCCGCCCCCCGGTGGCGCGGAGGCCCCGCCCCCCCTCCGGGGAGCCCTTTTGTGGAATGTTTACATCGGCGCCGCAGCCCCGGCGCTGCCCTGCGAGGGGGGGGCGGGGCCGGGCTCCTCGTCGTCGTTTCCCCCCACCGGTTCCCCCCGCTGCACGTGCGCTTTCTGTCCCACCGCGCGCATCAAGCTGCAGCCCCAAGCCCCGGGGCGCCCTCCGGCACCACGCGGTCCCCGCCCGCGGACCGGCCGCCCGGCTCCAGCCCTGCAGCGTCCGGGGCTGCGCCTCCTGCTCCGCGGTCCCCACGCGCTGCCCGGGGAAGGGGCAACAAGCGAGAGGACCCCGCCACCAGCCGCTCGCCCTGACTACGGAGCGCACCCGGCCCTCCCCTGCGGAGGGGGCGGGCCCAGTGAGACGCTGGTTCCCGCCGAGCCGGGGCTGGCATTGCTCAGCGCTCATGAGCACGGGGACAGGCGTCGGGTTTCCCTCGCCTCCGGGAGGTGGGAGGGAAGCCAGACCCCGCTGTGTCTCCGTCCGGATCTCAAAGGCGCCCCGGGCCCGGCTCTGCGCGGCAGCCTGTCCCCTGGCTGTTGTCCAGGAGCTCCGGAGCCCTCCGCGACGCTAGCGAGCACGGATGCAAGACGGGACCCGGGACGGAGCCTAGCCGTTGCCCCGCTCGTTGTCGCACGCGTCGGGCGTTACGCGCGGCCGAGCCCGCCCCCGCAGCCTCCGGCGCGGGCCAATAAAGGGAAAACAAGCCGCCGCGCGCGGAGCTGGTGGGGACTATTTTTAGCAGCGGCCGGTCCTCCGCCGGGAGCCGCGGCTCCCAGCCCGCTGCACAGCGTGGGGCGCGCTCCCGGACGCCGCCTGTTGCTAAAGTTTCCAGCGCCAAGGACTTCGCTGCACTCCCCACCCACCCCCGCCGATGCAACTACGGCGGCGGCAGATCGCGCCTCGCCCGAGCAGCTGCACAGACGGGAGCGCCCCCGCCTCCCCTCGGCAGCCCCGCGCACAGGGCGAGGCGTTCCCCGCAGTCGGGCTGGGAAAGCCGCGGTCCCGCCTCGGCTGTTCTCCCCGGGCCAAAAAAGGGAGGGGGGGAAAGAAAGACGCGGGCGATTTACTGCTCGGTCCCGCCCCGCCTCTCCGGGCTCAGCGGGCGCCGAGCGGGCCGCGCCGGGGAAAGGGAAGGCCCGGCTCCACGTGCTGGTCCCGAGCCCAGCGGCCGGAGCCGCGCTGAGGAAGCGCCGCCACGTGACGGAGGCGGGCCAGAGGCAGGGCCGTGGGGACGCGCAGGAGGGGCCGGTACGTGACCGAGGCGCTGGCCTGGCGGGATGCCGTGAGAAGGCGGAGTTTCGCGCCCGGGGCTCCCTGGGGTGCCCCCCGCGGAGAACGACCGGGCCGGGCCCGGAAGAACGGCTGCCCGGGTCCCTGCACCACTGCCGACGGGCGCAAACGAGCGACCCCGGAGCAGGACAGGGCGCGGGGGAACTGCCGGGCGCAGCCTTTTGTCCCTGAACCCGCCCCTCCCTTCCCGGGTAGCTTCACTTCCGGGATAGCGGCGCCCACGTGGGACGGATCCATTACACGCGTGGGGGGGGAAGACACCAGCTTTACCCCAACCCCTTTCGCAGGGAGGCGGGCCGACGCTTCCGCTGCAGCCAACGATAGGCAGCCTCCCTCCTCCCCCTTCCGGACGGAGCCTTGCCACATTCGGCCGGGAAGCGCAAGCCGAGACGCGGCCGAGCCTTGTGATAGGCCAGGCCACGCAGGGATTCCACCCAACGGGAGGGGGCGGGGCGGGGCGGGGCGAAACCCTCCGGCTTGTAGGAGCGGGGCGAATCCCACCCAAGCCAGCGGGGCGGGGGTGCCCGTGCAGCTTATCCGCCGCGGCGGGAGCCCGCGGCCGCTGCACGAGGGGGGCGGGGTCTGTCGCTTGCCCCGCCCCGGCCCCGCTGCGCTCGTGCCCTGCACAGCAGAGCCTGCCTCGCCCGCACCAGTAGTCTAGCGAGGAAGGAAGGCGCCTGCCACGGCGGCGAGCTTGGATCGCGCGGCTCCGTGCCCGCGGGCAGGTGCCACTCACAGCCCAACCCCGACCTCCGCCTCCCTGCGAGCGCGGGCAGGGGCGCGGGATTGTGGGAGAAGACGAGGGGGGGAGCTCCGCTCGGGGGCAGGCATCTCCCTCCCACCAGCGCGGAGGAGGCGGGGTGGGAGAGGCAGCTCCATGTTTGCGAGCGGATCAGCTGGGAGAGCGCAGCGCGGCTGCTGCCCGGCCCGGGGGCGCCTGCAGCTGGGGCGCGCGGCGGCCGGGCCCAGGGATTCCCCCGACACGTGCGGGGGGACGGGGGCGCAGCTGCAGCCCGCGCCTCCCCGCCCGGCCGCAGACCCACTCGCGCCCAACAAGTTTCCCGGGGGGCCCCGCGCGGCCCGGGCTCCGCTGCCGCCCCGCGTGTGCGGCCGCGCTCAGACACCCGCGAAGCCCCGCGCACAAACCAGCCGAACAAGCGCCTAGAGCCGCGGCCCCGGAGCGCGACGCCGCTTTGTTTATTCCGAGCCAAAAAGCAAGAGGGAGCGCCCGCGCACGCACCGCCCGGCGGCCCCGGCCCCTCGGGACAGCCCCCGCCTCCGGGCGCCCCCGGCCCCACGCGCGGGAGGGGAAAGCAAAGCCCTTTTCCTGCTTTTAATCTCCCCCTTCCCGTCCCCTCCCGTCCTTAGCTGAGCCGAGCGCGCGGTCCTCCTCGGGCCCGGGCCCCGGTCGGACGGCGCTGCCCGCGGCCCCCCTGCCCCGGCCCGCCCCCTCCCCCGAAAACGCCCGATATTTTCCAGCCTCAATGGGAAGCAGCTGTTACGTACCCTCAGCGCCGCGGCCGGGAGTCCTGAATGGGCGGCACCGCCCCCGCGCCGGGATTGGTCTGCGCCGCCAGCCAGTCAGCGCAGCGCCGCCCGCCGGGGCGGGCCGACTGCGGCCGGGGCCGGGCGCCCGCAGCCCCGGCCCTAGTGCAGGCGGAGCTCGCTGCCGAGCGGCCATTTGCGAGCGCGGAGCCGCGGCCGCTCCGGCTGCCTCGCCCCGGGCTGGGGAGCTGGGTGCCGCCTGCTCGGAGGTGCCGGCTCCGGGGCGCTTGAGGAGCACGCCCCATTAAACTTTCCAACACGCCTGGTAGGTAGGAGTGTTTCTCCCCCATCTCCCGCCAGGGAAACTGAGGCACGGGGCTTCCAGGGAGCGGCCTGAGAGCTGGGGCAGACCCGGGGTGTCCTGGCTCCTGGGGCAGCGCTCGTGGGTGGGTGAGGAGAGCTGGGCTGGGGCACCAGCAGACGTTGGGGATCCTGAGAACTGAGGTGGAGTGTAAATGCTCTGGCAGCACTGGGGACCCTTCGGGCTTGAATGTAGAGCAGGCTGCCTACGGTGCATTTCAGTGGAGAGGGAAGGAAATAAAGCTAGACTTATTTCATGTGCTCTGGATATTAAAGGATGGTGGGATGCAGGTAGATGATATCTTCAGCCTTCCTTATCCACACCATGGGTGTAGTCAAAGCCATGTGCTCGCTCTGTGGCCAAGGGCTGTCCCATAGACCTTAAAGTCCATTTGGGGGGTTTCATTTGGGGTCCATTTGGGGGGTTTCTCTCTGCAATGCACCTTTTGCAGGGGTAAGCAACCTCTTCCACCTGTGGGCCAGAACAACCCACTCTGGGTCAAAGGCAGCTGAGCCAACACTAGGACCTGTCTCCCACCACTCCTCATGCCAGCTATGCCATGGGCCTGCAGCCCAAGCCTCCCACTGCCAAAAGGTTGCTGAAGTGTCATGTCTGTGGGCTGGATCCAGCTCATAGGCCATAGGTTTCTGACCCCTGGTCTACCATAAAGGAAATGCACCTTGATTTTCTACACCAATGTGAGCAACAGTGTATCTGTCCACCTAGTTCAGGCCCAGGATAAGGAAATCCACAAAGCCTGGCAGTGCAGGGTCACAACTAATATGCCATTGGTTACACTAGTATGTTCTAATAGTCTAGTCTATGATGCTGTTACAGTAGTGGTGGATCTGTAGCTGGTTTAGGGCATGATCCTGTAAGAAGAGGCTGAGTACCTTTGTCAGCCAGTGAACTTGCTGCCTCCAGTGGTGGCTTAGCATTTCTTAGGTACAAGCCCCTAACTGACGTGCCTCTGTCCCTAGTACACCAGTTTACACTGTAAATTTAACCATCTGCTCACTATCTCTGTGGCCAGTTCTTTATTCCCTTCACTTTTCCCTGCTTCAGCTGCTCAGTACAAAGTGTTTTGAATATTACTCAGTTTAAAAATCAAGGAGGTTACAAGATGGAGTATTTCAGCACAGTGCACAGCTCTGAACTCAGGAGTCACAAACCCAGGGTCGTCTTAAACCCAGGGTCTGAAACAAGCAGCACTGCAGCACTGATGTTACTGCTGTTTCCCTGCCCAGCCGGTTGAACTCTGTTTCACAGGGATGCCGCAAGTAGGACTGAACTAGCAGACCAAAAGTACTTTGATGAAATGACTGATGTCAGTGCTAAATAATAATAATTAGAGTTGTCAAATACTGACAAAATTCTGTGCCTTTAATTTGGCAGGGGTAAACCTCACTCCAAGATTGAGGGCAAAGGTTATGTCCCAATGTCATCAGCCATGCTCATGCCCTTTGTTTTTGCTTTTCAGAAACATGTGTGATGTACACTTGTCAGCCTGGACAGACTGAATCTCAATCACACACTCAACTATTTGGAGAAAGAAAAGTTTCAAAATGACCTCAGTTACCTGGAGCACTGCGGTGAGCTTGCTCCAAGTGTCCCTTTCTCATCACCAACTGCTGGCCCCAACAGCTGATTCATTCATGACTCCAGACTCCGGAGTGAGTCTCAATTGTCCCTCTCCCATCCTGGGGATAGTACCGTACAGACTTTCCTCTGATCTGTAGTGACCACCTCACTCTCACTCCTAGATGCCAAACCACAACCCCTGCATAAAACTGCCAGAGCCAATTTTCCACCTATGCCTTTTTGCTTCCTCAGGCCATCTCCTCACTCACCTCTTCTTGAACACATCTCTTCTCCGTCTCCTGAGTTCCTCAAAGGCACAGATGGCCCACCTCAGTCTTCACCACAGGAGACTCCTTTCAGTGTCGTCCCTTTTATCCCCCTGGGCTGACCAGACTTAGTTTTTGAGGGGCTGTGCCAGGTTCCCAGCCAGATACACTGAAGCAGCCTAGATTCAGCTACTGGAGTGAGTGGTCTGCTAGCTGACCCAAGTTAGAAGTCCATCCATCCTTCTTTCCTTCCTACATGCTCTTCTCTCCATCTTGGGGGAGTTTGCGGGCCAGTATCTGTTTCTGTGTTGGGCCCAGTAATGTACTGTGTTCCTCTGAGGGAACTGAGTAGAACAGCTTCCCACCATAGTAAAACAGAAGGCAGGGCAGGGTGGCATCTTAGAGACTAAACTGAGTGACGCTTTTCAACATCAAATCAAGTATGACCCAACCAAAGAACCCTGAAGCAAATGAATCAGTTGCTTTTCTTCCAAAACTGAACAGGCGATAGAGACTCAAAGGAGTTTACTAATTTGTTTCTGCTGATCAAATTTACGTAGAGAATGTTCAGATACAGTGGTGATGGGCAGGCATACAGGACGCTAATGTCTACATTTGGATAGCGCATAGTGCAGCACAGGAGGCTGAAAATCTCCGGACATTACAGATATGTGCCCTGAGGAACTCCAGCTGTTCTGGTGATGCTTTGCTTTGTCTACTGCTCCATGCACACGTACTTACACCGAAGGCTGCAGGATGTGCAAGCCTCAGCACACAGGTAGCTTCTGAGCCATGAGCCAACCCGGTGGCTTTACTAACTTGATACATCTTTTCACCTCCCCTGGGTCCAAACAAACAGAGATCCCCTGCATGATCTGTTCCCAGCATAGGGATGGGAGCTGAGCCAGTTTATAACACAAACCAGCTCTGCCCCATTTGGGGAGACTTCAGGAACAAGGAGGCTGTTTACACTCACTTTCGGACCCCTTCATGCTGCCAAAGTGAGGGGAGAAATCATCCAACTAAGGGACCTAAGTGAGTGTGTGACAGTCATACAAAAGCAGGGCTGGAAGGCAACTTCAAGAGGTCATCTAGTCCAACCCTATGCTCAATGCAGGATCATTCCTATCCAAATTGTCCCATGTAAGTGCTAGTCTAACCTATTCCTAAAACAGCACAAACTCCTCTGTCACACAGCTACAAGGCATATTGGCCCACAACACCAAGAAAACCCTACCCTGCCACAGGTAAAGCAGGGGGATGAGGGCACTGTCAATGTCCTGCCCCTGCAAGGATTATTAAAATACATTCAAGAGATCCAAGGAAGAGGGCCCTGCTCTCCTAGTGCAGATAGGTTTGATTACATCTTGCCTTGGGTATGTTTCTGCAGTTACAATACCCCTGTGTCACACACAGATAAAGGTGACCTGAAGAAGGGCAGAAATGGGGGTTCTGGTTTTTCATTCCTTCATAGTGGTTTAACAAAATCTGAAAGGTGATTTGATTGCTACATCATTGATGGAAACGTCTGGCATGTCAAGTTTTATCCTCCCTATTTTGCTAGAGTTCTCTCAGTCTCTTGAGATACAGATTGGGGGCTATCTCAACCCATACCAGCACAGACAGCGTGTCAAATGTTTTTCCATACAACCTTTTTTCCTAGATGCAAAAGGAAATGGCCTGAGTTTTGGAGGTGCCAAGCACCCACAGCTTCCACCAAATTTAGTGAGAGTTGGTGCTAGGGCACCTCCAACATCTCAGCCCAAAGACTTTCAATGAAAACCATGTCCTTATTCATAGATGTTTGGGTTAGAAGAGACCTTAGCAGCTCATCAAGTCCAACTCCCCGTCCCAGGCAGGAAAGAGCACTGGGGTCAGACAACCACAGCCAGGTGCATGTCTAGCCTCCTCTTAAAGATCCCCAGGGTAAGAGAAAGCACTACCTCCCTGGGAAGCCCATTCCAGATTTTGGCAACCCCTACCATAAAAAAGATCTTCCTGATGTCTAACCTTAATCTGTTCTCTGCCAGTTTGTGTCCATTGTTCCTAGTTAGTCCAAGGGGTGCCCTGGTAAATAAGCAATATCCTATTCCATGCTGTCCTCCCATGATGAATTTGTAGGTGGCCACAGGATCATCTCTCAGCCTTCTCTTACGGTGGCTGAAGAGATCCAGGGCCCTCAGTCTCATGAGATTTTGCCTGCAACCCCCAACCATATACGTGACCCTCCTCTGAACCCTCTTGAGGCTGCCCACATCCCTTTTGAAGTGCAGCGCCCAAAACTGGATGCAATACTCCAACTGCAGCCTGACTAATGCTGCATAAAGGGGAAGTATCACCTCCCTGGACCTGTTTGTCATGTACCTGGTAATGCATGATAAAGTGCGGCTAGCTTTACTGATGGCTTTGTCACATTGACGACTCATGTTCATCTTGGTGTCAACAACTCCAAAATTCCTTTCCTCTGCCATGCTGCTGAGAAGGTCCTCCCCCAGCCTGTAAATGTGCTGGTGATTCCTTCTTCCTAGGTGCAGCGCCTTGCATTTGTCCCTATTGAACTGCATCCTATTCTGTTCCACCTATTTTCCCAACCTGTCCAGATCCAACTGAATTCGTTCCCTACCATCTGGTGTGTTAACTTAATCCCATAATATGGTGTCATCTGTGAATTTGGACAGGGTGCTTTCCACATCCTCATCCAAGTCCCTAATGAAGACATTGAACAGTATCGGTCCAAGGACCCAGCCTTATGGGACTCCCCTGCCCACATCTTCCCAGCTTGGTACCGGACCCATCCACCATCACCCTCTGGGTGCAGCCCCTAAGCCAATCTGCCACCCACATGACCATGTAATCATCTACATCACAGTCACTCAGTTTATCTATGAGACTATAATGAGATACCGTATTGAAGGTCTTAAAATCCAAGGAGATGACATCTGCCTCAATTCCTGTGTCTCAGTATTTTGTGACCTGGTCATAAAAAGAAATAAGGTTAGTCAGGCAGGATCTGCTTGCTATGAATCTGTGCTGGTTGCCCTTTAGTATTGCTTTCCCCACTGGACTCCCACAAATGTGATCCTTAAAAACTTTTTCAAAGTTTTTTTCAAGGATAAAGGTGAGATCCTTCACCAGATCACTTTCACTTCCCTGGCATCTGTGATGTCATAAACCTGTCCATTCATTCAGACAGTCTTCTGGGAAAAAGGTGGGCAGATCTGGATTTATTCTGTTTAAAAAAAAATCAAATGGGGGAGGAGGATAGTCTTAGTCTCTTCATTCAACACAAATACCCCTAATATTTTGCTCCTTTACAGGTCACCTTTCAGGAAAAATGATGTCATCTCTTTTCCCAGATACACCCTTCAGCTTGGTGTCTGCAGAGATTACCAACAGACATGCAATTATAAGACACAAAAGTGGAGTCTCCACATCTGAGAATCAATGCGTGTATCCAAAGGCCCCATGGGAAACTAACAAAACACAAGTAATTGGGACAGAAAGGATCAAGAACTGACTTGCCTCCAAGAAAATTAGTTTCACTGCAAGATCTGGAGGCTCTATTTGCAACAGCAGCCAGAAAGTTTTCAAGAAAGGGTGATAAATATAAAAGGATATTAATGTAATGGGGGTTATGACTAATGTGGAAGTCAGGGAGAGGCCACAACACCAGGATCAGATCTTAAAGGCAGCCCTTCCTCCTCAAGCCCTCAAAACAAAACAGCCCCCCCCACCCACAAGCAACAACAAGTAATTTTGCAGGAATGTAACCTTAAGCTTGAGAAATTAAGACTTCCAAAGTCGAGATATTTCAAAATTCCCAAGATTTAACTCTGCTGCCATGTGCAAACTGTACCTTATACCTTATCTGCTAATAGGACAGAAATATTTACATTAAATCAGGAAAAGAAGGCAGAAGAAGAATACGGCTGTACAAAGTGGCTGGGATAGCATAGTGAGCGCAGCCTTCTCTATAGAAATCTCCTGGTTGACACAACTATTCAGCTTTGACCTGACATTAACACTGGGGCAGGCAATTATTTCAGGCGGAGGGCCGCTTACTGAGTTTTGGCAAGGCATCAAGGGCCGCATGACAGGCAGCCAGGGGCAGATAAATATTAACTTTCTAAATTTTTTAGGGGCCCCGCAGGCCGGATAGAATGGTCTGGCGGACTGCATTTGGCCCGTGGGTTGCATTTTTCCCACCCCTGCATTAACACATCCTGTGGATTTCAAATGTTCTTGTTTGTTTTTAATATTCTTCACTTCCTACAAATGAGCTGCTCAATTTTCAGAGTTTACTAGATTGCAGTTCCCTTTATGACACTGTTCACTGGTGCTTTCCTGAACTCAACCATTACAGAGCTAGGCCTCTTAAACTTGCTGTTCTTGGCTCTGAACAGATAGGAGTCCTGAGACAGAGGCTTCTCTTCATCCCAAAAGCAGCCACCTGCCAGTTTCCTGGAGTGACCAGATATCAGACTGGTCCCTTGTATAATTTTGAGCAGCCTAAAGACTGCTCTAAACTGTCCTGACTTCAGCTGTTCCACAGGAAGTGCTGCCCCACCCAGGACCTGTGTTCCACCTTATCCCCTGCCTTCTTTTGCTGCCCGGATGAACCTTCAATGCAGAGAGGTGGTACATGGGAATTGTGCTGACCCTTAGCCACCCTTGGATTTCCACTAGAGATTCTTTGGGCTGACATATAAGCAACATCATGTTGATGGAGGGAGGGTCAAGAAGCTGCCCCTGTGATGCTGAGATCTCACCTGAAAGTACACCACACACAAATGCAAAAGGCTCTGCTAAGAGAAGGCAATGCTTCTTCCAAGTAGTACCCATTTCTCCCATACAGCCTTTATCCACTAAATCTTCTGGGCAGGTCACAAAATCACAAAAGTAGGGCTGAAAAAGATCTTTAAAGGTCACCTAATCCAACCCCCTCCTCCCCACTACCAGAAGCAGGGTCATCCCCGTTCAAACTATCCTGTTAGTAAAACTATGGAGTCCATCTTTAACAACCACAAGGCATGAAACCCTAACCTGTTATAGGTAAGGCAGAAGACAACATCCCCCAAGTGCTCATGTCTATGAAAAGTGAAGGAGAAGGAGGCAGCAAGCATTGATGATCCATGATCAATTTAATCTGATGATTTGTTTCAGGTGAGCAAAACCCATGAAAGCAGAGCTGCCTGGCAAATGAGTCGTGATAATGTGGCACTTTTGTTGAAATGTTGACACATTTCAAACTTCTCCACCTAGTGTCACAGCAGAGCAAGAAAGAAAGGTCCTGATACTGTGATGTGATCCATGTAGGCAGACCCCAGCAGAGATCCACTGAAGTCAGCCAAAATCCACGTGGATATGAGAGGTTTTCCATTGCACAGAACTCACTGTAGGATGAAAGCCAAAGTTAATCTTGTTTGCCTGCTGCATGTATAACTTCGTATCATTCAGCAGGGAAATAAAACCCTTAAAGCACTGAGTTGGTTGGAATTTCTCCTCTGTGTTTTTAAATGAAATGTGGCCTTTTGGTTGAGATTTGACACATTCACAGAAAAGATAAAATGTTTGGCTAATTGATTTTTTTTTCTCTCAGTGTTTGTTTTATTTCTCTTTCCCTTCCCCTGCACTTTTTTCAAAAAAGGGAAAAAACTAGGGGATTTTTGTTGTTGTTTGGAAATTTCTATTTTTTGTTTTTGACCAAAAATCCAGGAAATGCTTCGGGGGGAAAAAAAGAATCTGGGGGTTTACATGTTTTAATGTAGATTTTTTTTCTGATAAACAAAATTGGCTGTATACACAACTTGTAAAAGAGATGCTACCATTTTTAAGTGACATTTCCAAATGATCTCTCATCAAAATATGGGGAATCACCATCGCTATCATTCTTGTCTTGATCTCTCAGATGAGCAATAACAATAAAATATGAGGAGGAGAGTAATGATTAAAATAAAAAAGAATGGGATAGAGCAGCCTCTATGTATGGCATGTGGCAAATTGAAGAGGGGACAGGTAATACAGGAAGCAAAAAGCAAAGCAGCCAATCAGAAGGAACACAGGCAAGGAAGCACAAAGCAGAGCAGCATATCAGGCAGGGAGCATAGATCTAAGAGCAGAAAGCAGAACAGTAGATCAGGCAGGGGAAGGGGATTGGAGTGGCACTTGGCGAGAGGACAGCTAATTAGCAGCACATCCGTCAAAAATGTTGGCCCCCACTTGGCTGCAAGATATTGATTAGGTTTGCTCCCCTTTACCCTTCTACCTCTTATCTGTTTTGTATATTTCTTTTCCACATATTAAGCACCTTATATGGGTATAAGGCACCCCGTAGGGCTCTGCTACATGTTCAAATTAAAGCTGGATAGAAACCAGCTAGAGTTGTTGCACATTTTCAAGCACTAACTTTGAAGCTGGTTGGTTCTTTTTAAAGCTTCATAGACATTTTTATGGTGTTACAATTACTTTGCATTTCTGGCTGATATCTATTTATTACATGATTAACCAGTTAATCTTGTGATAATTACTTTGTATTTGTAGCAGGTCTAAATTAATTGTGCAATTAACCTGTGAATTGCATAATATATGTAATGTGTAAGAGGGGCTTAAGTCAAAGAAAGGCAATGACCTGGAAGGACGTGGGCAGTGGGGTTCCGCAGGGCTCGGTCCTCGGGCCCGCACTGTTCAATATCTTCATCAGCGACTTGGATGAGGGGGTGGAAA